>CP126898.1:26947791-27547791 GCA_030440675.1 Furcifer pardalis | reverse complement strand
TTGCATGTGGCAGAAATTGCCAAATTTTCAAGACCTTGCTATCCATCCTAATAAACTGACACCATGTTTTTTTTACCCTTGATGCTTCCCATTACTGAAAGAATCTACATGGAGAATTTCAGTTTAGTCAAAATTATCATTGATGCGTCTGGTCCAGAAAAACATGTCAGCTAACTCGTTACCAGATTACTAAGTAGTAATTTGTAGATTACTACTACCAAACTATGGAGAAGAGATTCAGAGCACCATATAGAATGGCAGAGAGACATTAGCAGTCTTCTGGTATTGGTGGCAGTTCTGGCAAATCAGTGTATGTTAAATTTATCAAAGCAAGAACCAACTTTCAGTGGCTCCTAACATGTGTTATTAGAATGTGAAGGAAGTCGCCCAGGTTGAGCGTGACACTGAACTGAGCCCATGAAAGCCAAGAATGAGATTTGGCCAGAAAGAGCTCAGCCACTCAATCTTTTGGTGCCCTCATTGGCTGCATGTCACCCAAAAGGTTATAGGAACGGCTTCCTGCCACTTTTGGTATGGGATAATTTTTTAAAGTTAAAATGCCTTACGTGTGTTATCTTGAGTTAGTCACAGTGTTTTGCTTTGTTTTGCTGAACTGCTAAAACAGAAGATTAAAACATCTGTTGCTCTTTAGATCGGTGAAATATTTTTAGACTCAAGACTGCTTAATCCTTGGACTCTTCAGAAAGGTCTGTAAAAAGGCAGAGATGTTCTTGACTCGGGCGCAGCACTGGGCAACATGCAATCTGTGAGCTCAAGTTTGAGGGGGCTGAAATGTGTTTTCTCACTCTGGTTCTCTAAAGTTTTAAGCAGTTTTTCCTAGTCTTTCTTGGCTATACTGGGGATTATTCCTAGGAGGGATAGAGTCTTTGGTTTGCTTACATGGAACAAAGTCTATCACTCAAATGAAGTTAGAGCTGTCCGAATCTTTTCCTGCAATCAGTATCCAGCGGATTTCTTTTATTGTTTTGTATTAAAATCAAGTGGAGCAGAAAATTCAGCTTTAGGTCTTTTTATTTGAATATATGGATGATGTTAAAAGAAAAAAAAGAGAGAGATCTAGGATTTCTCCTTTTTCAGTAGGCATGTATAATGAGGATTCACAGAGTTTGAGGAGGAGGAAGTAGGGTTTGTTAAGGCAATTCAGTAGGGCAATAATATCCTCCTACCATGTCTCAACAATATTGATCTGGAACATTGTTGGGCTGAATATGATGGCCTGTTGAACATGTTATGAAGGTTTTCTTTTGTTATCATGGAGACCAGAACAATGGACTTTACTAGGGAGCAATTCTGTTCTTGAATACCACTGTAGTGTTGAAAGCCGATTTGAGGATATGTCTGAGTGAATGGAGTGAATGAGGAGAGAATATGGGGGTATCCTTGTTGAAAGTGATGGTGTTTTTTTTTGGGGGGGGGGATAGTGGTTTGTGGATTTTGTTTTTGCATTTGAAAAATATAAAATAAATGTTTGATTACTATTTGAGTATGTGACCTTTAAAGAAAAGACTGTCAACAGTGAGCTGTCCAAAATAGGATGGAAATAAGTATGTAATGCATATTTGCAGATTTTCTCATTTCCAGTGAAAAATGAAGTTTTGGTACATCAAGACACTCTGTACAAAGAAAGAAAAAGAAAGGAGAAAAAGGAGAAATCACAACAATTCTTATAATGTCACCCAGCAGGAAGAAAACATCAAGGGGTTTTGTTGTTGTTACCTTCAAAAGCAATGGCCCTATATAGAACACAGTTAAACAATTTTAGCTTTGTCATGGGCACCATCCAAGAGGTGTTTGCCAAAGTATATATGAGGCTATGCCCAAAGCAAAAATTAATAATTTGCAGTTTAACAGCAATTTGGTCTAATGTTCTGAGTGCCTATAGTTGGTTGCATACATAATAGACAAACTTACCGATGGAGCATCCCTGATTGGTTAAGCCACAGCTGTGCAGGTTCTGCAAGTTAATTCCAACATCTGCCAATACCCTAGTCTAGAGACAGTTTAAGTGAGAGACAATAGTACAGATGGTGAGGAGGATTATAGTTTGCATACACCCAGTCGAAGTTGTATTTTTTATTTATTTATTGCTAGTTAATAGAAGCAAATCTTGGCTAAAATGGGACAGCATTTTCTTTTTATAAAACAAGTTTTGAGTTTTGCTTTCCTAGACTTTTCACAGGCAACCCAGGATGTGTTTGCTGGCCTACTTTTACTATTGCATATTTAAAGCAAGAAGAGGCGATCTTTTGAAAATATATGGAGGAGTGTGGCTTTTCTGTGATATACATTATGTTATATCAAATACAGTAATACCTCGGATAACGCTAAGACTTGGTTCCACAAGTCTTGGGGTTATCCGATTTTTAGTGTTATCTGATGCATGTTAAAATCCTATGGGATGGATTGGATAACGTTAAAGCTCCATAGAGGTACATTGTAACCGCACAGGCTTTAACGGTTGTTATCCGATCCATCCCATAGGACCTTAACTTTATTCGATCCAATTCTCCTCCCCAGATTACTTAACATTATGCGATTTTAGCGTTATCCGAGGTAAACGTTATTTGAGGTATTACTGTAGGTCTTTGCAATGGCCTTTAGAGTTTTTCAAGAGTCTGTTTAATAGAATTGATGCAATTCTTCTGAACAATTTGAAAATCATCACTTTTGACTTTATTAATCACAGCAAAATTGTTTAAATAGTATGGACATGATACTGGAAGGAGGCGCACCTAGCTTTCTACATGGAAAATTATTATTGAAATGTTTAGATCTTGTTGAAATGGATACACAAACTGAACAATTTATAAGTAGGCAGGTAAGCACTGTTTATTACTAAAGGAGAAAATTTGTATAGTTTATTGATTATTGGGATACATTTTACATCCAGATAAATTGGATCATCTTTTCTGCAGTAATCATTTGATTGCCTCTCCCCGACTACATTAATTACTTTTTTACAGTCACACAAACATATGCACTCAACTAAGGTTGAATGAATCAGGAATTTCTTGGGGCTTGAGTTCGTATAATAGATGAGTGTTCCCTGATCCCATTAACAAGACCCAGGGGAGTACAAGGGAATTCAGTTCCTGTAGATTGCCTTAACTTTTTTCCAACTCATATTTGCCTTTCAGATCATCTTCTGGAAGGTACCCAGAAGTATTCTTTGTGTTCTGCAGATAGAATTTGATAATCAAGTGCTCAAGCACTTTCGGTGGTGGTGGCGGTGGGGGAAATCTAATAAATATAAACAGGAAATATCTTTATTATTACCAACTAAAATTCTACAGGAATGTGCACGCTTTGAGCCTGTAGATTTTGGTTTAATCCCATGGATCAAAATTGCTACTGTTGTGTTTGTGTTTGCACATCCACACACAGAATATTGCATTTTTAAGAAAGCTCACATACTGAATCTCTGGAATCTGTATACAGGGAGACCTTGGTTAACAAATGACTCGGTTAACACAAAAATTGCATAACAAAAGGAAATCCATAGACAATAGTGGCTCAGTTTATAGATTTTTTTAAAAAAAGAATGGATTAATTGGTTTTCAATGCATTCCTGCAGGAAACCGTGTTTTGATTAACATATTTCAGTTTTCAATGCATTCCCATGGGAAATTGCATGCAATGCATTCCTATGTGAAATTCAGTTTAAGTATTTTTTGCTTTAAGAAATGTCCCAGGCAATGCATTAAATTATGTTAATTGAGGCTTTACTGTACTGGATAGAGCAGTGGTTCCCAACAAGGGGTACACAGCCCACCTGTGGACTTCAATTCCCAGAAGCCTAAGTCAGTACATTGGCTTATCAGTGCTTTGGGGAAATGACTTAGGCTTCTGGGAATTGAAGTCCAAAAACCAGCATTTGGGAAACATTGGGATAGAGGACTTCAAAGATCCATGTGGAGAGTGTTTATGGATTATTTCTTCTGAATGAAAAATACTTAACTACTGTACATACAAAAAGCAGCGGCTGGATCTCTGGATCTGGGCCAGTGACATTTAGTGTATAAAAAAAATTGAGAAGGCTTCCCTGATTTTCCTGATTTATTTTATAAGGAAAGGATTGGATAAACATCTAGGCAAGGAAATTTTTTTTGCACACCCACCCACACTTAATTCTTTCCATAGAGGCATCAATAACATTTCTGTTTGCATGGGTCTTCTCCTGTCGAGACCTCTCCCCTCTGTTATTAATCTGGGAAAACTGAGCAGATGTTTTCCTGGAAGATTTGAAAAACAGATTCCCTTGAAAAGAAGAGTGCCATAAGCTTCACCAGATGTTGGCAAGCTTCTGTTCCTTGCTTTCTGCAATTTACTAACCCATGAATGTGACCCTTTGATCATCTCCACAGATGACAGACCACAAGGCCACAAAGGTCAGGATGGCTTTCAGGAAGCACAGAAAGAATTTGAGGCTGACCAAGTGCTATGTAGGGGTTCAGGGCAACGAGAAAAATCTTGTCCTTCTGTGCATAATGGGGGAGGGGGTGGCATAGTAGCGTTTCTGCTTTTGTTTAGAAATACTTCTTTTGGTTGTGTATCTCTCTAGGCACATTGTGGAAATGTCACTATGGCACTTGCACATAACTGAATAGATTTCAATGCTGAAACTACACGTCAAAGGCATTCTGAATGTTTTCCTTGAAAGTGTGAAGAAATTGGCTTTTATTTTAAGGAGCTTCTGGATTTGAAAGAAAGACGAATGAGGTGTATTGGAAATCATAGGCAAATCTTCCACATGACCCCTGTCTTTGGACTTTTGTAGATCTCGAATAAAAAGCAATGGTAGAAAATGTAGTTTAAGAGGACAGTACTATCTTCTTCCCTTGATATCGCTGCTTTGATAGGTGACAGCAGGGACCTCTGGAGTTAGTGACAGAATGTCGTGTTGCAAAATGAAGCAAACAAATCTACCTAGTGTGCCAGATATGATACCATCGCCTCTCCACCCCTCTGGTCCCTGCACTGAAATTAAGAGCCACAAAAACAAAGACATTCTAGCTGACATAGAAATGATTGTAGCTGTAGAATCTGTGAAGAGCAGAAGAGCTTGAGGGCTGTCTTACTTCCATTCCCCCCCCCTTTGTTTTGCTTTTGTTACACTATGAAGTCTTCAGTTGCTACCCCACCTCTTAAGCTTCTTGGATGACTTCCCTGTCTGATCTTGAAAGCACATGCCTCTCTGGTAACAAGAAGCCTGTGCTGTCTGCCAACCCCAGCCCATGCAGAAATCCTCTCCTTCGAATCTCTTGTGAAGAGGTATTTCTTCAGTGAGACAAAAGGCACAAGGAGGTGAAGGATCTCTCAGTAGATCCATGTGGAAGTAACAGATCATGTATGTAAACTGTGCTTTTCTTCCAACATACTCCTTTGACAAATGTTTTGTTGTTGTTCAGTTGCACAGTCGATTCCGACCCTTTGCAACCCCATGGACCACTGTCTGCCAGGCACTTCTGTCCTCCACCATCCTCCTCAACTCGCTCAGCTCTGTGCCCATTGTGTCTACAATACCATCTAGCCATCTCATTCTTGGCTGCCCCCTTCTTCTTTTGCCCCCCCTTTCCCAGCATCAAGGCTTTCTCAAGCAAATCCTCTCTTCTCATTTGATGTCCAGAGTACTTTAGCTTCATCTTTACTATTTGACCTTCTAAGGAGCAGTCAGGATGAATTTCTTCTAAGATTGACCTGTTTGTTCTTCACGCTGTCCAGGAGACTCTCAAAACTCTCCTCCAACACCACATCTCAAAGGCATCTATTCTTCTGTGCTCAGCTTTCCTAATGGTCCAGCTCTCACAACCATACATTACCATCGGAAATACCATTGCTTTGACTATACGAATTTTTGTTTGCAATGTGATGTCTCTACTTTTCACTATGTTCCCCAGGTTTCTCATCACTTGCCTCCCAAGAATCAGTCGCCTTTTTATTTCATGGCTGCAATCACCATCTGCAGTGAGCTTTGATCCTAAGAAAGTAAAATCTGTTACTGCTTCCCTATCTATTTTCCAGGGACTGATAGGACCTGTTGCCATTATCTTGGTTTTCTTTATATTGAATTTATATTCTTTATATTGGTTTTCTTTATATTGACAAATGTAGAGAGGAAATATTGGGGAGGCAAGGGAAATGAAATGTGCCAGCACCCTGACAGGTACTGATTATTGCCACTAATTTTCTATAAGGCCCTTATAATTGCACAAAGGACTTAATAGTTAAAATGATGATCCTTTTTCTTCTCTGCCTATATATAATTTCTTTCATAGATCCCACTAACACCTTACTCACTAAAATCTAATCAGTTCACTAAGAATGCCTCTTTGTAGAATATTTTGCTTTTTTCCTTGCTTCTCTCTTTCAAAGTGGATGTGCACTTACTCCTGCTACAATTATAGTGAGAATAAAGAGTCCATCTTGGAATAAGAAACAAATATGTGGGTATCTGGCAAGCATGACTAGACACTGGAGTGCACAGAACACTGTTTACCTTCCCACTGAAGTGGTACCTATTTATCTACTTGCAATTTTTTCCTTTTGCACTGCTCGGTTGGCAGAAGCTGGGACAGAGATGGGAGCTCACTCTGTCATGTAGCACTCAGGTTTCGAACTGCTGACCTGCCAACCTTCCAGTCGTCAAGTTCAGCGTCTTTAACCACTATGCCACTGCAGTCCCACTAAGCACCAAGCAAGGCTTATAAATAAAAAACATGACAAATCTCAAGAATTCGAGAGGGATAGCCATAGCAGTATCTTTCAATTAAAACAACAGAGTCTTGTGACATCTTAAAGGTTAACAAGTTTTATTTAGCATAGCATTTTGTGAATGCATTAAAGAAGCAGGATGCAGTCCTATGAAAATGTATGAAAAATAAATCTTCTTAAGTCTTTTAGACACCAAGAGTCTTTGATTTTAAAAAATTAAAAGATTGTGGTAATAATATCAGGCTAGCAATAAATTAACAATATCTAAACCCACAAGAGAAGGAAAGAGAGAGGGGGAGGAAGAGATGGAAATGAAGGCATTAAAGCACATAAAAGGACTGAAGCAGATACTAATTAAAACTTAAAAGATAAAAAAACAGTGTGTTAAAAATTAAACACCTTGTATCAAGCTCCACAAGTTTATTGGAATAAAAACAACAGCATTGAATGACCATCTGAGAGCCAAAGTACTCTTTCTCCTACTCTGACATTTTTTCTCTCAGTGATGTGATCTGTTTTCTTATGCTGATATTTGAAATTAGATGTGCAAAAGAAGTTGTTAGTCACATTCCAGACATAAGGCATGCTTCTTTATATATGATTTCAGGCTCGGATCATCTGGCAGAGATTTTATAACTTTGCTCCCGGGGGTGCACTTCTATGCAGCAAGCTGAAGCATTTTTCTTTCGGTGGCAACATGATGGAAGGCAGATATCTAGAAGTATATGTTAGTGTCTCAATGCAGGAGCAAAGGGGACTGCAGTGGCTCAGTAGTTAAGAAGCTCAGTAGTTAAGAAGCTCACCTTGATAGCTGGAAGGTCAGCAAGCTGGCAGTTCAAGACCCAAGTACAGTAAAGCCTTGCATAAAGAGCACCTCGCTTTGAGATTAACTCACTTAAAGAGCAGAATTTTCTCTGAAGGTCGCCTTGCTTAACAACTAAAACCAACCAAAAATTTATTTAACAAGTAAATCAGGGTTCACACCCCCCCCCCCGCCAGAAGTCACAATTGGTCACTTACAATGGTGTTTTGCTTAAAGTGCAAACTCGCTTAAAGAGCAATCCCGTGGAACGCATTGTGCTCTTTAAGTGAGCTACCACTGTACTGCATGATGGAACAAGTGCCTGTCTCTGTCCCAGCTCCTGCCAACCTAGCAGGTCGAAAGCAAGACATTGCAAGTATGAACAGGGACCACTTTGGTGGGAAAAGATCTTCGGGACATGAAAGGAGCCTCATTCGGGCATCCCCTGAGCTGAATTTCTCCAGCAAAAATCCTTTCAACCCAGCATAATTTCTGACATGAAACTGTATATATATAATGCAGTAGCAAGACTTCTTGAAAGTAGTACAAAAAGTAACATCAGTTGTGTTAGCCATTAGAAAATTTTCAACAATTATATTATGGAAATGTTTTTACTGTGCTAAGCAAAGGATCAAAAGATGAATGCAAGTTTTTGAAGGTTTTATACGGCAAGATATTAAAAGCTTTCATGCATTCTGTACCCATTTGTTTGGCCAAAAAATGGAATTGTTAAATACAGATTTTGAAGGATCTTTGCTTACCTCTTTAAAAAATGCTGGCCATTACAGGTAGATGCTCTTCTTGCCATTTCTTTAGTGATTATAGGTTTTACATGGATGGGGTGCTAACCCAATGCCCAACCCTCCTGCTATCTCATCCTGGCTTGGGACTGACAATGGCATCTATGCCTGCAAGACTTGGAAGATGTCAGCAAGTATTAACAAGAGACTTGACGTCTTCCAACAGAGGTGCCTCCATCAAACTTTACAGATTCGCTATTTTGACCACATTACCAATGAGGAGGTGCTCCAAAGGAGTGGCTCGTGCAAATTACATAACACTGTTGCACAAAGAAGACTCCAAATGGAAAGTCATTTTTTTCCATATGGAGAAAAACAGGATCCATAGGTAGCAATAAGCTGGACCCCTCCTAATGCCGAACAACAATGAAGACACTCCTGAAATACATAGTGAGGAACTTTAATGGGAGATTTAAAGACCCTGAAAATGGCATGGGAGGATGCCGAAGCACTTGCCCAAGATCAAAACAATTGGAGATATCTTGCTGCCTGATATGCTACATAGCATAGGAGGATCTAAGTCTAAACAGGTGGATGCAATTTTGGGTCTGCCTGGGGCAGCAAAATAGAGTAATACAACACTGTCAATTATAACTTGGAAACATTTATTTGGGCTGCATACTGACAAGAACATTCCATTCATTGCAGTTCAAAAGAGTACCATATATACTCAAGTATAAGCTGAGTTTTTTAGCCCCAAAAATGAGCCCCCCCAAAGGGGACCCGGCTTATACACAGGTCAATGACCACAAGGGCCCCAAGAATGTTCCAGACTGAGACATGCTGACAATTTAATTAATTTTACATTATTTTCATGTATTTTGACTATTGAAACTCACTAGCAGCTGTTGTATTTCCCACCCTTGGCTAATACTTGGGTCAATCTATTTTCCTGGGTTTTCAGGTCAAAATTAGGTACTGTACCTCGACTTATATTCGGGTCAGCTTATACTTGAGTATATATGGTAATTTTCAAAGCTCTGAACTCGGTAGATTTGCTTTTCATTATGGTCCTTATTTTTGTCTATGAAATACTAGAGGTTATGAAAGTCCATTACTTTTCCTCCTCCTGTATTTATTAATTTTAGGAAGAGACAGAACAGTGTTAGCTTTAGTTTTGCAGACTAAAGTCCAAGAATTTTTGTTTCAATTTCAATTGAAAAACCCTCAGATATAGTCAGGAATTTTCATGTACAATATTTTCTGAAATGTACAACTCTGTATAAAGCTGACCATCTGAATGTATGAGGTCTAATTTTGAGGTCTTCAAGCAATCCTTGATGTACACCTTCACCTACTTGAAGTCAAGTATGTAACATACCAGCTGGCTCAGTTTTGTCCATCCAAACTAAGCATTGAAGGAGGAATATGTTGGTAGAAAGACTGCTGCAGCATGAACAAATGTGTCTGGAATATCAAAATTCATCTGAATTAAAGCTTCAGCTCCACAGAGAGTAAGGCTTAAAGTTAGCATTGACCAACTGTCAGTGGTGAGAATGAAGAGCAAAGCCAAATTGCTCTCCTCCCTTCTTGCATTACAAGGTGTAATTTCTGTGTACGGATTCTCTATACTTTCATTGAGAAGTGATGTTCTCAAATGCCATCAAGCAAACTGAGCATGTTGTAGCAGCAATAACTGTTTTGTTTTGAGTGCTTTCACATGTGAAGTTGTGTAATAGCTAGCTAAAAAGGCTACTACATACATATTTTGTTTTGATTGCACTTTAATTACATAATAAGTTAAATTAGCAATGCAGTATTTTCCCATCTGTGATTGCCTTAGCTCCATATTGAATCCTCTTGTTTTGTGCAGCTAAACAACAACAGGAAGGAATGAAATATTGCTATATTTCCTTCTGAGCACTGACTCTCCTGTGTATTGCAATTTTGTTACAGTTTTCCTGAGCAACTCTTAGCTTGCACAGTCCAGGACAGAGTGAAAATTAATATAGAATTATGGGTTGATCTGAACCAGGCCAGTGTATTTCATGGAAATCAAGCCTCCCTGAAATGTTAATCTTTATTGACAATAGCTTAGGGCAGTGGTTCCCAATGTGGGGCCCACACAGTGGTGGGCTGTCAATTTTTTCTCTATCCCACCATGACATCATTATGTCGTAGGCGTAGCCGACATCATGACATCATAACGTCATTATGTCATGGGCAGAGCCAATAAAATAAAATAAAATAAATGGCTGCCCAGAACTGCGCATGCATCAAACCTCCATTTGACACATGTGCTGTTCTATTTTTTTTAGTGTGCATGAGTCAAACCTCTATTTGATGCATGCACACTAAAAAAATAGAACTGCACATGCATCAAATGGAAGTTTGATGCATGCACAGTTCCAGGCAGCCATTTTGGCTGCCCGGAAATACACTTCTGGAGGGGGGCCGGAGAGGCGACCGAACCGGTCACCTGGGGGGGTTACCACCCCCCGGTGACCCCCTCCTGATGGGTGCTACCGGTTCGGGTGAACCGGTAACAACCTATCACTGGGCCCACACCCTACATTGGGACTTCAACTCACAAAAGCCTAAGTCAGTACAAAACATATGTAGAAGAAGAAAGTAATACCTTTTCTGGATCACTAATTAAAAAGAAATAACCATTGGAAGCTTTCATGATCACTTTTCAGGCATGTATTCAAATGTTCATGGCACAGTGGTCTGCCAGGCTCTGTTCTTAAAAGCAACAGTTGATTTGATGCTCCACACACACCCTTTCCACTAGAATAAACTATAAACAAAGCCCAGGAGTCAAGCATCAGCAAACCTACTGACCTTCATTGGGTAGGCAGCTTTTGAATGCAAGAGCTGGTTCTTATACAGCTAAGCCACTCATGACCTCCAGGTGGAGGTTATGATGGTCCAGAACCTTTCTCAGTGCTCTCAGATGGAGCTTAGCAGCTGCAGCAGATTAAAGGTCCAATCCTGCAAATACCAAAACTGCCCTCTAGCTTGGGGGACCAATCCTCTGGGGAATTCATCCTGGAGAAAAATGGCATTGCCCCAGATCTTGACAAAAACCTTCATTGATGGAAATATGACAAAAGCTAGGTGGAATGAATTCCTTAATGGAATGCCTTGTTCGTTTGTTATTAAACAGAAAATACCAACCATGCTCTCCTCTCTTTTTTAATTTTGGCACTACATATAGAGAACATCAAGTCTGAAGAATTTGTTATCTATAAGGTTCCTCAATGTGAGCCAGGGTGCTAATATTTCAGGGCCTTGACTCAATGAGGAGAGTTTACATACAGGCTATCCCTTCTCAGAGTCATCCCTGCTCATGCAGAGAGCAATGAATTTGGAAATAAACCAGCAATACTGGAACACTGTTCTTTACCCATGCAAAGTATATTTCATTTAGTAATGAATGAATGGGCTTTAATATTCCTAACAAGATCTCATTTTAAATGGGTTCACAAAATAGCAGGGACAAGACAATCTCACCACAGATCTTCAATTTAGGTATACTAAGGCATTTCTGTTCTATTAAAAAAAAACAAATATAATGAATGGAATACACACCTTTTTTAAAAAAGTTCCAGTGTGAAATGGAAATTTCAAACGTGGAGTCCTGTTCAACCCAACCTCTGCTAACGTTATAATATAAAAAGATTATTTGTGGCACTTTAACATCTACTACTGTAAACTGTTGATACAAACTATTAGTATTGTTCACCAGGACCACGGCTTGAATTTGTTTTTCTGATATAGTGGCTGAAGTTCTTTGGACAGAGCTACATCATGCAATGTAGATAATGCCATAATTTGCAGCTAATAATAATTTCATGTCAGAAATTATTCTGGGTTGAAAAAATTTTAGCTGGAGAAATTCCGCTCAGGTGATGCCCAAATGAGGCTCCTTTCATGTCCCCAAGATCTTTTCCCACCGAAGTGGTCCCTATTGATCTACTTGCAATGTCTTGCTTTTGAACTGCTAGGTTGGCAGGAGCTGGGACAAAGA
Source organism: Furcifer pardalis (assembly GCA_030440675.1). Classification (NCBI taxonomy): domain Eukaryota; kingdom Metazoa; phylum Chordata; class Lepidosauria; order Squamata; family Chamaeleonidae; genus Furcifer; species Furcifer pardalis. The sequence goes on along the minus strand of CP126898.1, from coordinate 27,535,484 downwards.
CGGGTGCCAAAACCATCATGCAGTACCCGGGTCTCAAACTGCTGACTTGCCGGCCTTCCAGCTAACAAGGTGAGCTTCTTAACCACTGAGCCACTGCAGCCTCTATTTGAAGCTGTGCTATAGCTTTTGAGGGAGCAATTTAAAACATTTAAATCCCATTCCCACAATCAGGTTCAATAACCACTGAATAGGATAATGGGCAATTTTCCCGGTTTAGAGCACTCTCTACCATCATTTTGCTGCTCCTGAAGGCTTATCTAGGGTGAAGGGAATCCCTACAGACCCCCAGTTGCCATCAAAGGACCATAGTTGAGGACATCATAGAGTTCTGTGGTATACATTTCACAAAAGAACTTCAGTCATTAAAGTATTGTAACAGGCCCTGATTTAACTTTTGCTGTTTTGTGGAAGGAAGCAGTTGTTTACTATTTTTTACCTTTTAAAGTGAATTAGTAGATTATAAAACAAAATCAGACTCCCCATGAATAAAGTTATCTACCAACTGAATAGCAGAGAATAATATTGCACAAATTGATCATACGATTCCCATTTTGCCCATCATATGGCACACAACCAGAAACGCTTCGTGAGTAGGACTTCCACCCTTTGCCATCCCAAATTTCACCTCATATTCTGCACATGGAACTGTACAACAAGATTTCATCCTCTTCCTTTGTACTGCATTTTTACTATCCATTTCAATTGAAGAGGGAAGCAAGATGTTCTCAGTGGGCTTTATTCTGTATCACAGTCATTGCTCAGAAAAGAAAATCAACAATGAGGATTAAGGCCTTCTTAAACTGTTGGCTATTATGGAATAAAAGTCCATGAATTTTATTTCATGTGTGCTAATATAAGTGAAGGGTAAGAGTTGAGAGTATGCAAAGCATGGTATGATCATAGGGTCTTGACCCATTTATTTTCCTTTTCTGTCATGGGATAAGGGAGGATTTAAATAGTAAGTAGATGTTGTGTAGGGAAGGAGCACAACCCAAATGTGATAATGAGGGAGTATCAATTCCTAAATCAAAGCCTGAAGATAGTGTGTTAAAATTAACAACAGTAATAATGACCCTTTTTTTGTAAGACAGCATGGTTATTTTGGACCATTTCAGCGATAATAACATTGATGTTAAAATATTTGAATAATGAATAACGTTTACTCATTATTTATAAAATGTAAACTATGATGTTTGTGGAGCATTTTTTATTATTTTGTTGTTAATGTAAAAATAAAATAATATTGAGAATAACATGTTAATAATGCATTGCCTTATTCATGAGTAGCGACTAGCTTGTTACATGTGAAAAACAATGACCAAAGGGTAATGTCACGCTTCTCTCAAAAAATATCCAAGTTCTGACCTAAATCCTACAAGTGTCCTCTTCATATTTATTTATTTAGTAAATTTCTATACAACCCATCTGGGATATGTTCTCACACTGGTGTAAAATAGTTAAAGCCAGCAAAATACAAACAGTAACAATAGTATCTGAGGATGGCATAGTCCAAATATACACCGATTAACTGGCCTGAGGGAGAATGTTCTTAAAAGCCTCTTTAAAGAGTGCAGTTTTCATATGTTTCTTAAAAACACTCAATGATGGCATAACTTAACTGGTAGAGCTTTCCAGAGTGTGGGTGCCAACACTAAGAAGGATCTATTCCTTGTTGCCATCATCTTCACCATCCTTAATGTCGGCACCTGAAGAAATGCGGATTGCAATGAACAAGTGTCCTCTTCTCTTTTGACAGTGAGACATTCCTTATTTGGCTTGAGTTCCATATTGGCTTTGACATTTAAACATGGTAAGATTTTTGTGTGTCTTTGTGACAAATGTTTAACAAAAGCCAGTAAAAAGACCTGCAATTTTTGTCTTTTTAGGTATCTCTGGTCCAGCTGACTTAGATATTTATTTATTTATTTATTTATTTATTTATTTATTTATTTATTTATTTATTTATTATTTTGATTTATATGTTGCCCTACTTGGTGAAAACCAACTCAGGGCGGCTCCCAACATACAATTAAATACAATATAACAATTCAATAATGATACAATATAAAATAGAGTGTAACAAAACAAAATAAATATAACCACAATACAATCAAGATACAGTCCATATTCAGTACCAATGGACAATAAACAATATACTCACAATACAATCCCTACCCAATACAAAAAATAATAATATTATACAATAATCGATTTAACAATACGAAATACCATCCCCAATATTAATATACATCCTCTCTACCACAATCGCAATTCAGATTTAAAGAGGGCCAAAGAGGGCAGTTCTCCCCTGAGTTGGCAAGAAGATTCTAGAAACTTTTCCCTTATATTTTTACAATTGCACTGCATCACACACAAACAAAAATTGTCTGCAACTTGGTCTAACCCATATGTCCTATATTAAATCAAGTGCACTGAATCCAAATCTGAAGATTCTGCCTAGGATGTCAGAATCTTAAGTAAATTACACGTATCGGTTCTTGCTTTGTTTACATGGGGTAAATTTGCCACAAATGTAGCAAAAATTGTCCGGTTTATTAACACAGCTGCGCCTACTCATCTTTAGCTCAAAATATACTCACTATGGCATAGCTGTACTATCCAATAAGATGGTTTCACGCTAGAGATAAGCCCTTGGTCCATCTCGCCTTATATACCTATTTATGACGTCCGCTCACTGACTTGCTCAGACATTCCCAGCCACTGCTGGAACATGCATGCCACCAGGGGATGTGATTCAGTGGAGGTGGCAGCAAATAGTGGTAGCTGCAACTGTTATAATGTTCCCATGTAAAAAATACATTATCCAATTACCAACCATTTGAACAGCTAAATCTGTACATGATAGGCACATTCTGAGTTCAGCTTTGGAATCAGCACGCTCGATATCATGTAAATCACATGTGTTATTCCCAGTAGCAAAATCGTTGTTGTGCAGTGATTGGCCACAGTTCCAGCAGAGATTTCTTTACAGTAGGTCTGTTAGACCTTAATTAAGGCAGATGCATTTTTAACAACATGCTGTCTCAGTGCACATACACCTGACATCAGGTACTCCATTGCCATGCTAAAGTTTTTTCATCCAAGGAGGCCAGTAATATCTGGATAATGGGATTCGTATATTGGATTAGTATGTTTGTACCACCTCATATTCTCATATTTTACCTATACGTCAGGCAGAAAACTCTGGTTATTGGGTGGTCAGAAATGTGAGAAATAAATACATAAATTGCCACGACAGCTATATGACCCCGCCAGCACCACAATTCATTGGTAAAAGTTTACACTTCCCTGCTGTGCGCTGCATTGATTCAGTTTTTAAGAAGAGAAACACTGCAAGAAAATGTGGAGTTATATGTCTGATGGCAAAATGACCTTTTGAGAAACCTCAAGTGCCCGAACCAGTCAAAGGAGCAGAATAGAAGAATTACCAGATTTTCAACTGGCCTGTACAAATCTCTCTAAGTTGTAAGTAGCTCGTGGATACATGTCTTCAAGATAGAGAGTCTTTTGCACGCTTTAGTTTAATCTTAATTCCAAACCCCAATTCTTTATTAGTAGTGGGACAAAGATTTTTCAATAAGTTCCCACGCCAACAAAATATTTATACTCTGGGTTACTTAGAAACTAAATCCAAATAGTTCCAGTAAGGCATCAAGGCAAAATACCCAGAAAATTCAAAAAGTCCTCTTGGTCGTGGCGATTTTCTGTGTGCTGAACTATTTCATCTCTGTTGCTCCTGAAATCTTGTTATAGGCAACAACAGTTGTCTTCTTTACTTTCTCTTTTACCCCATTGGGAGTTGAGGGAGATGCAAGGTTCTTGTTCTGGCACTTCTAGTGGCTTCCGCTGGAGTTATTTGGTGTTCTTGTAATATTTCCTTTATGTTATCTCTCCATCTTCCTCTGGGTCTCCCTCCTGGTCTTTGTCCTTCTTCTCTTTTCACATATGCCTTGTAAGGAATGGACTTCCAAGACATTCTCTCCAAATGGGCAAACCAATTTATTTGTTGTCTCTGTATGGAATGTAAGATTGGTTCTGTTCCAATCCTTTCCCTTATAACCTGGTTTTATCCCTTCTAGACCACTCCAGCAGCTTTCCCCCTCGCATCTCAATTTCGTACGAGGTGTTTCTTCGTGTTGGTTGGTATTGCCTTGTGTTGTAAGAGCTAACTGTCCTGGTATTTGGTTTGCCTTACTGCACCGTATGTTAATCTCTTCGTCCATTTTGCCTCTTTTAGTAAATGTTTAGTATATGTTGTTCCTCTCAAAGTCTAACTCGACGTCCACATCGTGAGAGGTGGTAACAGGTCTAATTAAGGGATTGCAAGGACTGGGCAATGTATGACATGGTCTTGTGCCACAGGAAAGCCATGAAGGCCATCCTGGATTGCCCTGAAAGGACCTGGCCAAAGGGGCCCTGGTAAAGTTGCAACAAGCTCAGCAAGCTAACAACAGATAACCCATTGCTAAAAAAAACTACAAAAGAGGTGTAAATGGACTGAACAAACCAGAAACAACCACAGCAATGTTAAAGGAAAAGAGATAGAACAACGAAATACAAAATACCATATACACCTGAGTATAAGTCATCCCGAATATATGTTGAGGTACCTAATTTGGACCTCTAAAACTAGGAAAATAGATTCAGCCAAGTGTAAGTCGGTGTGGGAAAAGCAGCAGCTTCTAATGAGTTTCAGCAGTTAAAATACTGTATTTGCTGGCGTATAAGACTACTTTTTCCCCATGAAAAACATGCCTCCAAGTGTGTGGGGGGGTGATCATCTTATACACCGGGTGCACTTCACTTGGGATAGACATAGCTGCCCATAGTGGCCTCCCGATGCCCGCCCACCTCATTCTACATACCATCCAGTATTGCGCGGTATCCAGCGTGGCTGCGGCGAGCATCAGCAGCGAGACAGGGGTGCCAGCCTTTTCGGCGTGACTGGCCTGTTCTGCTTGGCGGGGAGCAGCGGCGCACTGGCCCACCCCTTGTCTACGCAGAGCTCGCACATGCGCACTTGCGCACTAGTGCCGGCCACAGGGAGATGTTGAAATCAAATTTGATGTTCTTTTATGTTTTATTTGGTGTGTGGAAGGTGTGTGGAAGAGGGGGTAGTCTTATACGGCAAGTATGTAACAAACTCTATATTTTGAGTTGAAATGTTGGGGGGTCGTCTTATACGTCCAGTCGTCTTATATGCCGGCAATGTGGTGCAATTAATTTATTCAGACATTTGTGTGGGTATGTTTTCAAATTTTTATGGTAGTGTTAGTGGTTTTTTTTTTTTAATTATGTTTGAATTTGCACCACCACCGTTTTGAGATCCTCGGGGTCGTTGACCGAGTATAAGTCGAATCCCTTTTTTGGATCTCATTTCTGAGGCTAAAAAACTAGACTTATACTCGAGTATATACAGTAGGCAACTGTAAATATAACTGGCTTAGGAAATTAAACAACAAAAATTTAGACATAATGGCAACAACAGTACTCTGAAAAACAAGTTCCCCCTTCTTTATATGAAGTGTGTATTAACGCTGCTGTTTAACAGGTGCTTAGAATCTGAGTAATGAATGTGAAAAAGCATAGCCTCCAGCACTTCATAGATAAAAATAGGGATGCTTTTATATACTTGTAATACTCCCTGTTTTCACACCAAGATTTGCTGCTTCCCAGCCTCAAAATTACACATTGCTTGCAGCGTTTTGCTGTCTGTATCTCATATTTATTGCTTCTGCAGCAGCCTGTCCTGGGCTGATTTTATGGGCAAAGTGATCTTTGTTAGTTGGGTGAAAAACATGACTTTCCTGCAAAAGTAACATTGACAGTACAAAAGGAACTTTACTTGCTGTTCCATACCAGATGATTGCCTATGAATTTTATGGTACTTTAGTGCAGATATTCAACATGTTCAAGTGAAATGTAGAAACCAGTTAAGAAGGATTATAATTTCTCCTCCTCTTCCTTTATATTTATATCCTTCCCATTACACAGTTGTGCTCAAGGAAGATTGCAGTTTTTGTTCAACAAGAAAAAGAAGTAAAACAAGTTTAACCATAAAATCCCTAAAATCAAACTAAAACCACTGCTACCATAAAAACCCTTAGATCAATTAAACATATGAAGAGTTAAAAACAGCACAGTGAGTTAGATATTATAAAGGTTTGTTAAAGTGTCTTTATACCCTTCCTAAAAGCAGTGAAAGTGAAAACTAATCTCAGCCATGGTAGGTGGGGCTGTGGTGGCTCAGTGGTTAAGAAGCTCGCCTTGTTTGCTGGAAGGCTGGCAAGTTGGCAGTTTGAGACCTGGGTACTGCATGATGGATTGAGCACCCATCTCTGTCCCAGCTCTTGGGGACATGAAAGGAGACTCATTTGGAGATTCCCTGAGGGGAGTTTCTTCCACAAAAATCCTTTCAACCCAGAATAATTTCTGACAAGAAATTATTATTATAGCCATGGTAGGTGTCTACCACTGTTTCCTAGTCTGTGAACCGCACAGGAAAAAGCCGTCAACATTCAAGTTAGGTAAGCCTCTGTGGTCTCTGGTATTTTTATGAGGACACCTCGTAAAGAAGGCCCACAGTTGCCCACCTCTGACAACAACTCATAGGATCTCTTAGTTAAAAAAAAACACTCCAAAACTTTTAGAGGCATCTCCAGAGACTTTTCAAAAGGTAAAATGAGCAGGGTTTAGAATTGCATACAAAACATAGCAAGCTGCATTTTACCAGCTTTGGAGTGGCTTTGGAAAAGCTGGTTGCACATCTTTTTTTAAAAAACCTGCCTTTCAAAAGAGGGGCGGAAATTATATTTAGTTGGAGGTGTAGACATACGGAAGTGCTCTTAGGAGTGGGGAAGACCACAAGCTGGTGGCCTACAGATTTCCTGAGTCTGCTGGTCAAATAATAAATATGAATGAGGGGATTCAAGGTGGTCTTCTTCCTTTTTAAGAGATCTTTGTCCCTAAAGCAGACTGGAACAGGACAGACTTTCAGAGAACCATCCTCTGTCAAATTGAATTCATGCCCTTCCCCCCACCAACAATGGCTTCTGGAAGGGAGGGAGGGTTCGTAGTAGCTCTGCAGTCTTATGAGTTTTTTAAAATTACTATTTGATAATTTAGTTAAATTCATTTAATTTTAGGTAATTTAGTTAGTTAATCTGTATATAAATCTGGTTAGTTGAAAAATTATTCTAGGTTTAGTGGTTTTATTATGCCAAGAATGTTCCCGCCAACAAGGACTCAAACCTATGGTAGTGGCATGGCTTCCAGCATAGAATAATATGGAGGGGGATGGTATTGGATTATGATTTGGAAAGAAAACTGGCCCTATGGATTAGTGTACGCTGCCCTGGATTTAAGAGGACATAGAAGATCAGTGAGTTGATGGTGGAATGGTTTTAGAACCTTTGGCTCCACTGCACCTGGGGTTCCTGAATGACAGCCTGACCACATTGGTCTGTCTGCTACTGGATATAGTTCCTATTCTCCTGGCTCTACTGTCACTGATGCATTTGAGTTTGGAGGTAAGACTTCATGGGCCTGTTTATGAATAAAAGATAAAACCCAAGCCAAATTCTGAAGGTATTCCTCCATCTCCTCCTCCCTTTTCTTTTTCTATTTCATTCTTAGGACAAAGGGTCTACTGTATAAAATCTCAAAAGATGAGAGCCCAAGCCTACAAGAGGGGGGCAGGATTGTGAATTTGCATCACTGCGGTTTTGAGATCCTTAGGGTCATGGCAGTGATGTTTCTTGGCAAAGTTTTTCTAACTGGCACATCTTGGTTTGGTTAATACGTTTTACTACACCACTAGCCTGAGGTATGTAAGCAGAACATAAGTCCCAAGTGATACGTAAGAATTTGGTTGTATCCTGAACAACCTAGGTGATGAAATGAGGGCCATTGTCATTGGATAAGACCTTTGATATTCCAAACCATGGAAATATTTAGTCTGTTAAGAGGGCCACCACTTCTCTAGCCTTTTCAATTAGAGTAGCTTTGGCTTCTGGTCAACCTGAAGAGGTATCAACCATAACAAGGAACTATTTCTTAGACTTGTTCCCGATCATTTCAGTAACATCTATTTGCCAGACTTCTCCAGGCTATGAGCTCCACTTAATATGTTTAGTAATTGTGTCTTTGGTGTATCTAGGCCTAGGATTGTGTCATAGACAAACAGGACAACTATTGATGTCTCTTTGGGCTTCAGCTTTAAGATAGTTTTTTTAAATTGTGTCATAAGCACACAAAGGTGTTTTCTGGGTTGAATGGATTTTTGCTGGAGAAAGTCCAGTCAGGGATGCCCGAATGAGGCTCCTTTCATGTCACCAAGATCTTTTCCCCACCAAAGTGGCCCCTATTGATCTACTTGCAATGTCTTGCTTTTGAACTGCTAGGTTGGCAGGAGCTGGGACAGACGACAGGCGCTCATTCCGTCATGCAGTATTCAGGTCTTGAACTGCCGACTCGCTGAGCTTCCAGCTAACAAAGCGAGCTTCTTAACCACCGAGCCACTGCAGTTCCCTAAGATGTTTATCAGCATACCTATTGTGCAGCCAATTTTGAGCGCTTTACTTCACATATGTGTGTTGTCCTGTGCTGCTTGCTGAAGGAGAGAAATTGGAAGTTGAACTCAGTCATGCACTATCCACCATCTTTGTTCCCATTTAACATCAGGGACCATTTTATTTAATGGAATGTAGGCAAGACTGAGAGTAGCAAGTGGGTCTGTTGGGACAACGGCAAGGACCAAATCAACTGGATTGGTCCTCTATTGCAGCTTTCTTAGCTCAATCGTCAGATTCACTGTTCCCTTTTGCTACCTAGTGATCTATTTTCTGATGGGCAGCACAATGAACAATGGCCACTTGTTCAGTGAATTGCAAGGCAACCATAGGTTCCTCTAAAAGAGTTTTCATCTTTAAGGGTTATCCATGCCTTTGTATCCTCGTTCTTTCCATTACTAGCCCATACATATGAGTGGTTAGGAAATAATATCGACTATCTGTAAAAATATTTACTTTTTTCCCCTTGTGTAATCTTGCACCCTTCAATTAATGCTTTTAGTTCGGCTGCCTACGCTGAGAGATGGGCTTGCAATTGTCCCCAGAGGAATGGTTCTTGTTTACCTAGTGTAAGCACTGCAAAGCTTTCTGTCTTTCACAAATGAAGAGCCATCTGTCCACAATTCTAGATTTGCATTCTCCAAGGGGTCAGCCCAGATATCCCTTCTTCCTCACATAGATTTCTGACAAAACCTCTAGACCAGGGGTGCCCAAACATTTTGAACTAGGGGCCAGACCACACCCATGGAACAGGGCATGTCTGTGCATGCACGGCCATTTTACTTCCTGATTTGGCATGGATGCTTTTGCGCATGCATGAAGGCAGCCATTTTACTTCCTGGTTTGGCGCAGACACTTCTGCGCATGCGCAAAAATGGCCATTTTACTTCTTGGTTTGGCGAGGGCATTGTAGGCCTGATGGAGTGCCTTCAGGGGCTGTATCTGGCCCATGGGCCATAGTTTGGGTATGCCTACTCTAGACAATCATGTGAGTTTATGCCTGCATTTTGAAGGGGATCAGAGAGCAGAGTAGCAGGGTTCAACTTATTCTGCAAAGGACATAGTTAAACATCTTCATTACTACTTCCTGTAGTTTCATTTGCCATCTCCATCTCCACCTCTGTTACAGAGCCATTTGTAGCTGCACCACGATTGGCCACAGCCCCCATCACCCAGCTCCATGCCCACCATCTGGTATCAAAGTGTGAACAAACAAACAAAAAAACAAATAAATAATATTTAAATAAATAATTTATATTTAAGTGTTATAAATCTGCATAACAGCAAACGAACTGCTGAATTGGAAGGATTGGGAGGGAACCATTTTTGAGCTGCGGTGAATCCTGCAAACTTTACAGGGTAAACCAAGGGGCACAATATGCACTAGCATGCGCACAGAGAAGAATGCAACAGCTCAGGAATCAATGCAAAATAAATGACTCCAGATGGGTGGTGTATTTAGGCAGGTTAATGCCTGAGTTGTGCATCATGTATCAGAATCAATTTTGAACCAGGGAAAACTGACGCAAATGTAATACCTTTTGCTAATCAAGAAGTAACCTTAGATGTGTTCCTGACCAATCAGATACCAACTCACTTCATCTAGTGTTTGTGTCTTCTGCATTTTACAGGGGGAGTCATCATGAAATGAAACATTTTCTGGGTTAAACTACCTTTCTGATTAAGGCATACCAGGATAATTTGTATGCTTGTGTAGACTTGGCCACTACTGTTCTGGTTTAATCAGTTTCATCTAATGGTCCATGTGGCAGCCTCATTTATAAAGCTCCCTCCCCCACATGCAAATCGTAACTGTTAAAATGTAGAATTTTTGGGAAATGAGGCCCCCCTTAAAACTGGTTGTTCTACACTTCTTATATTATGCAGCAGTAGATTGCAATTTACATTATGCAAATGCACATTATGCAATCAAGCTACTTTAACCGAAATCTGACAAAGAGAGCTTGCTGATGAGATGTTTTAAAAAATAGCAACTTCACAAATCTCAAGTCCTGATTTTCCCCCTTTTCCATGTTTTAAAACCTTTCCATTAAACTCAGGAAAGAGTCTACTCAACTCAACCCTGAAGAAGTAATATGAAGCTAGCTCAGAGAATGAATGGAATCACTGAGCTACTGAAGCTACTTTTTCAATTAATGACTTTGTTTAATCATACCCCCTGTCCAGAGGAGGATTGTCTTACGGATAATTTCGTTTGCCTAACGAGATTTTACTAATTAAATCTCCTCTTGGCTGGTGTGACTCTCCCTGCAGGGATGGAAAGGAATCATTTGTGAGTTCTTTTTCAATGCTGGGTAAATAAACCTTTCCACTCTACTACAAAAGGAGAAGGGAGGAACCAACCCAGAAATTCTTGTCTCCAAACAGTGGTTTAGAAATTAATTAGCTTTAGAGAAACCCCTGAAAAGATGCTTTGTTGTATGTTGGTGAGGGTGGCTGTCTAACAACATTGCCTCTCTTACAGTAGGTTTGAAAGCCAGACAGCTTTAGGAAAGCCTTCCTGCTGTTCCAGCATGTTTGCTGCTAAATCAGGTAGCAGCAGCTGTTCTCCCCCCCCCCCCAATGTAGTGTGTGAGTGTGTATTTTGTCTTCCATCCCTTCTGTGTAAGAGAGTGTCCCTGCAAAGACAGGTCTTGCTATAACAGCTTGCATAGTACACAGCTGCACCCAAGAACCAGTATCACTTGCCAAGCAATTTAGCAACCAGAATCGGAACATAACACTGAAATGATGCTGGAAGTTCATTCACTGCTTGGGATTGTTTATGCGACACTGGAACTACAATTGCATGAATGTGCTGTTGTCAGTTTTGGCACTTTCCCCATGCGTTTAATAATTAACTACTCTCATATCACCATTTCCTCTATTCAGCCAGGGGTAGCTGGAATGTAAGCATCACAGTTATGTGCGATGGTAGATAGCCAGTTGGCTCTAGCGGTGTGATCTTATCCAAAGATGTGGAGCCATGCACCTGTACAGTATACCCAAAAGCAAGCTCTCATTTTTGGGATCCCCACAGTTTGTTTGTGTCTGTTCTCTGAACCACAGTTCTAGTAGACCACATGGTGTGTATATAGAGATTTTATCATCAAATTTTCTGTTGTCAGGTCAGAGGGTCTGATGTCTGATCATGCCCCAGATTTTTATAGTCAAGGATCATAAGACTGTGTTAATCACAGATGGCATTTACAATATCTTTGTCCACAGCGGGGGCCAAGAGGCCCAACAGCCCTGGGCGCCCGGACCTCTCCAGCTGCTGGCTCTCTTGGGCCCCATCACTTTAAAGGACTGTGATGGCAGCAGGAACTCACCACCGCTGCTGCCCTTGGAACTTCTCTGTGGCCATAGTGGAGAGGCTGTTATTGTATTGTATTGTCTTGAATATTATGATATGCTGTTTTGTTGATAGAATTTTTTATACTATATGACTATGTGTTTACTGACCTTGTATTACTGGGTATATTGGTCATTATATATTGTTTAATTTACTGTGTATATTGTGTTTACTGTCTACATTGTTTGATGATTATGTGAGCCACCCTGAGTCAGGTTCCCTGACTGAGCAGCATATAAGTGTGAAAATTAAGTTAAAATTAAGATAAAACATTTTAATAAAGCATTTAATCCAGAATAAAACCAGACAATCATTCCTAATCAAACCAGAAGTTGTCTGGGTATCAAGGTAAAAGTCTTTCAGTGTTGCAATAATTATAGGCAAAAATTGTTTAATTCTATAAGTTTTCTTTATCTACTGTACACTGTTTCTGTGTTACATAGCTAATTGATACTTCATAATATCAAATGTCTAAATGTCATCTTATAGCAGGGGCACTCAAACGACGGCCCGTGGGCCCAATTAGGCCCCTGCATATCATTAATGCGGCCCACAGTGAGCACCCAGGCTCACCATGGACTGCCTCCCCACCCCTGCCTGACATTAGCAGAGGTGGTGGTGGAGGAGAAGGAGGCAGTGACTGCGCTTTGTCCAGGCTGCTCTGAGCAGCCTCATGCTCAGTCCCATCTGCTCAGCAGCCTTTGCTAAAGCTGATCGCTGCTTCGGGGAAATTTTTTGGAGCCTCCTGTGTTTCAAAATTCGCGGTGCTAAGAGAGGCCCCTGGTGTGCCTGGGATGACATCACCGCAGTGTGTCGGGTTTACCCTTCCAGCGCCGTGAATTGTGAAACAATTCAAAATTGTTGAATTGGGGAGGGAGAGAGGGGAAATGTTCCTAATGGATGCTGATGAGCAGGGTCTGCCTTACCATGAGGCAGAATGGGACAGCCACTAAATCTACACTGTGTGTTTATGAAAATACAACAAATTGTTAGGTGTTTTTTTTAAAAATTTTACTGTAAAGGAGGAGAATAGATAGACTTGTCTGCCTTTTATGCCAGATTGGCTGACTTTTGCCCCTTTACTTTAGGGAAAGTGGAAATATTTCCTTCTGCAACTCAGGCAGCAAAATGTATTGCTCAGCTATGCTGAAGCGGTAGTATTCGTTGTCTCTTTGTCTTATGAATCCCTTGTAGTTCCAGGATCCCAGTTAGACAGTTTTTTTAAAAAAAAATAATGCCAAGAAGTTGGAAGGATTAGGCTCTAATGAGCAAAGATAGGGAGGCATTTTTTCATTTCAAAACTAACAGGACCTGATTGCATTGGGCTGGGATAAAATATAGTTTGTTTTCCAGCAATATTTTCAAGTGTTGATCCCTCCTTCCCTCCCTGCCCTTCCAAATGATGGACTATGGCAATCCGTATTCTAAACCAAAAGTGCAGTGCAGATTTGCAAACCTATTCTGAGTAGGCATGATCTGAAATGATAAAATGCATGTAGTGTGTTTACTGTGTGATGTCTCAATGAAGCTGGCCATTTCAGCAGTTAACAATATTTATGCTCAGCCACAAGCTTCTGCTGCTGTCGGCAATGAATCCTTGATATGGGATGAAGTAATTTGTGGCAATGTAAATCATTGCTAACAGGTTAATGAAGTGTAGCTTGGCTCTGTATGAAGTCCTGCCACTCTCACCTGCCGTATACCATTTGCAGTCCTCCTTTTAAATCAGTTCAGTGATACTTCTCTTGCAAGGGTGAATGGCAGAACAGCTGGCTAGGTATAAATGAGACCCTTCATTAGTACTGAAATGAACCATACCTTCAAAACACCATTAGAGTCTTCCACAGCGAGGGGGAAAAAATCCTAACTTCTACTTGTGATTGTGTTGCAGATCTTGGAAAGATAATTTTAAGGCACAAGAATATAAATGTCAGCAGAAGCTGTCCATAACTGAGCAGGGGATGGATAGTGTTCTGGGACTTTGTCCAACCTCAGGCAGGAAAGAGCTGCATCAAATGGAGTCAAATGCTTTCTTTCCTGAATGGCACAAAACAGGATTTTGGAAGCTTGTGGTTTTGCTTAACCACCCAACTGAAGTGTGACCCCAAAATTGGCTAATATGAATTATTAAACCCCCTTTCCCTTTGTCAAAATAAGCATGCAGTTAATGAAGCTTGTATAATAAGTTTAAGAAATCAATTGTTTAGAATAGTAGCTGTGTTACTCTATGGTTCAGGCATATCAGAAAACAAAATAAAAAACACTGTATTACTTTAAAGACTAACTGCTATATTTTTATTGTTAGCTTTCGTGGATCAAGTCCACTTCTTCAGACAAGGAGTGAAACTTACAGGCATGGTTTATATACACCAAATTCAGGGGTCAAAGGGAGAAGGGTTTGCTCAAACAGAATGACAGACAAGCAAGCATAACAATACAGATTCCCACAGCTATCAGCAACAATTGATTATTCAGATTAGCTCTAAATGTCTCCCTTCTGCTTGAGCAAACCCTTCTCCCTTTGACCCCTGAATTTGGTGTATATAAACCATGCCTGTAAGTTTCACTCTTTGTCTAAAGAAGTGGACTCGATCCACGAAAGCTAACAATAAAAATATAGTAGTTAGTCTTTAAAGTGCTAAAGTGTTTTTTATTTTGTTTTCTGATATGCTAGAAATCAATTATGTTAATCTACATGGTAGCCCCTAAGTCCCTATCCATCTATATATTTTATGTATCCAGTGTATCTGTGTGCTATGTGGGTAGGGACTTACGGGCCACCCTGTATAGTGTGGCCTGGAGAAAGCCATTTTACAAAAGGCCAGTTACACAAAAGTCCTGTGTCATTTATCTAAGTGGAGTAGACTTGTAGGACTGTGCATTTCTGAACACTTCAAAAAAGCATGCAACGCCAAGATAAAAACATGAAACGCCTATGCCCTTCGGTTTTACTTGACCAAGAACATGTGAGCCATGTTTGTAACATGTATATAAGTCTGGTTGAAATGTTAGTTAGAGCCCTTGACTCTGTAAGGATTCAAGCACCAATATATGCATATATTATGTTATAACTGATCTTGTTGAAAACAACCTCTTTTTCCTTCAAAACCTCTTTGGCTGTTTTATTTATGTTTAGAGAAACTTATGAACTGATCCCTTTAGAGCAGGGTTCCCAACCTTTTCATGGCAGGGGCCGGGTCACACTCTCACAGTCAGCATCGAGGGCCAGATGGCCATTTTGCCCTTCCTGCATGACGGGGGTGGCCATTTTGTCCCAGCAGTTCCAACAGGATGGTCATTTTGTTTTTTTAATGCCCTTGGAGAGGTGGAGGGCCACATGAAATGGTGTCATGGGCCAGATCTGGCCCACAGGCATTAGTTTGGACACCCCCTGCTTTAAAGAGTTTCCAGGTGACAGAAGATAGGAGAAAGTAAGATGTCAGTACACCTGATCTTTGTGCTAGTTCATAGATGCGGCCAAAAGAGTTGATTCCCCCCCCCCCCTCAGCAAAACAGCTGAGGTAGAGGCAGCGGAGATGGTTCATATATATATATATATATATATATATATATATAAACAGCTGGACATTTGAGGGTGGGCAAACTGCTAACTCAGGGTAGGGGAAGCCCACCCTGGCCACCCCCTGGCTACGCCCCTGTGTTTGACTACTCCGAGATGTTATTCTTTTAACTGAGTTGTGATATTTTAAACATTTCCACATGGCAAATTGTATAAGCTGACAGAATTCCGTTGCTTAATGTAACAAGTTGCAACTAGAGTAGGACTGTTTGAGTCAATGGAACGTATGTAGGCATTTGTTCACCCAATCTTCACTGACTCGGTGGGTCTACTCTAGTACAGCTTACTTTGAGAAGCAACAGAAATCTAACCCCTGAGTATTCATTTTCTGGTGATTTTTCTTCCAGGCCAATATGCATTTCCACATAATTATATTTTTAATTGCACACGGGATGCAAGGATGGAGACAATGAGCTGTTAAAGGAATTCCCCCAAGACACCCCAATTATCTAGCCCTCCCATCCTCATTTCCTGTGGAGCCAGGGTTACAAATGTCATTGCTCCTCTAGGCCAGAACAGGAGGCAAGACTTTGTTTTTTTGGTTTTTTTCCTGTTTCACAAGCTCTGAATTGGTGTCAGAGCTTTGCCCTGGCCTCTTGCCCCGCTGTCTCGGGCGACATTCTGGGCATTTAGCCAGATGTTTCTTGCTAAGGCAGATTCAATAAGACCAAGATTCTTCAAGTGTTGGGTTTCTGGCCACCTGTTGGGACAGCTTAAGCTGGGTTTTTTTAAGGTATTTGGCAGAGCCCGAACCTGGGCAGAGATGCTTTTATTAGGCAAGCAAAGAATTTAGTTGCAGTTAGTGTGTCTGCTGGGTTTTTTTAAGAGGCACGCACAGAACGAGGCCCTTGCAATCACAACAAAACCCCAAGCATTCAGGCTGGTATTGGTTGCCAGTGTTTTTCATGCTCACCCATCTAAAGCAGTTCTCAACCTTTTAAAGCCGGGGTCGGGTCATGTTCCCTTAGACAGGTTCGGGGGGGACAGACAACTATTTTGCCCTTCCTCCACCACATGGCACTTCCTGGTGTGGTGGAGATGGGGGGGGCACATGGGATGGTGCCAAGGGCTGCAGGTTGAGAATCCCTGATCTGAAGAAAAACGGTTTTTTGACAGTGTAGATATGTGAGTGGTGGGAGATTTAATTTTATTCCTAGCTCTGCAGGATAATGTAGATCAACACCATCAATACCATGTTTTGTGCAGTAGCACTACAGACATGATAGGAAGACAAGTAATGTGGGGATTAGTCCCTTTCATTTTTGTTGCATTTCTCTCAATTCCAGCAGTATTTGTGTCCTACACAACTGCAATGTTAGATTGCTAACATCTTTTTCTCACTCTACATGAAAACCTGTTTGTATTTTGATCATGCTTTCAATACATATGCTATGTTTATGTATTTTTCTTATTGACTGAATTATGTTTCCATGCATTGTTAAAATATGCACATTTTTAGCTGTAGACATTTATTTGTCTAAGGTTGAAATCCAGTTGTACATTACAGCCAGGGGCATAGCTGCCGCCGTAGCTGCCATATCAATTATACGGGGGGCCCAGGACACGGGGGGCCCCAACGTGCGTAAGCAAAAATTAATAAAAACTTCCCAATTTTTTTTATTTCACAAATGACAAAAGTCAAAAAAAGCAATTTCTTTTTTTCCCGCGTAAAGCGTGCATTCAAAAGTTGGCAACACCCTACATCGGTTATTGCGTGCTGCGGGATTTCCCCATTTAAGTAATTTACTTCAACGGGGGAATCCCACAATAATCGATGTACATACGATACAATGATACGATGATAAACCACGGACGGAGAGCAGTGTTTATTGACATGTTTGTAAAAATTTTGGAAAAAGTGACAGATAGATAATTATGATGAATAAATATTTCTTTTAATTTTATGCATTTTTTTTTCTTTTGTGAAAAATCTTTACCCTTCCTAAGGGCCCCCAAACAAATTTTTATACGGGGCCCCGCCAAGGCACGCTACGCTTCTGATTACAGCTAGAGAGACCCACTACGTTAGTTAAAGATTTGTTTCTCAAACTAGTGCCTTCTTCCATTTGGAATTTTCTCTAGTTTCACTGAGGGTGTGAACATGTGTGTGTTTGTGAGAGAACATGTGCTTACGAGGCCATTTGTGTGTGTGTAAAATTAGTCCCCTGAATAGACTTCCACTGGGCTCAACTCCTCTCCTTGTGTCACCTCACAACTTCACTGTTGCCATAGCTTTTGTTAATGTCCATTAGTTGTTTTTCTGTGGGTGGGTGAGAGGTCCTGGCTCTGGTGAGAGAGACGCAACCACTGTCTTTTACTCCACCATGCAAGCACCAAGTACAGTATGCCTGTTTCTTCCAAGTTTTATTTTTAGTAGCTCTTGTTCTGGTCACATTGTGAACTTTCAAAAATCACTTTCCATTTTTATCCAAGTTCCAATTGTGTCAGCCTTCTCTCACAGCACATTCCTGAACATTGGCACCCTGCAGCAACATCTGTTGTGAGAGGTGGGGCAGCTCAGCTCCAGCTGTTCCCTGGTGCATGCCGTGGCTTTCATAGCAGTGCTGTGTAAAGCAATCTCACCATGCACAGCCATTGTGCTCTGTTCCTTCTTTTTCACTAGGTACTCCTTAAGGGAAGATGCTAAAACAATGTGTGCCTTCTTGGGAGCCTAAAACCAGATGGAGCTTTCCCCATGTCTCAAAAATAAATAGTAGTGTCTTGTTTTTATCTTTCACTTTCTTGGTGAATCTACTCAGACTATTCAGACACTCATTGCAAATTTCAGCACTAAAAACATGGACTGGCTGAAGGCATACTCCCAGGGATAAAGGACAAAACAATACAGCAAAACCCCATTTTACAGAAACCCCATTTTACAGAAGGGTGTCTTTTTTTGCTGAAAACATGTCCCATTTTACAGGGAAAAACCCCATTTTACAGAGTGCAATTTCCCAGAGTGCATTGTGCCTGGTGGGCTATAAAAGACCACCTACAACCAGTCTGGGCCCTGTGGGTCGCAGTAGAGTGGTCTAGAGAGGAGATAGAGTGTATTTTTATTTTTATTTTTATTATTTTGGTGGGGTCAGGAATGTTCCCCCCCCCCAATGCATTATTATGGGAATGCCTCTTTTTACAGAAAAAAATCGAGTTAAGGAAAAAAGCTGCAGAACAGACTTTTTCCATAAAATGGGTTTTCCCTTTCCATCAACTAAACCACACTTCACTGATAATGTGTTGTTAGAAAAAGACATTACTAAAGTGTTGACAACTTATGATTGTCATAATATACTCCTGTTGTACAACTTTATACTGCACAACTGTGATGGTGTCATAAGCCACAGCTATTTGACTGTATTCCCAACCACTATCTTTATAAACACAAAACTTTTCTATTCTACTCCTCCAGTTTTCAGGATCCCTAGGGATCTTTTTACTTTAGGAAAACCTTTGGGGCCTACAGAATAGACAAGGAAACTCTTTAGTATACGGAAAATGGTATATACAAATTGGTATACAGTAATACCTCGGATAACGCTAAGACTTGGTTCCACATGTTTTGGTGTTATCCGATTTTTAGTGTTATCTGATGCATGTTAAAATCCTATGGGACGGATCTGATAACGTTAAAGCTCCACAGAGATACATTGTAACCACACAGGCTTTAGCGGTTGTTATCCAATCCATCCCATAGGAACGTAACATTATTCGATGCAATCCCCCCCCCCCAGTTTACTTAACGTTATGCGATTTTAGCGTTATCCGAGGTAAATGTTACTCAAGGTATTACTGTATACAAATTGGTATATACCAGTAGGAGTGATTAGAAACTAGGAACATGCAAGGGGACAGAAAACTTAATTTCCCCCCAAAAGATATAATTGATAATGTCATCACATTTGCAAAATGTAAAGTTAAGCAACAGAAAGCCATTGCTTGTAAACTAGTTTCTTTGCTTTGTCATTGGTCACCAGGAGGAAAGCAAAGACGTCAGTTGTATTTGTGGTCACTTCGTCATAAAGCTCTGCTTGAGTTAGTTTTGGGATGCTAACGTGGCTCTAATAGTAAAAGCTTGGAAAAGATAATCTCTTATGCTGCATCACAAAAACAAGACCATGAACTCTGGACTGGAATAATGATTTTTAATAATCCACATCTATGGCTGGGTGGGCTTTGCACAAGTTGTACAGATCTACTAAAAGTAGTAGTTGAATAATTTTGCAGAACAACCTAAAGGAGAAAAGACGCAAATACGATCAGCCCACAGGTCACAAAATACCTCTTGTAGACACTGCTGGGGCTGCCATGAATGTTACCAAACATTTAAGGGTTAAATGGAGGAATGTTAAGTGCAGCTTGAGGAGCGGTGTAACAACCAGCAGGTTATGATGCTGTTGTTGAAAAAGGGTGAAAAGGTCTTGCTTTTTCCAATATGTCCTTGGGTTGCTTAGTGTTGTTTATATTGCTTCTCAGTGGCTGGTGTCATGGAGAGAAAACTGAACAAATTTCCATTCAGTGTAAAAAATGAATAGCTTTTTGTGTCTGGGATTTTTTTTTCCATAGGAAGGAGTGTAGAAAGACAAGGGGAATAGACTTACGATTCTGTTTGTATATCTAACAGTGGAGATACACACATTCACAACCTTTTTTTTTCTTGTGTTGACTTACTGAGCTCTAGCTAGCACATTTGATTCCAATGTTTTCTGATATACTGTATTAGAAAAATGTAGAAAAAAGATAGCAAGCCAAAATAAAGATATTTTATACTGCCTCTAAGTGTGGATCTAAATCAGGGATTCACAACCTACAGCCCATGGGCTGGACCCAGCTCCTGACGCCATTCCATCCGAGGCACAGCAAGGATCCCAGAAGCGGACACACCCATCCATGTGTAAACATGTCTGCCAGCAGGGGGAAACCAGTTGTCTGAGGGGGAGTTGTCCAGCCAGTGGTGCAAAAACCTTGAGAACCCCTGATCTAAATAGATGTCTTGGGAAGATTTTTATATATATATATATTTACTGCTGTGAGCAATGGAACACTTGGTCAACATTCTCCCCTTAACACCTTACATAGGCAGGTTAACATGAAATAAAAAGCAACTGGGTCTGATGCAACTAAAGAAGTAAGGTAAAATAGGTCATAATAGGACGCAGAACTTGATGACTAGAAGGTTGGCAGGTCAGCAGTTGGAGACCTGAGTGTTGCATGACAGACTGAGCTCCTGTCTCTGTCTCAGCTCCTGCCAACCTAGCAGTTCGAAAGCAAGAAACTGCAAGTAGATAAATAGATATCACTTCAGTGGGAAGGTAAACAGTATTTTGTGCACTCCGGTGTCTAGGCAAGCCTGCCACATGTCCATGGAAACATCTGCAGAGACAGACAGTGCTGGCTCTTTGGCTATAAACAGAGATGAGCACTGAACCCTAGACTCAGATATGACTGGCTTTCGAACAAGTGCGACCTTTACCCAGTCTCAATTCCTTCCTATTCTAAATATGAAGAAATTTGCTAATTTCATAAATTTCTTGTGAAATGCAAACTGCAATTTCTTGCTTTTGAACTAGTAGTTTGGCAAGAGCTGGGACAGAGACGGGAGCTCACTCCATCATGCAGCACTTAGGAATCGAACTCCGACCTTCCAGTTGTTGAGTTCAGTGTCTTAACCACTTGAGCCACCGCAGTCCCTATGAAAAGATCCCTATAAAAAGATAGCAAGCTCTTATTTATTATTTTATTTTTACTGCCAGTAGGACTGGAGAGATTGCTGGCTTTTGGCAATTTTGGCTCACAGGTCAAGATGACTGGATTTGGTGTTTGATCCAATGCCCCTTTCTAGGTGCAGTTATGACTTTGACTGGGGGAGTTGAGCTATTCTTCTTCTTCCGTGTTTTGGGCAGTTGTGAAACTGCCAAAATGAAGCCACCTTTTGGTGAGTTCATTCTGCAGTTCCTTTCGCCTGACCCAGTGTGAGAAAAATTAGCCAGCTAATGCTCTGCATAAGGTAGCACAGTGTCACCCATTATTTAAATACTGCTGTCTTTACTGTTTTAATTTTTTTCCTTGTACAGTAAAACTTCGGATAATGCTAAAACTTGGTTCCACAAGTCTTGGTGTTATCTGATTTTTAGTGTTGTCCGATGCATGTTAAAATCCTATGGGATGCATCGGATAATGTTAAAGCTCCATAGAGATACATTGTAACCGCACAGGATTTAGCAGTTGTTATCTGATGCATCTCATAGGATCTTAACATTATTCGATGAAATTATCTCCTCAGATTGCTTAACGTTATGCAATTTTAGCATTATCTGATGCAAACATTATCCGAGGTATTACTGTATCTTATTTCCTATTTTACTGTACCACTCCATGAGCACCACTCCATGATTCATCTCACTTCTGTTTTCATTTTTTTAAAAATGTATTTTTGTTTTCATTTTCGTATGCTGTCACTTGTTTAGAAATTGAGCACTGCAACATGGTTGATGTACTTTTGTTCAGTTTTTCTTCTTGTTTTTTTCCTACTTGGTAATCAAAGTTACCTGAGGACTCTGTGATTTTGTAACAAATTTAAGTATACCTATGTTTTGAGAAACGGTGAATTCTTAAGTCGCATGTGTATCTCATCTCCAAACTGCAAAGAGAGGCAGCACCAAATCTCACTTGCAACTGTGCTTTTAAAGGGAGCTTTTTATGTTCGTTTTTGGCACCTTGGATCTTTTCTGTACAAACAGCATCTCTCTCCTCCTCCTCCTGGATAGCTGCTTCTCTAGGGGTCATCCTAATGCTGAGAACTGGAGATCCAGTAAATAATCGAGTTCATTTCATCCCCCCCCCTCTCCCTCCTCTTCCTGTACGCGTCGAACACTTGCCACCCTGCTGTCTGTTTTTCCTTGCCAAGGTTCAGTTCTAATTATGTTGATTTTCTTCAGCCCACCCCCTCCTGGAAGCTTATTAGGGCGAATATTTTTATTTATTATCATTTCGCCCAACTCCTGCCAGCATTTCCAATTACTCTCGCCGCTTCCTTGTAATTGTCTTTCTGTAATGGCTCTGAAACAATTGCGCTAAATGAGGTGTCTCCGGCAAGATGAGAGTTTCACTTCATTAAAGGCTAATGTATTCTCAGCACTGGCTCTGTGGGGCTGGCTTGGAAAGGAGACATTTAAACAGCTTCTTTCTCTCTGCATTTTTTTTCGTTCAAAATTTAGTAGGTAGCAACTTTTAGCGGCAGTCAGTGCTTTGTGCATGTGTATGTTTATATGTGTTTACATGCCTGCTTTGATTTAGAAAATGCAAGAAAGGCATACAAAGCAGCAGCAAGTTCTTTCCACTGAAGGATATGACTTTTTCTTCTGCTTGGGAATTATTTTGATACCAAGGAAAGCATACTTCTGTTACCCTGCACACATATAAGGGGAACAGTGATTACCATTAGTTATTTTTTAAAAAAAACAGTCTTTGGCCCATTCAGTTCTATTGGCAGGTGCTATTTAGGTTGGTTTATATGCAATTTGATGGGATGGCAAGAAAGAATCTTGGTTACCAGAGATTTGCATGGTTTTTACACAGTGGAAATCAATGAAATCTCAGCTAACTTTATAGATCTCAGAAGCCCTATTCAAGCATAACTTAATTCTCTCCAACACATTAGCAAGAACTGGTTAGGCCAGTGGTGGCAAACCTATGGCTCACGTATCAGAGGGGGCACTCAGAGCCCTCTCTGTGGACACGAGGGCCGTCACACCAGCACAGAGTTTGCCCCACCCCTTTGTCCAGCAGCCCAATAGGAGTGCTTCCTCCCTCCCTCCCCCAGCACAGAGTTTGCCCCTCTGCGGTGCAGACAGCAGCCTGTTGAGTTTGGGCACTCCATCTCTAAAAGGTTTGCCGTCACTGGCTAAGGCGCTCCTCTGTTGCTACTTTCTTTACTTGGAAAGTGATCCAGCTGCAGAAGAGATGTTTCTGCTGCTCTGTAAGCTCTCAATATGAGCAAGAAGCCTGGTGGGAACCCAGCATAATTGTTGCTATCTGCAGAGATGACAGAGAGGGGAGAAGCTAAGAGCGTGTTCAGAGTAGGAAAACTAGAACAGTTTCTTATCAGTTTTATCTCTCACCAAGGATTACTGCAGGACTGTGGTGGCCCAGTGGTTAAGAAGCTTGCCTTGTTAGCTGGAAGGTTGGCATTGCCAAAATGACAGAGGACATAAGCAATGCATTGAAAAGGTGATCATGAATGTTTTTTTAAAGGTTGCACCAGCCCAATTGGCTGATCAGCCATCATGCTGGCCAATCAACCAATTCAGGCTCCTGCAACTGATTGGTGGTGCTCACAGCTGAACCAGCCACTTCTCTGCTGCTTTGCTCTAATTTTATTCATTCATTCATTCATTCATTCAATCATTCATTCACATTTGTATTGCCACCCACTCGGCAAGCAACTCTGGGCGGCATGCAACAATTACATAAAACCAGTAAAAAAAAAACCTTAATTTAAAAATACAATTTAAAAAATAGCCCAAGAGCTCAAAAAAAGTGAGAGAGCGATATCACTATATTATATCTATATATGCTGACAAGAAATGTCACTTTTTTCTCATTGTCTGTGACATATTCTTCATCAATCTCAACAGGTTTCTTCATTTCCAAGGTCATTTTTCAAATGAAAATAGTTTGCAAATAGTTTGTTTGCATTGCTAAAACCAGTACATATTCTTTGCCCATCTGATGTGGGGCCCCATGACATATACCCGAGTCACACCCCGTTCAAATTTATGTAAGGAGCTCCATGTAGAGCTGCGTTTGTAAAGTCTTTGGAAACTTCAGTGGATCCAGGATGCTGCAGCCAAATCGATTGACCAGTGCTGATAGCAGGAAGAACTGAGATTCCTTGCTACAGCTCTTTCATACATCACAGCAGACTTTTCAGAACATCTTGGTGGGAGGCATGACAGCTGCTAAGTCTGTATTCCTGTTGCTGTTATCAGGAGCAATTAATCCCCACCTACCTCAAATGAAAATTCGGGTGGGGGGAGTACCCATGATATTCTTCATATGTCATAACAATAATTACTGCAACAACCCCATCAACAGATTATTGTCATCATTTTCTGTACTGCAGACAAAGGAGAGTTGCTTCCTTGAAACCACATGGCAGGATCAGATTTGAACCAGTGACCTCTAACTCACAGCTTGGTCTCTAGGTTGTGGAAGACAGAGCCCCTTTACTAATTAAAATTCCCTATGAATTTTTTAATGTTCCACAAGTGTAAATGCACAAGTTTTATACAGTATGAATATGTATTAAACAAGAAGTATTAGCTTCAGGAGAGAACATGAGAAGACATGTGCTGAATCAGTCTTCTGAAGCCCCAGTGAGAATCCAATAACTACCGTATATGCTGATGTATAAGACGACTGGGCGTATAAGACGACCCCCCAACATTTCCACTCAAAATAGAGAATTTGTTATATACTCGTCGTATAAGACTACCCCCTCTTCCGCACACCTTCCACACACCAAATAAAACATAAAAGAACATCAGATTTGATTTCAACATCTCCCTGTGGCCGGCACTAGTGCGCAAGTGTGCATGTGTGAGCTCTGCATAGTCAAGGGGCGGGGCGGAGCACCGCTGCTTCCCACCAAGCAGAACCGGCCGGTCACGCCGAAAAGGCTGGCACCCCTGTCTTGCTGCTGATCCTCGCCGCAGCCACGCTGGATACCGCGTGATACTGGATGGTATGTAGAATGAGGTGGGTGGGCATTGGGAGGCCACTATGGGCATTAGGCGGGCATTGGGAGGCCACTATGGGCAGCTATGTCTATCCCAACTGAAGTGCACCTGGCGTATAAGACGACCCCCCCCCCACTTGGAGGCATGTTTTTCAGGGGGGAAAAGTAGTCTTATACGCCAGCATATACAGTATATATGAATAGAATAGCACCCCCTTTTTTATGCATTACACAACTGACTGTATTGCCTCTGATACTGGAGGAAATGTTTAGCTGAAATCTCATTGTTGAAAGTTATATGAACCATGGATTTTTTTTCCAGAAAGAAAAAAATTCCAATTTTTTCTTTCCAAAAGCCAAAGGCCCTCATGAGATAACAAATGTACAGCCTTTTGAGTGGGAGAGAATTTATTAATTCTGAAAAAACACCATACTGATGGCATCATCAGATTTACGCAGCATTGTGTTATTGGATTTCATTTATATATCCATCTTGACTAGTAGGTATTAACAGCCTTAGGTTTCTATGAATTTGTATAATCTACTTTTATAGCTATATTAATTGGGGAAGATGGTGTGAGTTGAGGTAGATCTCTCATTTACTAGCTCCATTGTCCCATTATAATTTGAAGACTGCCACAGCTATGCTATTAACTATGTTACAACTGTAGAAGAACTTTTCTATTCCTCTCCTGTTTTCACATCAGTAGCTAGACTGTCAACTGCAACAGCCAGCATTTTATATCTGAAAAATCAACTTTCAAAAGAATTGCATCCTTAAACCCTGAAAACAAATGCAAAATAAAGCAAGCTAAAGGTTTAAGTATGCATTATAATAATCCTGGTTTTGTATTGAGTTTACCATGCTTGAAATCGATTTAAAAATTGCCATACCATGGGATGTACCACTAAGTGTAAATATTTCAGCTAGAAAGCAGGGTTTTAAAACATATGTTCCCTATGTTTATTTTGAATTGATTCTGGTCATATTGGTTTCAAAAATTGTTTTGACGCGTGTGATCACCTGTGTAGAATAAATTGTATCTCTGGGGTTTGCCTAGTTTTCAGTGTTCAGATAATAGGTTTCAGCCTTTAGGATACCCTGCAGTCTGATGTCATAACTTAAAAAAAAAATATGTTGTTCAACTTTAATGCAGCATCAGTTAAGCTCCCAAAACTGCAATCTATGAAGCAATCTATACCATTGATCTAGTGCTATTCCACTTCGAAAGCTAGTGAGGAGATCCCAGCATATGATTGTACGTTCTCTCCTAAGCCCAGCAGGCAATCGGACTCTGAGCCCAGCAGTTTGGTTGGGGGAAGAAAGGTCGCATGCACCCTCCCCCCAACCAAACTGCCGCTCTAGAAGAGATCTCTGCCCAAAAGCCCGCTGGGCTGGTCTCCAGCCCTGTGGGCTTGGGGCAGAGATCAACGTTGGAGAATTTGAGGCAAACTTTTGCACTGCAAACTTTTGCACCCATATGCCCGCACAAAAGAGACTGACCACAGTGATGTTGGTTGAAAAATTGGGCCACTTTATTTAAGATCAACTTGGTTAACTTTAACCATCTTAACAGTAACTTAATGCAGCAAGGCCGCAGTAGCACTGGTGAGGTCAACGATATCCGTTCCACGCTTAACTTGGATATCGGACAACCATATCCGTACAACAATTTACTGTCCCGGTCAGAAGTAACCAGCTGTTATCTCCTTCTGACCCCACACCGGGCGAACTCTATATTGGGGCTGCCTGCTGCCGAGCTGGGCAGTTACCCAAGTTCGCGGTCCGCATTTTGATCAGACTCACAGAGTGGCCGATCAAAACACGTTCCTACCCGGTTCACCTGGGACCAAATTTATTCCTCACCAGTGCTACCCGCCCCTTAAAGTGACCAAAAAATTCCATTCCGGCTCACCCGGCTAGGCAGTGTGGGATGGGCGAAAACGCCGAGAGACCCGCAGGCCAATCAAGGTCTCAAGCAAAAATTCCCATCCGGCCCCGAAGCGACCAAAAAACAATCACACTGCCGCCAGGGAGGGAGGGCGGGGCTCGCTCGCCTGTCGGAACGGGACTGGCGAACGAGCGCAGGGAGTGCGCCGCCCTTATAAGGGCAGCGCTTAACCACGCCCCCTGCGCTCGTGCCCAGGCCCGTCTCTCTGGCAGGCCCTGGTGCAAAGCGCGCGGCCGCAGCAGTCGCTGCGGCCGCCCGACCATTGCACCCATATGCCCGCACAAAAGAGACTGACCACAGTGATGTTGGTGGAAAAATTGGGCCACTTTATTTAAGATCAACTTGGTTAACTTTAACCATCTTAACAGTAACTTAATGCAGCAAGGCCGCAGTAGCACTGGTGAGGTCAACGATATCCGTTCCACGCTTAACTTGGATATCGGACAACCATATCCGTACAACAATTTACTGTCCCGGTCAGAAGTAACCAGCTGTTATCTCCTTCTGACCCCACACCGGGCGAACTCTATATTGGGGCTGCCTGCTGCCGAGCTGGGCAGTTACCCAAGTTCGCGGTCCGCATTTTGATCAGACTCACAGAGTGGCCGATCAAAACACGTTCCTACCCGGTTCACCTGGGACCAAATTACAGTAACAAAAATTCAATAAACAGTAACAAAAAAAAATCAATAAACATCAATATCAAATAGTTAAAAATTAAACAAAAATTAAACAAAGCACCACGACAGGTAACAAGCCTCTCCGTCCACCGCACAGCGTCTCTTAAAGCCCCCCAGCAGGGCGCGGTCCTGGGGGCAGGTGGAACGAGTCCCGAGGCTGAAACGCCAAGGCTGAACACCACCGCAGCCACTCATCTCAGCTATGGGTGTTACTGTGCGGCGGCGACCCGCACAGCCGGGCAGCGTCTTTTGGCTGAGTATCCTGCCATCGGTCCTTTACAAACCCACCCTCCGGACAGATGCTACGAGTCCGCGGGAGTGGGCAGAGATGGCCACGGCTGCCTGCCACCTGGGTCCCGCAGGTGTTGCTCCTCGAGGCCGGCTGGCCGAGAGAGAGACCAGCGAAGGTGGCCGCGGCGGCGGATTCTGGTCGCCGGCCAATTCTGGTCGCCGGCCAATGCTGGTGCAGGAGATGGAAATCCCTGCAAATGGCCCTGGACAGATCCAACCCCATCCGTTGCCCAAGGTCATTCCCACCTAGGTGGATAAGGATGATATCGGGGGGTGGCACGTGCCAACTCGACAGCAACAAAGGCATCAATTGATCCCACAACATCCCCCGCACCCCCCGCCACATGAGGAAGGCCCACTGCCGCAGGCCCAGGTGGATCCCGCAGGGAGCTGCTCCAGCAAAACGGGCGGCCCAGTAGATATAGCTGTGGCCGACGATCCATACGCGGGCCACATCACTCCGGGGGAAGAGCTCTGAAAGAAAACAAACAGAAAACAAACGGCAGCAAGGCAGGTCATGGCAGGAGCGGTCGCACATACGTCCGAAAACACGCGGACCCCCACCGCCCCATCCTCATGATGTCCGCATCAGAATACCCGAAAGAGGCTGCGGTGGAAGCAGCCCCAATGCGGAAAGAGTGGGTGCCGTATCGGGCACCAGGGATCCCCACCTCCGACAGGGCCGCCCCAGTAACCCTCCAGAATTGAAAACGAGTCAGCGGGGACCCATCCCGGTGTATAAAAAGGGGCAGATGACCAGAGGGGCGTATGGCCAGGTAGCGCTCAAGCGCTCCCACCGGACAGATATCCGCTATACTGCACCGCAGTAGCAGCAAGGAAACCCCCCTGCCCAGTTGGTCGGTCTTAGACATCCGGACCGTCAGCTGAACCGAGGACGCGATGAACGCGACGTCAGCCAGCTGTAGCGCTCGGCCGGACGTGTCCCCTCGGGACGCCACCACCAGTTCTCCCACCCGGAGGGCAGCAAAAAATGCCACGGAGGAAGTGGCGTGAAACAATGCCGCCTCATACCCATCCGTGCAATGGCGTGGCCAGGCCGCAGCCAAACGCCGCAGCACCGCCGGTGACACCGGCTGTCGGGCGTCCGGGCGGTGGCCACGCTCCCTCGACCAGCCCTCCAACACCCGGCGAATACGAAAATCGCCGAGGGTATCGGGGACGCCATTCGCCCGGGTGGCAAAGGCCAAGGCCGACAGCCGCCCCTGGATGGTACGTGGAGCAAGGCCAGACCTCCGCAGGTGAACCATGAACTGAAGCACATGGTCCACCGGGAGCGGCCAAACCTCCGGCAAACCCTGCTGGGTTCTAAAGGTGGTAAAAGCCCCACACGCCAGGCGATAGGCACGGCGTGTGCGACCCGATAGGGAAAGGCCGATGGCCCGATTCACCTCGGCCCTCCAATGTTCCAGACCGCGTCCGGCAACTCCGAAGGAAGTGCCCTGGCACCGGGAGCCAACGCCCTGAACCGCGCCATCTGAAAGCGGGACAGGGCATCAGCAATGGAATTGTCCACCCCCGGCACATGGCGTGCGCGAAATACGATGTTAAGCCTCAGCGCAGCCAGGACGAACGGCCTGACTAAGGACATAACCCGGGGGGAGCGGGACGTCTGCGAGTTGACCACCTGGACTACCGCCGCGTTGTCACACCAAAAAGTGACAACGGAGTTCACCCAGTGGCGTCCCCACATGTTGATCGCCCCCCAGATGGGAAAGAATTCCAGGAAAGTCAGGTCCCTCACGACGTCGGAGTCCCGCCAGTGCGGCGGCCAAGTGCCGGTGCACCAACGGCCATCAAAATAGATGCCAAAACCGCAGGACCCCGATGCGTCGGAATGGACCTGAAAACTGGAAGAGAGGAAAAGGTCAGAGCGCCAAAAGGAAACCCCGTTGAATTCCCTAAGGAACGCCAACCAAACCTCTAAATCCTCCCTCATCCCGCGGGTAAGCCTAGTCCTGTGGAACTTTTTGGTCAGGCCGGCCATCGTGTCGCACAAGCGGCGAGCGAAGGCGCGGCCAGGGGCCACCACCCTACAGGCAAAGTTGAGATGCCCGTGAAGCTCCTGCAATTCGTGCAGGGCGACCTTCCTCTTGGGCAGGAGCGCCTCAATCCTGTCAACCAGGCGCTGTACCTTGTCTAGGGGGAGACGAGAGGTCATGGCCACCGTGTCCAATTCGATGCCCAGAAAAGTGAGGGTAGTGGCCGGACCCTCAGTTTTCTCGGGCGCCAACGGAACAGCCAACTCCTCCGCCAGGCGCTGAAATGACTGGAGCAGGTGAACGCAATCCCCAGTACCTGCGAGGCCCCCAAAAAGAAAATCATCGAGGTAATGGGCGACCCTGCCAGAACCTGCCTTCCGAACTAAGGCCCAATGCAAGAAGGAACTAAAGCGCTCAAACGCGGCGCAGGAAATGGAACAGCCGAACGGCATGGCCCGATCAACGAAATACTGGCACTCAAAACGAAAGCCCAGTAGCTCGAAGTCGTCGGGGTGCACCGGCAACAGCCGAAACGCGGACTTGATGTCACATTTGGCCAAGAGTGCACCCGGACCGCAGGATCGGACCGTGCGGACGGCCTCGTCAAAAGACGTATACCGGACCGAGCATAAAGCGTCCGGAATAGCGTCGTTGACGGAAGACCCAGCAGGATAAGACAGGTGATGGATCAACCTGAACTCACCCGGGGCCTTTTTTGGAACTAATCCCAACGGGGAAACTTTAAGGTTGGGGTACGGCGGGCTGTCGAAAGGGCCCGCCACCCTGCCTGCCGCTACCTCCTTAAAAATTTGTGCCCTGGCCACTGACTCCATACCCACCAGAGATCGTAGGTTGGGCGCGTCCTGGGGCCCCCGCGCCCCCACTACAGGGATACGGAAGCCGAAGGTGAAGCCCTCGGAAAGGTACCTGGCATCAGTGGGCGAAGGGTACTCCCGCAGCAGGCGGTTCAAGACATCCACCCTAATTGGGCTGGGGCCCTTTGCCAGGGGCGTTGTCGGCCCCGGCCCGTTTGGCCCCCTGCTGGTCTTTTCCCCTGCCACGACCCGCACCCCCTCGGAAACAGGAGGTGGCGGGGTGGGCGCCCGCGTAAATCGAGCACTCATGCTTGAACTTGCACTGCTTCTTGGAACAGCGACCTGAAGCGGAGTACTCCCAGCAAAGCAGGCGGGCCGGAACCGCCTGCCCCGCCGACTGGCGGGGTGCCTGAGAGGGAGTAGGGCGCTGAATCAGGTGGCCGCAGTCGTAGCGCTCACCAAGGGCCGGGCGGGTCGGGGTCATGAGCTGCATCCACAACGCGGAATGCAACTCATCCCAGCGCATGCCGGGGCGTATGGCCGCGCGCATACGAAATTCCTCGTCATACGACAGCCATGCCTGCCCCGGGAAGTCCACGTAAGCCCTGTAAATAATGTCAAGGTATTGGAACAGGGAAACCCCTAGCTGAGGGAAGGCCCGGGACAACACACCGGCATATATGATGAAGCCCGGGAGCCAATTGGCCCAGGTGCGGGGAGGCTTCTTCCGCTTGGCCCTCTCCTTATCCGCGTCGTCCGTTTTTTCTTTCTCCTCCTTCGTGGAGTCCCGATTGAGGAGGGAGAAAAAATCGACATACTCACCACGAAGGATCTTATCCCGGGTGGCAGGGAGCAAGTGGTCGCCGAGCGGCAACGATTGGTCACCGTACGGCATGGCCACGCGGGACACCGAGTTGTAGCCCGTGTCCCCAAAGGTGTAGCAAGGCCAACCCGGGGCCGGAATAGAGGGGACGCCGAAAGGCGATGCCACCGGAGGCGGCAGATAGGGCGCCCGCCATGTACCGGGCACTGGCTGGGCCGGCGGAGGCAGAACAGCCGCCGCCGGAGCCGGTCCCGGCCACGAAGGTGCCGGCCCCTGTCCCGGTGGCGCCGGCGGCAACCACGGGAAACCAGGTGCCGCCGCCGGCCAAGGTGAAGCCGCAGTAGCAGCCGGCTGGGACGGCCAAGGCCACTGCACCGGAGGTTGCGGTGCAATGGGGGGTGGATGCGCGTCAACCAGGGAGAGCTGCGGAGTGACGGAGGTAGGCCGCTGCGGCAAAGCGCCAGGAAGGGTGGCCGGATCGGCCCCATACTCACCACCGGCCCGCACGTCGTCAACCGTCGGAGGAATGAGGACCGGGCGGGCATCGCTGGGCCCAGCGGCGGGTTCCGCCGCGGCCGGGGGCACAGGATCATCCATCCGGCCCTCGGCGTCGCCAGGGAGCTGGTCATCGGTGGGCCGGAGCGGCGGCAGGCGAGCCTCAAGCTGAGCAATCCGCTGGTGGATAACCTCCACCAGCCCACTCCAATCAGCATCAGTCGGATCAGTCACCGACTGTGCGGCCCGTCGGGCCGCCCCCCGCGAATCCGGCACCTGTTCCCTGGCAGCGGCCCGTTCCAAGGCCGCCACCCGAGCCAGGAGGGCCGCGGGGGTGACGGGGGCACTCTCAGGCCCCGGGGTGCGGCGGCTGGGACCCCCTTCGGCGGTAGCCCTACGGGGGATGCGGCGAGGGCGAGGGACAACCTGCTTCTTAGGAGCCATGGCAATAAGGGCAGGACCACCCTATCAAGTCACTCAAACACACCGGCCTGAATCAGGTGAAGGCCCCGAGACAAGACTGGGGACCACCAAGGACCTTACGGACCAGGGTCGACCCCGCCCAACTAGGCAACGTATGGCCAGCACAGGATCCGGACCCCCACTTTACGGTTCCGGAGCGGGGTGCTCAAACTGCCGAGCCGTTGCAGGGAGCGCGCCGCCCTTATAAGGGCAGCGCTTAACCACGCCCCCTGCGCTCGTGCCCAGGCCCGTCTCTCTGGCAGGCCCTGGTGCAAAGCGCGCGGCCGCAGCAGTCGCCGCGGCCGCCCGACCATTGCATTGTGCGGTGCAAAAGATTGCCTCAAATTCCCCAACGTTGTCCGGTTTTAGCATTCTGTGGTGCAAACGCTAACCAGGATATTACTATAAAGTAATGCCTATGTTAACTTACAGTGCAATAAAACATGCAGAAGTGAAAGGAAAGTCGAGTGCTACACAACACATATAGTTGGAACATGGAACTTGAGAGGCATGAATCTAGGTAAAGTGGAAACTGTAGAACAAGAAATGGAATGTATAAACATTGCAGTGCTTGTTATCAGTGAAGTAATGTGGACTGGAATTGGATATTTTCTGTCTGACAACTACAAAGCATTCTACTCTGGAAATTACAACTTCCAAGACTGACAATGGAGAAATAGAAATAGGATCAACCATTAATCTAAATGTGGACTGCAGCCAAGAAATCAGAAGACTGAGGCTCAGAAGGACAGCAGTGAAGACATTAGAAGAGATCATCAAGCATAAGGACATGTCACTAGAGACCAAAACCAAGATCATCCCCCCCATATGTATTCTCAATCACCATGCAAGAGGCATTCTTTTTATAACTAGGGTAATGCTCAGAAT
This sequence comes from Furcifer pardalis, assembly GCA_030440675.1. Lineage (NCBI taxonomy): Eukaryota > Metazoa > Chordata > Lepidosauria > Squamata > Chamaeleonidae > Furcifer > Furcifer pardalis. Next base: position 27,501,816 of record CP126898.1, on the reverse strand, counting down.
GTTTCAGCTGTTGCAGAAGAACTCACCAAAACAAAAAGTAAGTACAAAAATAAAACAAAAAAGCAACCACACAGTCTTTATTGGGCATAAGCTATTGTGGACCAGAGCCCACTTTACCAGATAAAGTATTCTGGAATCTACTAAAGCATTTGTCAAAATGAAATGTATCAGTCTTTAAAATGCCACAAGGTCCCTCATATTTTGATGCTCTGAAATGTAGCTTCTGAGAATCTCTGGAATCCAAAAAATGATAAACAGTAGTGCCTTTGACCAAGAAAATGAAAATAAAGCTTTTCTTAAAGGAGAAATTTGGGGTGGTGCTACAGCAAGGAGAGGTAACAGAAAATGAGGATTACGTCTAGAAAAGAAACACAGTTTAAGTGTATGATTTTTAAAGTATTAGCACTTTGTTCCATGAACAGCATTTCAGAACATTGTGTAGGCTGTCTCTAAACGCCTCATAATTTGATAATAGAAGGCAACAAAGGGTGGGAAATAAAATAGGACTACAGAGGCTGCTGAAATACGTAATTAGGGAGCTAAAATAAACCTATCTCTGTACAATTGTACACATCTCTGCAATCCAGATGCTAACGTAAATACCATAATACCTAGCCACAATTCTGTAGGATCCAATTAGGAATAAGTGAAGTCAAATCATTTCTGCCTGATACTTTTTGAATTAGGTTTATAAGAATTAACAGCTTTGTTGTGTAAAAAAAAAAAGAAAAACCTGCAAAATGTAAAATATAAACATGGGATAGGACTTATCTTTATGTTGACAGTAGGCAGACATTCATGTCCTAATGAATTCCATACAATTAAAGCAAGCTAATTTATTTATTCAACTTACAGGCTCAACAAAACAAAACAAATCCCAAGAATGACCCAAGATATTTGACTGGGTGAAGTGAAAAATAAAATGGTGTGTTTGTGTCTAGACTTTTTGAAAAATCACTTTTGGAGATTAAAATTAATAACGATTGTGTGCCATCAAATTGAATCTGACTTTTGGTCAAATTCGCTATGGTTGTCTTGTTATAGGGAATTTATAAGTAGGACTCTGCAGCTTGCCCAAGACTTCATGGGCAGGCTGGGATAATCAAACTGTCAGCCTATTTCTGTAGTCCAGTACCCAACTCAGTGAAATATCCAGCCAGCTATAACCCCCACTTCCTAAGTTCTGCCTTCCCCCATTGCATGGACAAATGGCAGGCGGACTAGTAGTTGAATCATTCTTTGGACTAGGTGATGGCATTTCTCCCTCTACTGTACATGAAAGGAGCAGGCTGGTTTAGGAGGCACCTGGCCAGTCGCACGTCTTTCCTCTAACACCCCACTGCCTGAAGGAGCTTATTCACTCTGCCCACCAGTAGGGACGGCACTGCAGGAAACCCCACAGCAATGCATAAATATCTGCACATTGGATGTCTGGATTTCTACTGTCTTTAATATTCTTTTAGCCTTGTCAAATGTCAGTTCTTGGGATATCTGGGTTGGGATGGATGTTTTGTGTTTTGAGAAATGTTGGATTTAGTCTTATGTTTTGTATAAGCATTTGTGCTTATTATTATGAAACTAGGACAACAGATTGCAAAGAAATGTATTCATTGTCAAAATTATGCCTGATAGCTCATTTTTGGATTAAGGAAGCCTTAATAGCAGATTGGCCTTTATACCGACATCTCTGTGAACCTCAATACCTCCTACATCAGGGGTGGGCAACCTATGGCCTGTGGGCTGGTAAATGCACCCACAGCTGTCATAAACATATTTACAACAGCCGCGGACACATTTTATGGCAGCATTTATGGTGGGGGAACCACCAGTCTGGACCGCTCAACTGTCTAAGGGAGCATGACCCAGCCCCCCAACTTAAGAAGGTTGGCAACCCCTGTCTTAGTTGATGAGCAGGGCACAGGGCTGAAAACATATTCTAGTCTCAGCACATCTAACAGGACAGAGTCACCAAGTTAGTGTTGGTCATCCCATCACATCTGGCATATACACTTTAGAAGCATAATTAATATTCAGTGAGCCCCATGAGCAGCAGGGGGTCTGAGAAAGATGAAAGCTAGACACCAACAGAGGAGCTTTGCAGTACCAAAGGATGGGTAAGAAACAGCTTTGTTGATGCAGGGTATGTCCTTCAAACAACTAAAAGGTATGAAGAATATCAATGGCCACATCTGGCCAATGGGCCACAAGTTGGGAAGCCTTGCTCTAGGTCCTCATGGAGACATAGTCTCAGGATCCCTGTTCATTTGTACAAAGGTTACGCTACATTAATTTTCTTGTGTGAGAGAAAAATCACCCCTTTTTCTCCATGCCAGTGCTTTCTGATCTGTCCATTATCAGCTCTATGCAACCAAGAGTTCCCTTCCTTTCTGAGTCATAATTCTGAGCTCAGGAGAATTATGTGCCGTCAGCCTAAGGGCACTTTTGAAAAGCAGCTGATGGAAAACAAGCTTCTCTTGCATTATTGCTGTTCTCATAAATTAAGACTGTTACCCTGCTTCATAATCTACTGCTTGAACTAATTTGCACTTTCCCCCTATTCACCATAAAGGAGAATTAGACTCAAACTGAGGCCTGTTTGCAATGGTCAGGTCCATTATGATTTTTGCCTGGTGGTTCATGAACCTTTCCTTCGGAGGTTGAAAGGAAGCAACAGTTTGAAAGTTAACTATCAAGAAAAATACAATGGCATAATTCAGTGATGGCAAACCTTTTAGAGACCGAGTGCCCAAACTGCAACCTAAAACCCACTTATTTATTGCAAAGTGCCAACACAGCAAAACAGGAGGAAGGAAATGCTCCCATTGGGCTACTGGGCAGAGGGGCAGGGTGAACTCTGTGCTGGGGTGGCTGCATGGTTGCCCACGGAGAGGGCTCCAAGGGCCACCTCTGGCATGCGTGCCATAGGTTTGCCACCACTGACATAATTGATAATCTTAATCTTAGAACTGCTAGTCTGGAAGGGACTGTATGGATCATCAAGTCTAGCCCCTGTCAAGGAGGCACAGTTGGAGAACTAAATTCTCAACCCCAGGTTCCACACCCAGAGAAGTCATTGTATGATTCCTCTCACCTCATCCAACACTTCTTTTTGACCCAAGTGATTAAGATGCTGACTGGATGGCAGAAGGTCAACAGTTCAAGACCCGAGTACTGCATGACGGAAAGAGCTTCCATCTCTGTCCCAGCTCCTCCCAACCTAGCAGTTCGAAAGGAAGAAACTGCAAGTAGATAAATAGGGACCTCTCCAGTGGGAAGGTAAACAGCGTTCCGTGCACTCCAGTGTCTAGGCACGCCTGCCACATGTCCACAGAAACATCTGCAAATGCAGGCAGTGCTGGCTCTTCAGCTATAAACAGTGATGAGCACTGAACCCTAGAGTCAGGTACAACTGGCTTTTGAGCAAGGGTGATCTTTACCTTAATGAGATGGGAGAAGTTTTCTTGAACACTGGGACATTAATCTCTCCTAATTCATTTGCTGATCTTAACTTTGACACCGGGCAGGAAAAACAACAACTTATATAAACAAAACAATTGAAAGCTCCTGGCAATTTCTGAGCTTCAAAATGAGTGGAAAAGTAATCTGGTCCTGGGACAATCCAGGAAAATAAATTCAAATAGGGCACCTTTCAGGAAGAACATTTTGCAAAGTTCTTGTCGCAGTTTTTTAATGGCAGTACTGTACTAGATTGTTGTGCAGGAGGAAGGCTGAAGGCTCAGGACCAGTCAAGTATGCTTAATGGAGGAATGCCCCATCTGGAAGAGTCCTTAAAGGTGACTTCAGTAAACTAGATAGTGGCTTCAGTAAAATCTAATCCTCTTTTCGCAGGGGGGGGGGAACCAGGTTTCTGCATTTTTCATGAAGTCATTTTGCCTTCTTCTTGTGGGTGAAGCTCTATATCTGTTTCAACTTTGACTCTGGTGGTCTCTGTTGTTGGGCAACTTGAAGACTTTTGTTGCTTGTTTTACAATTTACAGAGCATTGTGACATCTTTCATACTGCCAGATTTCTCTTAGACTGAGCGTTTGGGAATCACAATAACTTCTGCATTTTCTTCATCTATTTTCACTCTGATCCCACTGCTGCCATGAACATTATATATACAGTTGTACCTTGCTTAAAGAGCATAATGCGTTCCACAGGATTGCTCTTTAAGCGAGTTTGCTCTTTAAGCGAAACACCATTGTAAATGACCAATTGTGTGTGTGTGTGGGGGGGGGATTGGAAACCCCGATTTATTTGTTAAATGAGTTTTTGGTTGGTTTTATTTGTTAAGCGAAGCGAAGATTCAGAGAAAATTCTGCTCTTTAAGCGAGTTACTCTTTAAGCGAGGCGCTCTTTATGCGAGGTTTGACTGTATACACCTGAAGCCCTGACCTAATCACTTGTGGAGGAATGTGTTTCCCTGTGTCTTTTGTTATGTAGACATGATTGTGAAACCATCAAAATAATGGTAATGACAGCTCTGCCAGGCCCCAGGACACATAATCATCTCTCCACAGGCTTCTAAAGTTAGTTTGCTGATAGATACCTTTTTACCCCCTGCATCCAAGGCCAGAAATATAAAATTAAATAAATAAAAACAACTTTGCACTGCCTATGCTTCAACCCTGTTTACTGTCTGACAGATATTTTTTTCCTTCATAATAATAAGAATTTTGCCCCTGCTGTTGTGGAGATTAGCAGCATTCAGAAAATAATAGGCATTACCATTTTTATAAACTTCTTCCTGTTGCTCCCTTAACTTGGTTTACTGAAAAAGTAAAAGTAATTCTCTTTAAGAAGAGGAAGAGGAGGTAAGAAGTCTTGCAAAGATCAGAACTTGATTAAGTACTTCTTGCTTGTTGTTCATTGACAGTGGCAAATATGTAAAGAATGTGGTCTGCAGACTGCATATAAGGTTTTGCAGTTCTGTCCCCTTGTTTCTGCTACCACTGTCCAGGCAGGGGCGTGCTGGCTATGCTAATAGGGCACTGGGCAGGGTGTCTAACCATAGCAAAATATATACCAGTACGTTCCCACTCGCCTTCTAATTTCAGCTCCCCTCTGTGGATTCAAACCAACAACCTCCTGCTTACAAGGCAAAATTGCAACCTCTAAGCCATAACACCCATAAATGGCAGGGGGACAACCAGTTTAGGGGACCCAACTTGTTGTCCCCCTGCCATTTACGGCTGTCATAAATGCATTTACGATGGCCATAAATGAATCTATGGCCCATTCCGCCGCCACTACCAGCTGGAGCAAGGGTGGAGGTTGGGTTGTTTGTTTGGCACTGTGGGCCAGATCTGGCCCATGCATCGTAGGTTGACAATCCCTGTGCTAGAAGATCAGTGCATGCCCTAAGTGGAACATAAAGGAATTGTGAGGGGAAACACAAGACCGAGCTTTTTATGAATAATTCTAAGCGGCAAAGTGTGTGTGTCTGTTTTAAGGGATTGTGTGATAATTATAGAAAGGTTGGGAGGCATGATATTTTCTTAGAAATCTGAGAGAGGAAATGGTTTTTGAAAAGTTGGAGAACCGTAAGCCTAGGGCAGGCCGTCCTTTTTCAGATGGTTTTTGGAAATTTGACATTTTTCTAAAACTGTGTGTAGATAATATGAGATATTTTGGATTGATGGGTTTCAAGTTTTAGTTTCATCAGCAAATTCATGTTTCACTGCTTGTTAGTGTGCTTAAATATGGGTAGGGATATAAGAGGAGAAGTGTTTTAAACGAGGAGACTCTTGAGCACTCTCTTTGCAGACATGTTTGAAAGATATGTAAATGTTCCCAGGAATGCTTGTAATAAATTTAAATAACATATTATGCAGATTAGACCAGGGATTCTCAACCTGCAGCTTGTGGGCCGGATGCAACCTGCAGTGGCATTTCATGTGCCCCCCCACTGCCCCCACTATATACAGCAGGGGTGCCCAAACTTTTTGGGCTGTGGTGGGCCGATCATGTGGTTCAGGGAGCCGGTCACTAAGGCCCAGGGGCCGGGTGCGGCTCCCGATGCCAGTTCATCTGGTCCGTGAAGCCCTCATCACTCCTGGAAGCAGAAGTAAAACGCGTCCACTTCCAGGAGCGACGAGGGCTTCTCAGGCCGGATGAATTGGCCGCACCTGGCCCCCGGGCCTTAGTTTGGGCACCACTGATATACAGTGTAAGACACACTCCATTTTCTAGCAAATATGGTAAGTGTGATTGACAGGAAAACCTCATTGTATCAGAATGGTGGGAAGCATTCCTCAAACCTTATATAAACCACTTAGAATTATTTTTATTAGCTGTCTACTTATTATGTGCATTATTTAACTGTAAAATTTTATAACACTCATTTTTCCTCCCCAAGCCAAATGTTGTTTTTTCATGTTCACGTTTCAATATCTGTGTTCGCAACCCTCATTATAAACAGAAATGGGAGGTGAGCAATTAAGGTGCTATTTGCATACGGGAGTGGGAAATTATGTTTTAGGAACTCAGTAAAATATTCCAAAACATTTTGTGGTTTTCATTAACACCTTTTTTGCTCAAAGTTTGCGCTGTAATACTTAATGCTTCAAATCATTCTTTGTTTTGGGAAACAGATTTTTCAAAAGTGCCAAGATTAGGACCGCCTTTTCACTGCATATTTCTGAGGTAATTCCCCTATACCTGAAAACCTGTTGCAATCTTTGAAAGATGTGAATATTTTTAAAAGAACAAGAAAAATATTGAGGTTTCTCTACATAAAATGTTCTGCTTAGATATATCTATGACATGGATATTGGTTATTTTAGTTATCAAAATAATTTATAATAGCAATAGCAATTACATTTATATACCAACCCATAGCACTTAATGCACTCTCTGGGCGGTTCACAAGTTAATTAGCATTTTGCCCCCAAAATGCTTTACCGATCTCGGAAGGATGGAACGCTGAGTTAACCTTGGCCTCCATCAGACTCAAACTCACACAGTTTTGGCTGCAGTACAGCGGTTTAACCACTGCACCACCAGGACTCTTTACAAATAACTTTTCCACCTACCAGAGCCATCAAAATGATGTACAATTTTGATCAACAGTTTAATAATACAATGAAACCACAACAAAATAAAACTAGAAACAAATATACTATTTAAAAAACAAAGCACAGAGTTATGGAATTTAGTATTCCTTTGTCAACACATGTCCCCTCCCCTTCAAATAGCTGTTTGTGCATCTGCTTGTGTATTTTGAGTCAGAAGATAATTAAGTTGCATTTCTCTACATGGCTTTATGTTGAATCAATTCCTATTCCACAGAGGCAAATTTTGGCATTTGTACTCCTGCTGTAATAAATTCTTCATTACTTTTTGGTTAAAATTGTACTTTAATGTTATTCAGTCTTCACAGACAGTGGCTGAAATACTATTGCTTAGCATAGTAAATAATTCAATTTAAATAAATGAAACTTATAGAGAAGATGACTCATCAAATCACCAATGATTAAGCGGGCCTACTCTTGCGTGATGATTTAGAGTGCTAAGCAACTGTATTTCAGCTGTTGTGTGATTTTGTGGCTAAATGTCTACTTTGGGAACTGTTCACATTGTGTCTTGCTCAGGCAAGTGACTGTTCTTTCTTAGAAAAAAAATAAGTATCAAAACTATTTTATTTTATTTTGGGATGTATTTTTTGGATTAGATGGCTAGATGGTATTGTTGACGCAATGAGCACAAAACTGGGAGGGCTGAGGTGGATGGTGGAGGATATGGGTGCCTGGCGTGTGATGGTCCATGAAGTCACAAAGGGTCAGACTCGACTATACAACTGAACAACAATGAAATTTGTTTGGATGGTCTGTTTTTGATTTGTTACATTTTGTTGTATTATCTGATTTTTTTTCACTGCCCAGAGTGGGAAATTTCCCAAATGGGTGGTATAAAACATAACAAATAAATATAAATAAATAAATATTGATGTAGTTGATAAAACTCTGGATGTGTAATTTGGATTCTAGGGAATACTATTCAGTCTGAGATTGTCTTAGACATAGATGTATATACTGTATGTTTAATTCTCTGTTACAAGCAGAATAAACTAGTAAATGACTGAGTCTCAGCCAAGTTACACAACAAAGAAATGCAAAGTGCCTAAGAGGTCACACCAATGCTGGGTTGTTACAAAGACAAAAAAATATGCCTGGCAATGGTTATATCGTATACTCTGTGTGTTCATTCTGCTTATTATGTTCTTTTAAGTGCTTCTTCTTCTTTGGCTTGGTCTCTTGAAATTAATGCTGCCCTAGGGGTCCCTCATCTATTAGCTGATTTGCCACTACAGAGCCACTGAAGTGGGAAGAAGAGGCATATTTTGAACATTACTGCAAAGAGCTGCATATATAAGAAACTACGTTACCTAGAAGTTAGAACAGAGAATATTTTATTTAATCTAACTCAACACTGAGAGCCATTAGTATGTATTCTGCTGACAGTGCTGATTTAGTGATACAAATGCTAAAAAAAAATGAGCATCAGTTTTTCTGACATGTTGTCTAATGGTTGTCTTAATTATTAGGAAATCCTTATCTTAATTATTATTCCTTTACCTTGAGTACCAAATCTCTGTGATTATGCAAACATGGAAGTGCTTGTACAGTTTTGCAACATAGGTCAACTGCGGCCCATCATTATAAAGCCTGTTCAGTAATACTGAACAAATCATAGAATCATTGAGTTGGATGGGGTCTTTTAGGTCATGGAGACCTACCCCCTGCTCAGTGTAGAAATCTGAACCAAAGCAGATATGACAGATGATTGTCCCATTCTATCTTGAAGACCTCCAGCGTTGGAGCACTCACCACCTCTCAAAGCAGTTGGTTCCACTGTAGCACTGCTCTAATCATTAAGATTTTTTTCCTGGCTTTCTGCATTTTCAGCCCATTATGATGTGTCCTGCACTATGGGATGACGTGGAACAGATCCTTTCCTTCCTCTTTATTTGAAGAGTACTATCTTATATCCTCTCACTATCCTTTTCTCAAGGCCCAGTTCCTTCAGTCAGTGTTGTGATCCAGCCCACCTTTGACTCAGAAGAGGAACTGGATCAGGGTTCACTCCCTATGCCCAGCCCAGTTGTACCTACACTCGAGCCTGAGGATGCCTGGAGCCAGGGATCTCACCCTGGGCCTGGCCCAAGTCTGGTCCCCCCCTCCCCAGGAGCTGACCTGTCAGAACATTAGTCTGGCTCTGACAGTGATCATCCCTCAGTCAGGGAGAGGTCCAGGAAACAGCTACACCTGAGACTCAGACAGGCTAGAGTGAAGTACCAAAGACAGTTATTCAGCATATCATGGGGCACTGAATAATAATAATTGTAATAAACAATTACGAAGCATTTTATACTGTTTTCTCCCTAGTAATTTGTTTATTTTAATATTTAAAGCCTTTTATGACATTTGTAAATTGTGCATTGTGACTTGTGTTGGCCATTAACTATATTAATAAACTATTTCTAAAAAGGCCTTCAGATAGAGGATTGTAAAAGAAAACATATGGTCACCCTTCAACTAGTACAGATGATAGAGGGTTGTATAATATGATATCACTATCCAGAATACACCAAGGACATTATTTTTTATTTGATTATTCGTTCATTCTCCTTTGGGGGAATCTCTGATGCAACAGAAGAGACTCATTACTTGTGTCTTTTGTTGTTTACTTACATACAATCACAGGAAATATTCCCTAGTTTCTTCTTTCTCGCTGATTTATGACTCTGCCCTGAAGAGACACCTTAACAAGCCTTGCGAAATTTCTTTCCTATTTACAAGAACAATAGAAAGGGCTGTATTTGATCACTCAGATCTCTATAATTTCCACTAAAATATTAATCACTTCAATCTCTTAAATAAAACTGCAAGTTTTTTTAACTTTGATAACTTGCACAATTTGTTATTTGTGCAATTCTATGGAAAACAAGAATTTGTAATATAAAAATAGGCAATTTTCTGTATAACATTCACTAATGTGAATTATCTATCAAAAGGCCCAAGAAATTCCTCAACATCTCTATTGCCAAGGGGAAGAATTTTGCATTTCCTCATTCTTCCTTGTTCTTTCCTGTGAGGACCAGCAACACTACACATCCCTAGCTTAAAGCTTTAGCTTTAGGGCTATTTGCATCACCTGATCAATTTCTAAACCTTAAACCCATTGTTATCCCAGTCTTGATTCAGTTCAGGCAACCAAGTGTTGGCTTCAAGGTTTGGCAGGGGAAGAACAACCTTTTAGGGAAGATTTATTTCAGTTTTGGATGTACAGCTGCCTTTGGAATGTTTTTGCTGGATATAATGAAAGGGAGAAGACAACACTTCTGTCACAAAATCTCTTCCAGCTCATTTCTTGGCAGTGCTCAAATAGATGGCTACCCAGTAGAGTGACCACATGTCTTCCTTCAGGAAGGACAGTCCTCCATGTGAAGAACTGTTCTCCTTTTTGGTGATGCATGTCCTCTGTTTTGGTGATATGTAACTGGCTGCTGTACCCCACAGTGAATTCTTCTGACTGGTGATCTCTGCTTGTACACGGTGGCAGGAGCATTCCTTGTAGATGTACAATTCCTTGTTCCAACCTTCTGGAGGAGTCCACATCAGTAACATCACGTGGAATTCAGCCACCCGGGGCTGAAGCCAAATTTTCCGTCCCCTGGTGGATGCCGGCACCCACTCCCACTAGGGCCTCTGGGAACTGTAGTCCAAGAACACACAAAAAGCACCACCCGGGGCCACTGCCCCCTAACCCCCCTAGCAACGCCACTGGTCCACATAGTCTCTTTTTTCTATATTGCTGCGGGTAAGGTGGTTGTGTATCTGTGCATGGTTCTTCCTTGTGTTGTAGCGAGTGAAGAACAGCTTGTGAATTGTCATGCTGGTTGTTCTTAGGGTTGTGGAAATATTCTTTGAGTTGTAGTCAACTCAAACTTTATTGCGGTCAATGAGCAGTGCAGTAAAAAGGGTTTAAGTGCATGAAATACCATCAAAATGCACCACCACAAACCCATTTGTTTCACGTAAAACAAAATAGAATAAAATCAGTTTTTAAAATTTAGTCTGTGGGAAAAGGCTTCCAGATTGCCACTGAAGTCCATCATTTGTGTGGGTTTGGTGGGACAGAAGGACAGGCCATGATAGGACTGACTTTTCTTAGTTCAGTGAGTGGCTGGATAGATTAATCATGTTGTTCTGTAAGTCCATGTTGTTCTTGTTCTGGGGTAATTGCATGATGGATTGAGCACTCGTCTCTGTCCCAGTTCTTGGGGATATGAAAGGAGCCTCATTTGGGCATTCTCCGAGCAGAGTTTCTTCTGCAAAAATCCTTTCAACCCAGAATAATTTCTGACACATTATTATTATTATTATTATTATTATTATTATTATTATTATTATTATTATTATTATTATTATTATTATTATTATTATTATTATTATTATTATTATTATTGAATAGTTTGTTTTCTTTCTTTTTCTTCAGGGAAGAAAATTGTGCATGATAGATTTTCTTTTTATGGTGGGGAATTTTTGTATAGTATCCAGTACAGAGGGCTGGTTTTGTATACCATATATACTCGACTATAAGTCATCCCGAATATAAGTCGAGATGCCTAATTTGGACCTCTAAAACAAGGACAATAGATTGACACGAGTATAAGTTGGGGTGGAAAATTCAGCAGCTGCTAGTGAGTTTCAATAATTAAAATATATGAAAATACAGTAAAATTAATTAATTTAGACATTTTTGTGGGTATACAGTCAAATCTCGCATAAAGAGTGCCTTGCTTAAAGAGTAACTCGCTTAAAGAGCAGAATTTTCTCTGAATGTTCGCTTCGCTTAACAAATAAAAGCAACCAAAAATTCGCTTAACAAATAAATCGGGGTTCGCAATCACCCCCACAATTGGTCACTTACAATGGTGTTTCGTTTAAAGAGCAAACTCGCTTAAAGAGCAATCCAGTGGAACACATTATGCTCTTTAAGCGAGGTACAACTGTATTTTGGGTGTTTACATTGACCTGAGTATAAGTTGAGTCCCATTTTTGGGCTTCATTTTGGGGGGAAAAAACCCAACTTATACTCGAGTATATACAGAAAGTGGTTCAAGATCCGCAATGCACTTGTGGATTTTCCTTTGTTTGCTGTATAGGATGGTGATTAGATGACTTCGTAGTTTCTTGGAGACAGTGTTGCATAATCTCCCATTGTAGTCAGTGGTATATGTTGATTGTAGAAGGTTTTTCACTGTAAGCTCTGTGGGGATGTAGTCTTGTTGTTTGCATTTGGTAAGGAAGATGATGTCTTTTTGTACCTATGCAAGTTTCTTCATGACGTTGATGGATCTTGACTCCATTCAGCTAAATGTAGTGTCCGTCATAGTTAATTTTTTAAAAATGGTAGCCATGTTAGTTTGTGTTTCAAGCATATCAGAGAGTAAACAAAACTAAAAGACAAAAAATGTTGTAGATCTTTAAAGACTAACTGTAGAATTTTAAAGACTAACTGCTGTATTTTAATGTTAGCTTTCATGGACAAGTCCACTTCGTCAGACGTAAGAGTGAGACTTCATGGCATCTGTACACATCAGGTACAGAGGTACAGAATGGTTGGTTAACATAACAGATAACTTTACAGATCAGTAAAGAACTTTACAGATCAGTAAAGTTTACAACTGGTAATAGCAGAAGATCTCTGGTGGTTATTCAGATTAGTTGTGAAGTTTTGCCCTGTTGATTTGCCCTTTGTGTTTTTGACGTTTTCAGATTTCTTAGAATTGTGTCCCTTTCTTTCCTTAATCATTGTCTGACTGGTCTGCCTGTTTCTCTTAATCAATTCTTTTGTTTTGTCTTTGGCTTCTTCTGCTGAGTAACTTGAGCACATTCCTTTACTTATTGTGAGCTAATATTTGGGGCAGCTTTGTGGCATGACTCTGTGAGTATATCAGAGAGTAAACAAAATAAAACAAAAGCAAAAATGTTGTAGCACACTAAAGTCTAACGGCTGTATTTTAATGTTAGCTTTTGTGGATCAAGTCCACTTCGTCAGACATTTGAGTGATTGTTGAGGGCAAAATGCTAATTATTTTGTCAACTGCCCAGAGAGTCCACTAAGTGCTGTGGGGTGGTATACATGTAGGCTTTCTTCTGTCAAAGCAATTTGATTGTATCCCACAGCCAAGCATTCGTTTAGGTGTGGATACATGATAGCATCACAAAGCAAAGGCAGAGAAAACAGTCATTTCCCCATTGCTATTCTAAAAGTCCCCTTATGCCACCAAGTAACCAACTAGTTTTGCCTAGCATGTCCAGGAAGCCAGTTAAGAGTAACAACAACTTCACTCTGAAGGGATGAACATTTTTGCCCAGTTTTCCAAGTCCCACAAAATGGAAATGAAAAGGTCCATTTACAAAACTTATTCCCATTGTTTGGGTTGATAATGTTTGCATTTTTGTATACACAAACACATATTCAGGCTTTTATAATCATATACACACAAGCTATACATTAATTCCAAGCTTTGTGTCTATATGTGCATATATTCGCTTGCATTCCTTCTCTCTTCCCTCCACAACATTCCCATTATCTCTATACTTCAGAAAGTTTAATTTGTTCATGGTAGTAATCACCATTAAATAGAAATTGTCATCCTCTGTGTAAACACGTCATTAGTGAAGCTGGTTTCTGTAGTGTCCAGATCTCATTTTTATTAAAATGAAACACTTTTTAGACTCCTCACTGTGTCCAAGGATGAACAGTATAATTTTAACCCATTGGGCTGGCCACAGATAATTGGGCTGATGTTTGATTGGATGATTAGAGGGAAAAATCCTTCATTCTCCCCCACCCGCACTCCACAGCATAATTTGCATTTTCTCCTCTGGATCTCAGTCATGAGTTTCTACACAGGCAACTTTAATGAATATATAAATCCTAATGAATATATTTTCCTGTTCATTTTATTGGGTTCTTTTATTGCTAACAATTTTGAAAAAACAAGTCCAGTTAAAACTCTGTGGGTGATATGACTGTACAGTTTAGACTGGTAAAAGCCACTATATTTTCTGCTTTTCTTTCTTCCTTAATGAGGATAACTGTGAAGGGAGAAACCCTTGTGATTTATGCAACAGAGGAATGGCCTTTGTCAGCTGTGTATGGAGGAGGGAAGCTGTTTGGTTTTGCTGAGGCTCAGGGAGAAGAACAGAGGACATGTTCCCTGCAATGGGGACACCACAACTTTCACATTAAAAAAAACTCCTGGCAAAACAGCTTTTTCTCTGTCAATGGTCAGTGGTCTGGATTCTGAAGTTGCTGTTCCAAAGAACTGCCATTAGAATGGAGGGGATTTTACCTCCATGATTCTGATGGAAGACAGAAGACAGGTGATTCCAGCCTGTCTTGCTGTCTTGAAAGATTTTTTGGAAGCACATGACATTGGTTACTGGGAATGAGTAGAATGGCCGCATGAAAAAGACAGGGCTCCTCTACCTTTAATAGTTCTATGGAAGAGGGAATTTGTCGATCAGTGCTTTGGGGAATAGACTTAGGCTTTGGGGAATTGAAGTCAACACACCAGAGTTTGGCCATCCCTGTTCTAAGGCTTAAATTTGGCCTCCAGACGTTCTTGAATTGCCCATGTTTGATTTAGACCAGGGGTGGCCAACCTACGGTCCGTGGGCCACACCTGGTCCATGGCACCATTTCATGAGGCCCATGACACTGACAGATTGGAAGCAGAAGTGGACGCAGCCATAAACATGCCCGCACCTGCACAAATGAACCCACAGTTGTCGTAAATGCTTTTGTGGCAGCCACGTGAGCGTTTTACGGCAGCATTTCCAGTGGGGGGACCACGTGACTGGCCCACTCAGCTGTCCGGGGGGCATGGTTAGGCCCATGGCATAAAAGTTTGGGAAACCTTGGTTTAGACGGTAGTGCAGAACATCTATATTCTTTGTTTTACACTTGTCAAAAACTAAACGTATGTCCTTGGGATACTTCCAAACCCCTATACTATTGCCACCAAGAAGGAGTCACGGTGTGAGAAAAATTCCAGCACTCTGAACTCTTCTAAAGGCCCTGTGAGGATACAGCGAAATTCCATTGATTTTCAGAAGAAAAGAGTTTATTTGTATTTGCGTACTCTCACTCTGGGAAGTACATACACATCCAGCAACTCTGTTCGTGTGAAATGAACTCCCACACTGCAAGATACTACAAAAATGTAAATACAAAATGATAAACCTGAATATAGCCATTTCCAGCCAAAAGTAAATGGATTTAGAGCCAGTTTATGTGTATGAATTTTTTAGCTGTGAGTGGAATTCACAGCCACAATATATGATGATAAATGGGAGCTTTAAAAGGGGATGTTGAAGATTTCTGCTGGCAAGTCCTGCTATGAACCACGTTGGATTAGGCAGCCTCCAGAGGTAATGGGAATGTGCTTCTTAAACCTATTTTTTGTGATGGAGGTGGAAGAGCAGAAAAGGGGCTGCTTGTAGATATTCTGGATGGCCTTCTGTTACAGCCTAGAAATGAACTCTTTAAAAGTATTAAGTAGCTTGCCATCGAGATGTTCCTGGCTCATAACCTGGCAGCTTCTCACTACTGTTAACCAGGGGTGGGCAACCGTGGTTAGTCTAGGAGCCACAAAAGGATATTAGAGATACGCTGTGAGTAGAAGAAGGAAACTGATAACTAATGAAAAGATCAGGATGCTACACCTTCAGTTTGTGTTATCTCCAGGATTAGCTTGCTTAGTTTTCTGCTCGGTCCCTAGGATTTCAGCAAAAGATTGCACCAAAATCTGATTTCATAAACAAGACAGACTAAGTCATCTCTTTGCAATATGATTATACTTTCAGCTGTAATTATGAGTTTTCTCTAAAATCTGTTTTTGGCCTTAGTTTGAATTCTGATTGCACTTAATTCCAAGATGGTGGGTGGATTTAAGAACTGGGGTTAATAGCTCGATCCTAGCATTGCTTGAGCTGACAAATGTGTGCACACATAAATACTGAGGGAAAGCTGATTTGTATTTATAGACCATGTTAGAAAAGATAGAATTCAAGAATGCAGAAGAGTTAAGTAAACATTAAAAGAAAAGAGAGAAAAATAGAGTGGAAAGCGCTTTCCATTTTTTCTATGTTCTTTCAAGGGCTCTGCTTTTATTCCCACATTTTGCTGGGTTTCAGTGTTTAGAACGTGGTTTTTAATTGAAAGTTTGTATGTCAGATTTACAACCTGTTGGCCTAGCACTAGAGCATGAAACCCAGGAGTGTTGGAAGGGCAAGGAACGTCACCATTAAAAGAACAGCTGTCCTCCAGCCACCACTTCAAGTAGTGGAAAGTGAGTCACAGTAATTGCATAGGTGGAGTTGATAACCAAGTTGCTGACAACCAGACCCTTTCTTGCAGTCAATTGCATGATGCACAGATATACAGAGCACTGCCAACACATTGTACATGCTTTCATAAGATTTGGAAACTTATATCTAAACCCATTAAAAAGATTAGGTTAAACCCTAGTCATGACTCATGCAGCTGTTATTAACTAAGAATGAATGTCAGATCTGTTCTGTTTCACTTTTTTGGATAATTCTTTTGGAAATTATTGTGGAAGCATCTTCCTGCTTCCACAATAATTTGCAGTTCTTAAAAAAATATCTACACATTACTTTCAAATGTGTGCACATTTCTGTTACAACACCACTTCTGTATGCTGTTTTCATAATACAGTTGCATCTCGCTTAAAGAGCATAATGCGTTCCATGGGATTGTTCTTTAAGCAAGTTTGCTCTTTAAGTGAAACACCATTGTGACTTCTGGCGGGAGGGGGATTGCAACTCCGATTTATTTGTTAAGTGAGTTTTTGGTTGGTTTTATTTGTTAAGCGAATCGAACATTCAGATAAAATTCTGCTCTTTATGCGAGTTACTCTTTAAGCGAGATGCTCTTTATGCGAGGTTTGACTGTATGCTTTTTTTGCAAGCAGTGACACTAGGATAATCCTGGTTTTTCTACATTATAATCACTAACTGTGTTTCTGTGTATTTGTGCACTTTCCCTCTTAAAGATGGTATTCAGTATGATTGTTTTTATTTGGAGCATTATATGTACACACTCATTGGAAAAAATCTGAAAATTAAGAATATGAAATTACAGTAAAACCTCGGATAACGCTAAAACTTGGTTCCACAACTCTTAGTGTTCTCTGATTTTTAGTGTTATCCGATGCATGTTAAAATCCTATGGGATCCATCGGATAACATTAAAACTCCATAGAGATACATTGTAACCGCACAGGCTTTAGCGAATGTTATCCGATGCAATTCCCCCCTCCCAGATTGCTTAACGTTATGAGGTTTTAGCGTTATCAGATGCAAATGTTATCCGAGGTATTACTGTACCTGTATAATTGTTTTTAGTTTTGTATATTGGTTTGGAGAGTAAAAACTAAAGTAAGGTCATATCAAAAGCCAAACTGTATTAATTTCTGCTCCATTCTTATGGTAAGCATTACATCCATACAAGCCTGCACATAGATCCTGCTTATCTAAAAAGTATAAGAGAAAAATTAGAGTCTTCTTATGGGGAAATTACACAATGAATTCATTGTGTATGTCCTACATACACCACAGAGATGGTGTTTAAAAGGGACTGGAAAAATACATTTTGTGTTGGGACAAAGATGTGACCCATTTTACCAGGGAAAAAGAAAGAAAAACATCTGGAAGAACAGACAATCATCAATGGAACCAATCCAGAAAATTAAATGTATGGATCCAAATGAATGGGAAAGAGGCAAATGTAGTGAAATGAATGCCATTCTGTTGCTTATTGATCATGCAGATGTTGTGATCTTAGGGAGAGGGGGGAATTATCGCCCCTCTCCTTGCATTTGGTGTATTTATTTAAAATCCCAGCACAGATTAGCCTGAACAGAGAGAGACCCACTGCTCTGCATTTATACACAGAGCCTCTTTGGCACTGTGTATCTAAGACCACTTGGGGAGAGCAAAGAATTGTGGGATGACAGAAAATGGCTAGGTGAAACAGATTGTAATCATGTCTCCCTCCAACCCCCATGGCTTTGTGGAGTCCAACATGGAACAATTTTCTACTTACAGAGATGAATTTAATGAAAGACCTTCCTGAAATAAAAGCTTAAAGACAAGGTCCTTTCTGGCTCATGCTTTCCACATATACAACTTTCCATCAGCTGAAGAGCATAAAGTGATTTCTTGTTGAGCTGGAGATTTTTCAAATAGATATACAGTCAAACCTCACTTAATGACTGACTCGCTTAGCGAAAAACTCGCATAACGAGCAGGTTTTTTGCTAACCGGTCCGACTCGCAAAGCGAAAATTTTCGCTATGAGAGTCAGACATTCCCTATGGAAACACTCGTATAGCGAGCATTTCTATGGGGAAAATTCGCATAACGAAAAAATTTCGCTATGCGAGTTTTCCCCATGAATCGCTTGTTATGCAAGTTTTTCCATAGGAATTTTTGCTATGCGAGTTTGTTTCGCATACCTAAAAACTCGCATAGCGAACAGCCTTGCAGAACGAATTAAATTCATTATGTGAGGTATGACTGTACTGTATGTATATATATATATTTCAAATAGCTATATATGTAAAAAAAATGGAGGTATTATTGGAAGGGTAGCTGGTGTATATGCATTTATGATAAAAAAAATCCTGGTCTACATCTTTCAGACTGTGCAGATTAGGCACGATATGCACCAGAACCTGCATCTTGATTGATGCCTGCATATATCTATAAGAAAATGTGGGCATTTGAAAAGCAAATACAGAGAAAAGTCTGTCTGGGGTGGGGGGTGGGGGAGACATGATTTCAAATACAGTGGTTAATGTAATTAATGCATCCTCTGGGATGTTTCTTACAGGAAAAATTGCTTTAACCGGATTTCCCATAGGAATGCATTGAATGCAATTTCCCATAGGAATGCATTGGAAACTAATTAATCCATTCTGGGGAAAAATCTGTAAACCGAACCACTATTTTCTATGGATTTCCTTTTGTTAGGTGATTTTTATGTTAACCGAGCCGTTTGTTAACCAAGGTTCCACTGTATGTGCAAAACACTGGTTACACAGGATGTAGTCAGTAGGCATTCAGGCAACATGTACAGTTTCAAACATGCACAGAATACATGTGTAAATTTGTGAGGGATAGGGCAAGAAAGAAAAACCCAAACAAAATCAAGTGGAACCCAGCCAGACATGAAGACAGGAAAGAGAGCAAGTTGATGGATGTGGAGTTTATATATGCACAGCCTCCTGTTACAGGTGTGATATGGAAACCTGTTCCTTAAATGTAGTGTTGTGGGAAGAAAAAGGCATCAGCATCTCTGGTCTCTTTTTTTTTGTCACCCTTGTTTGAAAGCCAGTTGTATCCAACTCTAGGGTTCAGTGCTCACCTCTGTTTCATAGCCGAAGAGCCAGTGCTGTCTGCATTTGCAGATGTTTCTGTGGACATGTCGCAGGCATACCTAGAAAGCGGAGTGCACGGAACACAGTTTACATTCCCACAGAAGTGGTCCCTATTTATTTACTTGCAATTTCTTGCTTTTGAACTGCTAGGTTGGCTGGAGCTGGGACAGAGACAGAAGCTCATTCCATTGTGAAGTACCCGGGTATTGAACTGTTAACCTGCCGACTTCCAGTCAGCATCTTAACCACTTGCAGTCTGAAATAGATACCTCTCTGCCTAGGAACACACAGGATCTCCTCTTGAACAAGCATGTTTGTGTATGTGCATGTAAAAGAGAGCTTGCCTTTCAGTTGCTAGTCCCTACTGTCTTCCTATCTAGGCCATAGAAGTTGCTGTGCTTACTGTATATACTCAAGTATAAGCCAACCTGAATATAAGCCGAGGTACCTAATTTTGACTGGAAAACCCAGGAAAATAGACGGACCCGAGTATAAGCCAAGGGTGGGAAATGCAGCAGTTGCTAGTGAGTGTCAATAATCAAAATCCAAGTAATACCTCGGATAACGCTAAGAGCTGGTTCCACAAGTCTTGGTGTTATCCAATTTTTAGTGTTATCCGATGCATGTTAAAATCCTATGGGATGGATCGGATAACGTTAAAGCTCCATAGAGATACATTGTAACTGCACAGGCTTTAGCGGTCGTTATTCGATCCATCCCATAGGACTTTAACATTATTCGATCCAATTCTCCTCCCCAGATTACTTAACGTTATGTGATTTTAACGTTATCTGAGGTGAGGTATAACTTGTACATGAAAATATGGTAAAATTAATTAAATTGTCAGCGTGTCTCAATCTGGCATGGCCTTGGGACCCTCGTGATCCTTGACCCGAGTATAAGCCGTGTCCCCTTTAGGGGGCTCATTTTGGGGGCTAAAAAACTCAGCTTATACTTGAGTATATATAGTACTTCAAGTACCATTATCCTCAGTCTCCAAGGTGCACTGTTCCTGGAACATCCTTCTATCAGTGGCCCCCACCATTGTGGTTGTTAAGCTCTTTGACGCAGGAGCGATGTTTTTACTTAGGGCGTCTTGTTTTGCACTTTGACAGCTGTACTTTCCGTAAACAATATTTGTTTATCACCATCAAAGGAGGCCTCTCTCTGGCTTCTAGTAGCGCCTGAGCTGTTCTCTGGCCGGAGGTGGCAGAAGGGGAGAAATCTCGTTTCCATACACACTGCCTGGCTGGGCTTAGCATCGAACAGCTGCAGTCCAGCTGCTGGCAACCCTGCTGTGGAGAGTGTTAAACCTCTCAAGGGTCACACGTGTGGAATGTCAGTCTCCATAGCAACCAGCCAGAGGGCTACTTTCTCAGAACAATTCCCCTCCTCAGGCTGAGTTGCAGAGAGTTAGCTCAGCCGATGAGTATGTGGCCTAGAGAAGGGCTGGCTTAGCAAGGTCTGGTGGGGAGTGTATCTTTTAAGATTCTTCTTAACCCTTAAGGTAGAAAGAAGGGAAACGGTACTTTGCTTTGCATTGACTTGCCACAATATTTGTATTTATAATTTATAATATAATTATAATTTATAATATATTTATTTATAATTTCATTTCTATACCGCCCATCTAGCATGCATGCCCCAAGTGGTTTACAAAATCATCAGTTTACAAAATCAGTAAGACAACAGTCTACATACACACCCAAACACCCAAATCTTTGACATAATTGCTTCGTAGCAAAACTAAAGAGATGTGCATAGGTATAATTTTTAAATATATACAAATGCAAAAGGTCAGTAGAAATGGCAGCCAGGTCTTTGGGTCACTAATTGGGCAATCCCAACTATTTAGTGTTTTTAAAGTGTGTGATTGTTTATGTAAGGGAGATTGCTCCATGTGCCCCCAATCTGAAAGGTATTTGGGAGCCACAGAATCAGTAGCCCAGGTTTGGGGGATGCTATTGTGAGAGAGCTGGAGGAGGTCATGGCTGCAGAAATAAGAGGGTGAGAAGCAAAGAGCTCAGGGTTGTTTTTACCCAAGTCAGATGAGGAGGAGACAGTAACGTCGTGTTGATTTCAGCCACCCAAGGTTTAAGCCAAATTTGCCACCCCCAGTGGATGCTGGCTCCCACTAGGGCTTCTGGGATTTGTTGTCCAAGAACACCCATAGCCCAAAAAGTGCCACCTGGGGCAGGCCCCCCCTGCCCCCCCCAACGATGCCACTGGGAGGAGACATGGGGATATACTTGGATTCTCCTCATACATATTTCCACAGTCAGCTAGAAGACCCTGCCTTCCTGTCCCTGTGATATCACATGGATACACATCTGCAGCATCAGAATGATCCACCTCTTGTTTTTGCATTTTGGCCTAAAATTGCAAATAACTGTGTGCTGATTACCTTGGCAACCCTATATGAGAGTGAGAGAGAGATTAAGGATGTCTTGTCCAACCAATCAAGCAGAGATACACAATTCTTCATCTCACTCTTTTTCTTTATTACATTGTATAGCTATGGAAATAAGTTGTTTGGGCAGCAGCAGCATTCGCTAGTTAATAATTTCTGTGTGGGTGGCAAAGTAACAATGGTGGCCATTCATATCTTCCTTTATTTTTTGCTTGTGTTGAGATAAAGGTAAAGGTCACCCTTGCTTGAAAGTCAGTCATATCCAACTCTAGGGGTCAGTGCTCATCTCTGTTTCCTAGCCGAGAGCCAGCGCTGTCCGCTTCTGCAGATGTTTCCATGGTCATGTTGGATGTGGCAGTCATGACTAGATACCGGAGTGCTTAGAACTCTGTTTACCTTTCCACAGAAGTGGTCCCTATTTATCTATTTCCAATTTCTTGCTTTTGAACTGCTAGGTTGGCAGGAGCTGGGACAGAGACGGGAGCACATTCTGCCCTGCAGTATTCGGATATTGAACTGCTGACCTTTCACCTTCCAGTCAGCATCTTAGCCACTTGAGCCACTGCAGTCCCTGTGTAAACAATCCTAAATTTTATTTTTGAATTTCTGAATTACAAATTAATGCAGTCTTAAGTGTTAAGAGTTTCAGTGACACTGCGTGTTCTCTGGATATGCAGGAAAATGTTTGTCTGAGTCAGCTGTTTGAGAGATCTTCAGATATAGAAATTTTGGTTTGACTTTGAATCATATATGTTTTTACTCCTTCCCTACTGAGCTTAACTGTGTTTTTTCTTGTTTTTAAATCTATGACTTTCCTCATGATGCCAAAATGGTTTGTGCAAACTTCACAAATCATGATCACAAACTCAGATCAAACCATTATTTGAAATTCTACTATATAACAATAACTGCAGCCTCAGTTTTCAGGTTTAGACATGAATGTTAACTTAAGAAACTAATATTGACTTGAGATGCTTGATAGAAAGGTGTATAGTGGTACCTTGGTTTACAAACACCTTGGTTAACGTAATTTTCAGTTTTCAAATGAAAATCTATTGAAAATAATGTCTCGCAATACGATTTTTTGGTTTACGGATTTTTTTACAATATGAAATGTCCCGGAGAACATATTAAATTCATAAACTGATGTGCCCCTGTATAAGGTTACAGAGATGGCTTATTTCAGTACCACAAAACATAATTTGTTCAACAAGGATTGTGATGTCTGAATAAAGCAACTTAAGACCAAAATTCTGCCTATGACCACAGAAGGCCAACATCTAAAGGTTGACTGGATTGTGGCTGAAATCAGTAGCTGCACCCCTTAAATGTTTTTGCCTATAACTCCCAACTGCCATAGGCAGCATAACTAATGGGGAAGGATTATGAATGTCATAGTTTAAAGAGATCTGGAAGGGGTGTAGTCACCCATCCAAGATTAGGGGCTGCCAGTTAGGACGTGATTTTCCAAAAACTTACATTGACAAAAAATACCTTTCTCGTGGAGACTGATTATATGTATCTTGATGAACAGCTGAAGAGGTATCTGTAACAAACAAGAGGCATGTAGCTTTTTGAGATACAGTAATAAGATTCTTTGTTAAGCATAATGTAAAGGAAATGGCTGTGAGTAATTTCAGAGGTATATAATGTATGCAGTGTGTAACAGAGAGGTCTGATTGTAGCTTGAGATAGACAAGAAAGTCAAGGAATACCTTGTTATTTGAATGAGTTCATATCCCAAGTGCCAGATGACTTACATCCAAAGATATTTAACAAAGTGGCTGAAGAGATCTCAGAAGCATTGTAAGTCATTTTCTTGAAATCAGGGAGAATGGATGAAGTACTAGATGATTGGAGGAGAGCTAACATTGCCCCTATTTGCAAAAAGGGCACAAAGGAGGAACTGGGGAACTACAGACCAGTCAGCCTGACATCAATTCCAGTAAAAATTTGGAACAGATTTTAAAACAGTCACTCTCCAAGCACTTTGAAAACAATCGAAATGAACATGGACTTGTGAGGAACAAATCCTGCCAGACTCATCTTATCTCATTTTTGGATCAGGTAACTTCCTTGGTAGATGGTTGGAATGCTGCAGATGTAATATATCTTATTTTAGCAAAGCCTTTGACAAAAATGTCACATGATATTCTGATTAGGAAGCTAACTAGGTGTGGGCTGAATAGCACAACTGTCAGGTGAATATTCAATTGGTTACAGAATTGTACCCAGAGAGTGCTTCTCAATCTTCTCAGACCAGGAGGGGATAATGAGGGAAGTACCACAAGGATAAGTCCTGGGCCTTGTGCCCTTCCACATTTTTATTAATGACTTAGAAGGGGGAGTGAAGAGAATACTTATCAAATTGGCGGATGACACAACTGGGTGGAATAGCTAATACCTTGAAAGACGGGAGCAGAATTCCAAAGGATCTTGGTAGACTTGAACATTGGGTTGAAACTAACAGACTGGAATTTAAGGGGAGAAGTGCAAAGTTTTACACCGGGGGGGGGGGGGGTTACAGTTACAAGATGGGGGATTCTTGGCTGAGTCATACTTCAAGCGAGAAGGATCTTGGAATTGTTGTAGATCACAAACTGACTATGGATCTGCAGTGTGATGTGGCTTCAAAAAAGGTCGATGCTATTTTAGTCTCCAAAACCTGTGATGTACCAGTCCCCCTCTATTTGGCACTAATCAGATCACATTTAGAGTACTGTATCAAGTTCTACACTTTGAGAAGGACGCCAACAAATGGGAATAATTTCAGAGGAGAGCGACAATCGGGGGACTGGAAATCAAACCCTATGAGGAAAGACTTAAGGAAATGGGCATTTTTAGCCTTGGGAAAAGAAAGTTGAGGGGAGATATGATAGCACTTTTCAAATACAGTACTTGAAAGATAGTCATATAGAGGAGGGGCAGGATCTGTTCTTGACCATCCAAGAGTGCAGGAGATATAATAACAGACTGATACTACAGGAGGTTAGATTATAAACTGAATAGCCAACAATAGTATTAACTGGCAGAATAGTGTGACAATGGTACCAATTAGCTTGGGAGGTGGTGAGCGCTCCAAAGCTGAATGGATTCAAGAGAAAAATTGAAACTATCAGATCTGCTTTGATTCATGCACGCAGCAGGTGGTAGACTAGATAGTCTCATAGGCCCCTTCCAATTCAGTCAATCTATGATTCTCCTTTTGGCACTAGCCTTCATAGAAGTATAAAGCTGAAAGGGTCAAGAGGATTGTCGAATTTGTCTTTCTTACAGCAGTAGGGGGTTGAAGTTAATATTTTTCAGATCCATTCTAATTCTGATTCCATGAAAGTTATTAGCACAAGCAAGAGGGAGAATTCTGCTAATTTAGAGGCTTTGGTTTAGCCAGAGCCTCATGAGTTTATGCTCTTTGAATCCTGATGAAGACAGATAGCCCCTGAGATATTTGTTGCAGAGATAGATGGAGGTGATACAGCCTGATACACTGTAAGAAAAGGAAGCCAGAAATCTCTCATTTTCTGAGAAGGAACCTTAAGTCTGGCTAGATGTGAATCCTGAAAACTCACCTACAGTAGAGAGGTTATTCCCAACCTATGAGTCTTTATAGCCTAGTCTCCCCATGTTGGCCTGGCAGAGGGGGAAAAAAATATGGTCACTCTCCAATGGTTGGGGAAAGCTTCCAGCTGGTGAGTGGCACAAACTCCTTCTCTGAGCAGGTCATCAAGTATTCCCTTGATAAAGATGAGCTGCTCTTATACAGCAGTGGACCTGTCAGTTCAGGATACTGTGTGTTTGTGTGTGTGTGTGGGGGGGGGGGGTTCTGTGCTCATGGCTACTACTTAGCTGATGATATACATTAATGAATTAGTGTAAAAATGTGTTTTATATAGCATATTTTGAATCTAATACAGGGGTTCCCAACCTAAAGTCCCTGGTGCCATTTCATGTGCCCCCCTCATCCCTCCAAGGGCATTTGAGAAACAAAATGGCCACCCCTTTGAAGCTGTTGGGACAAAATGGCCTTCTAGACCTCAAAGCCGACTTAGAGAGCATGACTCAGCCCCCAGCTTGAAAAGGTTGGGGACCCCTGATCCTAGTACAAGCATAAAACACAGAATGCAAATCTATGCCAAGAATGGTTTCAGCAAGACCGCTCATCTATCTAACACAGCTTTCTCTTCTAATTTGATTGGCAAAACCCTCCTTGCAGTATTAAGTACAGTAATGTGATACACTCCAGATGTTGGGCGTTCAACTCCCATTCTTCTTAACTACTGGCCATGCTGTCTAAGCCTTGTGAGTAATATTACACTCCAAAACATACTGACACTACATTGTCCAGGCTTTGAGTAGAGGTTTTTTTTTGTTCTCTACTATACAGAGTACTACAACTGTAACAATCTCAAATTCAGTGCTTCTAAGTATAAAGATGTTTGCTATAACACTTTCAAAAGTTCTTTGCATTAAATTGATATTTTTAGTCATCTGTGCAGTGCAAGATCTGGATGAAATAATCTTTCAATAGCATTTTAATGAAATAGAATTGTTTTCACTGAGTCTGGTTTCTAATAAATAACATGCTCCATATTTGCTTGAATGATCTGATCAATAAATATTAGAATGCTAGTGAAATATTCATAACTGAAATATCAGTCGCTAAATATATACCTCCACTTAGAAATGTGTTTTGTTGTGTAATAAACAAGGATTGTTTTGTAAAGATAGATTAAATAAAGGTCAATTACAATATCTGGTCATAGAGGACTTAATGATGTTTTTGAATGGGATAAATAAATAAATTCCAAAAGCCAATCTTTTCCTACGCATTTGGTAGCATGTGCTTGGTTAAAATAAATATTTAAAGGTCCAGGAGTGAGTCACTATGACCCTGTTGAGATAATAGCAATCATGTGTGCATTAACACTAGATATCGGTAGGAAAGAACTCTACAGCTTAATGTAATTTCCCCCCTATCATTAACTAAATTGATAAAGTTATTTTTCTTGCCCTGGCATTTGAGACAATCCCCTGTCCTTTCTTCCTGTTTGTTTGTTTTTTGCTTCCATTGTTTGGTTGATAGCCAAGAAGCATGGAGAGTCTCCTCTGCATGCTGGTGACTCCATCCCCGCTCCCTTTCTAACTGTAGCTACAGATGGTCATTGTCAGTAAAGATACTTTTTTCCTACTTTAAATCTTTCTGGAGTGAGTTTTATACAATGTGCTAGTCTGCCTGCAAAAAAGGGGAGGGGGCGATTTCTTCATGTGTCTGTGTTTTTTCCCCTACCTCATGCTTTGCCATTCAGAGGGAATAACCAAAAGGAATCCCCCCCCCCTTTAGACTGCTGTTAAATCTGGGTGTGATGAAGCTGTTTATTCCAAGCCAGGCCATATAGCTCAGTTTTGTAAACACCAAAGGTGGGCAGGACAGCTCATAGTTCAAGGATATCTCACTTAATTTTGTCACCTTGAAAAAGAGATTAGTTCTTGTCCAGCCTGTGGTGATATCTCCAATCACTGTGGCATTTTTTGTGGCAAATTTGAATAGTAGATCATTCTAGTATTGGCACCAAAACATGAAAGGATATTTGTTGCTGGTGCCAGGTCTTCCTCTCCACACAATGGCTGGGATTTATCTCTGAGCTTGCCTTCTTCCACCTAAATTTCCTGCCCTCTCCTAGCCTACATTACTGTCTCTTCCTTTCCTTCTTTTACCCGAATACTTTTCTTTACCTATCACATTTCCACTATAACATTTTCAGATTTTTTAATGTTTTGCTTATGCATTGTGGGGCAGAAATACAACATTAAAAAAACTACAGTATATATAAAACTATGGAAAGCATGTTTATTTTGCTGTCATGCCTCCCTCTTTACATGATAACCTTGCATTGTGTGGACATTAGGAGTGTCACTTTCATGGGTCTTTGAGATGTGGTGTTGGAGGAGAGTTTTGAGAGTCCCCTGGACAGCGAGGAGAACAAATAGGTCGGTCTTAGAAGAAATCAACCCTGATTGCTCCCTAGGAGGTCAAATAGTAAAGATGAAGCTGAAGTACTTTGGACATCAAATGAGAAGAGAAGATTCACTTGAGAAGGCCTTGATGCTGGGAAAGTTGGAAGGCAAAAGAAGAAGGGGGTGGCCAAAAATGAGATGGCTAGGTGGTATTGTGGATGCAGTGGGCACAGAGCTGGTTGGGCTGAGGAGGCTGGTGGAAGACAGAGGTGCCTGGAGGACAATGGTCCATAGGGTCGCAAAGGGTCGGAATCAACAGTGTGACTGAACAACAACAAAAGGAAAGTTGAACAAATTCTTAGTGTGGACAGGCCTTAAAAGCCTCCAGGAGCACAATTCTTCCTTAAAACATGATACACACTGGCCCCATCTTTACATCTTTTTTTAAAACAAAAGGCGCTTAAGAACCAGAAAATTTGTTTTGAAGTTTCCAGTTTCGGTATTGGTGAAGTTTGTACTAGATTCTGATTGAGAGAAGGATCATAATTGACTCTCTAGAATTACTGGTAGTTAACTTCCTTTTCTTCTCATGGGCTGTGGTGTACCATGGCCTTACAGTGCTATTCTGCCACAGTGCAAGGCAAAACTGGCGATAAAGCAGAGGCAGGATAAATATCAGAAAATAGGGACCATTTGAACACAAACTTTTTAATGGCTTTCAGTAGAAATGGGCTGTTCATTTTAAAAGAAAAAGACAAAGGAGGCTATTTTGAGTAATTCATGGTCTTTGGGCAATTGTTAAGAGAAAGCTTTTTAAACACAATTAGTTCATGTTTACAAAATAGGCACACAAACATTTTGTATTTCGTTCATGTTTCCTCTTTTGTGTAACCTTTTAGGATCCATTTACTCTTTGTTTGTCAAATCTCCAGATAATTATTTTCGTCCAACGGCTGCCTGCAGCCAGCTAATTGAAATGTCTAAGGGAAGGGAATCAGGAATTTTAAATCTGTAAAAGGTCCAGGAACCCAGAGAGAATTGCTCCTCGTTTCTGTCCTTCCTTGTGGGATTACCGAGCACTACCCTCTTGCTGCTCTCTTCTTGGATTGCTGTCTTCTTGTCTGGTGTGCCTCCATCTTGAGTCCTTTTTAAAACATCCTGTTTATTGCTTATTAGCCTTCCCCTTCATTTCATTTGATCATTTTTGCTGCTACCAGCAGCCTGCTTATGCCTCTGTGCCTCTTTGGGATGATGATGATGATGATGATGATGATGATGATGATGATGATGATGATGATGATGATGATGATGATGATGATGATGATGATAGGAGGTGTATATGGTCCACTAGCTGTTTGAATTGGAGTTTTGGAACCATACTGCTAAGTTCTTAGCTCTGGGCCTAAGAGCCAGTGAGGTGTCGCCTGATAATGTAGCTGGTACCTAGTAGCGCTACTCTCTGCAACGGCTCTGTAATAATCTTATCAATGCCAGTTGGACTCAGATGTTTTTTCAACCGTTTTGAGATTGCTCCCCTCAATCCTATTGCCGTTTCCTCTCAGAGACGTTGTACTTCAGTTCTCAAATCCTGGCTTCTCATGATCTTTTCGATCTCTTTTTCTTCCACCGTTCCATCACCTGAGATTACCATATCGGTCAGCTTAGCCAATTTTTTTCTCAATCACAGTAATGTCCAGAAAGGTGCGCTCAAGCTTCTTATTGGCGTGGATCTTAAAGTCTCTAAGATCTTAACCATCTTATCCTTATTCTCAACCACCTTTTCGGGTTTGTGTTCCTACCAGTACTTTTAAGAAGGTACAGTATTCCATAATTCTTGCACAGATTCTAATTCTGCAACTCAGTTATGGCATTTATTTTATTTATTTATTAGTTCATATTTATATTGCCGCCCATTCACCGTGGCAACTCAGAGAGGCTTATAGACAATACATTACATTACATTACAATATGTTGGGGTGGGCACAGGGGGAGGGGCGGCAAGGTCCTCAACCTGCCCTGGCTTCTTCCTCCCCTGGCAGTTGGTGTAGGCACAGGGGGAGGGGCGGTAAGGTCCTCATCCTGCCCTGGGTGCTTCTTCCCCTGGCAGTTGGTGTAGGCACAGGGGGAGGGGTGGCAAGGTCCTCAACCTGCCCTGGCTTCTCCCCCCCCCCACCCCGGGCAGTTGGTTTAGGCATCATTTGTAGTTCAGTCTGTGTGATTTACTATTATTATTGTTACACCTTTATTTCTTTGGGGACTTTCCCTCATTTGATTGTGTACTGGGGGCAGTTGTTTTTGGGTTGGGTTCTTTGGTTATCAATATTTTCCTCCTTTCTTTCTCAATTACTAATGTGGAAGAAGAAAACTACTTCTTCTTCTGCCATATCCGAATTCAAATATTGGTGAGCATCATGGCAATCAACCATGATGACTGTCCTGAAAATATAATGCAGTTGGCCTTCATCTGCCTTATACATCGCAGCATGACACCTGTACCACTGGTCCAGTTCTGTGAGTCACTTTCTGGTCCTGAGCCCTTTTGCCATGCAACGTCCTCATCAGCCCAGGCCAGTATTGATGAAGCTGCTGCCCTCCATCAAGATGGATTCAAGTGGGATTTAAGCCACTTGAGGACCATAACCCTTCCCTGTGGACTTCGGCACCCAAGGCCGTTAGACCTCAGGGTTGTCAGGTTAGATAACTGCCACCTGAAACTTGGTGTTGAGTCACTAGTTCCCCTGTATTTGTGGGGTGGGAGCAGATGGCCTGCTGAGGGCATGTGGTGCAAACCCCTCACATTTACATTGATTGTATTTATCTTGTATCTACCTGTATATTAGTTCCGCGTGAAAGTAGCCTCCTCTTAGGTTATTCTTTGATCTTCCTGCTTTGCTTCTACTTACTTCCAGAGGGTTGAGCCAGAATCTTATCCTGATGGGAGACACTCTTTTGTCATTCATCCATTCAGCAAAGTGTGATGGCTTTGCTCAATATAGATTTAGCTTAGTCTCTTCTAGTTTAATATTTAGAGCTTGAGAAATGTGTAGAAAACTTTTCCTGGATTTTAACCTGTCATCCAGGGGCTTGGTGTCCATGAAGCAGATGGATTTAATGCTGTATTACCTTATTGTGTTCATTATTGGCTGGTACCTCTTAATATAATTCTGTTGATGGTAGGTTCCAGGCAGTTAGTATTAATCCAGAATGATTAATTAAGAGTTAGATCTACATGTTGGCATGTGCTGATTTATACCATGTGGGACTAGCATATTCTCTTGTTGAGTAGCATGAAGTTAAAGCTCTTGTTCTCAATGTATGTAAGTGTGCACCCCAGTCTCAACCAGTCAGTATCATAACTATGTTATTTTTGGAAGCAACACTCTGATGTTTAGACATTTGTCTTGTAGATCACAGTTCGGAATGACACCAAAATACTTTAGGGAAGGTCAGTGTTCCAAAATCTTGTCTTCCAAGCAAATCTGGGACTTCCTCTGAGCTTCTCTGGTCTTTAAGTGGAAGGTGCAGATCTGTGTTTTCTAAAGCTTATTTTTATAATGTAAGTAGAGATCTTCTGAGGCAAATGTTAGCTGGTGCTCAATAGATGCAAAGGTTTTCCATCTAAAATGGTTCTATCAAAACATGAAGAAGATGGGTTTTGCCCTCGTTGACATGTTATCGGAATAAAATGTGTCATCAAACACAGGAAAATTAAGTATCCCCCCTCTCTGCTTATTTTTTCCTGACTCAATCGAACAATGCCGTTGCCATAGAAACAGCCTTTCTGGAAAAGGTCACTTGCAAGAAACTGTGTTTTAGGTGCAAGGGAAGATTATGGGGGATTAGCTAATTTATATATATATTTCTTTAAAGGAAATATTATGAGCAAATAATATCCAACTAATACATTAAAACCTCTGATAAAAGCTTTATTCTTCCTTTTTCTTTAAAAAAAAGAGGCCCCAAACCCATAATGGATGGACTAAAGTGATATCTGAAACAGGGATCTTGTGTGTTTTTTTTAAACTTTATTTTAATTTAAACCTCAGTCAGGGCTGAGAAATATGGTGAGAGGAGATAATTGAGATACATTTCCAATGCAATTTTTAAAATTCTGGCTTACATAAGTACCTCCTGACAGACTTGAACCTCCACAATGATGCCAGGGTGAACTCGTGCTTTTTTCCACATATCTTACGGGTCTGGGATGAACAAGCCGAGTGAAGACACAGTGTGAGAAATTGTGGAAGAGAAAATGTGTGGAGATGTAATCAATGCTGCTGCTGATGTTGGACCAGAAGGATTAATTATTGCCGTAGAGCAGTGAACTTGACTAAGATATTTACAAGGGGAAAGGAATTGATGCTTTGTAAATGTAAAATGTGTTCTCTCTCGTGTATGTGTGTGTGAGAGAGAGGGGGGGCTGCAGCCACATCTAGAATCCTGGATACTGCCCGTCTGTGTGTGTATTGTGATGTCACAGAAGGGGCCAGGCAAGAATGACAACTGGGTGGAACTGCTCCTGAGCTATTTGATTGTGCATATGGGCATGAGCAAAATCTAAGTAAATGAGCTCAGAATCCAGATAAAACCCTGCTAATATGGCAGTGTGTAAACCCTCAGCCATGAGCTCAATAAACTCCATATTCCCAGAGCTGCTTGAAATGATTTTGGTAGGGTCAGAGAGTGAGGTAAAAAAAGAACTGGGCATGTTTAGCCTTGAGAAAAGGAGACTGAGAGGGGATATGATAGCACTCTTCAAATACCTGAAAGATGGCCATAAAGAGGAAGGGAAGGGTCAGTTCTCCATCGTCCTAGAGTGCAGGATATGTTATAATGGGCTAAAACTACACTGGAAGAGAGAACTGGGCAGCCGTCTCTCATATCTGCTTTGGTTCAGATTCCTGCATTGAGCGAAGGGTGGGACTCATGAGGGCCTATTTTCAGGGGATGTCTTATTTTTCTGCCCGTTACAACACACAGCATATTGAATTATGAAGATTCATGTTAGACACTTCTATATCCGCTCGTTATCAAGTGTGCACATTATTTGTGCACCGTCTCTATACTCCAATCGGTCATTGGACAATAAATACATAAACATTTAGCTCTCATCCAAAGGCACCTGCTTGGGTATTTACAAATACTGTACTTAATTTATCATTTATTTTAAGTAATGTCAATAATATTTATTCATATTTATATATTAATGTTATTATTTTATAATTCAGTACGTCTGTTGCAGTGGTGGGCTCCAAAAAAATTTACTACCACACTGTGGGCATGGCATGGTGGGTGTAGCCAGGGGGAAAGCCCTGCATTGCACCCGAATTAGGACTATTTTATTTCAAAACTTGGATGGGTGGGGCCAGCCAGAATTTCTGCTACCGGTTCTGGTGACCTGGTGTGAACCTGCTGGTGCCCACCACCGCATCCGCTGTGTATTGCAGCGACCATACTAAATGCAGCCGTCTGGCTGATGATCTTAACTAGGGCATCTTCTTTTTCCATGTCTAAACCAGAAGTTAAACTACCAAAATGAAGCTACTCTTTGGTGAGTTCACTCAGCAGTTCCTTTCACCTGATCTAGTGTGCTTATTTTGGGTTAGGGCTGAGATTACAAACATCCTAAAAATCATGCTGGAGCTTATTTTCCAGTTAGGTCTTATTTTCAGGGAAACAGGGTATGAGCTGTCTTCTCAGTTCCTTCCATTTACTCATGGCTTTTTGTTGTGGTGACACTGCATGATAACAATTTACATCGTACAGTAGTACCTCGCTTAAGAGCATAATGCATTCCACAGGATTGCTCTTTAAGTGAGTTTGCTCTTTAAGCAAAACACCATTGTAAGTGACCAGTTGTGTGTGTGGGGGGGATTGTGAACCCCGATTTATTTGTTAAGTGAGTTTTTGGTTGGTTTTATTTGTTAAGCGAAGAGAACATTCAGATAAAATTCTGCTCTTTAAGTGAGTTACTCTTTAAGCGAAGTGCTCTTTATGCGAGGTTTGACTGTATATATAAATATATCTTTGTCTGGAGTTTTGACTTTGTGAGTTCTGGCATCAACTGGGTGGAGAAAGCTGCGCTTTCTCCTTCTTCAGCATCATTCAACCTGTATTTTGTTTCAAAACCCATTGAAGCACAGCAATTCCTTAAACATCAGTTAATAGCCTGTGTCCTAACAACCCTAGATATAAAAGATTAGATCGGGGTGGCCAAACTTTTCGGGCCATGGGCCGGTCACGTGGTTCAGCAGGCCTGCCACATGTCCCACTGGAAGTAGAAGTAAGTTTTACTTCCTCTTTCAGGAGCGGCAAGGGTATCGCAGGCCTGATCAGGCCCACATGCCATAGTTTGGCCTCCCCGGGTTTAGATCCTTAAATTCCATTTATAATTAGAATCAGTAAGTAGTTATGGATTGAGGGAATAAGCTTTTGCCCATGATGCTTTATTTCAGAGGCAAGCAAACTATGAGCCTCCAGATGCTGTTGGATTGCAAACTCCAATGTTTTTAACTGTTTGATATGCTGGTTAGATCTGCTGGATGTTTATTTGTTTATTTGTTTGTTGCCTTAGGCAATTGTCTTTTAATTTTGATGAGTCTGTATCAACCGACTTATTGCTGAGGAAAGAGCTTTAATAATTCTTCTATTGATGTGCTGCTTTCAAATTGTTTTGAGTTCAACTTTGTTTTCCCTATATGACAAATTGTTTATGTTCTATTATTATAAGTTTATGCGATTTTATCTGTACCTATATAGTTGTTCTTGTAAGCTGCTTGAGGCAGAATTTATATTATACAATCTGTATTTGTATATGTACATGCATATATAGATTTATGCACATAAACCACCACATGCATACATTTACACATCATGCACACATATGGAACACAGTTGCTTTGCAAAATGCAATGGTACAAAGTTTTTAGAAGATTTAATTTTAAAAGCCTTGAAATACAAATTGATGTTTGCTGTATAGATATATTGGATTTTTCCCTTCTTCTACAAACATATGTTTAGTATTTAAATATATATAGTTGAACTGCTGCATTGATGTCTTTCAGATCAATTCTTCCGCTCATGAAATTAGACTTGAATTCTCCTGTCCACCAAACTGTTTCCAGTCTACAGAAGCTGATTGAGCCTTCCAACTTTTATGGACTGCTTTATCTGTTTTCATTCAAGCCATTCTTGAGCACCTTGTGCAGCCTGTGAACCATCGCCAAGTTCTGAGGTACAAGATTTACTGTTGTGTATCTTGACTACTTCCAGGCACATTCCAGTTCACTCTTTCATTCATTTTTTCATGTCTAGCTTTTTAAAAAATTGATGTGACATGTGGCAAACTTTGGTCTATTAGTTGTTTATATCTGATTAAGACCCTCTTTCCTTACATTAGTGTATCTATGAGTCATGCTATGTCAATCAGTTATATTTACTGTATCACCTGTTTTAAAAGGAGCTATGTTCTTCAGAAACTTTTGGTAGGTACCCACTGCATCTACCAGGATAGGCAACCTGAAACCCCCTAGATGTTTATGACTATATGCTCCATTATCCTCTGACAATATACTTAATGATCATGTGTTGTTGGATTTTTGATCCAAAATCTCTGGAGACTGCCTGCCCATGCCATATATCATGATTGTATGTGGAATGGTAATAGTAGTGGTGGCGGCAGCGATGATTTTATTGAAATTACTTTATAGTTAGAAATTTCCAGATTTCATTGTCTGGCTTCTCTAACTGCCAGGGGAGGAAGAAGCCAGGGCAGGTTGAGGACTTCGCCGCCCCTCCCCCTGCGCCCACACCAATGGCCAGGGAAGAAGAAGCCA
Organism: Furcifer pardalis; assembly: GCA_030440675.1. Classification (NCBI taxonomy): domain Eukaryota; kingdom Metazoa; phylum Chordata; class Lepidosauria; order Squamata; family Chamaeleonidae; genus Furcifer; species Furcifer pardalis. The sequence goes on along the minus strand of CP126898.1, from coordinate 27,466,131 downwards.
GGGCAGGTTGAGGACTTCTCTGCCCTCCCCCTGTGCCCCCATCAACATATTGTATTATAATGTAATGTATTATTTGTAAGCTGCCCTGAGTTGCTACGGCGAGTGGGTGGCAATATAAATTTGAACTAATAAATAAATAAATAAATAAATAAATAAATAAATAAATAAATAAATAAATACAGTAGGCAGGGGGTTGGAAAAGCCATTCCACTTAAAACTTTGGGGAGCTACTGTTAGTCAAAATAGATCATATTAAACTAACCTGTTACATGACAGCCCCCAATAATATGATCGTACTACTAGCGTTTTCAGACTTGCACCTCCATATATCATTCCAATGTCACTGCTGCTAAAATTCAACAAAAATATTATGCAAGCAAACAAACTACAGGAGTTTTTCATCTATGCTGATGACCTTATCTGAACAGTCCAGGGGAAAACCTGTGTGCAGGTGGGTCAGGATTGGGGAAATATGAATGAGTTTGTGTACCCCAGAAATAAGCCTAACTACCACATTTTGGATATGCTGAAGTTTCCAAACTGCTATCCGGGGTAGCCCCACATAGAAATCATTCCAGTAACCTATTCTTGAGATCACCAGCATTGTTTAGGATTTCCTGCCCAGATAGTGGCAAAACTGGACAATCTGCTGAAGTTAGAAAAAGGTAGTGCTGGTCACAGCAGATATTTACTACTCCATTGGGAGTGCCAGATCCAGAATCACTCCCACATTGTGCACCTGGTCTTTTTGGGGTAACTATAACTCCATTCAGACTAGGCAATTTCCCTCCTAGCCAATCAGGTAAACACAGCAACAATAGTACCTCTGACTTGTCAGGATTCAGTTTCAGTTTATTAGATCTCATCCAGTTGGGAATCCATTGGGGGGGGGGGGATGGTTCTCTACCACCTTACCTTTTCCTACCTCACAATGTCCTTGTCCAAAAAGTCCGCTCTGCAGCTTTCTGCCTAGACTGTTATACATTTTACTTTTAACCTGCTTTAAATACTATCTGGAGATTTTTTTTAATTTTGCTAATGTGCCTAGGAGTTAAAAGTAATAGTACTATCAACCAGTTTTATTGAACTAATAATTCTGAAAGTCCTTGCTCTTTCTCTTTTAGCTGAACTAACAGCTTAAGCATTTTTATCACCCTAATCAAAAATACTCACAATTAAAAATTGGTAGATTTATTCCTAAAGGCTGATGTGAAATCCTGTTTTCATTTTTAAAAATAATAATAATAATAATGTATGAATGCCTATTCAGCTTTATGGTGTTACAATCTTTGCTTAGGGAATGGGTGCACATACCTTATTAAAAAAACATACATGCTTTTGTTTAATAAGGGCATAGAATGACTTTTTAACATGCAAAATTAAAATACACTATAAATACTGTTGAAATGTTTAAATAAAATGTATCCATGCATATTGATAGTTATTGAATATATCTCTTTCCTTGCTAACATTTTAAAACAATGGTTTTATTGTATCAGTTGCTATTGAACGATTGTTCTTACTTATCTGTGTTGGCCACATTTAACATATCCAAGTGGGAATTTATTGGGGTTTTTTAATTAGTCACTTTGAATGCCCCTAGGTCAGTGATGTCAAACCTTGGCACTCTAGATGTTCTTGGACTTCAATTTCCAGAAGTCCAAGTCTTTCTGAACACCTGGAGTGCCAAGGTTCGCCATCATGACCCTAGGTCCTCCACAAGTAAGAGGGTATCAAAAGGTCTTTGAAATAGTGGCATAGGAATCATGCACCAAAACTTGCATCACCAAACATTAGTTGTTTTAGGACATGTTGCATGCAACTTGCACTGCCAGACCCCCAATCTTTCTACAGCCAGTCTGAAGTCCCTTGAAGCTAAAGCTAGGAGTGGTCATGGCCCTAAGGTTGGTGTTACAGACCTGGACTTGCCCAGGGCCTCAGTCACTGGCTCTGAGGGCAGGTTTTTCTTTCATTTGTTGACAGAGCCACCAGACTTGATATTTCCTCTTCTAGTCTCTCTTTTAAATTGGTGTTGGGCAGTATATGGATTATGTGGGGAGAGCCACTGAAGATAGTGATAGAGACAGCCCTTGCCAGAGTGTACTAGATCAGCTCCTGGTGTTTCCAAAGGGCCTCCAGCTCTTTTTAATATCAAGGCAACCAGTCCCTAACATCCTTCTCATCCTCTTCTTCCTCTGACCCTTTCCTTCTTTCCCTCCTCTTTCTTTTTGCTTTCTCTTCTCACTTCATTTGCTGTTTGGCCCCTGCCTGCCTCAGGTGGCTCTGGCATGGTGTTCTTTGTGACCCTACCACAGATACATATATTCTGCCTCCCCTCTGGTAAGTTCAAAGCAGCATGAATGAGCTCTTTTCCTTCCTCCATTGTTCTCATAACAACAAGCTAATGTGTGATGGGCCCTGGATCGTCTGCTGGGGTTTATGGCTCAATGGAGACAAGAAGCAGACTATCAAAAACCCCAAACACTCTAATAGGTACCCCATAGTATACATCAGAATCTGATGGAGAGTGTGATCTGCCAAGACACTTATACTTAACAAATTAAAAAATGCATACTGGTTCCCCCAGAAAAAAATTCTTCTTACACTTGAACAGCCATAACTGAGGCAGAATATTATTTTAAAATATCTTTACCCATCAACTCAACACCACACAGTGGGATGGTTAATTTATGTTAAAAAACCACAAATCAAAATAGCTCAGTTATAGCTCTACAGGAGCAGAAAAGGACAATGCTGTGAATCACATAAACACTCCAAAAAACGATGATGAAAAGTATAATTAGTAAAATGCAGTTACACAGGAACAAGGAGTCATGTGCTGTTCTTTAACCCCTTCAGATCAGTGGTCTGGAAAACAGTTCTGAAGCCTTTTGTATACAACCAACTGACCCTAAGGTAGCAGTCACTTCTATTCATTCAGGGCTGATTTCAATTATCTATGCTTCTGTGACTAAACTTGTTGCATCAAAGCCATCTGGCATGTATTGAACTAAACGCTGGTTCACATCACAAAAGTATCCAAATACTTCCAGGAAGGTGAAGAGCAGGCAAAGCTTGGAACATTGTGAACATATATTTGTTAGTGTAAAGTGCTAGAAATCAGAAGAAGAATTCATTGTTGTTACCATTAAAACAAGAAAACCCATTTCTTAAATCAACCCATTTCTTAAATCATTTTGTTCTGCAATAAACAGTGGGATTTACATAGCTCCTTCACTGTTGACTGTAATTTTCCATAGCTTGTTCAGAAGTGCTCTTTTTGTTGTATGAAAAAAGACAAATTATACAATTAAAGAAAATAACTTATATGGCATATATAACACATGCACCCAATACCTAAGGGACTTAAGGAAATTTATATTATCCTTCCCCTCCAATTGTTTCATATACCCAAATTCATCTCCAAACATGGAGCTTTCCTAAACAGACCTTTCTGTGTAGAGTATCTTTGATTGTGAATGGCTCAAAGCAAAATAAGCTAGAGTGAAATGCTGGCATAAAAACACACTCGTGCGCAAACAGCACACTCCTGTACATCAAGAAATGACAAGACCTGATTACAAGATTCAGAAGGAAATCCAACAAGCTTCTTGAAGCAGTGCTCATGGATAACGGTTAGGCTGCTGCATGATTAGCTGTACTATGGTCATCACAGCTCATCTTTCTCCTGAAAGCTACATGTAAGCTACTCAGAATACTAGAAGCAGAATTAGAATCAGCACCAGATGTAGAGGTTGAGTAGTTTATCACATGTCCTATATAGTTCAGAGCTTCAGGTGATACTTCAGAAAATATGTGGTGTGACACTATGATAAGTAGGGATGGGGTAGGCCAGCCACTTTTGTGCAAATTTTGGAAGAGATGCTTTTTGTAGTACAACTCTTAGAATCCCCCAGCCACCATCATGGCTGTGAGACTCTGAAAATTGAAGTCCAAATAAGTAACTTTTCCAAGTTTCTGCATACAGTCAAACCTCGTATAAAGAGTGTTTCGCTTAAAGAGTAACTCGCTTAAATAGCAGAATTTTCTCTGAATGTTCGCTTTGCTTAACAAAACCAATGAAAAAAATCGCTTAACAAATAAATTGGGGTTCACAATCCCCCCCACAATTGGTCACTTACAATGGTGTTTCGCTTAAAGAGCAAACCCACTTAAAGAGCAATCCTGTGGAACACATTATGCTCTTTAAGTGAGGTACAGCTGTATATTCTCTCATATGTCCATTCTTTTCATTTTCACATTAATCTATAAACGGGATGCATCTTATACTCTTATTGTAAAGATGCAAAAGATGCAGGAAACAGGTGATACCTTTATTGGATCACTAAGAAAGGCAAAACATGGCGTGAGCTTTCGTGGTTCAAGACTACTTATTTAGACATGTATTAAAGAGTTCATGGCATGGTGGTCTGCCAGGTTCATGATATGGTGGCCAACCAGGCTCTCTTCTTAAGGATAGCAAAATATATCATGGAGCTAGAATGCCACTCCCACAGGAAGCTAGGTATGTGCTCCCAGCAAATACCCCAATGCATCTTATACGTCGGCAAATATGGTACTTTTCCCACATTCTGAGTGAAAGAACCACACAGTGGCTTTACTGGGCACTCACCAATTGTGTACCAGATTGAAAATGTCATGAAAATCTGACCAGAGTGTTGCATCAGTCTCATTTTCCTGGTTTTCTAAAACCTAAAAGAGGAATGGTGAATCCTAAACAATTTAGATGATAGGAACAGCTGAGACTCAAAATAACTGCTGTGAAAAGAATGTTATCCTTCATGCTGAAGTGTGCTGCCTAGTTTTCAACCTGTTTATACTACTTTGACCCTTAAAACCATTCCAGTCAAACTTTTTCCGCCTTGTGAGCTTGATTGTTAAATAAATAGGACATAAAGTTTCTAGTTAATAAAGAAGGAGAAAGCAATACTAGTGGAGCATGTGTACCTCTTCAACCTTTAATCCCATGTCAAACTTGTAAACCCACGTTTTAGCAATTGATTTAGAATTATGTGGGTTTCAAGATGAGAAGGGGGAATCAGAGGGGCACACAACACCTTGTATTTCCATTGGCAGATGTTCTTGAGAATCTGGTTTCAAAGAGGTTTGTGACAGTGCTTGTATGGATTTTAAGCCTGTTTGAAAATTTCATTTGCCTGAAAGAGTAAGAATGCAACTTTGTCTGAAAGAAAGAGAATCTCTTAAAATATTAAATGCAAAGAATGCATGAGGGACATGATACCTTTCAAGGTAAAGGTCACCCTTTCTCAAAAGCCAGTTGTATCTGACTCAAGGGTTCAGTGCTCATCTCTGTTTCTAGCCAAAGAGCCAGCGCTGTCTGCATTTGCAGATGTTTCCAAGGTCATGTAGCAGGCATGACTAAACATTGGAGAACATGGAATGCTGTTTACCTTCCCACCAAAGTGGTCCCTATTTAACTACTTGCAATTTCTTGCTTTCAAACTGCTAGGTTGGCAGGAGCTGGGACAAAGACAGGAGCTCACTCTGTCCTGCAGTATTCAGGTATCGAACTGCTGACCTGCTGCCTTCCAGTCAACATCTTAACCACTTGAGCCACTGCAGTCCCCTTTATTGGATCACTAAAACAAAAAATATGTGTTGCAAGCTTTTGAGAACAGGTCTCTTCATCAGGCAGGTATAAATATAGGTACTGAAAGAGTTCTCTCTCTTTCCTTGGCTTCTTTTCCATCCATTTCAGGCACAGAATGGTGACAAAATGAAAAATAGACTGTTGTATAGCTAAGACAACTAAATGGGGCTCAAGACTTCCCATTTCCCATGTCTGTTTTCAGCAGAAATGAAGAAAAGTACAGCAATTAATCGTATGCTGTGCAAACTGATGGAGCATTTTCTTTTGTCTGACAAACTTTGTATATTCCTACCCTTTAGATGTTGACTAGTTATCACATGCCAGGTATTGGATTGCCACATAAACTATATAAACTACGGTAGTTTATGGTGTCAGATTATATGGGCTACTAAACCAAAAATGTTCACATGTTCTATGCTTGTTAGAATAATACACTTTGTTGATAACATTGCAGTAGCTTCATAAACCTAATATGGGTTAGGATTTGAGCATAGCTTAATACAGCCCTATGCTTTAATGGGCCCATCTATTCATGCATACTTTCCGACATACTCCGTGGGATGCATTTAAACAGGCAACCCTAGCATGTGAACTGATAGTTCTAGAGAGACAGCCACTGTATTCTCAGTGTTTGCTAGAATAAAAATATTCTGCACACATGGGAACTGCCAGCAGGAACACTGTAGTCGCAAGAGTTGCATTTCTCCACAAAACCAGCTAAATTACATTGCATCTCAGCCTGCTTGCTCAATGACAGAACACCTCTATCCCTTACAGGCTTCATCACATAGGATGTGTCAGATGGGAGAAAGCTACTTTTTTAAAATCTGCAGCTTCCAGATTATTACACCCAGCATTGCTATTGGTTCCCATGTTAGTTTGGGAAGTGTGAATCAGAGTAGCTCATTTTAAAATGTGAAACAAGGTGATTTTGTTTCTGCTGGGATTATAGGTGACTGTAAACAATTTTTTTAAAAAAAGAATTGCTTGGAAAAGGAGGATATATTGTGTCTGGACAAAATAAAGGCAAGACAGAATAGTGGGCTAGAAATAGTTGGAGGGTTGCCATCCCAAAGATGGGGCAGATTTGTTTGATGTATATCAAAAATATTTAATCTATTTGGAATAAATAGTACATGACGATGTGAAGGGGGGAAGCGGAAGGGGGAATTGCTTGTCATTTCCAGTGACAACAGGAGATCTTCTGCGGAAAGCATTTGTGCTAGCAGGAGTTATACTGAGTTTCCTATAAAGTGAAGAAAGTGCTAGAGGGAGCAAGTGTTCCATGTTCATAAAATAACTATTTTAAAAAAGTAGAAAGAAATCAGGCATAGATGGAAAACACAAATAAAATAATAAAGAATGAAGTTGGGCTGTTGCTTAAGGGTTCCTGGGGATTTTGTTTAGTCCTCATAAAAGAAATATTTTGTCCTTCCTGAATATAGATGAGAAAGTGGTAATCTTTTGGCTTTTGCCTTTCTCCAGTTTTTGAGATATCATGGTAAGCTTTTTTTTAAAAAAAGCTACCAAAATCCCTTTTACAATTCTATGCTTAGGCAAAAATTTGTACAATAAGCAAATGATGGGAATATATGACAAAGTAATGTGATCTTTTCATGTTTATTTTTCCAAAAGTGCAGAATCATTGGGAAACAGGATGCACTTATCAAGGAACAAATCTGAAACTGGCACAGACTTAACAGTCCATTTCTGTTAACTGGAGTTGTTGAAATCCTAATGAAGACTGGCCTTGTCTCTTCAAACAATTTTAGATTGTCTATAGAGAGCAAATGTGAAACCTTCAGTCCTTTCTTAGCCAATTGGCACATCATGATGATGATGATGATGATGATGATGATGATGATGATGATGATGATGATGATGATGATATTGTTGTTGTTGTTGTTGTTGTTGTCGTCGTCAGAGAATATCTAAACTTTTATATATTGTTTGTCTCCAACTGTCTTCAGCCTTAGCAAGCATTGTGGTCTTAGGCCACTTCTATTGTTTATTTAAAGACATTGATGCTGATCACCATTCCATACCAGAGAATTCTAGACTTGAATTGTACCTTTAATTCATATACCTTTAATTCATCTAGAATGTGCAAAAAATCGCTATAGATATATAAAGTCCCTATTACAACTCTATTTCTTTGTCATTTAGGAAACTACATGGTTCTGTTCTGGTGTCACTTGGTGTTTTTTTCTTTTTTTAAACACCCATTTGTGAGCTGAGGGAGTAAATTACAGTGGTTTGTTATACAACTTGCTTTATCCTTCTCTTTTGTACATACATTACTTGCTTCTCTTCCATTCCCCATCTCTTTTCCTAAGGGTGTGTTTTTCTGAGCTTCCTAGAAATATTATTTTTCCTTTTCTTGTGTTGGTCCTACCATACCTCTTCATTTTGCCTTAATATTTGTCTTTGTCTCTTCACAAATCAGGGTATTAACATGAGAACAGCAGCACTATTATTTACCAAGGAGCATTATTATTTATGTGGACCCCCCTTAGTAGATGTTCTTTTTTTCAGAGAGTGTCAGCAGCATATAAATAATGCTATTGAGGAATTAGTGAGCACCAAGCTATGTTCTAATGTATCAGGATTTCACTCCTTTTGTCCATGGTCAGTTCTCTTACTTGGATGAGTAAGGACGAATGGCAGAAATTCAAGAGCAGGAATCTGATGTTACAAGCCTCTCATTCGTCTCTGTGGAACATTTCAGTGTTCCCATTCATATCTGTAGAGCTTTCCAATGTTGCTTTCAGGAAATAATTAGATAATTATCTTTCCATTATCCCCAATAGTTACCATTATTGTTAGTTTTTAAAAGGCAGTTACTTATTTTGATATTGCTGAAAAGTAACTAATATAGTTACTTTAAAAAAATGCATGCTACAGATCTCTGGCCTAAGGTACAACATAGATTTTTCTCCTCCCTGGTTTGTGATGAAGGTGGCTTGACCTTTTTCCTCTTCTGGCATGTCAGTGAGGCTTGTAATCTGTCTGAACTTGGACATTCTTGGCTTTATGTTAGAATGAAAAAAAAAATAGACTAAGATGTAGGAAAATGGGGTTTTATTGATTGAACAGAAACAATGTGTTTCAGCCAATTAAACATCTTATGGCTTTCTTCAGTGTTAGAAATATTAACTGCCTTTTGCAGGAATGACTGATAAATTTCTTGGCTTCCAACCTGATGGCCAAAATGTATTGGATTTGCTCAATGAACAAAGCCCATATCTTTGACATTTTGAAACATGGTCTGTATTTTACCCTGGGTAAATTGAATAAATAAATTTAATAAGAACCTCCATGACAGGGTGGCTAAAGCTGCAGCGCTGCAGCCAAAACTCTGCTCAAAATTTGTGTTTGATCCCCACAGGCTAAAGGTTAACTCAGTCTTCCATCCTTCTGAGGTTTCCCTCAGCTTGTGGGGGGGGGGGGGGATATTAATTACCTTGTGAACCACCCAGAAATTGCTCTAGGTGCTATGGTGTGCTAATTGCTAAGTAATCCAGGATATGAGGGAGGGGATAGAATGGTAGTCTGAACTGGATCATTCCTCTCTTTAGTTCCTACTTTTAAGAGAGAAATGACCAGTGATATGAATTAGAGTTGGAGATTGGTTTTACTACTGTCTGCTCCAGAACTACCTTTTTTCATTATTCATTACTGACCTTTTGAAATCACAACCATAGGGTAATGATGGTTGGCTACTCTCTGAAATGACTGTATGGCAAGAGCTTGAAAATGTGGCTGTTTTAAGATGCAATTTCCCAAATTCTCTCATGAGAAACACTGAGTAATTGTGCTAGGAGGAAGATTCTGGGTGCTGCAAGATTATTTATTTATTTTTATTTATTTAGATTTCTATTGCCGCCCACTCGCCATGGTGACTCAGGGCGGCTTACAATCAGCAAAACAACACAGAACCAAAACATTTAATACATTTTTCTAAATCAATAATAGATTTCTCTCTCCCCTCCAGCTGTTGATGGTTGCCCGAAGTATCTTGAAAAGTTGTGAGAATCATATAATTACTCTTAAACCATGGTTCAAATGTAGCTCCCCCTGCACTTCCGTGATGTCAAATGGTAGTTGGGATCTTGGTCACCACCTCCTTCCTGCTCTTTCCCCAGGTGTGTGTGTGGGGAGTTGGCATGATGTTTCACTGACCTCCCCCTGGGTCTCTGTGATGTCAAATCAAGATTATTTTTAAATGCCCATTCTCCCCCCACCCACCCACCCACCCACCAGCTCTGGATCAGACACATTCATGGAAAACAATGACATAATTTGGTAGCCATGTTAGTCACATTGAATCTCAGACTCTGCTCATAGGTTTCATGGAAGCATCTAGCTGTTCATGCTGAATTAAAAGAGTCTCTGATTTGATCTATCAGAACTTTTATCATGTTTTTACTTGGCTTCCTTCATGCTCCGTCCTGAGACTGCAAACTTCATCTAAGACCGTTCATGGCATACAGTCTTCTTTTGTGTCCAGGTCAGACTCTGGCAAAATGAAGCCATCTTTGGTGAATCCATTCCACAGTTCATTCCGCCTGACCTAGTGTGAGAAAGATTAGCTGGCAACACAAAGTTCATTGTGGTTCAAAAATACCACAATCTTCAGGAGGCTCTTTCTGCATACCCCATATGATGCAGTAGAAATGGACGATAGCACCTCAACTTCTTTATCAGAAGGAGAAGGTCTGTTCTGTGGAAGTGTGATTCAAGACCTTTGCCTCCCACTGACTCAATATGTTTTAGTCTCCCTTAGTCTCAATAGATCATGAGGGCTTTTTGCAGGTGGTCCTTGGGCTTTCCAGGAAATTGGGTTAGTGCTGTTAATCTGCCAGAAGGATTGGTTAAAAGAGTCTAGTGAATGTGTGGCTGTACTGCTATCTAGTGGTGAGCTTCCCAAGTAACTAACTGAATAGAAATGCAGGTAGGTTGAGTTTCCAGAGCTGGCTTTGTCACAACATAGAGGAATGTGCAGTTTGCTCTCTTCACCTTTTCTCCATATGCACTTCATACAATCAAATGCAAAATGATTTTCTTTTCAAATAAAATAAAAGAAGGCAAAATGAGAGGTAATGGTTCTTTAATACCAGCTCCTGTAGTCCTCATAATTATTCAGGGCAATAAATTCATATTTAAATCCCATGTGAATAATTTAGAAACATTTTACATCTTTTATATATCTGAAATCTAGTGTAAAAGAATTCCTGTGCAAAAATAGGAAAGGGGAACATTCATTGTTTTAGCCAGACTGGATTTTATAGACAGAAATTTGAGCTAAGGGCTATAAAACTATTTCTAAAGCTCTGAGAATCAAAAACTTGACCTTGATTCCATCAGTCAAGCTGGACTTCTAAAAATCACAGGCTGGCAGGTGCTGATCCAGTAACGTGGTCCTCACTATGGTTATAATAGCACATGGCATTCTAGAGTACTATCTCCAGGCGATGGTTGTCTTGAAGAATCCACCACATACCATAATAACAATTGTTTGGCATAAGTCAAAATCAACTTATTTATTATTTATTATTATTTATTTATTTATTTATTTAGATTTATATCGCCACCCACTCGCCATGGCGACTCAGGGCGGTTTACAGTCAGAAAAAGACAACACAGCACAAACAGCTGAAGTCCATTCCTCCTCCTGGCCAGAGGACGTTAATCTTATCCTTCTCTGGGCAGGTAGGGCCCAGGATTAGGAAGTGGAAGCTTCCATCTAAAAACCTTAAAACTGTTAAAATTTAAAATTAAAATCTAAAAAAAGATTAAAAACAGATTAAAAACACACCAAATGCTACAACTACTAATTAAAAAAGAAGAGAAAGAGAGGGACTCAGATCATCCAGTGTGCTGGGGTCATTATACCTTCCGCACCCCCATCTGTCCCACCAGCCAAGTTGGAAACCCATGTTTTCTTGTCATTTGTGAAGCAGAATAGATACTAGTTGGAGACGAGGGAACACAGAAAGCCTCCTTGGAGATTGTGGGATTTTTGAACCACAATCAGGCATACCCTGGGCAACAGCAACCTTGTGTTGCCGGCTAATCTTTCTCACACTAGGTCAGGCGAAAGGAATAGCAGAATGAATTATCCTGCAATACAGTAGAGCAGTGGTTCCCAACAAGGGGTACACAGCCCACTAGTGGACTTCAATTCCCAGAAGCCTAAGTCAGTACATTGGCTGATCAGTGCTTTGGGGAAATGACTTAGGCTTCTGGGAATTGAAGTCCAAAAACCAGCATTTGGGAAACACTGCAGTAGAGAAAACTAAGGATAGCTATAGCTGTGAAGGGCTTTAGATACAGTGCCCTATAAATCTTTGAAAGTATGACAGAAATCTCCAATATCACAAAACATGCACAACAATCTAAATTTAATCATCCATGGATGAAATCACATATTAAGATAAATGCTTCTTTCTTGTTGTTACATCATTTGATCCTCAGAGATATGATCTGTTTTGTTACGTGTGACTTGGGAACTAGATATGCACAGTGTGTGGGTCACTTCATGGCAAGAAGGGATCTACCTTAAACAAATTCATGCCAGTGACATTTGTCCTGCTTTTGGGGGGGGGGGGATGCATTCTCGGATATGAGTTGCAGTTGACGACGATTGGTTGAGAATACACAGAAGTGGTTGATCATTGCCTTCTTCTCGGTATAGCCTGGGATTGTGCAGCTTGCAAGGCCAAACTCCACAGCCTGATTTTTTTTTTCTAAATTGTATTCCTGCCTTTGATTTGATCTCAGAAAATATCCCAGTGGGCAGGATATAAATGTAATAAGTTTAATAAATGTAATAAATGTAATAAATAAATAAATACATACATTCTTAGCTGTCTATAGAAAAACTTCAAATTTCTGGCTAATTTCTTATTCATTAAACTAGGGGTTCCCAACATTTTCCCGTCAGGGGCCGTTCCCACCCCCAACACTCAGCTGTGAGGACTGGAGGAGTGGTTTCTCCAGTGCTTATGTTTTCGGCTGCGGTTTTGCGAATTCCTTACTCCGTGCTGGGAATCAAGGCGCTCCTGGAAGCTCCGCTTGGCACCAGAAGTCCCAAAACAACACATATTAGGTGCTGAAACTCAGCAGGGGCATAACAAAAAAAAAAAAAAAAACCAAAATGGAGTGAACATGCTCTGCAAAATCTCCCACTGCCATGGGAAGTGGCGGAGGCTGTGCAAGAAGTCGCAGAAATGTCATGATTGCCGCCGCTGCCATGGTAAGTGACGTTTTCAGACTCCTGGTAGTGGTGGGAGATTTTGGCAGTGCCTCGGCGGCCACCGCAGGCCATATTAATGAGCTCAGTGGGCCGGACTAGACCCACAGGCCGTAGGTTGGGAACCTCTGCATTAAACAAATAAATCATCAGAAATTTCTGTTTTTAGCAGCTGCTAGGACCTTTTGTTTATCAGAATATTTTACAGTGTGTAGTGGAAGAGCTCATGGGATGATATGAGGAGTGGAGGGAGTACATAAACATGTTATTTTTGTTGTTGTTTTTAATTTGCACTGGCTCCCAGTTTGCCTCTGGGTGCAATTCAAGGTGCTGGTTATCACCTTTAAAGCCCTACATGGTAGTGGACCAGGATACTTAAGAGACCGCATCGTCCCAAGGACATCTGTCCATCCCACCAGAGCAGACCGGAGAGGCTCTCTAGTTGTGCCATCGGCCAGAGAGGCGCACCTCTCTGGCACTAGAAGGAGGGCCTTCTCTGTGTCTGCTCCGGCCCTATGGAACCTCCTCCCAATAGAACTACACCTGCAGATGGAGCTGCTGTCCTTCAGGAAAGGAGTGAAAACCTGGTTGGCAAGTCAGGTCTGGGGAATGGATGGATCAATTTCCCCAGCTGGCTGGATGGTTTGAACAAATTTACCCCCAGTGCTTCCTAGCTACAACGCCTAGTTTTTAATGATAGGTTTTTAAGCTTCTTTTAAACTTTTTAAACTTTTAATTTTTTGAATTGGTTTTAAATTGTTGTCGACGCTGACGTGTGTGAATCGCCCTGGGTCCCCTTGGGGAGGAGGGCGATAAACAAGTTTAAATAATAAAAAAAACAGCAGAATTCTGTGTTTGGAATATGTCATTGCCATGTCCCTAGCTCCCTTATCATGTTGACATAATGTAGATTGAAAGAACTGAATGATAGCCCACCCAGGGGAAGTGGCAGGATTGCTACCAGCTTTCAGTTCAAAGTACCTGCCTGTGATATGAAACATACCATAAAATTAATGCTTTCCAGATGTCTCCAAGAATTCCGCATCATCCATTTCACTTACATGAAATGGGATTGAGCAGGAAACGCTTTCCCTTCTTTCACTTCTTTGTCCTTCTTAGCTAACACCAGCTACTTTGATGGATTTAGTCCCAACCACAACATATGAACTTGTTGTGGTTGTATGTTCTTACCAGCAGCGGTGAGAGAGTTAAGAAGAGCTTAGCATGCTGGTGTTGAAAATTGTATGAATATCTTTAGTAGTACTGTATTTAATAGTGCTGATGTATCGTGCTGTTGAGTATCCATTCTAAAAAATGGACAGGGAGAGTTGCTATTTGTTTTGTTCTGTTTTGTTTACTGTCAGATACACCTTAAGCCAGTCACTTTTTCTTTTAACCTGACCTCTCTTACAAGGCTATTAAGAGGAGAAAGATGAAGAAGGTGGAGAGACTGCATCTCACAGGCAAATAAATTGGTGGAAATTTTAATTCATGAGACACTACATGGCCAAACTGCACTCAGATGGCATAAAAATCAATCTGCTGGAACCTCATCTCAGAACCAAGGACCCTTGATTGCAAATTTAAATTTAGAGAGAGAAATAAAGACACAGCAGTGAATAAGAGGTGGTGGCAGCGTGGTTGCCCCTGGTGCTTACATTTTCAGCTGCAGCAGTGGGAATCATGCGGTTGTTGTTGTTGTTGTTGTTGTTGTTGTTGTTGCTGTTGCTGTTGTTGTTGTTGTTGTTGTTGTTGCACAGCCTCTGCCACTCCCCATGGCGGTGGGAGACTTTTCAGAGCATGTTCGCTCAGTTTTGGGAATTGTTTGCTACTTCTCCACTGCATTTTGGCAGTTATAACATAGCAGTTGGCAACTTCTTGGTTCCACACTGGGAGCCAAGGTGCTGGTGTAAGCTGTGCCCAGTACCGGAAGTGCCCAACCGCCATGTTCTAGCTGCCGAAATGCAGCAGAAATATGGCAAAATATTCCCAAAATGGAGCGAGTATGCTCCATAAAAGCCTCCTGCTGCTGTGAGGAGTGGCAGCGGCTGTGCAAGAACCTAGAAAAAAAGTGCAATTCTGCTGTAAGTATCATTGTCGGACTTCCGGTGGTGGCTTCTGGAGGTGCTGGAGTGGCTACTCTGGGTTGGATAAATGAGATGCATGGGCCGGATTTGGTTCACGAGCCCTGGGTTGTCAATGCCTGGTTTAATAACTGAATGGCCACTGCAGCTGGAAGTATGCAGCTTCCTGGTGACATAATCAGGAACTTTCAGTGGTTTGCACAATTGTCTGTCTGATGAACTGTGAGACTTGTAGCTTGGATCATCATCTTGGAACTGCAATGCTCTCAAATCCTGGACTAGCTCTTCTCACTCAGAATGACCATTGGGACCTCTTAGGTCAAATGCTTGGCTGAACAAGAGCTGTTTTTTCTGAACTGGATGTGTGGCTCTGGCTTCTTGTATTGACTTTTGACTCTGCTTTGACTTTTCATCCCCTGCTACTGCTAATTATTGCTCAGCCATGACAATTACTTTCCGTTGTTGACGGGTTTAGGAATTCAAGGCTATCTCTGTGAGGACCCTAAATTTTCCTGACAGAGCAGTCCTGGGCTAGAGTTTGAGCAAAGCAGAGTCACCTTTCTGGATCACAGCTCCCAGAAGCTCCAGCAGACAGGGGAATTCTGGGAGTTGTAGTCCAAAAAAGTACAGCTCTTTGCTGGCCTTAGGGACAGATGGATGGACAGACAGACACAGGCTGTCCTGCTCATGGCATTTCAGATTAAGCCTTCTGTTTTCAAACAATCAATTTTTTTTAATTAAACTACCTGTTTTCTCTCAGACTATCCTTCTTTATTTTGTGCACTGGAAAGAGGCATCATTTCAGTCTTTTGAAAAGATATTTTCTTCTCCACCCAGTATTGTGTAGCAGATAGTTACAGACTAGAACTCAGGAGACCTGGGTTCAATTCTCTGTCTCTGCCACATAAACTGACTGAAGGTATGGAACTGGTAAAACCACTCCTTAAATTTTTCACTTTTCATGAAAGCCCTATTATAGGAACTATAAATCTTTTCTGATTTGGTGGCACTTAATGATAGTTTCCCTACCCAGTTACACTGGGTCATTTCTATAATTTGGAAACATGCATCACCTAAAACCTTAAAATCTTTTTGAAGTTCCATCATTACTCTTTAATGTGAAAAACCGAGCAGATTGTGTCTGCCAAGAGAGACCTAGTCTTCACAGGGTTGCTTTCTGTTTTGTTTTGGATTAACGGATAGTGTACCAAATGAGAAATCATCATGTTTTAACAATTAATTCACTTGTGAGCCTGTTTAAAAATTAATTAGCAGTCTGTAACAACATATTCTCCTTCGTGTTGTTTGGGGATGCACACTGATGGGGTTCTGCGCCTGCGCTGAATCCGGAGCGGAGCTGGAAAGCTGATTGGATAAAGAGTTTTGAATGTGGGACCGCCCACCATGCCCAACCCCTTTAGGCGCCATTTCGCGCTCTCCCCTCAGTTTGCTTTTTTCCGCTGCGCAAGCAGGAGCCTGGAAAAAAAGCTGTGAGTACTTTACTGAGATTGTCTCAGAATCTTCCAATTTTTCCTACCTTACAATTTTTCTCGGACTAGGGGACTTGTTCCCTTGGTCCTCGTGTGGCTGGGGCTCGCCCTCAGCCGCCGGTAAAAAAAAAAAAAAAAGAGAGAGACCCAACATCTCGTGTCGGGGCCTCCCGGCCGGGATAATTTTTTCTCTTCGGCCATCTACTTCGGTGGATGGCCTCAGCGGCAGCGTTCAAGCAGTGTCCGTCCTGCAAGAGAAAGTTCCCTAGCTCGGACGGGCACGTGCGTTGTCTTCGCTGCCTCGGGGAGAGTCACCAGGTCCAGACCTGCGAAGTCTGTCGCGGCTTCTCGAAGGCCGCCATCAAGAACCGCCAGTACCGCCTTCAAGCCTACCTCATGGAGGCCGCACTGGCACCACCGGCTCCCCCAGCTCCAGAGCAGGCCGCTTCCACGTCTGCTCCTTCAACCTCCGCTTCTTCTTCCAGGCCTTCGGCCTCTGAACTGTTCAGGCGGAAGAAGGAGCAGGAGAAGAAGAAGAAGGACAAAAAAGAGAAAAAGAAGCGCCGTAGCTCTTCGTCTTCTCTTCCTCCGACCCCGGCACCGGCTCACCTTTCGCCGCCACGCTCCCTAGCATCCGCCCCGGTCGCAGCTCCACCTACGCCGGGCAGGATGTCGACCGAGGCCCGGGACGCCACGCCGGAGAGGGCCCACAGCCCTCCACCGCCACCGGAGACTCCTCCACCTGTACCACCGCACAGGTCTTCCTCCCTCCGCAGCCCTTCCGTGGTTCCTGGTCCGGCTACCGAACCGCCGCCCCAGTTGAGCCTCATCGCCCCGTACATCGAGGCGATGGTGCGGAAACTGCACGCCGAGCTCCAGGGCCCGCAGACGACACCGTGGGAGCGCCCTCTGCCCTCACCACCAGCCACGGAGGCACCACCGCTCCGTGAGGAGGGCCCCGCACCGAAGCGGCAGAGGGTGGAACAGGCGCGGTCGGAGGCCTCTCTCCCTCCATACCAGCTGCCTTTGCCGGGGAGCGATCCGAGATCCGCCAGGCCGTACTGGTCGGACTCGGACCCCGAGGTCTACCTGCCACCGCCCAGCGTCTCGGAGCGGTCAGGAGACTCCGATTCGTCGGATCAGGAGGAGGAGCAGCATCAGCCACCGCCGGTTGCGGTCGACAAGTCCCCGGACGACAACATCGGCGCCGTCCACGGGTCCCAGCCGGAGGATCTGAAGACCTACACCGGACTGATCACCCGTCTCGGATCCACACTTGGGATTCGGGCGGAGGCTCCCCTGGACGACTGTGAGGATGTCGTCTGCGGCTTGGCCGACCGCAAGGAGTTGGTCCCCGTCCGCCTCGGACTGCTCCCTAAGATTGCTAAAGCGGCCAAGGAGGTGTGGAAGAAGCCGGTTTCTTCTCACTCCGTATCCAACAGAGTGGACTCTATGTACAGACTGCTGGACGATTCCAACTTTCTGCACATTCACCCGGCACCGAACTCCCGAGTGGTCAAGGGCTCCCAACACCGGACGCCGATCAGCAGCACTCCCATCCCGTCGACCCAGGAAGGGAAGAAGCTGGACGCACTGGGCAGGAGGTTCTACGCCAATGCCTCCTTGTCCTTCCGTGCGTCCAACTACGCGACGGCCATGGGAGGCTACCAGTGTCGACTCTGGGAGCAAGCGGAGTCGTTCAAGTCCCTGCTGCCACCTGATCGACAAGCGGACTTTGAAAAACTCTGCATGGAGGGCAACCACCTCGCCCTCCAGCAAATCCGCACCGGCCGCCACGTCACCGAGTCGGAGGCAAAAAACTTGGCCTCCGCCATCCAGCTCCGTCGCCACGCCTGGCTCCGTTCGGCTAACCTGCAGGACGATGTCAAGCGGCTCGTGGAGGAGCTTCCCTTCGATGGCGAGGGCCTCTTCGCCAAGGAGACCGACACCTCCTTGGGAGAGCTGAAAGGGGACTACGCCACGATAAAACAGCTCCGCCCTCCACACCGTGGGTCCGGCCGTTACCATCAGGACCAGCCGTCGACGTCTCAGGCGGGCCCATCCTATCAACCTCGCCCGCCACAGAGGCAAGGGGACTACTCCCGGTACCAGCCCTACCGGCAGCGCCAACAACCCAACCGTCCGCGCTACCAGCAGCGGCCTCAGACTGGCAAGCGTACGGAACGGAAGGGCAAACAACGTGTTTGACTCTTCCGTGACCGAGACTCTACCCTACCGCCCCCTATCCGACTACCTATCGGCGTGGTCTGCCATCACCACAGACCGATGGGTTTTAACCATCTTCGACTCTGGCTACGCGATCGAGTTCGAGAGATGCCCTACTGTCGGACGGATCCGCATCACCGATCCATCCCCACCGCTCCAGGAGGAACTAACAGCTCTCCTAGAGAAGGGCGCCATAGAGCCGGTCGCAGCGTCGGAGTCTCACGAAGGGTTCTTCTCCCGATACTTCCTTGTGGACAAAAAAGACGGGGGGGCACGTCCCATCCTGGACCTCCGTCTTCTCAACAAGCATATCGACGCGAGGAAGTTCCGGATGGTAACCCTTCACTCCATCCTCCCGCTGATCAACCACGGGGACTGGTTCACCGTCATCGACCTGAAGGACGCCTACTTTCACGTGTCCATCAGGAGGGAACATCGCCGTTTCCTCCGATTCCAGGTGGGCGGCAACATCTACCAGTACACATGCCTACCCTTTGGCCTCTCCACCGCTCCGAGGGTATTTACGAAGTGCATGGCACCGGTGGCTGCTCATCTGCGACTGCAAGGCGTCCAAGTGTTCCCGTACATAGACGACTGGTTGATCTGCTCCCCAACCCAACAAAAAGCCAAGGACGATGTTGCACATTGCCTCGCCCTTATGCAGAGCCTCGGTCTGCGGGTCAACTTCAAGAAATCCCAGTTGACCCCCACTCAACGAATAGAATACATCGGAGCCGTTCTAGACTCTCTGGCTCTAAGAGCCTACGCTCCAACCAAACGTCTGCTCGACATCCGCACAGTGGTGGCACGGATCCAGGGCAGACGTCGGGTCCGTGCGAGGGACGCCCTCCGTTTGCTAGGACTCATGGCGTCGACCACGGCGGTGGTCTCGCACGCCAAACTCAAGATGCGCTCGCTCCAGTCGTGGTTCCTCTCCTCCTTCGACGGCACCCACGACAACCTCGGGAAGTGGCTCACACCGACTCCCGAACTCCGAGACCAGTTAAACTGGTGGACAATGGACCAGAATGTGACCGCGGGGAGACTCTTCACCCTTCCCGCACCGTCCATCCAAGTCACCACCGACGCGAGCACCCACGGATGGGGTGCGTGCTGCCGCGGACTACGGATTCACGGCATATGGACGCCCGAGGAAGCCGACCACCATATCAACTTCCTCGAGCTGCTAGCGGTGTGGAAGGCGATGAGGTCCTTCAGACCGTCGATCGCGGGCAGTGTGGTGCAGATCGCCTCGGACAACACCACGACACTAGCCTATCTCAACCGGCAAGGAGGGACCAAGTCTCTCTCCCTCCTCTACCTGACCGTCCAGATGTGGGAGTGGTGCCTGAAGGTACACGTGTTCCCCATAGGTGTCCACATCCAGGGCACCCTGAACTCCGATGCAGACTCCCTGAGCCGCAAAGGGACGGCAATGCACGAGTGGGAACTGGACGAATCGGTGTTCGACCGCCTGTGCCGACGGTGGGGCACACCGACCCTAGACGTCTTCGCGTCACAGGCCAACTCCAAGTGCCGCCGTTACTGCTCCCGAGCAGGGATCGGCCACGGATCGGAGGGCGATGCCTTCATGGTGCCGTGGCACCAGGAACTGCTGTACATGTTTCCACCGATCCCTCTCATCCAACGGGTCCTGATACGGATCCGTGCGGAGAACGCCTGGACGATCCTGGTTGCCCCGTCCTGGCCGCGCCAGCCGTGGTTCCCACTACTCCAAACCCTGGCTTGCGATCGTCTCCGCCTACCCACCGATCCGAATCTCCTCCGCATGGAAGACGGTCGGATCCTTCACTCGGATCTGCCGAGCCTACACCTGACGGCCTGGCTTATCCGCCCAACATAACACGGATCCTTGATCTGTCCAGGAAACCTTCCACACGGAAGTCCTACGATGCCAAGTACCGTCGCTTCACTGACTTCCTAGCATCCAGCGACCGCACCGTGGACTCCGCATCCCTGCAGGATGTCATGTCTTACCTCCTGCACCTAGCCGAGTTGGGATCCGCACATTCATCATTGAAGGTCCACCTAGCTGCTGTGGTCGCCAAGGCCCCACCTTCTTCAGTATTGTCCTCCGCCTTCAGAGACAAAACTGTTAAAAGGTTCCTTCAAGGGCTACGCAACGCCTATCCTCCAGTGAAGATACCACCCCCTCAGTGGTCCCTCACTACAGTGCTCACCGCACTCACGAAGGCACCTTTTGAACCCATGGCTTCGGTGGACATTAAGTTTGTCTCTTACAAGACTGCTTTCCTTGTAGCTATCACTTCTGCCCGACGGGCAGGGGAGCTGGCAGCCCTTCGGTCTGACCCTCCTTTCTCAAGTTCTACCCCGACAGGGCAGTGTTGCACCCAGATCTGACATTCCTGCCCAAGGTCCTGACTGAATTTCACCTGGCCCAAGCCATCACGCTTCCAGCATTCTTCCTGAATCCCTCGTCTCCACAAGAGAGAGTGTGGCACTCGTTGGATGTCAGGAGGGCCTTGCTGTTTTACACCCAGAGGACTGCGTCCTTCAGGAGAGCAAAACAACTGTTTGTGGCTTATGGTGGCAAGACTAAGGGACAGCCTCTGTCTGCCCAGAGACTATCTAAATGGATCTCAGGTACCATTTACCTGGCCTATCAGATGTCATCCCTGCCCCCTCCGCCTCATGTCCGGGCTCACTCCACCAGGACACTGGCTTCCTCCACTGCATTCCTAGAGGGCATCCCGATGGAGGATATCTGCAAGGCTGCCACTTGGTCCAGATCCTCCACCTTCATCACCCACTACCGGGTTGACACAAGGTCCGCCCCTGATGTCAGACGGGGCAGGTCCATCCTGACGGCTGGTCTCCGATCTTCTTCGTTGATGACCGCCCATCCATGATGACATCGCGCTCTCCTGCATCTCAGGACGCCGGCTGCCCACCATCCAAGTAAGTGAGCTTGTTAGTCACCCATCAGTGTGCATCCCCAAACAACACGAAGGAGAAGGACAGGTTTCACTTACCAGTAACTGTCGTTCTCCGAGTATGTTGTTTGGGGATTCACACAACCCAACCCTGCCTCCCCTCAGGGCTGCCGGCCTGAGATGGCCCTAGGCCTAGCGGGCAGCTTTAATATCAAACTGAGGGGAGAGCGCGAAATGGCGCCTAAAGGGGTTGGGCATGGTGGGCGGTCCCACATTCAAAACTCTTTATCCAATCAGCTTTCCAGCTCCGCTCCGGATTCAGCGCAGGAGCAGAACCCCATCAGTGTGAATCCCCAAACAACATACTCGGAGAACGACAGTTACTGGTAAGTGAAACCTGTCCTTTGCAATGAATAGTAATTTTTCTAAACTCTCTTTTTCCAAATTATCTACTTCTATTCTTCCAAATCACCCTTCTAGCATTTCTGAGGTCTGTATATCTCTCTGGGAAGAAGAACCATAGTGCGTTTTCTGCTGACAAAACTCTATTGGCTGAGTAAATTAGTCTTACTGTTTAGACAGAGTTTCTAAGGCTCTGCACGTATCATCATTTCTGCCTTATGACTGGTATAATTGCTCCTTTGCGACTAATCTGGCACTAGGCTTGATCAAGAGAACTATACACCATAACATAACTACAGGAAGAAATGGGAGAGTAGCTGTTTTCTCAATAGTTGCTGCTTTTCTAAGACAAGTTACCTGTACAGTAAAACCCAGACTTACATATGCCTCGAGTTACCTAAAATTCAACGTACGGTACATAATGATTTTTGCACTAAAACCATGTCCCGATTTACATAAATGTCCCGATTTACATAACACAATTTCCTATGGGTTTGTTTCAAGTTAAGTAAAAAAATTGTTTTTCCTATGCGCTGCTTTGATTTACAAAATATCATTTTTCCTATGGGCTTGTTTCGAGTTAAGTAAAAAAAATCATTTTTCCTATAGTTTGCTTCGAGTTATGTAAAAATTCATTTTTCCTATGGGTTTACGTCAAGTTAAGTAAAAAACTGATTTACATATTTCTGCTCCGCTCAGTTTCACTCTAACCCAGGAATTCTCAGCCTTTTTATACCAGGGGCCAGGTCACGCTCCCTCAGACAGCTTTGGGAGCCGGATGGCCATTTTGCCCTTCCTGGTGTGGTGGAGGTTGTGGGGGCCACATAAAATGGTGCCATGGGCCACATCCAGCCCACGGGTTGAGAATCCCTGCTCTAACCATAAAAGTGGAAAAAAGAAACTGCAGTTATTCTCCAGAAATGTCTCCCCTATGCTGGTGTTCTCATTTTTCATGAATGTTTGTGAGAATGCACACCATAAGAACATCCACAAATTTAGTTTTGATTAGAATAAATGTCAAGTCATCAAAGAGTGAACATATCAAATTTTCAGAGCTTTGTGAGGGATCCTTCCCTCAGTCCTGTTCCTAGAAACCAGTCGATAGGCCTCACAGATGAATGTGAATTTAAACTTTGGTCTGCCTACTTCTTGTCATTGTGACTGGTTCTCTACTGGAGCTTTTAAAAGTTGCATCTTTGAACTATGATTCCTAGAATCTCCTTGTTGCTATGGGCAATTTTTCTAGTTCCTGTCTATTGTCAGCTTTGTCACATTTTTTACTGCATTTAGTGAGTCAGAGGGATTTTTCAAGATGTTCTTATGCCCTACGTGGCTATTCAGTAGTGCTCTTTTCATTCATCAGACATAAGTGGACTTGATCCATAAAAGATAACATCAAAATACAACAGATAGTCTTTAAGATACCACAAGGAGTTTTTTTTTGTCTTTTTGTTTTGTTCTGCTTTGTTTACTCTCGGAGATGCTTGCACAGACAAACATGCCTATTACAGTACAGTAATACCTCGGATAACGCTAAGACTTGGTTCCACAAGTCTTGGTGCTATCCGACTTTTAGTGTTATCCGATGCATGTTAAAATCCTATGGGATGGATTGGATAATGTTAAAGCTCCATAGAGATACATTGTAACCGCACAGGCTTTAGCGGTTGTTATCCGATCCATCCCATAGGACCTTAACGTTATTCGATCCAATTCTCCTCCTCAGATTACTTAACGTTATGTGATTTTAGCATTATCCAAGGTAAACGTTATCCGAGGTATTACTGTATTTTTTAAAAAATGCTTAATGTGGTATCAGCTTCATTGCCCATTGTTGGAATTGCAAGTCCATCACTCTGTCCCAAACCCCAGTCTGTCATTCTAACCACTGTGTGACTCTGATGCTCCGTAAATGAAGGCTGTTAACCATAACGAAGAATATTTTGGATTATATTCCATCTTGATCATTTCATGTCATCATACAACACTTCTAGGACCATCCGCCATGCAAATGCTTATAAAGATTCTATACAGACCCAGTATTATCTACCAGCAGATGAAAAGATATCAGGAAAACACCATTAATAACACGAAGCAAAGCAATCACACTTATACACCACCCCATAGCGCCAAGTGCACTTTCTGGGTGGTTGACAGGTTAATTAGCATTTTGCCCCCAACATACTGGGTACCTATTTTATTGACCTTGGAAGGATGGAAGGCTGAGTCAACCTTGAGTCCTGGTCAGAATTGAACTTCCAACCTTTTGGCTGCAGGACAGCAGTTGACGCACTGCACCACTAGGGTACGTTTGAGGCATCTGAAAGACTTCCCTGCCTCTGTTTCAGACACACAGTAGTTTTATCATTTTATTCCCTTAAAAGCTGCCATTTTTCAAAGGATATTCTTCAATTCTTAGGTCTATTGTGACAGCAGAGCTGAATTAACCAACAAATGTTGCTTGTAAAGTCTGTCTGCTGAGATGCAGACTTTAGCCCATTTATTCATCCGTGTACATCCCTCAGGGCTTTTTCCGGGGTTCTTGTCATTGTCTTTTTACTCTGGCTTGCTGTGCATGTGTTGCTATTTTATGTTTTCTGTGTCTGCCCCCCACAAAAAAAAATCTATTATTAATCTCTGGGGTGAATGTCATTGAGTAGGATTATTTATGCATGTAAATCAGAGGACTTGGGGATTGATGTTATAATGACAGGCTCCTCCAGTCTGATGCAGGTGATTACCACTCAGCAGGTTTCCTTCTTTCTGCCAGAATCCATGTACAAATAGAGGTGATTTACTGTTGGTGCAGATAGGAACATTAGGCTGTAAATCTGAGTGGTGTTATGTGTCCACTTGCTCGTTTCTTCGGTTCTTTTCTCTCTCTCCTGGTGGTAAATCAGTTCCCATGCTAGGGTATGGGGAGTGAATGGGCTTAATCTGATCACAGAAAGGACTTTGGCATTTGTGGTAAGAAAGAAATATCCTCGATTTCTTGTTCCCTTGAAAACAAGTCATTGGAATGGGACAGTCTCATTTCTTCTCTGGATATAGCTTTTTGTGTCAAGGTGGAACTTCAAAATGATAGTCCAGAAAAACACTTTTATGCCTTAGTGACATAGTTCGTTTTTATTGTAAACCCCATCCAGCTTCAGTTTTTATTTGCATTAAATAAATGTGCAACGTAGTCACTTAGGTTTTAAAGTCTAAGCTGATTAATAATAATAATTGTGTATCTTCAAGTCATTTCTGACTTATAGTGACCCTTTCAGGGTTTCCCACATAGGGAATACCGTATATACTCAACTATAAGTCGTCCCGAATATAAGTCGAGGTACCTAATTTGGACCACTAAAACTAAGAAAATAGATTGACCTGAGTATAAGTCAGGGGTGGAAAATGCAGCAGCTGCTAGTGAGTTTCAGTAATTAAAATACATGAAAATATGGTAAAATTAATTAATTCAGACATTTATGTGGGTATGTTTTCGAGTTTTTATGGTAGTGTTAGTGCTTTTTTAAAAATGCATGTTTGAATTTGCACCACCAAGGTTTTGGGACCCTTGGGGTTGTTGACCCGAGTATAAGTCGAGTCCCTTTTTTGGACCTCATTTTGGGGGCTAAAAAACTAGACTTATACTCGAGTATATACAGTACTCAGAAATGGTTTACCATTCCCTTCTTTTGGGGATACACTGTAACTGTTCAACTTCCACATGACCACATAGGCCAGTTTTTCTCCCAAGAGGCAATGGGGAATTGAACTCCCAACCTCTAACCCGCTCACCTGTATGAGGGGTGTGTGACCAGACTGTAGCTCAAAAAGGTTGCAAACCCCTGAGTTATTGCTTGTTTTATATTATAGCAGGGTAGAGAACTGGAGAAGCTGGAGCAGCTATACGTAATAAAAAAGAGAGCATATATAGTTACCATGTCACATTTAGGAGTGGGACATTACCACAAGTCATCATTATATTACACTAAGCCCACTGTAACAGCAGGTCTTGCCTATAGTTACATTGGGATCCTGTATAGAGGCATGAAACAGAATGGTATTTGTCTAGTATCTCAATCCATACCTGGTTATCCATAGTGGGGCTTAGACCTAAATCCAGTTTGGAGTTCCAAATTAGAGCAGACCTGTTGTTTCAGTTGATTCAATGCATGTAGTTGGAGCTTCCAAGTGTGTTTTGTTTTGTTTTGTTTTGTTTTGTTTTGTTTTGTTTTGTTTTGTTTTGTTTTGTTTTGTTTTGTTTTGTTTTGTTTTGTTTTGTTTTGTTTTGTTTTGTTTTGTTTTGTTTTGTTTTGTTTTGTTTTGTTTGAGAAACACAACTCTGGGCTCCTAGACCAGATAGGAAGTCATAGAGGAATATTTAATTAAACATCTGAGTTACACAGAGACCGTTCCAGGATGTGAACAGGTAAATGTTTATCAGATTGGACACCTATGAAAGTGTTAGGTGTCAGATTCAAATGCCACCACATTAACCTTCTGTGATCATATTAAGCTCACTGGGGCAGTGAGTAGAAAGCAAAGCCAAGGGAAAAATGGGGAGGTTTGAGCTACATGACAAGAGGAATTGTTGTGGCACAGCTTATCACTATTTGATAAAAGTAATTGCCTCTTGGGGTTGAAGGATGCAGCAACCTGGTCAGTTATTACTGGTTCTATGACACCTATACCAATAGAGCTTCTTTATGTATAGTCTCAGAGTCTCAATAATTTTTGCATGAGCTGAAGGAATATGGCTTCTAATTTCATTCCCAACAATTGGGAGCTGGAGGTCTATATTTTGGGTTGTGCAGAGGAAAGAGAAAACATAGTGATGAATTATTTGGCATTATCAAGGATTTCTGCACCCCAGGAATCCTGAATAAAGAGATTGAAATTCTAGCACCAAAGCCAAGGAACAAGGAGTCATACATGAATTTATTACGTTTTATCTCATTCTCTTGCAAACAGCACTGAGAATGTCAAAAGATCATCTGTTGTTCTATAATTTATAAAGATTGTTTTAATTTTTTTGTTTTCTTCTCTCTTGATGTATGGTTTATAGAGAAATTGGAAGAGATTATGTAGACCAGCTCACACACTAGCTGTACATGTCATTTGTCTGCTGAAGAACTGCATGCATTTACATTTCTCATATTCCATTTCTTAATTTAACAAATGTAATTAAGGTGCTCAGATTATTCATTTACTCCAGATGGAAAAATTAAATTGAATGCAAATTTTGTAATCAGAGAGGAAGTTTAGAACATCAACTATGATGGGGAAATGGCATCATCTTAATAGAAACCTGTTTCCCCTAAACATTGCCCAAGTTTAGAGGCTGGGATTATTTAAATAATTGAGGTGGCATTTGATAAGATATCTGATTACTGGTATCTTCTTAAAAAATGAAGTCCTTGTAATTCTCCGCCAAAGAGGCAGAACAAATCTGATACGTGGTTGAATGCCTCCGGGGTTGGAGTGCTCACTACCTCCTGAGATAATGGGTTAAATTATTGTACTGCTCGGATATTTAAGATTTTCTTCCTAATATTCAGCCTATATCTAGTTTTCTAAAATTTGAATTCCTTATTATATGTCCTCATTCTGGAATGAATGAGAACAAATCCTGCCACTCCTCTTTATAACAATATTTCAGGTATTTGAAGACTGCTATCATATCCTTCCTCATTCTTCTTTTCTCAAGGCTAAAAGGTGATCACCAATATTCAGAATCAGATATGGCACAAGAAGAAGAAACATGCCCAGTTAACTTCAGTGTGTCCTCATAGGGCTTGGCTTCCAGTCCCCTTATCATCCTTGTTGCTCTTCTCTGAACTTGTTCCAGATTGTCAGCAATCAGGCGAAAGGAAATGCAGAATGAACTCGCCAAAAGTAGCTTCATTTTGGCAGTTTCACATCTGACCTAGACACCTAGAGTCTTCCACCCATCTTGGACTCCTTCTGATAGGATCTCCTGCTGTGAGGCTTTAGTTAATATTATTGTTACGAGTATATTAAAATTACTTTCCTAAAGTCCAGTGTTTCAGGTATCCATATGAAGTCATATTTACCCTCCTGAACTAAGATTTCCAATTCTTCTTGTTTGTTTCCCATACTCCTTGCATTCATATACAGACGCTGGAGATTTGTGTTTTGTAGCCTATTTTCCGTTTTACATTTTTGTGAAGATTAGTATTATTGGTCTCCATTATTGGACAGCTTTCATCTGTCTTTACCTCTACTCCCTTCCAATTCAGTTTAAATCCCTCCTGATGAAGTTATGCATGCTGTGTCCAAACACATTCTTCTCAATTCTTGTTAGATACAACCCATCTCTTGTCTGAAGAAGAGATTTGTTGTCTCAGTTTAGGCTCTCCACATGAGCCAGAACATTGAAAAATCAAAGTACTAAATCACAGAGACTTTTCTCTTCAGACATACCACTTTCATGGGTGGTAAGAGACACTGAAAGAGATCTGGTAGTACATTCCCCTCATTGAGTATGGAGTAACATGCTGGTGCTATTATTACTACAATAAGCAAAACAATCACACGTAGTGATTGCTTAGTACACTCTCTGGGCAGTTCACAAGTAAACCTCTACCCTTTGGTATGGTGGTAGTGCAGTAGTCATTGTTGCAGCCATCATTGTCACTGCCATTGCCACCACCTTCATCCTTGGAACAATAGGACTCCCTAGATATTTGGAAATTTTGGATATTTTGATCTTGAATATCCTAACTTGACAAAATCATGCTTATTAGGAATTGCCTATACACTTAGATCTTTTTCTGTGTGGACTACAATAAAATGTGGCAAATAATTAAAGAGATGGGAATACCAGAACACCTTATATGTCTTATGAGAAATCTGTACATGAGTCAAGAGGCAACAGTTAGGACAGGATATGGAATGATGCAGTGGTTTGGAATAGGACAAGGAGTAAGACAAAGCTGCATTTTATCACCCTGCTTATTCAACTTATACACAGAGCACATAATGCACAGTGCAGGGATGGAGGAATAACAATTTGGAATTAAAATTGCTGGGAGAAACATCAACAACCTGAGATACGCAGGTGATACTACACTAATGGCAGAAAGTGAGGAAGACCTAAAGAATCTCTTGCTTAGACTGAAAGAAGAGAGTGCAAAAGCTGTTCTGAGACTCAAGATAATGGCAACAGGCCCTATCAGTCCCTGGAAAATTGAAGGGGAAGACGTTGAAGCAGTGACAGACTTTACATTCTTAGAATCCAAGATCACCGCAGATGATGATTACAGCCATGAAATAAAAAGGCAACTAATTCTTGGAGGGCAAGTTATGGGAAACCTGGGGAGCATCATTAAAAATAGATATATCGCCTTACAAACAAAAGTCCTCATAGTCAAAGCAGTGGTATTTCCGGTAATAATGTATGGTTGTGAGAGCTGGACCATAAGGAAGGCTGAGCGCAGAAGAATAAACACCTTTGAAATGTGGTGCTGGAGGAAAATTTTGAGAGTACCCTGGACAGCAAAGAGAACAAACAGGTTGATCCTGAAGGAAATCTACCCTAACTGCTCCTTGGAAGGTCAGATATTGAAGATGAAGCTAAAGTACTTTGGACACCAAATGAGAAGAGAGGACTCACTGGAGAAGGCCTTGATGCTGGGAAGGGTCGAAGGTAGAAGAAGAAGGGGGCGGCAGAGGATGAGATGGCTAGATTGGCTATAGAAGATGGTGGAGAATAAGGGTGCCTGGCATGTGATGGTCCATGGGGTCACAAAAGGTCAGACTTGACTATGCGACTGAATAACAACAAAAAATATATATACTTAGATGTTACTTTAACAGGCCTTGAACAGTTAATTTTATGCTAGTCTTTGATCCTGGTCATTTCTGCTGTCTTTTCCCTCTACACCTTGGTGTGTTGCATTGACATTGGTGAGCCCTAACTACTATAAGACTGTTGTTAGGCATCCATCCAGCTTTTACTAGCAGTGTCAGGGGTTAAATGGCACTCTGTCTAGAAAACTAATGAAATGTTGTAACCTCTCACATACAGGTGCAAGAACAGAGACCCAACCTGCCTATAATGGAATAGTTATGACACTTAATAGAAGCTAGGGGCAGATAAAGAACAAAACCGTAAATTCAATCTTCCTTTTAAAAAAAGAGCAAAAGAATTATTTGAAAGGTGAGAGCATAAACCCATTTAAAATATTTTTGCATTTGGGGAGCAAAGATACAAGATCATTATTTTTGTTGAGGATATAAAATGCTAAAAACCATCTTTATTATACCTTTTGTGAAAGGCTGTATAAAGTATGTGTACTTTAAAGATATTTTTCCTCTTCTTTGAGAATGAGAAGCCTTTTAAAAGGACCATGTAGGCTTTTCTGCAGAGAAACCTTAAACGTTCAGCAGAAGATGTTAGCTGTGTTTCAGATTTCTTGCTTTCTCCCCTTAGTCCTCATCTGTTCTTGAAGTAAATTTGTTACAGCAATAAAATGAGTGACAAGAGTGCCTACACAGGAAAGCAGTCTTTTTGAAATTATGATCACTCTACAGACCAAGGTGTTGGTATGGCTAACTGTATTCTTTGGGCATTTGTCATAGGCATCCCATGGTCCAAGTAGGAAAGGTGATTTTGCCAAAAATTTTGAATGTGGTGAGCAGCAACTTGCTCAGATCATGCACTCCACCTGGCATTTGGTACTACGACACATTTATACATCACTCTCAGAACAAAGGAAGTGGATGGCTGACGTTGTTTCTAGACCCTTTGTGGCTAACCTTGGCACTCCAGCTGTTCTTGGGCTTCAATTACCAGAAGCCCAAATCAGCACATCTGCTGATTAGGACTTCTGGGAATTGAAATCCAAGAACAGCTGGATCACCAAGGTTGTCCACCAGGGCAGACCATGTTACACTTGGGTTCTGGCTATTTTCATCTACCTTTGAAGGTCAGCACTGTGGTTGTCTCCACTTACAGAGACTGCCTCTGCTGTTGAAGGTGCCCAGTGACCATTCAAATTTAATGCCAGGGTAAGGAACTGAATATCCTATCAGGTCTAGATGGCATAGTTATTAAGGAATAATGGGAGCTGCATTCAAGTTAGGACTTTCAACCAACGTCGTTGTTAGCTGAGGGATTCTGGATGTCACACTCGAAAAATTAATTCTTCCAAACCCTGATTCCTGCGGCAGATGGAGCAGTCATGTCTGCCATCCCTGATTTAAAGATTGTTTAGCAAATCTTGTTGCTGGGCAAATCTTTTATTTTTGGATGTGGTGTATTTTTGCTGCTGATTGGAGTAGTAGAAGATGTTGCAGTCTTTGTAATCGTATTTCTATTTTTAGACCTTCGTATGAATTATTTGGAGATCATTGAATCATAATGCATGTTTACAAGTACAGTATTTAAGTGATAGATTAAATGTTATCATCTTGTATTTCTTACTGCTCTGCCTTGAAAGAAGATATTTTGCTAAATAAACTCTTCAGTATTATAGGTCACTTTGACTATGGGTTACCTTGAAGAGGGTTGAGCAAATAAATGGGAGAAGGTGATGGTGATAGTTTGGAGTTGTCTCCAACAAGGTGCCTCCAGGCTCTTGTGGAGTTTATGCCTCAGCTAATGAATCCACGTTAGGTGCTCTTCTCCATAATAAATGCTGGTGTTACCCAAGAAAAAGTTCATAAAAATGTTATGTCCACTATAAAAACTATAATACGGCATTTTGCATGATCCAGACATTAACATTTCCCAGACAGTTATTGTGAGGTAATAGTTCTAGCTATAATTCAGGTCTAATGTTCCTTCAAGCCAATGTTATGGAGGAATAAATTACTTCCCTGTTACATTGAAGGAGAAAGCTTGAGAAAGTTCTTTGGCTGTAAAATGTACATGGTAATACAAAAAAAGGGGGCAGTAGGAGAGGTTGGAGCAGTTATGGTGCTTGTGTTTCCAGCTGGTCTGTATTACCAGGAGTAGTTCCTATTTTTCTTTTCTCTGAACCTTTTAACTTATTCCACTGGATTCAGATAAATAGTGCAATTTTAACTGGCCAAGGTAGTTGAGGATCAGAGGAGCTGACACTAGACTACCTGAATGTTATGCTGAATCTAGTCCAGTGGTTCCCAACAGTGGGTACACAGCCCACAAGTGGACTCCAATTCCCAGAAACCTAAGTCAGTACATTGGCTGATCAGTGCTTTGGGGAAATGACTTAGGCTTCTGGGAATTGAAGTCCACAAACCAGCATTTGGGAAACACTGAAGCATTCTCCCAATCTAGGTACCACATACACTTGACTATAAGTTGTTCTGAATATCAAGGTACCTAATTTAGACCTCTAAGACTAAGAAAATAGACCGGTGTATAAGTCAGGGATGGAAAATACAGCAGCTGCTAGTGAGTTTTAATAATTAAAATACATGAAAATATGGTAAAATTAATTAATGTAGACATTTTTGTGGGTATGTTTTTGAGTTTTTACTGTAGTGCTAGTGTTTGTTTGTTTTTGCTGTATATTTGAATTTGAACGCCCACATTTTTGGGACCTTCGGGGTCGTTGGCGCGAGTATAAGTCCAGTCCACTTTTTGGACCTCATTTTGGGGGCTAAAAAACTAGACTTATACTTGAGTATATACAGATAAAAAGGTCGACCTTGCTCTATAGCTAGTCATATCTGACTCTTAAGATTCAGTGCTTATCTCCATTTATAGCCATCCAGCCCCCAGGCCATAGTGTCCGGCTCCCTGAACCATGTGACCAGCCCACAGCCTGAAAAGTTTGGGCACCCTTGCTATAAAGTGTTGCCTTGTCAAAGCCACTATAGCCAAGCTAAAAAACGGGGGGTGGGGGTGGGGGGGAAATTGTGTTTCTCTGAATTTTTCAAGAGCTTCTTTCTACATCTTCCTTTCCTTCCCCCTCTAGCAGGATGGATTGAGGCAGTGTTAGAAAATCTGAATAACTACTCAGAGTCCTCATTAACCCCCTGCCGAGATGCTCAAACATTCACTTTGCTGTTTATGAAGCAGAAAAAAAACTGCATTAAAATTGATGTGTTATTAATCCTACTGTTCTAGACCTGCTAGGCGCTGAATCCCCCTTATTTTGCCCGAGGCCAAACAGTATGGGGCCCAGCCTCTGCAGAGCATGATGGTGACTGTCTATTATTTATTGGCCCAGTGTGGTGAGCCCAATTTTACTTGCAGCAATTGCCTTCAACCTAATCATGGCTGTTTCATATTATTTTCACACATGGACTCTCTCTCAGTCACCTATCCACTATCACACACTTTTTCTCCACTATTCAAATGTATTCACATGCCCAAGGCACCTCACCAACCAACCTCCCTTGGGTGTTGGCAGTGGCTTGGTCCCCCAAGACAAACTCCATGGGCTCTAGGTCGCTTGCTGTAAAGAGCATGTGTGAAAATAGGACTGGTGGCATCACTCTTTCCAGCCTCACCCTTGGTGTGCCTCTTGTTACTTGCCTCTCCAGTGCTGTGACAGTGTAGGTGCCAGTGCTGCTTCAGGTCAAAGTGAGGAAGGAGTTCTCAACTTTTGTCATCTGCTGTAGGCACACAAGCAAGAAGTGTTCCATCTTCCTTTGCCTCTCCTGTTGTATAAGAGACCAACCTTCTTCTGGATCTTCCCACATATCTCCCTGTTCCACAATCCTGGGCTTTCTTCCTTTTCCTTTTGATACCTGAAATTTGGGGTACCCCAAATCATTTGTTACTGCTAACTGTAGGAAGCTGTATTGATATGCATGCTTGTCTGTCATTCTGCTTGATTACCCTTTACCTAATTGCTTTGTGATCCATTTGCCTTGTGACATCTTGACCACTGCATGTCGTACCTCACTTAAAGAGCATAATGCGTTCCACGGGACTGCTCTTTAAGAGAGTTTGCTCTTTAAGTGAAACACCATTGTAAGTGACCAATTGTGACTTATGGCAGGGGGGATTGCAAACCCTGATTTATTTGTTAAGCGAGTTTCTGGTTGGTTTTATTTGTTAAGCAAGGCAACCATTCAGAGAAAATTCTGCTCTTTAAGCAAGTTATTCTTTAAGTGAGGCACTCTTTATGCAAGGTTTTATTGTATATAAACCATGCCTGGAAGTTTTACTCCTTTGTCTGAAGAACTGGTCTTAATCCACAAAAGCTCACAGTAAAAATATAACAGTTAGTCTTTAAAGTGCTGCATTGTTTTGTTTTGTTTTCTGATATGCCTGAACCACAGACTAACACGGCTACTATTCCAAAAAATTCAACTGGAAATACCTGAAAGCCAAAGTTTGGGGCACACCTAGTGGATGGGTGCATCTACCCTGTAAGCATGTTAGTGAAATAGTGAAAAAGGAAAACGTTTTGGTATCTTTCAGTTTACTTTAGTTTAAGATCCTCTGGCCGAAATGAAAACGAGACCATGAGGCAAAGGACTGTGAGAAAAATAAAAAGATTTCATGCACTGTGCACCACAGATATTAATGCGTAAATCTCCCCACAGGGCAACCCTTCTAAGGTGAAGGATGGGCCTAATACATTTTAAACCAGGAATATTTATACACAAAGAAGGCTAAGGAGGGAGGGGGATCTTGCCTCATCTGCCACAAGGTGAGACAAGCAGTGTCACCAAAGTAGGAAATGGTACCACATTATCACAAGAAAAGGATTTCAATGTTCACACATCACTAAAGAAAAAAGGAGTTACAATGCTTTCAATGTTCACACATTACTACACAAGGATAATCTAAGGAAGAGGATTTTGTGAGACTCAACATCAAGAAATCCAAGATAATGGCAACAGGCCCTATCAGTCCCTGGAAAATAAATGGGGAGGGGGAGTAGAAGCAGTGATAGATTTTACTTTCTTAGGATCAAAGATCACTGCAGGTGGTGATTGCAGCCATGAAATAAAAAAGCAACTGATGCTTTGGAGACAAGCTATGAGAAACCTGGAGAACATAGTTAAAAATAGAGACATCACCTTGCAAACAAAAATTTGCATAGTTAAAGCTATGGTATTCCCGGTGGTAATGTATGGTTGTGAGAGCTGGACCATTAGGAAAGCTAAGCGCAGAAGATTAGATGCCTTTGAAATGTGGTGTTGGAGGAGAGTTTTGAAAGTCCCCTGGACAACGAGTCGGGTTTGCCCGATTGGAACGGGGTAGCAAATACAAGCAATAAAAAAATAAATAAACGAGGAGAACAAATAGGTCAATCTTAGAAGAAATCATCCCTAACTGCTCCTTAGAAGGTCAAATAGTAAAGATGAAGCTAAAGTACTTTGGATACCAAATGAGAAGGTGGAAGGCAAAAGAATAAGGGGGTGGCCAAAAATGAGATGGCTAGATGGTATTGTAGATGCAATGGGCACAGCGCTGGGCAGGCTGAGAAGGATGGTGGAGGACAGAGGTGCCTGGCGGGTAATGGTCCATAGGGTCGCAAAGGGCCAGAATCGACTGTGTGACTGAGCAACAACAACAACAAAAATGTTCTTTTTATGTATTTGTTTAAATCTTTCCAATGATATCTTTGTTTGTTTGTTTTTTACAAAATTGCTATATTTCCTTCTGCTCCTCAGTTCATAAAAGGCCTATATTTCTTCACATCCATTGCTACTTTCTGAATGAAATACCAGAATAATTTCTCCTTGGTTTATATGGAAGCATGCGTTGCAGGTGTCTTTCTCGAGGGATCAATATGTAAAACCTAGACAGTTTTGACAGAGATTGAGCTAAAGGAAACTAATTTATTAGTGGATTCAGCCTCCTTTCCTCCATCCTCACTTTCCGGACTCACTTTACCCCCCATGGTGTTCTGTATTCTTTTAATTAGGTGTTTGGGGAGACACAGCCTTATGTCTGCAGCAGTGACCATTTTGTAGCCTCCAGGCCAGCTGGGCATGGGATGTGTGTGGAGGTTAGTTATAAATCTCTCCAGACTTTTTAAGACACTTTATTTTAGATTAAAGTCAGGCCAGGAGCCGAAGTATTTTCAATTTTTTTTAATGCAAAACATTTCGGGAAGGGAACTGAAGACACCTGTAGAAAACTCCCATCCCAAGCTTAACTAGGGATCAAATATTCTGCATTGCTTGCATCCCCTTTGTCTTCTATGCAGATGAAAACGAGTGCAGCAAAAGATTTGGTTCAGTCAAGAGCAATAAAAAGACAGGACAGGAGTGGTTAAGTTTTAGGATTATGGTACCTAGGATCCCTTACCAAAAGCCTGTTCTGTGGCCACAATGGGAGTTGTAGATCATAACATTTGACAGGCCAAAAGTCCTCCACAACTGCCATCAGTGTTGTAGCTCAGGCATAGAATGCATGGTATGCATGCAGAAATCTCTGCATTCAGCCTCCTGTTGGGATGTTCCTCCTGTGGACTACAGCTTCACAACAAGCTTCACAACAAGTTTGAGGAGCTTGAAAGTTTAATTTGCATATTGTGAGCAACAAGACTAGCTAGCATTCAGAGCGACACTGAAGGAAGAACTGTGTTCTGAAGTATATTGGCTGTACAGTAATACCTCAGATAACGCTAAGACTTGGTTCCACAAGTCTTGGTGTTATCCGATTTTTAGTGTTATCCGATCCATGTTAAAATCCTATGGGATGGATCGGATAACGTTAAAGCTCCATAGAGATACATTGTAACCGCATAGGCTTTAGCGGTTGTTATCCGATCCATCCCATAGGACCTTAACGTTATTCGATCCAATTCTCCTCCCTAGATTACTTAACGTTATGCGATTTTAGCGTTATCCGAGGTAAACGTTATCCGAGGTATTACTGTAAATAAAATAACAAGCCTCTCTAATGTTCAGGATTTTTAAAGGGGCATCTCCTCCTCTTTTGACAGAATATCTGCATTTTGGTAATGACTCTTATCATGAGGATGTGCTGCTATATTAAAGGTGAAATAGCCAGTATTTAAGAGAAGTATAATTTCCAGAAGCCATGGGATACAAGTCTCCCTCTATTCAGCACTAGTCAGACCACATCTCAAGTACTGTGTCCACTTCTGGACACCATGCTTTAAGAAGGATTTCTGACAAACTGGAACAATTTCAGAGGAGGTCAACAAGGGTAATCAGGTGGGTGGAAACCTAGTACTGTGAGGAAAGACTGAAAGAACTGAGCATGTTTAGTCTTGGGGGTAGGGGGAGGTATATGATAGCACTTTTCAAATATCTGAAAGATATGGAAGATAATCATAAAGAGGAGAAACAGAATCTGTTCTCTATCATCCCAGATTATAGGACACGTAATAATGGGCTGAAAGTACAGGAAGTGAGATATAGGCTGAAAATGAGGGCAAATGTCTTAACTGTTAGGGCAATACAACAATGGAACAGTGGAGTCTAATTCTGTTCATTTTGGGAGTATGATACAGGCCTGACTCCCCTGTTATTAAGGTATATGTCGGGCTTCTATCTTTTCCTCTTGTGTAGGTGTGGAAGATTTAAAGCTTCTGAACTTGCTCTGTTTGTGCATGCATATAAACATGCATGTGTGAACACACATACACACATTTAATTCGCTTTTGCGAATGAGGCAGCATAGAAATCTAAAAATTTAATTAAATTAAAATTAGCTTTGTAAAAAGAAAAATATTGCTCAGAGACATTTTGCACAAATTGCAGAACTCTCAAATGCTAGCATGGATGAATATTTTGTTTAAAAAATCTTCATCAAAGTCCCTCATTGTGTCAAGATGTCAAATAATAAATAAAAGAATAAAGAAAGAAAAGAATGAATGTAGTGATTATGCTTCATACACCTAGTCGGAATGTACCTTAAAGTGCTTTCTGAAATATTGAGGTGCATGCATGAGTCTTGCAAGGAAATAACAGCAAATGATTGTGGCACCTTGAAAGCTAACATAATTTATTTAGTATAAGTTTTTGCAGATTGCAGTTCATGAAAGATAATATGGAATAAACACTGTCAGGCTAAAAGAAAGCACAAGAATTATTGTTCCCTTTGTTACCAACAGACTAACATGGTCTCGTCTCTCCTGGGAAACGTTTGAGGGAAGGGGAAGATTGTTTAACAAGGATAGGGGACTAGGACAAATTTCTTTCTCACGATCATGTTTCACTACTGTATATGCTAACCAGTGGCCTCACCAAAGTAAAGTGTATGATTCTCCCATTTCCCCTCTGCCAGAGAGGTAGGTAGGGGCACAAAAATCTACCATAGCAATATTATAAATGTACAGTAATACCTCGGATAACGCTAAGACTTGGTTCCACAAGTCTTGGTGTTATCCGATTTTTAGTGTTATCCGATGCATGTTAAAATCCTATGGGATGTATCGGATAACATTAAAGCTCCATAGAGATACATTGTAACCACACAGGCTTTAGCGGTTGTTATCCGATCCATCCCATAGGATCTTAACGTTATTCGATCCAATTCTCCTCCCCAGATTACTTAACGTTATGCGATTTTACCGTTATCCGAGGTAAACATTATCCGAGGTATTACTGTATTATAAATTTCCTTGCCCTCTCCTTCCTTTTCACTTTGCCTTCTCTCTGTGCCATATAAATTGTTGCACTTACACTTCAAGCTTTGTATGGCTTATTAGCAGAGAAAATGAGACTAAGTGGGATATTTCAACCCAAAATAATTATCAGGACCAGGGGTGACCAACCTACGGCTTGCAGCCCATCCCCAGCCCATGGCACCATTTCATGTAGCCTGATACTGCCCTCACTACTACTGGAAATGGATGCATTTATTACAGCCATAAAACGCACTCGCACATGCGTAAATACACCCTTGTCTGCCATACACACTGCCGTAAGTGCACCCGCGGCTGTTGTAAACGCTTTTAATCCAGCAGTGGATGCACTTTATGGCAGCGTTTATGGCGGGAATAACCATGTGACCGGCCCGCTCAGCTGTCTGGGGAGCATGGTATGGCCCATGATATGAAAAGGTTGGGAACTTCTGGTCGGACAGTAGAAAGGAAAATGAAAACAAAGTGAAGCATTAAGTATGAGAAGACAATCTTATTTCCCCAGGCTCAAGAATGTCGGTGGCTACAGTATCATCTGAGGTGTCCTCTGCTGACCTAGAATGTGTTTTATTAATCCCCAGTTGTTCATATAGCCAAAAACTGCAGTATAAATTGAGGATGCCCTTGCAACACAGCACAGCATGGGATAATTCTTGAATAGATGGTTGTACTTGAACTTTTAATTGTAAGGATTATTCTCATCCACACATCCAAAAAGAAAAAGGTAGGAGTTGAGCTATGAAGCAAGAGCAGTAAGTCTGGAGGTAGCTTCAACAACCTCAATGGTCTCCTCAACCATAGCTTCCAAGAACTTCCAACTCTCTTTGCTACTCAAACAGGTCTTTTGTTGTTGCTGTCAAGTCCTAACCAACTTATAGCAACCCAAGCGAGGTATTTTAGGAGTGGCTTTACCAGTTCCATACTCTCAGTGAGCCTCTATGTCTGAGCAGGGATTCGAACCAAGACATTCAGTTACATCACTGTATGCACCACACTATCCTGGGATATATGCAGTGATGGGATGTTGCCGGTTCCAACCGAGTCCATAGAACCGTTAGGAATAATCCCGGAGGGTTCTCCGGGAGGGTAGACCTTTTTTTGAGGTGTCCGGTTCCGGTGGGTTGGTGGGTGTTTGGGTGGGTGGGTGTATTTTTATTTAATTTTTATTTTATATCTTTATTTTATTTATTATTTTATTTATGGTTTTGTGTTATGGGTGGGCGGGTGGGTTTTTGAGGGGTGTGTGCCTGTGTGTTTTATTTTAATTTTTTAAATTAATTTTTTATTTTTAGGCCCCGCCCATGACGTCATGATGTCATGATGGTGGCTCCGTCCATGACGTCATGACGTTGGCCACACCCACGACGTCTGTGACATCAGAGAGTGGTAGAAGATTTTTTTATCATCCCATCACTGGATATATGGCATTTTTTAGGGTAGGGAAATGGAGTACAAAGGATGGCGGTTCCTCATTTCCGCCACCCACACAGCCTGTAGGGGAGTTTAGTTAAAATCACTAGTCCTTCCGTGCCTTCCGAGCTGGGCCTGAATTCCAGTAACTGGGCTGGCACAGTCTCCAATCCATGGTTGGATGTCTAGTTCTCCATGTTGACCCCAACCAGGTGAGGCCTTTTAAGGAGGGCTGGTGATGTTGGGTCAATGCAGCTCCTGAGTCATCCTACATTGGAGTCTCTGCCATTGGCACTCTTTCTGCCACATCCTCCACCGTCACCTTCTTTGGGTCAGTGTGGAACTGTTGGCCTGAGACTTAGGGGAGAATATTGATCGTCATAGAGTTGGCTTTGGAAGGCTCA
The DNA here is from genome assembly GCA_030440675.1 of Furcifer pardalis. Lineage (NCBI taxonomy): Eukaryota > Metazoa > Chordata > Lepidosauria > Squamata > Chamaeleonidae > Furcifer > Furcifer pardalis. The sequence goes on along the minus strand of CP126898.1, from coordinate 27,425,790 downwards.
TCAGTGGTACACTTCCCCAGAGCCCTCTTCTTTGTGCCATGTGGATTTGAACTTATTTTCCTGTCCAGGGATTCTGTATTCTCGGTGGGCAGCCCCCACTCCCCTGCTCGAGGGAACCATAAGTAGGTGTGGGTTCCTCTGCACCTCTGCCCTGTCCTCTCACTTTAAGTCCATAGAGAACAATGAGCCCCTTTGTTCTTCCTCTTCCTCCTCCTTTAAGCCCAGATCACATTAACCTAGCTCTGCCTCACCCCATCAGCCTCCCCCCCCCCCAATCTGGGGCCTCACTCCTGTTCTGCAGCTTCAGAGAAACCACCTAGGGGTTGTAGGTCTCTGACAGATGGCCTGATGGGACAGTTTGAAAATGTTGTAACTCTCTCAACTATTTGATGAATTTTTAGTTTTGCATCTGAATGTACAAGCTAACATTTTCAGTTGCATGCAAATGGGTCAGTGACATCGCGTATGGGGGGCCAGGGGGGCGCCCCGCCCCGGGTGGTGCTTTTTGGACTATGGGTATTCTTGGACTACAAATCCCAGAAGCCCTAGCAGGAGTGGGTGCCAGCATCCACCCGGGGGTGGCAATTTTGTCTTAAGCCCCTGGCGGCTGAAATCCACATGACGTTACTGAAATGGGCATTCTGTTTTTTCTTTTTGGTGACGTAAAATGGCCAGCAGATTTGGAAAACACAACAATGGCCACAGGATTGGAAAAGATCTGTATATGTCCCACTACCCAAAAAGGGTAATGCCAAAGAATGTTCAAATTATCGAACAATTGCGCTCATCCCTCACACTAGCAAGGTGATGCTCAAGATAATACAGGATAGACTGCAACAGCATGTGGAGAGAGAATTACCAGAAGTGCAGGTGGGTTTCAGAAGAGGCAGGGGGACTAGAGACCACATCGCCAACATAAGATGGATCATGGAAAAAATAAAGGAATATCAGAAACAAGTCTACTTCTGTTTCATTGATTACACTAAGGCCTTTGACTGTGTAGACCACAACAAAATGTGGCAAGTAATTAAAGAGATGGGAATACCGGAACACCTTATAGGCCTCATGAGAAATCTGTACATGAATCAAGAAGCAACAGTTAGGACAGAAAATGGAATGACGGAGTGGTTTGGAATAGGAAAAGGAGTAAGACAAGGATGCATTTTGTCACCCTGCTTATTCAACTTATACACAGAACACATAATGCGCAATGCAGGGATGGAGGAATCACAGTTTGGGATCAAAATTGCTGGAAGAAACATCAACAATTTACAATATGCAGATGATACCACCCTAATGGCAGAAAGTGAGGAGGACCTAAAGAAGCTCCTGTTTAGGTTGAAAGAAGAAAGTGAAAAAGCTGGCTTGAGACTCAATATCAAGAAAACAAAGATAATGGCAACAGGCCCTCTCAGTCCCTGGAAAATAGATGGGGAAGATATAGGAGCAGTGACAGATTTTACTTTCTTGGGGTCAAAACTCACTGCAGATGGTGATTGCAGCCATGAAATAAAAAGGCGACTGATTCTTGGGAGGCAAGCAATGAGAAACCTGGGGAGCATAGTGAAAAGTAGAGATATCACATTGCAAACAAAAATTCGCATAGTCAAAGCAGTGGTATTCCCTGTGGCAATGTATGGTTGTGAGAGCTGGACCATTAGGAAAGCTGAGCGCAGAAGAATAGACACCTTTGAGATGTGGTGTTGGAGAAGGGTTTTGAGAGTCCCCTGGACAGCGAGGAGAACAAATAGGTCAATCTTAGAAGAAATCAACCCTGACTGCTCATTAGAAGGTCAAATAATAAAGATGAAGCTAAAGTACTTTGGACATCAGATGAGAAGAGAGGATTCACTTGAGAAAGCCTTGATGCTTGGAAAGGTCGAGGGCAAAAAAGGAAGGGGCCGGCCCAAGATGAGATGGCTAGATAATATTGTGGAGACAATGGGCACAGAGCTGAGCGAGTTGAGGGGGATGGTGAAAGACAGGAGTGCCTGGCGGACAGTGCTCCATGGGGTCGCAGAGGGTCGGAATCGACTGTGCGACTGAACAACAACAAAATGGCCACATTGGTTAGGAAAGCATGACTAACAAGGCTAGGAATTCTGGAAGCTGCAGTTCAAAGAGGGAGCTTTTCTAACTTCAGATTTTGTCTGGTTTGTTTGTCATGCGATAAGATGAGCAAAGTATCCCTGTATCTTGACAGCAACTGTTAAAAGGTAGAAATCCTTCCAAATGGCACTCTTCTTAATGGGAGGCTAAAACCCCAGAAAGGTCAGCTTAATTTGTTCTAGTTCATTTACACATGAGAGAGTCTGTGTGCTGTGTTAATCAGAACTGTCGTGAAAATTACAACAGTGGCTTGCTTTTCCCTATATTTAACTATAAATTATTGTTATTACACAAAATGAAACTGTCACCTTAATTAAAGATCTTCCAAAAATCACTTTTTTAGTAAGGCATTGAAATATGCAAATGTATGTAAATATACAAGGTGCAAAGCAAGATGATTGATTAATTGAAGGCCTTTCCAAGACATTCATTTGTGTGTGAATGAAGGGGAGGGGGAGTAAGAGGTAACAACAGAATTACTTAGTAAGGAAGATGTGGGACATTGAATCGCAATCTGTTTACTCCATTCTTAGCACATTGGCTTTCTTAACTATTTGCAAAATGCAGTGGTCAGTTTGGTCTTACCTATTGCATATTGATTTGTGTGGTTACTTGGAAACTGGTAATATCTGCAGAGGTCTCTTAGTTTATGGCATTTCTAAAAGTTACACCTTTTGCTTTACTCTGCAAAGGGATTTCAGCCAATATGTCAACACTCAAAAGGGCCAGAACTGAGAATCTTACTAGAGGAAGGCATCAGGGCTGGCACTGCTAAGGCCCTCACAGGTTTCCTCTTGCAGTGCCTGGAATTTCTTCTTTGCCTTGCTTTTGCTGGCTGGTCATCTTCCCAATTTGCAAGCAATGTCTAGAACAATGACGGCGAACCTTTTAGGGACCGAGTGCCCAAACTGCAATCCAAAACCCACTTATTTATCACAAAGTGCCAACAAAACAACTGGGGAGGGAGGAAATTCTCCCATTGGGCTGCTGGGTAGAGCGGCGGGGCAAACTGGGCTTGGGGAAAGAAGGATGTTCTTCCATTGGGCTGCTGGGCAGAGGGGCGGAGCAAACTGTGTGCTGGGGCACAGAGAGGGTTCTGAGTGTCATCTCTGGCATGTGTGCCATAGGTTCACCACCACTGATCTAGAAGGAGGAGATACAACAGCATCCTATGCTCCCTGTGTGATTTTGCTGTGAGATTGGCAGTAGTGCTTTGAAGAACTACGCGCACAAGCGACTCCGCCCTGAGTCGCTTGTGCGAGTAGGGCAGAATATAAATTTGATTAATAAATAAATAAATAATAAATAAATAAACATGTGGGTGCCTTATGAGAACAGGGGCTCATGTGAGGCTCTTTATTTCATTTCAGCCAGCCTCTTGTCAGTTGTAAGTCCCAGAAGGAATGGATTTATAACCTAAAATTTGTGAGCATTTGGACTCCAAGCCAGCAGTCTTATTGTATTCTGATTTTATGTATTCTGTCAAAATCATTGGGGGAGAAGGGGGGGAAGAATCGTACAGTTGTGCAAAGTGAAAAAAAAGAAAAAGACGTATTTCCCATGGGATACATGGGATAAATATGCTAGGGTTGGAGCAATGTGGTCTTTCAGATATTGTTTGGCTACAGCAGTGGTGGCGAACCCATGGCATGCGTGCCAGAGGTGGCACTCTGAGCCCTATCTGCATGCACCCATGCAGGCACCCCAACACAGAGTTGACCCTGCCCCTCTGGCCAGCAGCCCAATGGGAAAACTTCCTCCCTCCCCCAGCACAGAGTTCACCCCACCCCTCTGCCCAGTAGCCCAATGGGAGCATTTCCTTCCTCCTCTGTTGCTGTGTTGGCACTTTGCGATAAGTAAGTGCATTTGGGGTTACAGTTTGGGCACTTGGTCTCTAAAAGGTTCACCATCACTGGGCTACAGTAACCATTAACCCTCCCCAATAGCCAGGCTGGTGGGAATAAAGACTCCCAACAATGGCGGGAAGGCCACAGTTTTCCTTGCCTCCTTCTACCCACGCAGAAATTTGCTTTCTACAGACCCTGGGGAATATAACTACAAAATTGCTTGTGCAACCACTTGCATTAACAAATGTTTGACCCAAAGGGTCAAATTAAAGTAAAACAAAACAAAACATCTGAGTCAGCTATAAAGGGGGAAATCCCCCATAAAAAGAGAGTTGAATCACACAATGGTTTTGCACAATTGCTACCTCTTTGATCCTATTTTGCTTTCTCAAAATTATTATTTTTTCTTAATATAAGAAACAAACCCTTAGATGGACTTTTCCCCCTTCAGATTTTGATGCTAGTTTCAAGATAAGGAAGAATGTTTGGAACTCCAGTTAGTAGCCTTTCTGAAAATCTTGAAGGAAATAACCAGCAATTATATCTTCCAGTGCTTTCACAGACTGTTGTTTTTGGAAAGAATTCCTACTGCAAGTAAGCATTCTCTTCTTTCCAACCTAAGGTTTTATCTGTCTCCTTTCAGGTGGCTCTGCTTTGGCTGGAAGAAGCATCTTTTGTGTTACTGGCTGCAAAAGGGCAGAGGTGAGAATTTCAGAGGATGAAAACCACTCCTAGAGTGTACGTTGCAGTTAAGCCACACATTTCCATCATTTCACATACAATGCAAGAGATTCAATTGGTTTCCATAAGCCTGACCAAAAAGTTAAAAAACAACCTTATGCCTGCAACTGATATTGCCATTTGATGGATAAGTAAAGGTAAAGGTCACCCTTGCTCAAAAGCCAGTCATATCTGACTCTATGGTATGTTGCTCATCTCCATTTAGAGCCAACAAGCAAGCACTGTCTGCAGGGGTCCACGGTCATGTGATAGGCATGACTAGACACCAGAGCACATGGAACAATGTTGCCTTCTCACCGAAATGGGTTCCTATTTATCTACTTGAGATTCCTCGCTTTCGAACTGCTAGGTTGGCAGGACCTGGGACAGAGATGGGAGCTCACTCTATCCTGCAGCACTTGAATTGCTAACCGGCCAACCTTCCAGTCATCACGTTCAGCATCTTAACCGCTTAACCAGAGTCCCGCTTGATGGATAGGGGTGTGTAATAAAATAACCCCTCAAAAGTTTGAATTTGAAAATTATGGAAGTAGGGATATGATTTAACCCCTTTTCGTCTCCTCCATTGTGCAAACACACATGCATGTGCATCCACACAAACACACACAGTTAGGAGATATAACATTAACTGAAGGATGGATAGCTTAGTGAGTAAGGCATCTGGCTACAGAACCAAAAATTGGGAGTTCAGTTCCCCATTATGACTCTCAGAAGAGTCAGCCTGTGTAGTCTTGAGCTAGTTGCTATCAGGAAGCCCCTAGAAGAAGGGAATGGTAAGCTATGTGCATTCTTTACCTAGAAATGTGTATTTTCTGCCTTGAAAACCCTTAAATGGGTCACTATAAGTCAGAATTGACTTGATGTGACATTATCATCAGGTATGGTATTACTGAGCCTTTTTAGTGCTGAGAGGCAAACAAGTGAGTGCTCTATTCATTGGGGGCATCTTTCAGATCTTTCAGATTTGCTTAGATTTGGATTCCTGCATTGAGCAGCCGATTGGGCCTGATGGTCTCATAGGCCCTTTCCAACTCAAATATATTATGATTTTATGATTCAATGATTTTAAGAACTGCCAATCAGTCCTGACAGTACAAGATTAGATGCATCAGTGGTGGATTCAGTATCAAAAAAGCTTCCTATATTCTTAACTTTGGTTGTCTCTCACCATAGACTTTGCTGGCTAAGGTTTATGGCAGTTTCTCAGTCCAATAATATCTAGAGATCCAAAAGTGAACCACCATGAACTAGATTATAAATTCTACATTCTTTATTGTGATTAAGATCCCTTTTGAATCTGAAGGATGATAGCACAGACTCGTGATGTTAGATGCTTCGTGGCTAGAACCAATTATAGAAGCAAACAACTATAGAACCAAATATAGAAGCAACCAACTATAGAATCAATTATAGAAGCTTTCAGAGATACACATGGGGAAATTTTGGGGTACTGCAGCTCTGAAATAGGTTGGATGAAAGATTTTGTGGTTTTGGGACTGTCTTGGTGGTTCAGTTCCTGATTCTCTACTTCCCTTTGTCAGCTGTATGTGCTAGGGAGGAAAAATGGGGAAAAAAACATTGGCTCCCTAAGCACTGAGGTAAACTGAGAGATTGGTCATTGTTAAATATTTTTGTTACTACAATTCCCAAAATCACCAAACAGCATTGCTTGCTGGCTGAGGAATTTTGAGAGCTGCAATACCAAAGGTAAGTTTTCCAACTTCTTGCTCTCTGTAATTGAAATTTGGTGTGTAGTTGATTTTTGCTTCTTCTTTAAGGTCATTGGTCCCGAACCACAATAAATGACCTGGTATGTTTTTTGCATGCAACCTCCCTCCCTGAACTATGTAAGAGTTTGCACATGAGGTGGTAAATTGATTCGAATCAGTTGTGAGTTATCTTCCATGCTAAATTGTTTTTTAAAATGAGGCAGTATGGTACACGCACTCCAGAAAGTGGTGAATTTTGCCATCAGAATGCAGGAAATCAGGTAGGATGAATAATGAAATATTCAGCCACTATTTGCAGAATTGATTTGAAGATCAAGAAGTTACAAGCTGCTAGATGAAAAAGGATTAAGTAGGGAGCGTGAATGGAGAGATTCTATGGTGCAGAATTAAATCGGTATTTCAGATATTCAATACTTTATGTGAATTTTATGAACACGAAGAGAAGGTATAGGCATGCAGATATGATAAAAAGCCATGCTTATCAAAGGGCGAAGCAATCCTTCTTCCTAAAAGGGACACATACACCTCCCCTAAACCCAGCAAATGGACTGCGGTGGCTTAGTGGTTAAGAAGCTGACGACTGGAAGGTCAGCAGTTCGAGACCCAAGTACTGCACGATGGAATGAGCTCCTGTGTCTGTCCCAGCACCTGCCAACCTAGCAGTTCAAAAGCAAGAAATTTCAAGTAGATAAATAAGTACCACTTTGGTGGGAAGGTATTCAAATCTAGGGTTCAGTGCTCATCTCTGTTTATAGCCAAAGAGCCAGGGCTGTCTGCGTTTGCACATGTTTCTGTGGACATGTGGCAGGCATGACGAAACACCTGAGTGCATGGAATGCTGTTTACTTTCCCATCAAAGTACTATCTATTTATCTACTTGCAATTTCTTGCTTTCGAATTGCTAGGTTGGCAGGAGCTGGGACAGAGACAGGAGCTCACTCTGTTGTGAAGTATTTGGGTCTCGAATTGCTGACCTGTCAACCTTCCAGTCATCAAGTTTAGTGTCTTAACCACTAACCACCACAGTCCCAAGCTATGGTGCCGACTTACATAAAAGCAGATACAGTAATACCCCGGATAACGATTGCATCGGATAACGCTAGAATCGGATAGCGATGCAAGTTTTTTGGAAAAAACTTGCATCGGATAACGATTCTGGATAATGATTCTTAGCGTTATCAGAGGCAATGGTCTGCGGGTGTGGGGTGGTTTGGGTAGAACTACCCAATCCACCCCCACCCACAGTGGTCTCTGCGACTGCAGTAGGGTTGGGGAAAAGCACGCTCCTTTCCTCCAACGCTACTGCAGTCACAGAGACTGCTTGTCTCTCCCTCCCTGTCTTTAAACTACAGGGAGGGGGAAAGAGAGAGACGTGATTGGTTCTCTAGAGTATAAAGCCTCTAGAGAACCAATCACGTCTCTCTCTTTCCCCCTCCCTGTAGTTTAAAGACAGGGAGGGAAAGAGAGACAAGCAGTTTCTCTCTCCCTGTAGTTTAAATACAGGGAGGAAAAAGACGCAATTGCATTCGCGATCACGTCTTTTTCCTCCCTGTATTTAAACTACAGGGAGAGAGAGAGACGGTGTCTCTTTCCCTCCCTGTATTTAAACTACAGGGAGGGGGAAAGAGAGATGCGATTGGTTCTCTAGAGAACCAGTCACGTCTCTTCCCCCTCCCTGTAGTTTAAATACAGGGAGGGAAAGAGACAAAAGCAGTCTCTGCGACTGCAGTAGGGTCGTGGGAAAGGCACGCCTTTCCCCGACCCTACTGCAGTTGCGGAGACTGCTGCGGGTGGGGGATGGCTTTAAAGGCAGGGAGGAAAAGAGAGACCCAATCAGGTCTCTTTCTTTCCCTGCCTGCCTTTAAAGCGGTTTGTCCCTGAAGTCAGGGCTTTTTTTTAGCGTTGTTCAATGCATACATCGGACAACGCTAAAATCGGATAACGTCATGACTTGTGGAACCAAGTCATAACGTTATCCGGGGTATTACTGTATTTTGCAAACAAAGAGAGACTGAAAATGGAACAGACATGTATATATACGCACACACTATGCATGTCCATAGACACATACCATATCTTTGCTTGTGAAGGAGTGAGCAAAGGAGACAAATAATGAAATTTATGGTATAACTATAATGCTACATGACATGACATCGTTTCCAAAAGAAATGCTATTCTCCGGCATCTACAGTCCGCCCTCTCAGCTGTATTTTCTTTTAATTGATTCAGCAGGTCATATTCCAATGGGGCATTTTTACAGCTGCATGAAGGTATGCCATTAATCAACAGAAACAAAAGGGGGCTCTGAATTTTTTTGTCTCAGTACTGCCATTTCTCTAACTGAATTGGGTTCTGGTAAGCAGGTAACTCTAGAGGTCAGTTTTGGGTAAATCTGAACAACTGTCAGTTAAGAGAGCTGGATATGCCTGGCCAGTTGTATTCTGCATGATGAGGCAAACTCATGTGTCTCTATTGTGAATGTTGCTTCTAGACTATTAAAAAATGAGACATACTGTCCCCAAATTCAAAATGCACTAGAAAATACTATTTCATCCTCAGCTAGCTATGATCATTTAGTTGCTCAAGACCAGAGCAGAGAAAATCTGTCAGTCTCTCTCCTATATTCAAATACAGTAAAACCCTGGGTTACAACCGCCTCAGTTTAAGTTTGCTGCAGTTTACAACAGCAAATCCTATGGAAATGCCGTCCCAGTTTACAAATTTATAAGGGTTTTTTTTAAAAAAACGATCAATTCAAGACCATTTTTTGATTTTTCAATGCATCCCTATGGATGTTTCGGTTTACAGTTTTTTCGAATTACAATGGAGGCTGTTGAAATGGACCTCCGTCATAAACAGAGGTTTTACTGTATTTAAAACCTTTCTCTTCCAAACATGCAAATGTTGACAAACACTTTAAAAATAGAGTACAAAGATCTCCCCCAGTTGAACTGCGCAATAGCCATAATAGGTATAGCTGTTCCCAGAATGAAGTCAACCAGGTCTATATTAAACATACCCCACCTGCTAAAATGAGGAGCATGTCTGAGAAAAGAGGTAGCAACTAAAATGGTAGCTTATATTGAGAACTCAAATCCAGACTTTCACATCTTAAGCACCCCAGACCTGTTGACTTAATTTTTTGGCAGCCATAATTTTTTTCTAATTTTTGGGAAGGTGGGGAGTGGATTTACTGTGGCTGGGAATTTTGGCAAATTTCTTGTGAAACAATGAACTGAGATAGAATTCTCTCTTGTCTATGAGCTGGACTGACTCAAAATTTCTTCTTCCTGGTGCCAACAGCTGGACATAGTTACATACCAGGTTCATGATAAATCTTTCTAAGAGTAAATAAGTGAGCACATACTAGACTGAACTGTAATGCAAATGACAACAGCAGGACTGACTTTATATCAGTATTAGGCTTTATACTTTTAATCCAGACAATTTGGATGTTGATACTCAGACACAGGAACTAGGATAGAAATCACCCTGGTGCTCACAGGAAATTTGTGTCTCATCTACACATGGATGGAGAGAGTATGATGATATCCTAAGGTAGTAAAATCCACTGTCGGCTAAAAACTGAGTTGATGTCTTGTACATTCTCAGTTTGAAAGGTAGGAATTACCTGGCCTTTCTCATTTTTGTGCCCATCAATTGCCAAGAAACATTACTGGAGGTAGAGAAAGAAGGAGATGGCAGAAGATGCTCTTCTTTCTACCACGGATCTCTAGGATGACCACTCTCAGCTACGAATGAACATAGCACTAGATTTTCCTTAGCTCTCCTTATTCCATTCTTAAATTACTTTCATCCTATTTCTATATCAAGTTACACTTTTTGAAGGTTGCATGAAAATGTGCATACATTTTTCTACACTTTTTAATATAGTACCCTGGAGCTCACAGGAAATTTGTGTCTGATCTATACATGCACTGAGAGAGTATGATGGCATCCTAATATTGTTTGAGAAAATAAGACTGAAAGGGGATATGATAGCACTCTTCAAATACTTGAAAGATTGTCATGCAAAGGAGAGGCAGGATATGTTTTCAGGGCTAAACACGACCAGTTCCTTCAGTCTTTCCTCATATAGCTTGGTTTCCATTTCCCTGATCATCCTTGTTTCCTTTCTCTGAACTTGTTCTAGTTTTTTCTTCATAAATCTGGTGTTTTGTAACTGAACATATTACTCAAGATGAGCCCTAACCAGTGCTGAATTGAGGGGAACATGTAACTTGGACATGTCATCTAGCCTCCCTAAGTTAAGTAGGTAAAGAGTCCTTGTGGTGCAGTGGTTATTCAATCTTTATCTTGCAGTTTAACTCATGATCTGAGTTTGATCCTGATGGGGATCAAAGTTGACTGAGTCTTCCATCTGTCTGAGTCCCCCCCCCCCCAACTTGTTGGGAGAAAAATGTTAATTACAAATTTACAATTGTGGTATTTTTAAAGCAGAGATTCAGTAAACATGACAATTATTTTATCATGAGATTAAAATTAAGAGCCCAATCAAAGTCTGGAAAGGCAATGAGAAAGAAGCGTTTTCAGGGTTGTGTATGGGGTACACGGAAAGAGCCTCCTCGAAGATTGTGGTATTTTTGAACCGCAATCGGGCGTACCCTGGTAACGGCAACCTTGTGTTGCCGGCTAATCTTTCTCACAATAGGTCAGGTGAAAGGAAATGCAGAAAAAAACTCATCAAAAGGTGCCTTCATTTTGGCAGTTTCACGTCTGGTCTAGACATGGAAGAAGAAGAAGGGTTGTGTATGAGTAATTATAGAAGTGAAGGTATGTTGACATCTTGTGGGGAAAGGACAAATACTCACAGTGAAGTAAAAGATGCTTCTTCCCAAACTGACAACATGTAACTTCTGATCTCTGGTTTTTCATCCATCTAACCATAAAACTAGGCTATCTAAGCACTGAATCTTCCCTGATTTCTCAAAAAAGATGAACTGTTATGAAGCTTTCCAACTAGTCCTTTGGTTATAACTGAAAGGTTTAATCCAGGAGACATTCAGAAAACTTAATAGTATTCAGAACTATCATTTTAAAAAAAATAGAACGTTAAATAAAACTCAAACTGCTAGCAGCCAAAGGTAATGGGAAAATGTTACTATGTAAAAGCTCCAAGATTTTGAAAATATTTTTAAAGTTGATACTTAGATACTACAAAAAACCATTTTAAATCTTGAAATGTGTATTACCAAGAGAAACCACGTTGAGTTGTATGTTGAGAAATACTGTATATACTCGAGTATAAGTCTAGGTTTTTTGCCTCCAAAATGAGATCCCAAAAAGGGACTGATCTTATACTCGGGTCAACAACCCTGAGGGTCCCAAAACCACAGTGATGCAAATTGAAACGTACATTTTTTTAAAAAAGCACTAACACTAACGTAAAAATTTGAAAACATGCCCACACAAATGTCTGAATACTGTACATTGATTGTACCACATTTTCATGTATTTTATCTGCTGAACTGCATTTTCCACCCCTGGCTTATACTCGGCTCAATCTATTTTCCTAGTTTTAGAGGTCCAAATTAGGTACCTCGACTTATATTTGGGACAACTTATAGTCGAGTATATATGGTATTTCTTTGAGCTCCAGTTTGGGTCGAATTTTACTTCCATCTGTTTCTATCACTATTCAGAATGCTGACAAAATTTGTGCTGATAAAACAAATGTTATTACTCAATATTATACTTGAAGAGATGTATACATCGAAGCCCATTCATCTGAAAAGTAATTTTTTCTGTTGGAATCTGTGGAGTGGGGAGGTCTCCATGCAAGGAAATTGTTTTTTCTGTATTTTTCACAATGTACCAAAAAGAGAACCCAATGGGAAACAGTTCTCAGAGACCAAAGATATGTGCAATTTTATCTGTTGCATTAACTTAAAGGAGGTTACTGCCTACAGAAACATCCACCTGCTTCCTTTCTCTTTTATTTGATAAGGGCTACCCCCTCTGGATTCATTTCCTTCCTTACTGCATAATAATATAACCATGAAGATAAGAAGCAAGAATAGATTGTGTTCTAGCTCTCCTTTTCTACTACAGTGGTCAGTGTTCGCCCGTTATTCCTGTCCTATATTACTTTCAACTCTCTTCCAAAGTGTGGAACACTTCGTTTTTCAAAAGAGACCCAAGTCATAACTTATTTTCCTTCTTCGGGTCTGAAGAGCAAGGTCTCAGAAAATTCTCCTTTGTCATTAGAAAGCATCTCTCAATTTTCACAGCATTCGTTCACTCCCTGCGCAGGAAGACTCTGAACAGATGAAGTGTATTGAATGCATTTGCTTTACTAGGAACAATTCATTCTATTCTGAGGGAATTGTAACACCTAGCAGTCTTGGTTTCTTCCCTTTGCTCATTTTAACCAGATTCTATTTCAGTACGTTCCATTTCTGTCACTTTACAACTTTAGATAATAAATGTTGAAGTAACTTTTCTATATATTGTTGCACATAGTTCCCTACATATATACCCTTCGCACACATGCTTGTCTAGTGCATGTATTTTTGAAATCAGTTATTTTGTTTTTTTGTACATTTTTATGACTATATGTATTTTGCCCACACCTTCCCATAATGTCAAAGCTTCCCAATCTCTGGAATATTTGGCACCAACTAATCCCACATTTTATCTATACCCTGAGGTCTTTTCAGTCACTACTTTTGTTTTGTTTACAGAACAAAGCATTGAAGTTAAATTTAAATAATAATGATGTTGTGTGTAGCACAGGTCAATTCGCTATTCACTAGCCATTGTCATTTTTCACAGAATATAAGCTGTAAAAACAAAATGCAAGGTCAATTTATTACCAAGTCTCTAATGCCACAGTGATTATGTCAAACCTATTTACTAACTTTACAAAATAAAACTTCACAGGAATAAATATGAAGGACAGTTAGGGATCCTTTGGTCATTACCAAATGGAAAAAGCCACAATGACTAATAGGATTTGCAATTTATCTAATATACTAAATAACCATTGTGTACTTCTGTATCTCAGTGGGGCCACATCTGAAGAAGTGGATTTGAACCACAAAAACTAACATTAAAATACAACAGTTAGTCTTAAAGGTGCCACAATGTTTTTGTCCTGTGTGTCTGTCTGTCTGTCTGTCTGTCTGTCTGATTTCCTTACACATGCTAACATGGTTGTTACTTCAAAAAAAATAGGCAGGTGATGAGATTTTTATGAATCACTGCAACCACTTGAGCGTTTAGAGCAGGAGTTCCCAACCTACAGCCCATGGGCCGAATCCGGCCCTAATACCAATTCCTCTGGCCCACACTGCCCACATTGGAGGTAAAACTTTGAATTTGAACTAATAACTAAACTAACAAAAATTTGAACTAATAAAAAATAATAAAATAAAACACACCCATGCAAGTGCAGAACACTGTCGTAAATGCATTTACAACAGCTGTGTGTCATTTACAGCAGTGTTCTGTGCATGTGCGGGTGCATTTTACTTCTGCTTTGAGGTGGAGGGAGCCACATGACCGGCCCACTCAACCACATGACCAGCCTGTGGCCTGAAAAGGTTGGGTACCTCCAAGTACCGACTCCCAGGTTTGCTAGAAAGTCCATTACCCATCGGAGGGCTTTCTCGGTGGTGGCCCTGGTTAACTGGAATGCTCTACCTTTTAGAAGCAACTATAAACGTTTCATTTTGAGGAGACCTTTGGCAGCTTGTTGAAGTTTAAATAGGAGACCCTCCCATCATGGCCACTTGGGCTAAATGGTCCTTGGTGCTGATTGGACTGGGTGGGTGGTTTTTCCCCCCAATGGATTTATACTGTCTGTTGGAGTTCAGCAGAAAGTTTTCTGCTATAAGTTTGCTTAGAACGGCAAAGAATGGCTTAGAATGAATAATGGTTATTATCACTCGGAGCTATGTGCAGGCATGCAGTCAGGAATTCATTAGTGCTATATTAGCTAGAGATGAATTAAACTCTAAAGAATTTATGGCTTTTTCTTTAGAAATAATCAGCATGGATAAAATGAAACCTCACACAGAAACTCTGTTTTGGATAAGAAAAGTCAATGCATGTTTCTATTTGTATTTTCACATCAGAATTTAGGATTGATCTTAGAATAATTGCATTTCGCTCCCAGTATTGGGGGATGACGCAGTAGATCTCCTCTAGTAGCACCAGTTATCCTTGATCACTGCCTAGGTTGGGGCTTATGGGATTTGGAATCCAAAAATGTCTGGAGGGTAAGGTAGTGGGCTTACCTACCCTTGTTTATTCATTCATTGTATTTATATTCTCTCCTGCTTCCCATGAGTCCTACTTAATCCTACCAACAATGAGATAGATGAGACTGTAGAAAGAGAGAGAGAACCCCTAGCCTAGATCATCAGGTAAGTTTCAGATGAGAATGGATGTGTTCAGAGTTCTAGTTGGTCCTACAACTCAGATCACTTGAGTCCCAAATCAACACTGTAAGCTGTACATGACACTACCTTGCTTTGTGTTCCACTCCAAACAGTGACAGATTTTACTTTCCTAGGATCAAAGATCACTGCAGATGGTGATTGCAGCCATGAAATAAAAAGGCGACTGATTCTTGTGAGGCAAGTGATGAGAAACCTGGGGAACAGAGTTAAAAGTAGAGACATCAAATTGCAAACAAAAATGTGTCTAGTCAAAGCAATGGTATTCCCAGTGGCAATGTATAGTTGTGAGAGCTGGACCATTAGAAAAGCTGAGCGCAGAAGAATAGATGCCTTTGAGATGTGGTGTTGGAGGAGAGTTTTGAGAGCCCCCTGGACAGCGAGGAGAACAAATAGGTCAATATTAGAAGAAATTAACCCTGACTGCTCCTTAGAAGGTCAAATAGTAAAGATGGAGCTAAAGTACTTTGGACATCAAATGAGAAGAGAGCATTCACTTGAGAAAGCCTTGATGCTGGGAAAGGTGGGGAGCAAAAGAAGAAGGGGGCGGCCAAAAATGAGGTGGCTAGATGGTATTGTAGACACAATGGGCACAGAGCTGAGTGAGTTGAGAAGGATGGTGGAGGACAGAAGTGCCTGGTGGACAGTGGTCCATGGGGTCGCAAAGGGTCGGAATCGACTGTGCAACTGAACAACAACAACAAAATTCTCTGTCTTTAAATTGGGCTGGACAAAGGAGAGGCCTGCCATTCATGTGGCGGGGCTGCAGGTCCCATCATTCCTCACTAGTGATTTTGCACACTAGGGTTGTTGGGAATTGTAGTCAAATAATCATTTGGAGATGCTGCGCTTTACCCACTTCAGTTTTAATGAGCGCAACCAGCATTCAGGTTTATCACTGGCAGTGATTTAACCAAAGTGCTACACCACGGTTGTCTCATTTGGCCTAGAAAAAGTTCCCTAAAGCTTCACAACTTGCCTTGATTTTGTTTTTCTCAGGAGGGGGTCTGTGTCATTAATTTCAGCATTGGAGGATATACCTCTTGGGTGCTGGCAGAGCAATTACCATGATATAGAATTAACTCCTTGGTGCTCTGAGGAAGGCTCTCTGCCATTTTAATGGAATGTTAATTGGCCTAATGGGTTTAGTGTCAACAAATCTAATGAATGTGCTTCTAATGAGCTCATTCTTTTCCTGACTGTTTTCAAAATGTAGTTTATTAATATCCTTCAAAAATGTTCTCTTATCTGGGGCATAAACAACACCAAATCTATGAGAACTCCAGTGTGTGTGTGTGTGTGTGTGTGTGTGTGTGTGTGTGTGTGTGAGAGAGAGAGAGAGAGAGAGAGAGAGAGAGAGAGAGAGAGACTTTGACATGGGTTCAAAAATAAAAGAACCATCTCTGTCTTTTAAAACAGAACCTGCACAGAAATATATATAGAAATTGCCAGTAGATAAATAGATACCACTTTGATGGGAAGGTAAACAGCGTTCTGTGCACTTTGATTCTAGTCATGCCTGCCACATGACCATGGAATATATATATATATATATTCATAAAAGTAAATGGTTTTTTTTTAAAAAAATAATAATCATTATACAGTTTTATGTTATCATTTTATGCCGACAAACGAATGCTGCTGCACAAAAACTGGCTGCTTTAATTGCTACCGCAGGGCGTTATGTAATATTCATCATCTCTTCCAGGAATACATTGAAGGATTGGAAATATAAAAATATTACAGAGACCACCATAGAAGGAACACGATCACAGCATATATCTTACTGTCTCTACCACTCCCGTCTCACTAGGGCATAAATGTGTAACATAGGGGACATTATTATATCATTCTTCCAACAAGATGGAAGAAAATACATTAAACTTAACTAAAGGGAATTTTTTCCTATGTTTGGGATGGTTAAGATATCCAGGTGTCTTGTAAGTAAAAACACCTAAGCAATATCTCTGAATCCAGAATAGGCAGTGGCTGCACTGATACGATGTTGTAGTTCACTATCTTTAATGTCCTGGTGATGCTCCTGCTTTGCTTCTGTGTATCCCATTGCCAAAATATCATTATGGGGGAAAACCCAGTTAGATAGTACTTTTAGATCCTTTTCCACTTAGACTGGAACCTATCAGGTAAAACCAGAGGAGCCAATTCAATAGGAGTAAAAAATCATTTTTAACCAGAAATGTAATGTAAGTATCCATGCTCTAGACTCAATTGCATTTGACCTGTTCTAATCATAGAAATACATTGGTATTGGTTCATAATTTTCCACTTGTGTGTGATCCGTTTTCTAGTAATAGTAAATACTGTAGTTTTCAGTTACACAGTCAAGTCCAACTCATTGTGACCTCATGGAGCACAGCATGCCAGGCTCCTCTATCATCCTCCATCATCCGCAGTCTACCCAGATCTACGCCCACGGCATCAACAATGCTGTCTAACCATCTCGTCCTCTGCTGCCCCCTTCTCCTTTGCCTTCAATCTTTCCTAGCATCAAGAACTTCCCCAGTGAGTCGTCTCTTCTCATTTCATAGTCAAAGTGTTTGGGCTTTAGATCCAGTAATTATACTTCCAAGGAGCAGTCAGGGTTGATTTCCTTCAGGATTGACTGATTTGATCTTCTTGCAGTCCAGGGGACTGTCAAAAGTCTTCTCCAGCACCACAATTCGAAGGCGTCTATTCTTTTGCGCTCAGCCTTCCTTATGGTCCAGCTCACACAACCATACATTACTACTGGGAAGACCACAGTCTTGCCTCCCAAGGAGTAAGCATCTTTTTATTTCATAGCTGCAGTCACCGTCTGCAATGATCTTAGATCCCAATAAGGTAACGTCTGTCACTGCTTCCATTTCTTCCCCTTCTATTTGCCAGGGAGTGATGGGTCTGGATGCCATGATCTTGGTTTTTATGTTGAGTTTCAAGCCAGCTTTTGCACTCTCCTCCTTCATCCGCCTCAAGAAGTGCTTTAGATCTTCTTCACTTTCTGCTATTAGAGTGGTGTCATCAGCAGTGGTGAACATCATCAGCAGTGGTGAACACTGCCTCCTTGGTAACACTGATATTTATTTATTTATTTATTTATTAGTCAGATTTATTTGTCGCCCTTCTCACAAAGTGACCCAGGGCAATTCACATTCCAAAAAACAACACAGTTATAAAATCCAAAAACCATTAAAAAAAATTGAAATTAGCTAAAACCAGTTAAAAATTTAATGATTAAAAATTTATATTACATTACAACTAAGGACAACTAAGGACAAGGGGTGCTCAGATAAGCCACCGGGCTGGGGGCACTATGCCACTCGCCCCCCAAACCATCCCGCCAGCCAAGTTTTCACTCCCTTCCTAAAGGACAGCAACTCTGTCTGCATACGCAACTCCATTGGAAGGAGGTTCCAAAGGGCTGGAGCAGACACAGAGAAGGCCCTCCTTCTAGTGCCAGAGAGGTGTGCCTCTCTGGCTGATGGTACCACAAGAGAGCCTCTCCGGTCTGCTCTGGCGGGATGAACAGATGTCACATTACTTATTTATTTATTTATTTTATTTTTAGATTTGTATCCCGCTCTCCTCGGTTTCAACTGACTCAGGTCAGCTCACAAAGTCCCCTAATATCACTATTAAAGTGCAAACAAAAATACAATAGCATACAATATAACAGAACAGTAAAGTACAATAAATATCATATAGTAGGTCAGTACACATTACACATCAATACACATTACAGTACAGTAATACCTCGGATAACGCAAAGACTTGGTTCCAGAAGTCTTGGTGTTATCCGATTTTTAGTGTTATCCGATCCATTTTAAAATCCTATGGGATGGATCAGATAACGTTAAAGCTCCATAGAGATACATTGTAACCGCACAGGCTTTAGCGGTTGTTATCTGATCCATCCCATAGGACCTTAACGTTATTCGATCCAATTCTCCTCCCCAGATTACTTAACGTTATGCGATTTTAGCATTATCCGAGGTAAACATTATCCGAGGTATTACTGAACTATCAAAATACCATGGCCTATAGTGCAACAAAGCAATAAGGTTCAATAAATATCATACAGTAGAACAACAGACATCATAGTAGAAAACATTATAATGCAAAAAGGTCCACCTGCAGCTATAGTCCAATTACAAGGTTCCACTGGGCAAGAGAAGGAGTCTGTTGGGAGTGGGGGCAGCAGGTCTCATCACCACCAGCCCCTACTACAGCTGTGTCTCCTTTATCCGAGCCAGACCATGTGAGAGAAGGAGTTTGTTAAGGTGGGATGACTGGGCAGGCGCAAGGCATGGCATCGTCATCGTCTTCGAGCCTCCCATGGCCATGGGAGGCTTCTTTATCCTCCCGGCCGGTGGCGGGCCCAGGAGGGCACAGGGCACTTCAGCGGCAGCATCTTCGAGCCTCCCGTGGCTTGTGGAAGAGCAGTCCTGTTGGCTTGTGTAAGCATTCAACCCACTAGCTCCCTCTGCCCCAGACCTCTCCGTGTTCCCCTTGGGACCTGTGAACATCTGTCAGGCCCAAACTTGGAGCTCTGAGACTCCGAGCAGCCAGTAGTTAGAAACTTGTCCTGCAAAACCCTTGCAGCAACCTGAGATATCCACTTATTTAAAGTGATCTCAAAGAATGACAATGGAGAGAGTAAAAGTAATAGTTGTGGTAGCACATGGCGTCCTCTTTGCTTAGGCCAGGCTAAACTCTACATGTCTTACCTCCTTTCAGTAATCACACGTTCTTTTAGTCTCAACTATTGCTGGAATTTTGAGCATTGTTGACATACCTTTATATTTCCTTTCAATTCATCAACTTTTCAGTTTTATTAAGCTGTGTATGGGGTTCTGCATTCATTTACAGGCTAATATGAGAAATTATTAAATGCTCACCCTGCTAAGACAGGAGGACATAAAGGAGCTTCTTCTTTTTTTAAAAAAAAATATATTTTGAATTAGCAAGCACAGACAATTTAAACCTGATTCTTAAGGGAATCCTGTTGAAGAGCTTTGGTGCCCTAGATATTAATTAAAATAGACCTTGGAAACAGGGGAGGTTTCTCCCTTGTCAATGAAAGACAATAAAGTCCCACTTTTTTAGTCTCTCATCATTCCGACAAAATGATTAAAACAGATAATTTGTGACTCTTGGTGGTTTTTTTAAAAAAATTGTCCTGATTTTCAAAGGACAAATCATTTCTGTTTGCTGGTTCCTAACAGAGTACAGCAGAGGAATAAAACTGAGACATACCCCAGGGAGTGAGCGAACAACTGCAAGCAGACAGAGAGAGCAAACAAGGGGGTTTTTTTGGAGGGGGGGGTCAAGGGAGTGGCCTGTAATAATTTTCCAATATATATATGCAGTACTGTGCAAAAGTCTTAGGAAATCACCAGCTTGATTTTTTAAAGCAAAGTTTTAATTACCATGCTTAACTACAGAAAATACAGGAAATATCTACGCAAAATTCAAACAAACACAATTTTTAGAGCAAAATGGCTTCTCCAGGCACAAGTTGGTATTTAGTATGACCTCTTTTCATTCTAATCTAAGCACATCTTGAACTCTTTTGAGGAGACTGTCTTGAAGTTTTCTGAAGTTTATTTCTCTGTCCTGGTGATCCCATGCTGCTTCTATAACAGGGGTTCCCAAACTTTTCAGGCCACTGGCTGGTCACATGGATAATTGGGCTGGTTGTGTGGTTCCTCCCACCAGAAGCAGAAGTAAAATGCACCAATGCATGTGCAAAAGGCTGCCATAAATGGACCTGTAGCTGACATAAACACTCATTTGTCTATCTCTCTCCAGCTCTTCTCAAATATTGTCAATAACTGGACCTAGAAATTTCAAACTTGGATCCATCACTTCACAATACTCTTTTCCACTGATCTTCATTCCAATCTTTTTGAGCTTTAGCAAATCTTACCCTTTTCACCCTGTTCCTCTTCCACAAAAGTGGTTTCTTGGCTGCTACCCTTCCACAAAAGACCATTTCTGAGCAAGCTTCTTTGAACTGTGAATTTTTTTCTCAATTCTGTGTCTTGTATTTGGCATGTTTTGTTTGTGAGTACTTAATGGGCTCGATCCAGAATGTCAAGGACTGTATTTCTGAAGAAATCCCATTGTAGGAGGCAGAACAAGAGGTATTCAGAGGAAATATTTGTTGTTCAGTCGCACAGTCGATTCCGACCCTCCGTGACCCCATGGACCACCACCCGCCAGGCACTTCTGTCCTCCACCATCCCCCTCAGCCCAGCCAGCTCTGCCCCCACTGCATCCACAATACCATCTAGCCATCTCATCTTTGGCTGCCCCCTTTTTCTTTTGCCCTCCACCTTTCCCAGCATCAAGGCCTTCTCAAGTGAATCCTCTCTTCTCATTTGATGTCCAAAGTACTTCAGCTTCATCTTTACAATTTGACCTTCTAGGGAGCAGTCAGGGTTGATTTCTTCTAAGATTGATCTGTTTGTTCTCCTTGCTGTCCATGGGACTCTCAAAACTCTCCTCCAACACCACATCTCAAAGGCATCTATTCTTCTGCGCTCAGCTTTCCTAATGGTCCAGCTCTCACAGCCATACATTGCCACCGGGAACACCATTGCTTTGACTATATGAATTTTTGTTTGCAATTTGATGTCTCTACTTTTCATTATGCTTCCCAGATTTCTCATCGCTTGCCTCCCAAGAATCAGTCGCCTTTTTATTTGATGGCTGCAATCCCCATCTGCAGTGAGCTTAGATCCCAAGAAAGTAAAAACTGTCACTGCCTCTACTTCTTCTCCATCTATTTTCCAGGGACTGATAGGGCCTGTTGCCATGATCTTTGTTTTCTTTATATTGAGTCTCAAGCCAGCTTTTTCACTCTCTTCTTTCAACCTAATCAGGAGCTTCTTTAGGTCTTCCTCACTTTTTGCCATTAGGGTGGTATCATCTGCATATCTCAAATTGTTGATGTTTCTCCCAGCAATTTTGATCCCAAATTGTGATTCCTCCATCCCTGCATTGTAATGTATAGTTTGACTTTATTAATTTGGTCTGATGAAATTGTTATCTTAGAAACATTGTTTTTATGTGAAGAGAGAGGCATGTTAGTGCATTTCTGGTGTTGCTGCCAAATGTGCCATTGATATGTGAAAAAGAAGATTGAACCATTCGCTACATATAGACCTTGCCTACATCCAGTGAAGCCTAACTCTAGCTTCTTCACACTAATCAGCAGATTGCCATGCTTAGCAGATCAGATACTTATATAGGTGGTCTTTGCACCTTTCCAACTGGCTGGAGATTCTATGTGCAAACACCTAGGCCCCTTTCACCCAACTCAAGGAGATATGAGTTTGAAAGTCTGTGGGAAATGAGAGTATAAGTGGTAGTCATTAAATACAGTCCCTCTACCTAATGATGTATATATACATCAAAGTGCACACTATTATGCACTCATTTTATTTAGCATCAACATCAATGCCACTTTGTTTTTTGTGCAATTTGTGGCTGAGATGGACCAGTAGCCTTTGGACATAACAGATATTTGGACTATTAGTAAAGGTCTCCCTTGCTCGAAAGCCAGTCGTATCTGATTCTAGGGTTCTGTGCTCATCTCTGTTTATAGCCAAAGAGCCAGCACTGTCTACATTTTCAGACGTTTCTGTGGAGATGTTGGAGGCATGACTAGACACCGGATTGCATGGAATGCTGTTTACCTTCCCACCAAAGTGGTACCTGTTTATCTACTTGCAATTTCTTGCTTTCAAATTGGTAGGTTGGAAGGAGCTGGGACAGATGATGGGAGCTCACTCTGGCATGCAGTACTCAGGTATTAAATGACCTTCCAATCTTCAAGTTCAGTGTCTTAACCACTTGAGCCACCGCATAACCATATTTTTATTAATGTCAAACTTCAGAAGGGTTGTTGTGTCATGTATGCAAAGCTTCTCAGCGTCATCAGCTCGAAAGGTCCACCATCACTTTTCCTACTGCCTCCTATTTTGACCTTTCATGATGGGTCAATCTGATATGGATTTGCACTTTGGTGCATTTTTTTTTGTCCAGATATTACTGCAAGGAAGACTCTTTCTTCTGGGTTCCTTAATTGAAGCTGAACTTTCTCCTGCCAACAGGTTCTAGATGTGAATCAATCCCATGATGCAACATGTCTCCCCAGTGCCAGCTCTGACAATGATGGCCACACAAACTGTTCCCCCTCCCCCCTATCAAGAGACCCAACAGGTGAGTGTGCTTTGGAACTCCTCCAATGCTTAAAAACATTGAGCAAAAGTTGTTCAGCTTAGGGTTGCTAGAGGAGCACTCCTGAACTATGCAGGAGAAAAGTAAGAAAAGAAGAACAGAAATACATATGTTCACAAAATGTCTGTCTGTCTGTCTGTCTTTCTTTCTTTCTTTCTTTCTCATCGTTACTCCATAACTCAAGTTCTCGAGCAGATAGCAAAACAAAGGCAAAACTATAACAATATAAACCACTGATTTAAAATTAAAAAGAGATGGGAAAGGGGGTTAGATTTACAGCTCTCAGAAACTGATATCCAACACAGTCATAGGCTATGATTACCATGGAATTCCTCGACCTGTTTCCTCAAAACCAGATACTTCTGTCTTCGCCATAAATATTGTACCAAGCAAGCTTTATCCCTGGGTAGCTGTTCCATAACTGGGGCCAGGGGAGGGAATCATAAGATCCTGTTCTGAGCATTTGAATGGGCCACTTGGTGGAGAAAAACATCTAAAGATCATAAGATACAAGCTGGTATATATGTGAGAAGATGGTTGGTGAGGAATTGACCAGAGATGATGGTGTTATGTGATTTTGAAGTAAGGCTGTGATCAGCAGTCTAGAGGTCTTATCCTTCACCCACTGAAGGAATCAACCTGCCTGTAATTCATGACTAAACCAAGACATTGTATTACCTGAAGGACAGCCGTATCAAACCTTCGTGAAACCCTAAAAGGCTGTGATTGCTGGTCAGAGGTGATAGTATTGGACTAGGATTTATTTGAACAAGACACATTGATGCTTTTCAGGTCTTTCTTGAACTAGAGCAGTGGTTCCCAACAAGGGGTACAGAGCCTACTAGTGCACTTCAATTCCCAGAAGCCTAAGTCAGTACATTGGCTGATCAGTGCTTTGGGGAAATAACTTAGGCTTCTGGGAATTGAAGTCCAAAAACCAGCATTTGGGAAACACTGAACTAGAGCATTCATGGCCAAACTATTTGATCCTTGATAAGTATTGGTTCTTTGTTGGCAATTTTCCTGTTAGGAAATGTCTTGGGTTTTAGCACAAGTTGGCATTCGTTCTGCATCTTGAGTAGGTGAAGTGACTGTTTCCACCCAGAAAGGTTCAAAAACAGTTTATTTCCCATCACAGCACCATCCCCCCTCATCCTGCTGTTTAAAAGCTAGTGATTCTGTCTATATTTTAAAATATAGACCTGGAACATTAGAAACAGTTTCTTCCCAGACACTGGTGTGAGCAGAAACACTTTTCTTTGGTTGGCATTTATATTGCTTGAGAAGGGACAACTTGGCGGAGGGGAGCTGGAGCTTTGCCAGCTGAAAGGGAACACTGCTGCATTTCCAAGTTAATGCGTCCTCTTGTAGGGTTGAAAAAGATACCAGCATATAAAGGACAGCTGAATGCTCTCAGAGAACATGGCACATACCCTGCACCACCCCAAGTAAATCCACAGAGCCCTTGATCCACTAGCATTCAAGCCATCGTCTTTAAGGCTTCGGTGCTTTTTATCCTGAGGCCAAGAAGTGATTCTTTTAAATTCTGAGTCCCTGTTATGTCCAGAGTTTCTAGACCATGGTGAAATTAATTTTTCCCATGTAGAACACTTGTAAGGGAAATATCAGTGGAAAAAAATTGATTTGTGGTAATTCTTCCCAGGCTCAAGTTTTGGTTATGAAATGCTGCTGGCCAGGCAAGCTACTGCTGAAAATGTTGGGCTGATTCAGTGGTCTCAGTCCAATCAACAGTAAAAACAGAATGGTCTAGTTTATCTTTAGAACCTACCATATATACTTCTTTACATTAAATTTTTTAACATTTTGGGTATACCTTTGAGCACAGCTACTCTGGATGCATTTCCCTTATTATGGTTTTCATAGCACATTCCAAAGATTTCCCAGGAAAGAATTAGGACATTTCCCCCGCTGGAAAATACTAGTGTCTTTTCACTTTGAGAAAAACAGCACGTGTGTACATGCATGCAGAGAAAGAAAGAGAGAGAAAGCTTCATCTTTGTGAATTAATAGCAGAGTTTAGCCTACAGTCAGTGTCCAGTCTCAGCACAAATTGTTTTGAATGGCATGGATTCAAGAATGGCGTATATGAAGCTATGCAAGAGAGAGACCTCCTGCTATGTACCAAAATGGTAATTCTAGCCTGCCCACAAACATTTAAATATAGGATACATTTTTCCAGGCCAGAAGATATTATTACTGAGCAGGCATTAGTCCAATTTAGAAATTCAGGATTAGATATGAAATGTTTTTCAGCAGTGCTTGTAAGAGCACCAAGACTTTGCCAGACGAGACCAGTGTTCGGTTACTGTTCTGATCAGTAGATGTCCCTTAGAAACGTTCAAGCAAGGTTGCAGAGGGTGATAATCTTCCTGCTGGTTTGTCTTCAACATTTTCTATTCAAAGATATTTTACCTTGGAAAGACATGAAGGTGTTGTTTAACTTCTGCATTTAAGAGCCACTGAAGTCACTGACATTCATCGGTTATGTCAGAGCCTTAATCTAAGCAATCACTAGTTATAAAGGGAAAATATATGAGCAAGGGAGTGTTCTTGCTCTATTCCACTCACCCTAGTCTTCTTCCATGTGGCTTTGTAAAGACTTATAGAGCAGGGGTGGTCAAACTACAGCCCATGGGCCGGCCCCAGCCAATGACACCATTTCATGTGGTCTGCTGCCACCCTTTCCACTCCCAGAAGCAGAAGTAGGCACATTTATGACAGCCGTAAAATGCACCCATGTATGTGTAAACGTGCCCAAACCTACCGTAAATGCAGCCATGGCGGTCGTAAATGCGTTTATGACAGCCACAGATGTGTTTTACTCCAGTGTTTACAGTGGGAGGAACCACATGACCAACCCGCTCAACCACTGGCCTGCAGCGCAAAAGGTTTGGCCACCCTGTCATAGAGGCTTTCTAACCAATCAAAAAACTTCATTTTCCAAAGTTTCCAATTCACATGGGTGGTTTCTCTAGATTTCACACCACAAAATTTGCGGAGTACAAATACAGTACTGAAACAATTTTTTATTTTCCTTGCTTAAACATAAATTTCTCTGCTCCAAGACAACAAATGTTACTCCTTCTCTTCCAGGTCTCCATCACTTGCACAAAGTGCGCGCTGTCTAAGCACAAGCAAATTCTCATGATTTTCCTTTTTATTAAACCTGATATTTTGTGTCTTGTGCAAGTAAACATTTTTTGACTTTTCAATATGGATGCTGTTGTAGAGCACATATTTTCTTTATGAGAGGCTGTGGATTCAAACGCTGTAATTTCCAGTTAGAAGATTCTGAGATAACATGCTGGTTGGTTGGATGAATGGTAGTTTTTAAAAAAGACATCTTTTGAAGTTCTGGGCTTATTTTAAGGCCAGGTATTCATAAATTGACTGTCCATAGTTGGCAGAACATTGAGAGAAAGAGGGCTGACCATCTTCATGATAAACCTTATGGTAACTTCCCCGCAATGTCTCTCCATTTAATTTATATTCCTGTTGACAAGTAGGAAAAAGTAACTGCTGTTCTTCTTCTTCCATGTCTAGGCCAGATGCAAAACTGCCAAAATGAAGCCAGCTTTTGGTGAATTCATTTCTGCAATTCCTTTTGCCTGACCCAGTGTGAGAAAGATTACCGGTATAGGGTTTCTGTTGCCCAGGGTATGCCCGATTGTTGTTTCAAAAATACCACAATCTTCAAGGAAGCTCTTTCTGTGTACCCCGGTAACTTCTGTTCATTCCTCTGCATTGCCTTAGTTTGAAATTGCTGTGGGCCAATACTTTATTGCAGTTTCAGAGATAGTGTGGAAAAATTAAAAATTAAGGCCAGCAGCCATGGGGGTTAGTTCTATTTATTTATTTATTTATTTATTTATTTATTTATTTATTCTCTCTTTGATAATAACATAAAAATTCAAATTTTCTGAATCAATGTGTGATCCAGAACATAGTTTACACATTGGTATTTTCTTTTTTTAAATTGTTTGATAAACAAAATACAGTATATAGAAAAATATGTTTATTTGTTTGTTTGTTTATTCAATTTATATACCGCCCTACTCGGTTTAACAGGGAAAAAGACATGACAAAGTGCGAATATTTGTGTAAGCAACATTTCTATCTGCTTGACAAAAATGTATATACAGTAAAACCCCAGGTTACAACTGCCTCTGTTTAAGTTTGCTGCGGTTTACAATGGAAATGCTGTCCCAGTTAACACATTTTTAATGTATTTTTTTCGGGTTACAATGATCAAATCAAGACCATTTTTAAATTTTTCAATGTATCCCTATGGCTGTTTCAGTTTACAATTCTTTGGGGTTACAGCAGAGGCTTTTGGAATGGACCTCCGTCGTAACCTGGGGTTTTGCTGTATTGAGTAAAAACATTGGAAGTGTGTGCAAAGACATAGATGAACATTCATTTCTTTTTTTTCCGGGGGGAAGAAAAAAGGCAAACTATACAAAATATAATCAGTATATACAATACAAGACACACTCCATTTTCCCAGTGTATTTTAAAATGAGGATGTGGGTCTTATATGCTAGCAAATAGGGTACTACCAGAAACATGTACCGATGAGGATTTAATTTTGGTCAATGACAAAGCCAAGAAGGTAGTTTCATTTGGACAGTCTAATGTTTGATCTGGACACAAAAGAAAAAACCCACTAATGCTCAGCTGCATTTTGTCAAATATGTGTGCTCTGAAAATGAAGGGGTAGATCTATAGCAGCACAAATCATGCAGCTGGCACAGCTGGACTCAGGATGGACCTAATCCATAAATTTTTAAAATCCATCTTGAACAGGAGTGTCCAACCTTGGTGCTCCAGCTGTTCTTGAACTTAAATTCCCAGAAGCCCTGATCAGCTGGTTTTCTGACTTGGGCTTCTGGTAATCGAAGCCCAAGAACAACTGGAGCCCCAAGGTTGGCCACCCCTCATCTAGAATCTCATGAAAGAAATGACATACACTGTCAACCAGATCTTTCTGTCATTTTCACAGTGATACTGAATAAAATACGCTGGCAACATATATACATCTGTATGTTCTGAGTTTCCAGATGCTAGCTGATCATACCAGCTGATCAGAACTGAAATGTTTAATTGGCCTGTTCTTCTTAATACACAAGGTTATTGTTGATACTTGGAATATCTAAAATTTCTCCATTAGTATCACTGTGGAGACCACAAAGAAACTGGAAGCTAAGCAATGGAATATGGCTTTCTGGCTAAGCTCAATGCTTCAGCACATAATTTGAATGCTTCCTTTCCTGTTAATTAAGGCTAACAGCTTTAAATCGGTGGGTCTCATTATTTTAGAAGAGCCTAGCAGCTTTAGGATTAAGTTTACTGGCCCTGAATTGTTGGAATCTCTCCATAACTGCAATGATCCAGCAGCTGAGGGAAGTTTAGGGCTGAAGGGATTAGTTGTTAGCTGCGCTGAAAACCTCAGGAGTTACAAAAGAATGTAGATTGAGGGTTAGTTAAGTGTGAAGAGCCTAATTTAATTCACATTATACTGTGGATTAACAAATTGCAGCTGCTGAAAAGAGTCCTGATAGCTAGTCACCATGCCAAACACTTTCATGTCCCAGGAGAAAGTGATCAATGATCCAAACATTCATTTCTGTGTTGGCCAAAGATTTGCCAAACAACATTACAAGCATTTCAAAATGCAGTGCTCTGTGGCAGTGGCCAGGGCACAGGAAAGCTGTTAAGAAATGTGATTCCTCTCCTAGGAGAAATGCTGATTTGAAGCTTCCTCCCATGTCTAATTCATATGTGATTAAGGATGTGGCAATATAGGGGGCTGAATTTGGTATCATACCATTAAATAACTGTGTCACTACTTCATTGTACAGTATAGTGAAATCATGATTTTGCAGCGTAGAATCGTAGAATAACTGAGTTGGAAGTCACACCTCCTGCTCAATACAGGAATCCAAATCAAAGCATATATAACAGGTGGTGGTCTAATTTTTTCTTGAATGCTTCCAGTGTTTGGAGCACTTACCACCTCTCAAGGAAGTTATTCACACTGTTGTACTGCTCAGACTGTTAAGATGTTTTTTCTAATATTCAGTCTATATTTGGATTCTTGTAGTTTCAGCCCATTATTACATGTCCTGCACTCTGGGATGGTGGAGAACAGATCCTTCCAATCCTCTGTATGAGTATCTTTCGGGTATTTGAAGAGAGCTATAATATCCCCTCTCGGTCTTCCTTTCTCAAGGCTGGAACCTCCTGCCAACAGACTTCTGCCTCCGACCACAACTGCCGGCCTTTATCACATAAAAACATAGTTGGCCCAGCAGGGATATGTGATTTTAAAATATACCACGCTTCTCCAGTTCTTTCTCAACTCACTTCTCCAGTTCTTTCACTTTTTCTTCCAACAGTGCTACCAATTTACACATCCTTCATGTCTATGCTGTGTTGTTCTGACAAACATTGCACATACCCTGCAGATCACCACCACTGAAGGGTCTCTTCCCTCCATAATCTCTGTATTTAATTCTTTCTCTTTAAATCTTAAAAACCTTTTCTTTGTATTCCCATTTGCTCTTGGCAGTTGCCAGGCTGTACCCTTTCCCTTAAGCCTCCCTCCCTCCTTCCCTTCCTCTTTCTAGGCCAGTGGTAGCAAACCTATGGCACACAGAGTTTACTCTGCCCCTCTGGCCAGCAGCCCAATGGGAGCGCTTCCTCCCTCCCCCAGCACAGAGTTCACCCCACCCCTCTGTCCAGCTGCCCAATGGGAGCACTCCCTTCCTACCCCCATCACAGAGTTCACCCCACCCCTCTATTTGGGCACTTAGCCTCTAAAAGATTCGCTATCACTGGTCTAGCTCTATCCCCTTCCTCTCAGGTTGAGCAAACGGTCCTCTTCCAGTGTGCTCTCTCAAATGTTAGCAGGCGAAATCTTAATCAGAGAATAACCATTGCAACAACACTCTAGCAAATTTTAGAAGTTAGATATTTGATATGTTACTTTATAAATGTAGATGTGAAAGGCAGTTCTGTGCATTCTGAATTGGTGAGAATGAAATATGTGATTTAATAATTAAAATTTTGAAACATGTCAAGCACGTACATGTCTTTAAGAGACAGAATTTTGCACAAACTTTATTGTGTCCTGATTGTTCTTATCAATGATTAGTCTGCAAGCCATTGAGAAATAATTGTTAGAAAGTGATTGTCAGAAGTACAGAGATGGCAGTCCTTGAGATATTTATTTATTTATTAGTTCAAATTTATATTGCCGCCCACTCACTGTGGCGACTCAGATAGTTAGTTGGCAATCCTATTAGTCTCAGTGCCATTTACTTCTAAGTAAATATTATTTTAACATATTGAACTACAAACAGGGAGATCAAAATTTGAATCTCACTCACCCATGACCTTGGAAGAATAGCCAATCTTCCAAATTATCATTCTTCACATAGTTGTAAAAATAAGATAGAGGATGGCTAGAAGAAAGAAACATGAATGTTACTCTGGACCTGCTGCCCAAAAAAGAAGATATATTATAGAATCATATCACATAAAGAAACAGCATAAAGAAAATTGACCTGTTCTCAACAGCCCTATCAGTTTTGTACTGATTTAGAGAGAAAAGGAAAACTAGTTAGTATTATTTTACAAGATATATGGAAGGGACTTCAGCTCTACAGCCATGATTCCCAGCCAATCATGCCTAAATCACTGGTGGGACAAAGAGTTAATCAAGGTGGTGCACAAGGCTTTCATAGTAATCACTAGAAAATTGTCTCCCTGCAAGTGTAGCAGGGCATCATTCACCAGTCTGACTTTTTCGATGTGCTGGTAGTAACTCTAGCCTAGATACTGGGTGTTAATGTCCCTGCCCACCAGTTTAACATAAAAAGGATAACATAATGTAAACCTACAAAGTATCTTTCCTGGAGAAAGGGGTATACAGTACTTGTTTCTAGGGTGGTTGGACTTGGGTTCATTGATAATGTGATTTGTGGGATATAAAGTATAAAAGATTGGATCTCCGTTGCAAACCTGCTCTGCTACTTCCAGGATTGAATGAAATCTCTACAATATGAGCTACTTTCAAAGCCACATGGGCCTCTTTATCCTCATCTCTTAAATGTATCCCTCTTGTGAGAAAGGTCACTTTGCACAAATGATACCTTGGTAGAGGATTTTATGGCTTTTGGAACTGCTGTGTCATCGTTTGTTCGCTTCACTTCTGCTCTTAGTTCCCTTCCTTCATTACCGTCTCTCTCTCTCTCTCTCTCTCTCTCTCTCTCTCTCTCTCTCTCTCACACACACACACACACACACACACACACACACACACACACACACACACACACACACACACACACACACCACTTCAATATGCTAAGCTGTGGGTGAACGATGGGGGGATGGGATGACGCGTCATGAAACACACAACACTCTGATCCAGCAGAGAACAACTTCCACCTCGAACTCCTGTTCGAGGCCCTTTTATTGTTACAATCGTATAAGGAAATGCTTACATAGAAAATCACCATTGGCTACTTAGGCCTTGTACATTGGCCATGATTGGGTCATTCTATGGTGGGCTTCTACCTGATTGGCTAACATCTTTATGCATACCTCCTAGCATTCAGTCTCATGACTTAACTGTGTAACAAACAACTTCCCTCCACGTATGCAATCTTGTGACCTGAGACGGCCACAGCCCCAAAAGCAGGAGACCTTTGAACTGGATCAGGGATGAGCACTGGCTAACTTACTGAGGGTACAAGGGTTAACTTTAGGGGCAGCATACCAGGAGCCTGTGGGCAGTCACTGTAATATGGGAGCCCCCATCAGTTCCCCACATGTCCCCTTTGTTTATATTATTAAAGACAGGATATAGTAGGGGCAGTCCTTATGGCAATATCGCCTATCGAGGACTATGAAGTCTCCAGGTTTTAGGGCTGACAAGGGCCCAGGAGGTCTGTAGCACCTCTTGCATACCTGTGTGCATTTTGGAAGGCTTTTGGATGAGGCAGCATACTAAAATCAAAAACACTAAGCATATAATAACACATTGTATAACTGTTTTAAAACCAAGCTGAATTGGAAAGCAAGGACCAGAGTGAATCCCATAGCGAAGGCCAGGGACTGTCTGCATGAATGTTGTTGTTGAGATGCTCCTTTAATGCATGGAGCTCATCTTCTATGGCTCTATTCAGATCATGAAAATGTACCTTGCAACCACTTTCTCCCACAGTATGACAAAAACCTTGTTGTTTGCAAGAATGTGATTAAGGGCTATCCTGTGTTGCATGGTTACCTGTTTCAGCTTCAGATCTTTAGTGATTCTTCCTGTAACATTGAGAGAATACTGCAATCTACAAACTAGTACTAAAATGAATTTTCTATTGTCTTGTGCTATTATTCCAAGGTATGTTCCTAGGTTTATGGCGTATGTGACAGCGGCAGCAGCTGCCATCCTTCTGAGGTTATATAACTGAGCTGGACATATGTTATGACCTCATTAAAGCACGTGTGACTTATGGGGCCTACTAGTCTGGGATGTGCAGCGTGACTAGGTCTATTGACTTGTATCAGAAACGTGAGGTAACCCACCGCTGCATACCGGTACTTTCCAGGGGTGATAATTCATGGCTATTCCATTGAAGAACCATGGGTTAGGATCTCTTAATTGCCAATCTCTGCATATGTCCCGCTCCCACCCAAGTCCGGGTTGTAGTGTGGTGCATTATCATAAATGTCACTCCAGGATGATTGTGTGAAGTTCAGGCTGATGATGTAAAATGTGTTCCTCCCTCCCCACAAATGTAGGGTAATCAGAATAAGCACTGTAATTTCACAATCTGGGCAAGATATGCCTCCCCTTATCCCAAGATTTCCATTTCCCATTTTTCATTCCAATTATTATGGCAGCAAAACATATACCTTTGGTGAATGCATGAAATATAACAAAACTTGATATCATTGAGCTGATTAGGTACCTTTGAAAACCAAACCATTTCGGTTCCCTGAGTGATCCACCTCTGCAGATCACTAAGCACAATATAAGTCTGTTCATATATAAGTCTGTTCAATGTTCCATTAAGGTGGATAGGAGGAGAAACTGGAACTGTCAAAGAGTGTTCAAAATGCAAAGTAGCATCAGGTCCATGAATGTCAAATATATAATGTGCATGTCAGGTCCACATATTCAAGGATAGGTCTGATGAGGGTTGAGCAGCCAGTCCAGCAGGTGGAAGGCAGCAAACAACAGCAATGAGAAGGATAAATGTCATGGAGTTCATAATCAATTGAGCAATGATGGCTGCCAAAAAGGTTTGCGGTTCTTCTTCAACTTGCACTTAGGCTAGTGCTTTCTTGGCATCACTGCTGAGAGACTTCGGCATCTCCCAGGTCACTCATTTGGGGCTACTGCTCCTCTGGTCGGACAGGGAGCTTGCATCTCCGAGCTGTCGCCTCCCACTTCAGGGACATCACTGGCTTGAACCCTGGTATTGGATTGGGCTGCACCTGGTGCTGACTCATTCTCCCACTGGAAGGGCCGCATACACCATCCTGGAAGCCAAACTGCACCTGTAGGGGTAAAGACTACAGCGACTGCTGCATGACCTTGGCCCCACATGATCAGGCGGGCAAGATCCGCCCATAAGGGGCTTGGTGGTTGGTGATAAATCACCAGAGGTCTTTCTGGTGGAACTTCTTTCTGAGAATGCCATTCCACTGGCGAATGCAACTTCCCGTGAGGGACTAACAAATGGATCCAGGTGAAGAAGGCCGTTGCCACGACCTCCTGCACCCGTTGAGGCCAAATTCCCCTTTCTTCAGTTTGTTTTTGAAGAAGAGTCTTGAATGAATGATGGGCATGTTCTACAATAGCTTGCCCTGTAGACTTGTATAGGATGCCATGCACAAGGGAGATGTCCCAGAGAGTGCAGGATGGCGCAAAAGCAGTAGAAACATAGGCAGGGGCGTTTGCAACCTTAAGGATCTTAGGGTGGCCCATGACTTCAAAAGGGCAAAGACAATGCAGAATGACATGATGTGTGGTCTTCCCTGTCCAGAGGATGGCCCAAATGAAGCCTAAGAAGGTGTCCATGGTGAGATGGACATGTGAAAAAGGTGATAAGGCAAGAACTGAAGTTACATCCATTTGCCAAAGGACGTTGGCCTCTAGGCCTTGGTGTATAGCCACATCAAGAGGAAGGTAGACAGGTGACTTAACCATATCAAAAGGAAGGTAGACAGGTGAGAAAGAACAGGAAGGGCAGGCAGAGATGATGTCTCAGGCTTGGGGCATAGGGATAGAAAACTGGTGATTGAGTTGGCATGCATTCTGATGAAAAAGGAAATGGGTTGCAAAGAAATCTGAGAAAAGAAGGTACAAGGATTGGAGCACTTTATTGGTGACCTTGTTGCCCTGTGAAGGGGCGTCTGTGAAGCCTGTATGAGATCGAATAAGAGCAGCAAAGAAAGGAACAAATTGAGCAAAAAGCAGGTACTGGAGAGTCAAGAACTGTGAGATCAGCAAGTGATCCAGAGCTTGAGAAATATAGGCATCTGAAAGACAGAAAAGCAGATTAGAAACATACTGTGTATCAACTGTGAGATTGAAAGTAGTGTTGAGAAACAAATGAAAGGATAAGATAATAGCGGCAAGTTCAGAAAGTACCATTGAAATGCAGAGTGCCATGAGGCACATGGCCCGTGAACCTGAAGAATCTTGGTAGGCCACAACTCTGTGATGTAGAAAACCATATGTGAAAAGGCTGATGGTGTCAGAAGTCAGTGCAGCAGAGAGCAGAAAACCAAGCACAAAAGGCATCTGGTGGACCAGTTGAAACCTGGAATTTTTAGGAGCATTGAAGCAAGGGTCTCTCACAAAATCTGAAAAGGCAATCTGATAAGACATGAGAAACAAATGCTCAGCCTGACAGATAGGAAGGTCCCAGTCTGTAGGGTGAATGCTAATAAAGTTAATCAATTCTGCAATGCACACTTTGATGACTGCAGGAATACCCAAAAGGGTAGGAAATAAAAGGACAGGCAGCAAGTGCAGAGGAAACAAATGTGGCTGTGGCCCTCGATCAATCATTTGCTGGCAAAGAGCTGCCTTAATCTGATGGAGGGCATGTCTTATCCCTGTGGTGATCGGAATGTGCTCTACAGGATCTCTCTGCCCTCTGATGGCAGCAAACAAAGGCTGGAGCTTCTCTGTAGAGAGGCCGAGATAAGATTGAACCAAATTCAGGTGGCCCAAAAACTTTTGCAATTGTGCCAGAGTTAAGTGAAAAGGCACTTTAAGGCCTGGAATCAAGGAGGAAGAATTTTCCTGGAGAAGGCACTGATCAAGATACTGAGAGGGAAACTGTTGTTGATTCTTCTCTGGGGCAATAATTAACCCCTTGTTCCGCAGGTCTGCTGTGAGCTCAGGAATAGCTCTCTGCCACCTATTAACCAGATTTGTGTAGCTGTCTCCCTGCCTGATGCTAGTAAATGATTCAAGGGATGGTCTTTTGGCGTTCTGGACTTTGAGCCAGTTTTGTTTGACCAGATTGTTACGAAGCTCACCAAGCAAACTGAGAGAAACATTGCTTTCTGTGACACTTTTCTTTAGCTCCTTTTGGCCCTGGGAATTTTGGGCCGCTGAGCAAACTGAGAACAGAGGGACGACGTTCTGAATATCAGCTGTTTGAGCACTGACCGAAGCAGAAGTCAGTCTCTCTTTTACTCCCTGAGAAGGAGCCAAATTGAGCTGGTTCACTTCCTCATTTACGGCTGCAAGCTCTGTGGCCGAAGACACATAAGGCAGAAGAGGGGGAGGAGGGTCAGGGGGGTCTGCCGGAGGAAGATCAAGGAACTCCTGTGGCTTAGGTGGGGGCAGCATCAAGGGTTGCGATGCCGGAGGAAAAAGGATTACCTGTGGCAAGTCTTCAAGTCCTCTCAACAAAATATTTCCCTTATTTAATTTGCACACGGCTTCAAAACACATCTGCCAGGTGAGAAAAATTCTACCAGGCAAGGCTGGAAGTTTACGTAGCTTAAATCCAATTTGTTCCCAAAATTCTGCTGCTAAACTGCCTGATTCTGGGTACCAGGGGCAACAGCTATTTATTTCCTTAAGCAGCTCTTGCACTGCTTCAGTTACATTAGAATTACCATTCTTTTGGAGCAAACACACCAGATCGTTACAATGGTGCTGCTGAGGGGTTGTCAGAGAACTCCCCATTTTTCAAGTAAAAAAAAAGGAAGGGAGGGGCAATACTCACTGGGATCCGAAGATGAATGGCGCCGAAGCCCGTGCTGGGCGTGGTGAGATCGCGATAGGATGAGCCACACACCGATGTGTGCTGCACCTGAAAATTCTGTGCCTCAGAGAGGGCACCACTTGCGGGTGAACGATGGGGGGATGGGATGACGCGTCATGAAACACACAACACTCTGATCCAGCAGAGAACAACTTCCACCTCGAACTCCTGTTCGAGGCCCTTTTATTGTTACAATCGTATAAGGAAATGCTTACATAGAAAATCACCATTGGCTACTTAGGCCTTGTACATTGGCCATGATTGGGTCATTCTATGGTGGGCTTCTACCTGATTGGCTAACATCTTTATGCATACCTCCTAGCATTCAGTCTCATGACTTAACTGTGTAACAAACAACTTCCCTCCACGTATGCAATCTTGTGACCTGAGACGGCCACAGCCCCAAAAGCAGGAGACCTTTGAACTGGATCAGGGATGAGCACTGGCTAACTTACTGAGGGTACAAGGGTTAACTTTAGGGGCAGCATACCAGGAGCCTGTGGGCAGTCACTGTAATATGGGAGCCCCCATCAGTTCCCCACACTAAGCAGAATAGACGTAGTGTTTTATCAAATACAGCGCTATTTACCATTAGCTATTCCTTGAGTGTAGCTTCTTTTCTGCTGAAACTGGAGACTGAAAGAAACAGCAGGGAAATGTACTTAACAATTTGCTCCTAGGGGAAAGTTTAACAAACATTTTGACACTACAAGTGCTTCATCACTGCCATTCTGTCCCATCAAGTCTGTGAGAATTCTGTGTAAGGAAGGACAACAGAAGAAAACTGGTTAAAATGAAATGGAGAGTAATATTAGAAAAGATATCACCCTCTAGTGTACACACATATCTCAAATCATTCAGATGGTCTGGGAAATAACATTTTTAAGTGAGAAACAGCTCAGTATATATTTTTGAATCAAACTAACTGTATAGTCCAACCAGCCACCCTAAGCTCCAAAATATCATCCTCTGACTCCCTAAACTGGGGGTTGGCAAACTACCTCCCTAGAGCTCCATACATCACTCAAGGCAGATTTGCATCCATTGGGTGTGCTCCTGTTTTTTTTTTTAAAAAATGCAAAAAATTGTTCACTATTAGAAGCTTCCTAATAGTGGTAGCTTTGTGATAGTGGTAGCTTTGTCCTAAATGATATCAGAATTTGACGAAACATCAAGTGTTGATTTTTTAATATATTCCTTGTTCATTTTTGGACAGTGTAGTGAGTCAGCATGTCCCACAGTTCAGAATAATGAAAACTGCAGCCCAAAAACAGGGAGAAGGCTGGGACCTTCCCTGGCGTAAAGGGATAAAGTAGTGGTTCAGGATACAGTGAATCAGATTGAAGAGGGATAAGCCAAAAACTTTTCTCTGAAAACCTCAAGCTTTTCTCTGAATCAGATTTTCATCCAAGCTAGAAATGTTTGTGATTCCAGAACGTTCCTTAAGGCAATAATTATGAGTCTGTGAAGTTCCGTCCATAAACCCAAAGAGTGTGGTTTTGCTGGCAGCATGGCATGTTGAAGGGTCTCAGGATGTCTCCAGTGTTGTGCTGGTATAGTAACTCCAAGTTAATAAGTTTATCCTTATACTGATTGGTCTATCAATATGATTCTGTCTTATTGTTATCTCAGAGCAATTGTTGTTTTTCTGTTCTCAGGCTGGTCAATTACTGAAATAAACCTGATTAATTGTATAGTTATAAGTTCCTTCCCTCAGAGCCAGTTTCAGTGGAATCTCAGTTGATGTAATTAATGCGTTCTCAGGGACATTTCTTACAGCAAAAATTACTTTAACCGAATTTCCCATGGGAATGCATTGAATGCAGTTTCCCATGGGAATGCATTGAAAACCAATTAATCCGTTCCAAAAAAACCCCATAAACTGAGCCACTATTTTCTATGGATTTCCTTTTGTTATGTGATTTTTATGTTAACCGAGCCGTTTGTTAACCGAGGTTACACTGTATCTATTTTCCATTTTGCAAATCTTTCCCAATGTCACCTTAGCTCTCCTATAAAACCTAGCATTGTAGCCATGTTTAATAGGGAGCACGTAGCTTCATGGTTCCCAATGTGGGACACACACCCTACAGGGGGACATTTTGATTTTTAAGGGGGGCAATTTAGAAGCTTGTTTAGACCAAGTTAATTGTATTTTAGGTTTCCTCAAGTGATCAGTAGTTCACTTTTTGAATAGTAAGGATTATATATCACCAGAGAGGGGAGCATCAGGATGTTAGAGATGCTTAGATGGGGCATGGAGAAAAAAAATGTTGGGAACCACAGACCTAGCCATTCTTCCTTCCATTGTCTCATTCTTTCTTGATAATAATAATTTTGTGTCAGACATTATTCTGGGCTGAAAGGATTTTTGCGGAAGAAACTCCACTCAGGGAATGCCCAAATGAGGCTCCTTTCATGTCCCCAAGAGCTTAGTCAGAGACGGGTGCTCAATCCGTCATGCAGTTCCCAGGTTTTGAACTGCAAACTTGCTAGCCTTCCAGCTAGCAAAGCGAGCTTCTTAACCACTGAGCAGCCCCTATTCTTTCTTGATTTCACCAATAGATCTGCAATACTTCTGGGCCAGTTCTGTGCTGTTGCCTGGGAGATGCCCAGATGTACTTGCAATGTTTTCCACTCTTCAAGGAGGTTCTTTCTACACACACACACACACACACACACACACACACACACACACACACACACACACACACACACACACACACACACACACACACACACACACACACACACACACACACACACACACACACACACACACACACACCAACTGAAGGAGGTTTACTATAATGCTCCACACAGCTGTGTTTTAGATTGCTTCTCAACCAAAGAACTATAATCAATTTGTAATTTCCATTTTGTGATGTTCTCATGCCACTGTTCCAAAAGGGTGTTGGGTCAACTACATCCTAGATCTCACGCTGGAAACACATACCCAATACTTAGATAATATCTCACACTTTGAAGAAGCCCCTTTCAGTGAACATACAATAAAAGCTGGGATAAATCTGATCTTGATTATAGAAACAAAATGAACTCACTGGATAGACATTAAAACAGAGCTTGACTTGGCAAGAAGCAGCCAAAAAGCTTGAAGACTACTGAAAAGGCTGAACAATAATCCAAACAACACTGTATGCAAATATAACCCCAAACCAATAGCACGCAAACTACTTTTGGAAGAAAGACCAACCAATGCATAATAGAAATGAAATAGGTTTTTCTTCTTTTTATATGTTATTTGATTGTATTTGTTCTTATTTTACTTACTTATTTTCTTTATTGTTTGATGGCTTTTGTCTTTATTGTGTGCTAGTGCAGAGCAGTGCCTAGCACTAAATAAATGGTAAAGAGATAGTCAGAGTGAATCCAATGAATTTTCATGTTCAGTTGCAGCCGATTCCAACCCTTTGTGACCCTATGGACCATTGCCCGCCAGGCACCTCTGTCCTCCACCATCCTCCTCAACTCAGCCAGCTCTGCCCATTGCGTCTACAATACCATCTAGCCATCTCATTTTTGGCCACCCCCTTCTTCTTTTGCCCTCCACCTTTCCCAGCATCAAGGCTTTCTCAAGTGAATCCTCTCTTCTCATTTGATGTCCAAAGTACTTTAGCTTCATCTTTACTATTTGACCTTCTAAGGAGCAGTCAGGGTTGATTTCTTACTGTCTTCATATTAGTGGAATATAAGAAGATGTAAGAATGGACTCAATTATATCTGGATCGAGCAAATTAAACATGTTGGACAAAGCACATAGGACTGGTTCCTTCACCTTTTAAATAATTGCTGGATAAGCAAACAAATCCCAAAAATATGGTGGAAGACAAAAGTAATTTCTGCACTGAAACTAGGCAAAGAACCATCAGATCCTAAATACTACAGGCCAGTTTCCCTACTACACCATCAATATGAAGTGTTTGGACAAAATGATATTAAAACATCTCAACCCTAAAATTGAACCTCTTCTAATTCTATAACATGCAGGCATTTGACTTTGTAAAAGCTGTACAACTCAAATCTTAAATCTAGCGCAGCCTATAGAAAATAGCAGCACTGCAGTGGTTTAGTGGTTAAGACGCAGAGCTTGGAGACTGGAAGGTCAGGGTTCGATACCCAAGTGCTGCATCATGGATCTTGGGGACATGAAAGGAGCCTCATCTGGGCATCCCCTGAGCAGAGTTTTTGCAGCAAAAATCCTTTCAACCCAGAGTAATTTCTGACATGAAATTTATTTATTTATATAGAAGATGGTTCTGAGACAAAATAGCCGGGTGAGCATTTGTTTAAATACCGTATATGTTCTGATACAAAGAAGGAAAGAAAGCACTAGATCTGAAGGCAAAAGGCTGCTGCCAATGTGCAGGATCTATACATTGGCAAGAACCTAGATTTTCCATTATTCCATGTGCAGAGTCTACATATGAACAGAAATCTCTCACTTTCACACCTGGTGGTGAACCTGTAAAAACAGTGATGGAAAGAGTGGGCCTAGGCAAACCTTTCTAAATTTGTTGACCATGCAAGGGTAAAGAAACCACAGTGGGCAGATTGAAGAAGAGAAAGTTAAATTGTTTTTGCTCCCCCCCCCCAAATTTTTCATCAATTGCTGGTTTGTGTTGTCTAATCTCCACAACAATTTGAAAGCTTAAAAAACAGGATAAAAATACATCATTATTTTTGCCCTAATTTCTTCTAACATACACCTTTTATGGTACAATTTTTACTAATCTATCCATGTGAAACAAGCAATTTTTAATGTGTACCATT
The DNA here is from genome assembly GCA_030440675.1 of Furcifer pardalis. Taxonomy (NCBI): domain Eukaryota; kingdom Metazoa; phylum Chordata; class Lepidosauria; order Squamata; family Chamaeleonidae; genus Furcifer; species Furcifer pardalis. The sequence continues at coordinate 27,384,583 of CP126898.1, read as the reverse complement.
TAAAGTGCTAGGTTTTTCACATATTTTTGTATGCTGTTTTCCCTAATGCATGCGGTTTTCTCCCAGTTGTCAATCCATTACAAAATTGCTTGAAGTGCAAAACTGGAACAGAAGTGTGTTCTGTTCCATGTAGCAGTTCCAGAAACATGCATTTGCTCTCTTCTTACCAAAATGAAAGTTGAGTAGACTTCTGAAAGGTGAAGTGCCGCAGAGAGAGGGAAGATGTTAGGGGAAACATCCTCCACTTCTGTGGCAATGATCAGTGTACATAGTAGCAAAGAAAGCGGAAGATAGGTATGGAGTAGTGTAGTCACAATTCCTGTAATGTTCAGCCCTTTTCTGCATTCATTCCTTCATTCAGCCAAGGGCCATGGCCAGTAGTCCCAAAACAGTGGCTTTTCTTGCTTTGAAACATCCTTAGTAGCTTCTGCTTTGACTTAGTCCAGTGATACATAACCTAATGTCCCACAGATATTTCAGAATATAATACCACTAATCTCCAACCCTAATCATTGGCCATGCTGACTGCAGTTCAAAATATTATCTGTCCTGATCGAGGCACTCTGTTGTCTGGACTGAAAGCGATCAATGTTTGTGGGAGTGCATGAATTTACTTGTTGTAGTGTAGCCCTTGAGTTGCAGTTTGTTCCATATTGTGCTGTGAGCTTGTTCTTTGGAAAAGTATATCTGTTTTTTGGCACACTCTGCTGAAAGGGCTTCACTTATTGTTACTTCAATAGCTTAGCATAAATATATCTTTTCTTTCCTCACCTGAAAGGTTTTTTGACAAAAAAGGTTTCAAAGACAAAAGAACTGACTGTCAAAACAGACAACTAGATTTTTATGAAAATAAAGAGGAAGCTATGGGGAAAACATCTTTTGAGAACAGAAGTACAGTAACTGCTTTAATGATCTTCTGGTTCTGCTAGGGGCCAGTAATATTGAGTAGAATCTCTTCAAATGCACAGGAGGATCTATCTTTTGAAAATTGGAAATCTACAACAACAAAAACCCTACACTTCCTATGTTGCTTTATAATAAATTAAAGCATTTCCAACTGAAGTTGTTTTCCTGCTATTTTGTCCTTGAAGTTTAAGGATCAAAGTTCTGAAAAATGAATGTGTGCATTAAATATGCAACATCTTTTCTAAATTGTTGTAAATGATGCCAGGTTATCATCAGGTATCTGCCCAGAACATAGACATCTGTGTAAAGCAGGGATTCCCAACCTTTTCAAGCTGGGGGCTGGGTCATGCTTTCTCAGTCAGCTTCGAGGCCCGGATGGCCATTTTGCCTTGTCTGCATGATGGGGGGTGACCATTTTGTCCCAACAGCTTCAAAGGGGTGGTCATTTTGTTTCTCGATTACTAGAGCAAGATAACTTGGCAAGACAGTGAAAATATGTTTAAAACATTTAAATATGGCTTCTTGATGGAATGGTGAATATGAATTCAACCTAATTTGGACGCTGATTAAAAGAGAAGGGTAAGAGATTGGAAGGAGGGTGGAGGAAGAACAGCAAAGGAGAACTATACAAGGCAGATGAAAGATTTCTGTTTATATGCTTTCCTCCTTGAAATAAGATCTGAGCTGTTGAACATAGTCTCTGATAGGAATGGACATGAATATTTTGTTAAACTGGAATAATACACCATTAAAATAAGGAACTGGTGATCCCAGATGGCTGAGAAAGAACCCCCTTTTGTTTGAGTGCATAAAAATATAGTAAGTTAGCAAAATAATTTACACAAAAAATTAAAGTGAAAGAATTAAGCAGAACATGCTGTTTAATTAATGAGACAGGGACAGATGAAAGCTTGATTAATTTTAAGAAGTTTGCAAACTATTGTTTCATGTTTTTATTTAACACTGTGCAAAAAATTATTTAGCACCATGATAGCTCACACAATGATTGATAAAAAAATTTAGTGATCCAATAAAGGTATCGCCTTCCTCCTATGTTTGTTTTGTGTATGGATCACACAGTTATCTTTGTTTGTCCAATGAAGAAGAATCCCCAGTACCTTCAGTCCTAGAAAGCAAAGTGAAAGCTGTTCTACAATTACTAGGAAGAAATAAATCACCAGGAGAGGTGGAAAACCCATAGAATTTCAGTTGTTTTTAGAAGAAGATGAAATTAGGGGAAATGATGTCAGCACATTCTGAATGGCATAAGGAATAAAGAAATATTAATATAACAAAACAAATACAAAAATAACTTATAGAGTGGTAGCTAAATTCTATACATGTTTGCTCAGAAGCAAATCCTGTTTTAGTGGACATTACTGGTTAGATAAATGTGTGTATGATTACAGCCTAACACTGATATGATGTTATAGCCTTGTAAAAGCTGAGCGTATGAATTTCCTTATAGATGGATAGGTGAACTATTTCAAAACAGAAGAAAAAATACCCTCGAGATTAGTTAACAAAAACGTAGGAAACTTAGTGGTCTAGGCGGGGCTTTTACCTCTTAAGCATGAGGTGAGTGGGCGGGTCATGTGGGTTCCCCCTGCTATAACCGCTGCCGTAAACCATGTCCACAATGTTTAGTTCCATCTGCGTGACTAAAATAAATTTTGCGTCAGAAATTACCCTGGGTTGAAAGGATTTTTGCTGGAGAAACTCCACTCAGGGGGTGCCCGAATGAGGCTCCTTTCATGTCCCCAAAATCCGTTGTGCAGCGCTCGGGTATCAAACCCCGACCTTCCAGTCTTCCAGCTCAGCATCGTAACCACTAAACCACCGTAGTGCTGCTCCATATGTGTAGATGAAGGTGTACAAAACAGAACAGCATTCCATTATTTTTGCAAGTGCCTTAGAAAAAGCACTCCTCTTCTGGCAAGCAGTCACCAAGACTTGGTTTCCTCCAGTTAGTCTTTCAAGCGTTTGCTTTCTTGTCCTTCTTCTCCCTAACAGATGACTGCCACAGCACAACAGCCGGCAAAAGCACAGCCAGTACACATCACATCACCCTCAGCGGCAGCCAACACACCTCTCCCTAGCACTCCCATCGACCCTCAGGCACAGCTGGAGGCTGACAAACGGGCTGTCTACAGGTACAGAAGTATTTTGCTACCAGGCTGCTATCTTTCATGTTCTTCCCATCCCTATTGTTGCATGTTGAAATAGCATAAGAATTTGGCCGGGGGCTAGATTGTCACTAATGTTGCACAGAGGCCGTATCTTGGCTGTCTTTTATCAATAGACAAAGTTCCAGCACACATTCAACTATGTGAGCATCAAGCCTAGGATTTGAATAGATTTATTTTCTTTAAAGAGGGAAGTTTCTTCCAAGCTAACAGGATGATGCTGTATCAATGAATGTTTTCATGAAGGAAACATATAAGACATTTTTTCTCTACAATTTCTTTTTTCCCCCTTTCAATTTAGATATATTTGATTCCCAATTGTTGTACATGCTTTCAGCATTTAGTCGTGGCTGAACACTTAAAAAAATAGGGTTGACTCTAGTCTCAGTCAGCAAACTGACTTGTATGACTTGTACTTGATTGACTATGCATATATTTGCACGAGTCAATTAATTATACTTTAGCTGTCTTTGAATGTTGTAGCTGCTATATAAAATGGCCCTCCTTCCTAAAAGAAGAGGGAGATGCCTCTTTTAAAATAGCACCAAATATTGTAAATTTTCTTCATTCTTGTATTACAGTATTTTACAAGATTTATAAACAAACTGATGAAAAAGCTGATGATTGGTAGAACAGAAACAGTTCATCAGTTTTGTGCAATGTATTAGTCTTCTTTTCTTCCTTAAATGTTTTATATGAAGAAATTTACCAATTCTGGTAAGTTCTTGTGAAAGCAAGATGGAATCAAATTCTCATCTATCTGCCATGGGCCAGTTTATTGTCTGCTTATTGTATACCTGCTAAAAATATTATTTGGATATTTGTATGTCTGGCCGAACATCCTTCTACAGTAATGGAGTAGACTGTACAGCCAGCGACTCAACACCGAGTGTCGCGGTGGTTAACTAACTTGGCTCCCCAAAAGGGCCAGTGGCTATGGGCAGATAAGCCCCTTTAAGTGGGGTGATGGTCCCCCTCAGTGGAGGAAATGCCACTGGAAACCATCATATTGGACCCAACAGCAAAATGAGCACAGAAGGAACTCTGATTCCCAATGGTCATGGTGGCGGAAGAATTGGCTGTGAAGGCGCACCTTGTCCATATCCTCTAGGCTGAGGCAGTCCATTGCAGTCCTGGTTTTGAATGCTGTATGTCGCGTTTCATATGTGCCGCAGGGGATGGCTCCGAGATCATAGTGTGTGAGTCGCTTCATGGCAAGCTGGGATCCACCTTAGACAAATTTACACGAATGACATTTTTCCTGAAGCAGGAAAAAAAATACATTCTCAGATACTAGTTGCAGTCGATAATTTGGGGAGAGGGTTGTAGATATTAAATTGAATGGCAACCATCTATCAAGAGCTTGTACATTTTGTAGATATTTTTGTATTCTGACCTTGCAGAGTTAGTGCAAGAGTTGAAATACTTAACCCTGTGGATTTTTATAACTCCCTAGTACATCACAAAGTCAGAAGGATTAGTGTTTGGGGAGGGGTACTTTTACAGGAAGATTTTCCCAGACATTAACGCATTTGGGCTCTTGACTTTACCCACACCAGGAAAGCTTGAGTGATTTGTGTGGACCTCTACCTAACCTAATGATGACTGTTATTTTAAAAAAGTTATTTGGAATATTAGCAATGATGGTATTCACTTCAACAATATTATGAATTCATTGGATATTTTAGGAATTAATCTTTCTTGCCATAAAGCAGTTTGGGGTCAGTGCGAAACTGGAGTGTCCGATTATTTCTAGCACTTTAGAAAGGCAAATGGAAAAACACAAGTACTTTATCTCTATCTGTTGATAGTGCAACTCTCAGTGGAATTTGGACAATATCCTTTAGTTATGAGACATCCTGTGGTTTCACATGTTTAACATAATCCTGTGTGGAAGGGCTGGGAGGATCCTATTGTCTCATTATGACAAGATTTGGATTATGAGGCATTTTGGGAAATGAGAAAAGGGTTAAGTCCTTCAAAACATGAAAAGAGTACTCATTTGAACCACAACTTCTAGGGCAGGGGTGCCCAAACTATGGGACATCGGCCAGATACAGTCTGTGATGCCAGTTCATAAGGTCAGTGGCACCCTTGCCCGCCAATGCGCATGCATGTACAGAACCACTCCTGAGGTTTCAGATGACCCCGTGCATGTGCAAATGTGTCCTTGCCACTCCCAGAAGTGGATGGGGAGACCCACACACATGTGCAAATGTGCCTGCACTACTTTGGTGAGTTGTGCGGATGCGCAAACGTGCCCACACCACTCCCGGAAGTGGTTCTGGATGTTCATGTGCAAATATACCCACTCAGCTCTTCTGGGGGCATGGTCAGGTCCCCAGCACAAAATGTCTGGGCACCCCTGTAATCTAGGGTGTTTCTGGGAGTTATCGTCTGAAAAATGAACTTTTTCAGCCTCTGGCTGAAATCCAGTTGTTCGTCCTAACTACAGTCGGCCTATTGAATCAGTGGGATTTACCTACTTACATTCAACATTTGATTTAGTGAGTCTATTCTATTTAGGACTAGCTATTGGAATAAGTCATCTGTCATGGGGTCATTGATATCCTTGCTGATATAGCCTTGAGCAGCCAGCAACTGCCACAACGCTTTGAGATTGCCTACTATATTCTTAGTGGAAATTTACAACATCAGCATTAAGCATGATAAAAAAATTCCTCTGTACATGAGCTTCATGAGTGAGGCAATCTAGATTTTGGAATCTTTTGTGCTAAGATGATTTCACAGTTTTAATACTGTGCATTAGTAGATTTATGCTTTATATGCAAGAAAAGCGTTTTATAAAGGAAGCGGAAGCTTTTATGCAGCATAGAACAGAGGGAAGAAACAAGAAGAGTGTTTGAATTGCAGCTTTGTCTATCACACTGAGAGCCTTGAGGATTTTTTTTTAATTAAAATTTCTTGCCTCTGGGTAGCATGACAGTTCAAAATCACATTGGGAATTTTTCATTTCATGTCAATAAATTTAACAAGACCCTGTTCAATTCAAATTAATGCTTAAGCTGTAGTTTTTATGCTCTCCTCTCAGAGAACATGGATAAAAAGAAAATATATATGTGATACTTAATTTGCTCTCCTGCACCTATAAGCAACAAGGCCGAAGCCCAGCCTAAACATTTTGAGCTTGAGTCGATAGCATCAAGTGGAGAACAGAGAAAGGGGTGTGATATCAAGAAAGCATGTATCTGTGTGGACTGAAATGTTAATAGGTAATGGGGGAATGAAGCTCGTGATGTAAACTAGATCATGAGTGAGTTTCTCTTCTGGCTGCTGGTTGTATAGCAGAGCTCTGAGCAGACTTCCTATAAAATCAGTAAGAAGAAGTTCACATTGTTGGGTGGAAGGCTGGCAAGTCAGCAGATTGAGACCCAGGTACTCCATGACATTTTGAGCACCCGTCTCTTTCCCAGCTCCTGCCAACCTAGCAGAAAGAAAGCAAGAAATTCCACGTAGATCAATAGGGACCACTTCAGTGGGAAAATATCTTGGGGACATGAAAGGAGCCACATTCAGGTGTCACCTGAGTTGAATTTCTTCAGCAAAAATCTTTTCAACCAAGAATAATTTCTGACACAAAATTATTAGTAGTAAAAGTAAGCAGATGTACTTATCTTCTTCTCTTCCCTTCCTTTTCCTCTGTTGTAATATTCTGATATGTTGTAAGTCTATGTACAGGACTTTTAATTTTTTTTAATCTAGTGCCTAGTTATTTTAATCAAAGCAGATGGGAAATGCAGATGTGTATTGGTTATATTTTAATCGCTTGTTTTCCTTCTTTTTTTCTTTTCTTTAAAATAATCATGGCAGGTACTTCTCTCTCTCTCTCTCTCTCTCTCTCTCTCTCTCTCTCTCTGTCTCCTGCCTAGATAGAAAGATGTTCAAAGCCTAGAAGAAAGACCAGCAAAATTCAGTGGTATTCCACCTTATTTTCATCTCCCAATTTGTTCATGCCACTTACTCAGCTAGCCTTTGATCCTCTTCCATCTTCTTCCTCTTTTCCCATTTCAAATACATTAGTTGCTATGGAGATGGTTCAAGAGGGGAAATCGTACAATTCCCAAATGCAAAGTAATATCAGTTTAATCACTGATGTCTTGGACTGGAAGTGCTTTGAGTTGCATAAGGCCATCACAAGTGCTTGTGTACAATTTGTGTACTGTAAAAAATTGGTACCATAGGTTTATTCGTGTGCAACATCCCTGAGGCAGCTTAGAATGAGAAAAGTTGGCACAAAGTGAGGCAATTGTGAATTGGGTTATAAGGGGAACCTTTGGACTCAAAGAGTGGAATTTTCACTGCAATAACCACCTCCTCCTAATTCTAATTTACCATATATAATCGAATATAAACCGGCCCGAATATAAGCTGAGCTACCTAATTTTGACCTGAAATCCCAGGAAAATAGATTGACCCAAGTATAAGCCAAGGGTGGGAAATGCAGCAGTCGTGGTGAATTTCAATAATCAAAATACATGAAAATATGGTAAAATTAATTAAATTGTTGGTGCATCTCAATCCAGCATGATCTTGGGTCCCTCGTGGTCATTGACCCGAGTATAAGCTGTGTCCCCTTTTTGGGGCTCATTTTTGGGGCTAAAAAACTCGGCTTATACTCGAGTATATATGGTACTTGGTTATCCCTGGCTCTGGTTTTTGTGGTTTTGAGTTGATACTCAAGCAAGTAACCAATGGGGAATTAAAGAGACTTAACCTCAGACAAGTAGTGATCCAGGAAAGAATGTCATCAAGAGCCAGCATTGTATGGTAGACCCATGGATCAGAACATGAGATCAGATTCTAGCCTCCACTGAGCTGTGGAAGGCAGGGGGTTACCTGGAGTCAGCCACTGTTTGTCAGCCCAATCAACCTTACGAGATAGTTATGAGGACAATATGGGTTGCTGGAAAACTGTGGATGCTATTTTGTGCTTATTTAACCACATGAGTCCTGGTGGTGCAATGATTAAACTGCTATACTGCAGCCAAAACTTTGTGAGTTCCATCCTGACCAGGTGATCAAGGATGACTCAGCCTATGAGTACCAAGCACGTTGGGGGCAAAATGCTAATTACCTTGTGGTCCACCCGGAGAGTGCACTTAGCATTATGGGGTTGTATATAAGTTTTATTGTTATTGCTATTCCTTATTAAAGGAAAAGTGAAATATGAATATACTAAAGGAATATATACATCACTGCTGAACTATAATGGCTTTAATAGCTTCCTCCTGTGGAGAAAAATCAAGAGCCAGTGTCAGGTGGATGTTAGTCTACGACCTGGATGGATCAGGGAGTTGAACAGAGAGAAGCTGCTACAGTAAGTCTTAGTAACAAAAATGCTCTCAAGAATACCACTAGCATCCCTAGTGATGTTCAGGGGGAAATACTTTAAAGCAAGGGTTCCCAACCTTTTCATGCCAGGGGCCAGGTCACATTCTTTCAGTCAGCTTTGAGGGCCAGATGGCCATTTTGCCCTGACTGCATGATGGGGGTGGCCATCTTGTCCCAACTGCTTCACATGGGTAGCCATTTTGATTCTCAAATGTCCTTGGAGGGGTGGGTGGGGCACATGAAATGGTGTCACAGACAGGATTTAAAGCTTTGTTCAGTCAATAATGAAAGCATTATTTCTAAGCATGTACAGTGACATGCTCCTTTTGAAGTTAGCTTGCGCAAGAGTCTTCAGTGGCATTTTTGTGGTTATCATGTGAATCATTTCTGACTCTAGAGAACTGATTGAGAATAACACTTTTTTAACTTTTATTTCTTTTCTTTTTGTCTTTTAATCTATTTCACCTTAATAGACATAAGTATTTTTCCTTGTATGTTTCTTTGTATTGCTATGCAAGTGATGCTGTATGCAGTAATAACTTATGTGCACTTATTGCAGCATTTAACGGAAACCCCATTTATAGCTGCAAGCATTTTTCTTCTGGAGAGTGCACTCTAAACTTCCAATAGACAGCCAAAGAAATTGGCATTTTTGACAGATCTATGGTTAGCACTAAAATTTATAACACACTCAATTGTGTTATGTTCATTTTCTGTTTTATTTCAGCTTTTTGTTGGAACAAACAGAATCAAGTGTTTCCATTAGGAGCCTTTGATCTGAAGCTGTTGTGTTCTATGGAAGAATCTGGAATGAACTAAAAGTGTCTTTTATTTGAAACGTTTCACAAATGTTTATTTGAAATGTTTCACTTCTACTTTTTTGCTGCAGGCCAGATCCTCTGATTTGACCTGTTTCCAGTGTGTTTTATTTGTTTATTTATTTATTTGAGTCCAAATCATTAAAATTTAAAACCATCAAAAAAAATTAAAAAATTAATAATATAAAAATGTAAAAATACATAAACTGTCAGAATTTCAATATAGTCTACATTGGTAATATTTGTAGACAATATGCTGGTGTTCAGTTTAGTATAAATTGCACTACGTATTGTTCATTGGTCTTTCTAAAATAAGTTGCATTCCATTTAACTTTGGTCATTGATCTTTTGGTCTTCTGTGGGTTTCCTGAACAAACAGTGTATCACAATTATGTTGCACACAAAATGTGCTTCCTTGTCTGCGGAGATACAGTAAAACCTCAGATAACACTAAAACTTGGTTCCACAAGTCTTTGTGTTATCCAATTTTTAGTGTTATCCGATCCATGTTAAAATCCTATGGGATGGATTGGATAACGTTAAAGCTCCATAGAGATACATTGTAACCGCACAGGCTTTAGCGGTTGTTATCCGATCCATCCCATTGGACCTTAACGTTATTCGATCCAATTCTCCTCCCCAGATTACTTAACGTTATGCGATTTTAGCATTATCCAATCCAATCGTTATCCGGTGTTTTATTGTACCTTCAATTTTAGTAGAGATGACCATTTTGCATAATTATAATTTTGTGTCAGAAATTACTATAGTCATAAGAAAGGCCAAGCTGTTTCTACACAACACTTATTAAAAATGATGGTTGCTACAATCAAGTTAGAAAATGATTTGGATAAAGCCTTTACCTTCAACAGACTTGAAGGTCAGAGTTGGATACTTGAGTACTGCATGATGGAGTGAGCTCCCATCTCTGTTCCAGCTCCTGCCAACCTAGCAGTTCCAAAGCAGGAACCTGCAAGTACAGTACAGTCAAACCTCGCATAAAGAGTACCTCACTTAAAGAGCTACTCTCTTAAATAACAGAATTTTCTCTGAATGTTCGCTTCGCTTAACAAATAAAACCAACCAAAAACTCGCTTAACAAATAAATCAGGGTTCGCAATCCCCACCACCAGAAGCCATAATTGGTTACTTACAGTGGTGTTTTGCTTAAAGAACAAACTCGCTTAAAGAGCAATCCTGTGGAACACATTATGCTCTTTAAGCGAGGTACAACTGTAGATAAATAGGTACCACTTTGGTGGGAAGGTAAACAGTGTTCTATGCACTCAGGTGTCCAGGCATGCCTGCCACAAGTCCATGGAAATGTTTGCAAATGCAGACAGTGCTGTCTCTTTGGCTATTAATAGAGATGAGCACTGCACCCTAGAATTGGATACGAGTGGCTTTCGAGCAATGGCAACCTTACCTTTAGTAATTTATTTATTTATTTATATTTCATACTTGCTAACCCGCCCCAATCGGGCAAGCCCGACTCTGGGCGGCTTACAACCCAAGTTAAAACACATCAATAAAAAATTTAAAAATTCATAGACTAAAACAGTATCTGGGGGTGTCGTCAGAAGGGTAAAATCCTTAGACTAACCACCCCACATGGGATCCCACATCCCTGGAACCCCACACATGTCCTGCCAGCCAGGTAATCAAGAGGGGAGCTGAGCAAGATTTTCTACAGGGAGTCTGAGAGGTTAGATTCCCACTCAAGTCCAACTGTGAAGTATTTATTGATTGTCCCTATCCTTTTTGGCTCAGTTTGACTTGGTCTTTACTCTCCTATCCACACTTTAATACAGGGTGCCCAAACTTTTTGGGCTGAGGGCTGGTCATGTGGTTCCTCCCACAAGAAGCAGAAGGAAGATGTGCATGTGCCTGTGCATTATACACCCATGCATGCATATTTTCCTTCTGCTTCTGGGAGCAACATGGGCCAGATGAATTGGCGTAGGGGGCTGGATCTGGCCCATGGGCCATATTTTGGGCAGTGCCACTTTAATAGCACCATTGGCAGGTAGGAACTTATAGGAGGAATTTAATTTTATTTAGAGTTGTATTCTATTTGTCTGTGTGTGTGTGTCCATACTCTTTTCATCTGACCTATTGTTGTAAAAATGAAGTGTTTCAATGAGCCAGTTTGAGTTTAGTAAAGAAGGGTTAGGATGTAAATAAATAATAAACAAACAAACAAACAAACAGATATATTGGTTAAGTCAGTTGTTCCCAACCTTGGTTCCTCAGATGGTCTTGACCAGCAAAGCCAATGGTGGTATGCTTTTGGGAGTTTTCGTCTAGGAACATCTAGAGAACCAAGGGTGAGTAAATACCTCACTTATTACACAGCAGCTTCCAGTGTTTCTAAACCTTTTTATTTTTGCCACTTGATGCAGTGACTGTAAACATTTGTCTTTGCGCATCGCAATGCTTTATAGAGCATGAAGAAGCTGCTCTTATGAACCTTTAGCTGTGGTAAAGAAGCAATGCAAACCCGATTGCTCGTAGAGCTAGTAGACAGGTAGAGGGAGGGAGGGAGATGCTTCCTGTGCTGCTACGAGTGCCTGATAGGTGAAAGGTAACTTCTGGTTTTTGAACTAAATTTCAAAGTTAATGCCCTGCTAAATTATTTTTTCTCTGTGTTAGCCTTGGTTGTAAAAACTGAGCTGCTGGAATCCCTTGCACTCAGCAGAGGCTTCCAAGGTCACTCATGGGGGAAAGCAAGCGATGCCTGGCAGTCAGATTGTGCCACAGTTGGCTGGGTCTGTAATTGAGGTTTCCTTCCCTGGCCAAGGTCACACTGAAGAAAATGGTTGAGTGGCCATGAAGTTACTGCTCAGGTTTATAGTGTGTCAGGAGTTTTATCATCCATAAAAAGAACTTTGCAAAAATTATTTCTTCCCCCTTGCTCTACTGCCACAAAGCATGTTTCCAGAGTCCTACAGTTCAAGTGAGTTGTCTTCTAATTTCCTCATGCATAAGCCCGCTCCACCTAATATTATTTATATATATATTTGCAATCTGGTATGTGTGAGGTTTTTTTCTTGTTGATACTATGAAAATTTAAAACACACACACACATTTGTAAAGCAGGCTAAGTCAGTTGTTTCCTTCCATTAACCCATGTTTATTCCTAATTTGTTGCATAAGGAGGAAGAAGCCAGGGCAGGTTGAGGACCTTGCCGCCCCTCCCCCTGTGCCTACACCAACATATTGTATTGTAATGTAATGTATTGATTGTTTGTAAGGTGCCCTGAGTCGCCACAGCAAGTGGGTGGCAATATAAATTTGAAATAATAATAATAATAATAATAATAATAATAATAATAATAATAATAATAATAATAAGAAGAAGAAGAAGAAGAAGAAGAAGAAGAAGAAGAAGAAGAAGAAGAAGAAGAAGAAGAAGAAGAAGAAGAAGAAGAAGAAGAAGAAGAAGGCGGCGGCGGCGGCGGCGGCGGCGGCGGCGGCGGCGACGACAGTGAGACTTCCTGGGATTCACATACAAACTGGATTGTAAAAAATCATCTTTTTAAAAAAAAACCTTTTATCCTGGGGGAGGGAGGAAATGCTTGAAAAGTGCTTAGAAATCCACTTTAACACAACTTTTTAAAAAGCCTTTTAAAAAAATAATAGTGAACTAATTTTAAGCTTCTTATTGGGAGCCTCCAATATGGAAATGAACTTCCCATTGAATGTGCCATAATGCTAAATTCTACTCCTGGAGCAAGAAAATTACGCCCTTCGTAGCGACAAAAAAGCATGAAAACGCAAGGGAAAAGGCACCTATCAGAGCAAGTTTTGCATTCTCTAGATCGGGGTGCCCAAACTTTTCAGGCCATGGGCCAGTCATGTGGGTCAGCGGGCCAATCATGTGGTTCAACGGGCCGGTCACATGATTCCTCCCACCAGAAAGCAGAAGTAAACGTGTCTTGCATTCTGTTTTGCAGCAGGATTATATAGATTTTTAGACTGCCATTTTCTTTCCTGAAACCAGGGGTGCCCAAACTACGGGCACATTTTACTTCCACATCCAGGAGCGGCAAGGGCAGCATAGGCCAGATGAATTGGTGTTGGGGGGGGGGGCTGATCCGGCCCACAGGCCATAGTTTAGACACCCCTGCTCTAGATGAGAGGAAAGGTTTAAAAAACATTGCAAGGCAATGACAGCTCTCATTAGGAGGCAACCAGAGATTTAGTAATCCCTTAATTTAGGAGGAATCTATCTTTCTTATTGGAAGCCTTCTTGATAAATAATCATTTCCAGGAGTTTGGGGCAAAGGGCAAACAAATTGAGACTAAATGTGGGCTAGGATAAGCCAAATCTGGCCCATCCAACAGATCTGTTCCCAACAATAAAAAAATAAGAGAGCTATTATGTCTGGATGATGGAGTATACTGTCAGGTTATCAAGAGCTCTTTCTTGTGTGTATAGTCTACATGGTATCAAACACTTCTCCTTCATCATACTCATCACTGTTCACATGAACAAACAAGATGGCGAAGCTACATACACTCAGAAGCTATTTTGCCTATCGGCAAAAGTATGTGTGAGGCCGTCTATAGAAAACATACATAAGTAGAAGAGAGGATATGTTTTCCCCCAGTAGGGTAAAATACTTCATGGATAATCTCTTTAACAAGTAATTTCTCATCACCTATGGTTTTAATCACCTGTCACAATCTGATAGGTTTTTATGTGGTAAAAGCCTCTTCATTGCCTTTATTTTAGTCATCTATAAATAGGGAGACATTACTGGAAATGGTAGGGGGAGAGGTACACATTGGTATTTTAAACTCCTGACTTTCCCTCCTTCATTTCATATAGTTCTCCCTAACTCTCCCTCCTTGTACAAATTTTTCTCTCTTGGCAGTTTCCCTCCTGGCAGAACAGTGCTGAATGTGCTAAATTAGGCCATTAGAGGAATTCATTTCTCTTTATTAGCCTGTGTCAAATCCTTTTTATTAGTGGCTGAAAACGACCTCTCTTCTGCAGTAAAATGTCAGGCCAGTTCAGCCCTTTTATTTGTTCTGCACTGCGAGGATCAAACTTTCCCTGAATTAGTGTGGAGAGATTTATTTCCTCCAAATTTTGAATGGCTTGAGGGGGTGGGGAAGAGAGAGAACAAGAGCATGGAGAAGGTTTGGCAATATGTGCTGCTGCTCTTTAGTACAGATTTTAGCAAGTTAGTGCCTTTCCAAATGATTTATTATTTTTAAAGCACTTGTTCCAAGCCAGTGCTTATATCAAGCCAGTGCTGAGCTAGAGCAAAAATCCAAATCCCATGTCACATCATGAAGAGAGGTGGTCCTTGGAGAGGGCAGTACAGGAGAGACTGCACAGCACACACCATTGTGTCTTCTAACACCTCACCTGTCTTCTAACACCTCATCATTCACTCACAGTAGCCTGTATACAGAGCTACTATATATGGTTGATGTAAAGATTACAACAAAATAAAGTACAGTAAAACCTCAGGTTATGACCGCTTTGGGTAACGTTTGCTGCCATTTATGATGGCAAATCTTATGGAAATGCCATCCCAGGTTACGAATTTTTAATGGAATTGTTTCAGGTTGTGATGATCAATTCGTAACCGTTTTTTTACATTCTCAGTGCATCCCTATGGATTTTCAGGTTACAATTTTTTCACATTACGACAGAGGCTATTGGAACAGACCTCCTAACCCAAGGTTTTACTGTATGTACAATGGTATGTGGACATTTAAGTTCAAATGCTTATTGCTGTCATATTAACAATAGTAACACTGTTAAAATTAATATACAGTAGATGTCATTCTATCTCAAGATCTGTGAGCCCTAGAAATATTTAATTTTGTCTGGATCCTGGTTGAGTTTATAAATTAAGAAGGTTGGACCCACATAGACTAGATGTAAAACAGGACTCTCTATTCACATACCTGTGAAAAAGTATCACTGTAGAATGAGTACCTTAAATGTGGATGATCACAATTCCTCATAATATACAGGAATGAGTTGGAAGTGTTCCGGGTCAGATAGTGAGATTATAGATAGGCTATGTTTCCACAATTCCTAATACAGTCAAACCTCGCATGAAGAGCGCCTTGCTTAAAGAGTAACTCGCTTAAAGAGCAGAATTTTCTCTGAATGTTCGCTTCGCTTAACAAATAAAACCAACCAAAAACTCGCTTAACAAATAAATTGGGTTCACAATCCCCCCACAATGGGTCACTTACAATGGTGTCTCGCTTAAAGAGCAAACTCGCTTAAAGAGCAATTCTGTGGAACTCATAATGCTCTTTAAGCGAGGTATAACTGTATTTGTGGGAAAGGTACATTCTGGGCTAGTGTAAAAGTAGAAAGAGCAGAAGCATTGAAAACCATTTATATTGCAAACTTCCTAAAAATCTGAGAGGCAATAAAGCTCTGAAATACTTTATACTAAGAATTCACAAAAGTTACTGAAATTTATTTCTTGATCTGGTGGAGGTTTCCAAGGATGGTCATGGACTGCTAAGTGCTTGAAGCAATGAGTTTATTATTACAACATTCTAGTATATGCATGTCCTAACACAGTGATGGCAAACCTTGGAACTCCAGGTGTTCTTGGGCTTCAATTCCCAGAAGCCCAAGTCTCTTTGGATCCACACAAATGGGTTTACCAACAAATTTACCAACCCATCAGTGGGCACCAGAAACACATCAGCAGGTACCGGACGCACGTCAACGGGTGCCTGAAATGTGTAAACGGGCACCCAAAAAACCCCTACAGCCGCCAGGAATGCATCAGCAGCCAACCAAAAATCCACAGCAGCCGTCAGGAACAGGTGTTCCTGGCAGTTGTGAGGGGGTCTGGGTGACTGCTGATGTGTTTTGGACACCCAGTGATACATTTCTGGTGGCCACAGAGATATTTCCAGTGGGTGCAGATGCATCCACAGGTGCCGGGAACGCAGCCGCTTCCAGTGGCAGCGGCAGAAGCAACGGCTAGAGCAAGTGTGCAGGCTGGTTGATTTGGCACTGTGGGCCAGATCTAACCTGCAGGCCAGAGGTTGATAATTCCTGTCCTAGATGGAGAGAATTAATAAAACTACAGTAAAATCCCAACTTATGTACACCTCGCATTACGTAAAATTCGACGTATGTAATGATTTTGCACTCAACCAATGTCCCAATTTACGTAAATGTCTGATTTATATAACGCAATTTCCTATGCTTTTGCTTCGATTTATGTAAAAAAATTACTTTTTCCTATGGGTTTGCTTCAATTTATGTAAAAACCATATTACGTAAAAACCTACGAAAACGGGGTTTTACTGTACTACTTTATTGTATTATTTGCTTTCCTTACAAATGACTGTTTTTCCATGATAAATTGAAAAGCCCATTCATAGTAAGTCAAAAGTAAAAATAAATCTCAGGGTGAGTGGGACTAGAGAAGGAGAAACTTTGATTTTTGCATGTGAAATGTCTTTAAAGCCTGGATACTCATCTCCATACTTTCCATAGTGCCACCAGCACTTATGGCTCAGCATTAAAATGGCTATACAGTGGTACCTCACTTAAAGAGCATAATGCGTTCCACAGGATTGCTCTTTAAGCGAGTTTGCTCTTTAAGCGAAACACCATTGTAAGTAACCAATTGTGACTTCTGGCAGGGGGGAATTGTGAACCCCGATTTATTTGTTAAGCGAATTTTTGGTTGGTTTTAGTTGTTAAGTGAGGCGACCATTCAGATAAAATTCTGCTCTTTATGTGAGTTACTCTAAACTAGGCGCTCTTTATGCGAGGTTTTACTGTTTGTACATGTTTTCTGCTTACTTCTCTTGAAACCCATGCTTATCTCATATCTCTGACAATACAAAGACTCTCCCTATATTATCACAACTCAGCCACGTAGTGATCTCAGGTGCTGAAATTTTACCTGCTGATTTGCAACCCTAGTGATGAGAGGATGTGTGCATTGCTTAGTTTTCTCTGTAGTTGCTTGTTGATAATGGACAACCTTATAGCCGTCATTTCTTTTCCTTTTTTTGTCGTTCTTTAAATCAAATTTTAGTAGGCAGTGTATCAAAAAAGGACGGTACTTTGTAAAGCTGAGCGCTGAGCAGTGTGGTTAGGGGACTAGTTACTGTTTTCTACCTTCCACTCTGTAGGATTCTTTATTCTGTTTGAATACTTGAGCTGCCGACATTCCCCTTTTTGACAAACGGTTACAAAATGCCACTATCCCTCCTCCCATTGTGTGCACTTTAATTCTCTCCATAAAACTGAAAAGGAATTTGTAATGTGTGCAAAGGTTGGGGGTGCATTGGTGAACTCCTACCACCTGGCATTACTGCTTGGATTATTAGTTCCTAGTAATTTAGTGCCCTTGCACAGGGTCGATTTGTGCCTTTCATTTCTAATTGATCTAGTGGCTGTTTAAATGGCAGCAGGCATCTGTTGAGAGTAGGAAGGTTCATAAGGCGAAATAATTCATAACACCGCCTGAAATTTGCCTTTCATATCCCTCAGCTAAGCCTCGGCAGGGCTGGCTAAATTACGACCAGGGAGGTTTTCCCCCCTCGTCTTCTGCTCATGGCTTGAAGAATCTTGCATTAAACTGGGATCAGTTTAGATTAGACTGTAATATGCCGCAGTATTAGAGGCTGCAAATGAAGACTTATACCAGAATTTAACCCCTTCACCTGCTTTTCTTTTTGTCTTGGTCCTGAAGGACAGTTAATCCATTGGTTCCTCTGAGTTGTTGGTGTGTATAATAGATCTTTCAGACTCCTGGGATAGCCATAGCACTGAGCATTCAACACAACAGGCTTTAAAGAAATTACAACACACTGGCTTTGATTAAAGAATGCATGACTTTCAGCCCTTCATGAAATGAGCAATCCCCCCCCCCCGTTTCCTGTATATGTATAGGCTGAAGAGATATGTGATGTTATGTTAGGCCTGTGCTGCCAATCTCAGCAGCTTTATTGCCAAATTGCTGTACCGGGTTGTGGGGCGACTAATTCATTTACAGCACAACTCTTACCCTTTTCAGTGTCGTGAGATTTAGCGGATGAGTAGCTGGCTGAAGTGTACTGCTCTCAATCGGATCCTGCTTACTTATTTTCTCTGTTAAATCTTGCGGAACTGGATCAGTGGTATGGGTGTCATGCTGTGATGCGGAAGGCAAATGGAAGGCCACGGCATTGTATTCGCATGACAGTCTTCATGGCTAATCGCCATAATGATCGCCAATGTTCGGAATCGGATATGGCACACGAAGAAGAGGAAAATCTTGTGTAAGGTGGCATTGTAAAGTGAACTGTGGTTTGGTGGTTGAGTTCTGTAGCTGATCAAAACTATTTGCTTCATGCTGCCTGTAGGATTTTGAAAGTTATAATCCCCCAAAGTAACTTTTCTGAGCTCAAATACTGACCTACCCTGGTATCTATTAATAGGAGGCAATGTAGAATTGAGCTTCACGCCTGCAAAGTATCTTGACAGGGTCCATCTTAAATAAATTGGTATACAGTCAAACCTCGTATAACGAGCATTTCACTTAGCGAAAAACTCGCATAACGAGCAAGTTTGTTGCTAAGCGGTCCGACTCGCATAACGAAAATTTTCGCTATGCAAGTCAGACTTTCCCTATGGAAAAACACGCATAATGAGCATTTCTATGGGGAAAACTCGCATAGCGAATTTTTTCACTATGCGAGTTTTCCCCCTTGAAATGCTTGTTATGCAAGCATTTCCATAGGAATTTTGTTTGTGTCGCATAGCGAGCAGCCTCGCATAGCAAGCAACCTCGTATAACAAATTAAATTTGTTATGCGAGGTATTACTGTACTAATTTCTTCTTTGCACAGGACTGTTTTCCACATAATTTTGAAAAGTCTGGGAATTCTTCATTCCAAAGAGCTACAAACACAGAAACTAAGAATTCTGTAATGATAAGGGAGCACGCTTGCACAGCCTGGCATGGGATGTCATGGAGTATAGTGAGAAACTGTTCTGCACATAGGAAAATAAATCGGACCTTGGTGCCAATGCATGTGTCTCAAAAATAATGTTTCATTTTCTTTACCTTTAGGCATCCTCTCTTCCCCCTCCTGACCTTGCTATTTGAGAAATGTGAGCAGGCGACACAGGGCTCAGAGTGCATCACATCTGCCAGCTTTGATGTCGACATTGAGAATTTCGTCCACCAGCAAGAACAGGAGCACAAACCATTCTTCAGTGATGACCCCGAGCTGGACAACCTGGTAAAGCTTCAACTTGGGCCAGCTGGTCCTCTTAATCAATCCACAATATATATATATAACTATATATTCTCCCTCATCTGAGAATCATAGTCTCCCCAAAAATTACATTGCCAAACTCTGCTCCAAATCTCATCCTAAGTGGATCATATGTTGTAGCTGAGCTTGGAAAAATTACTTTCATTTCTGGAAGGGATTCTTGGGAAAAGTTACTTGTAAGTACTTTTTTTCAAGCTTTGATAGACATAGAGGCATCTGGGCCAGGCTTAGCACTTAGGAAATTCTGGTTCTGCTGCTCTAATAATTTTAGCAACAGGACCATTCAGGGGAAATGAATGTGTCTTATTTTGCATAATTCAATCTTGCTCCCTTAAATTTCCAGTAGTTGTTCTTGCTGGAAGTTTTCATATGAGTTTGTTCAGGAAGATGTGATGATTTGTTACATCAGAGCCACTTGTAAAGGTCACCCTTGCTTGAAAGCAGACTCTAGGGTTTGGTGCTCATCCCAGTTTATAGGCAAAGAGCCAGCACTGTCTGCGTCTACAGATGTTTCCGTGGACATGTGGCAGGCATGACTAGACTCCGGAGCTCACAGAACACTGTTACCTTTTCTGCCAAGGCAGCATCTATTTATCTACTCAAAATTTCTTGCTATACCTGTGATAGACACTGTATATACTCGAGTATAAGTCTAGTTTTTTAGCCCCCAAAATGAGATCCAAAAGGGTTACTCAACTTATACTTGGGTCAAAAATTGCGAGGGTCCCCAAACTGTGGTGGTGTAAATTCAAACATACAGTTTTTTAAAAAGCACCAACATTACCGTAAAAGTTCAAAAACATACCCACACAAATGTCTAAATTAATTAATTTTACCATATTTTCATATATTTTAATTATTGAAACTCACTAGCAGCTCCTGCATTTTCCACCCCAAACTTATACTCAGGTCATTCTATTTCCCTAGTTTTAGAGGTCCAAATTAGATACCTCGACTTATATTCGGGACGACTTATAGTTGAGTATATACGGTTACCCATAACCATGCCTATGGCTAATTGTGTGAGAGTGTTTATGACATATAGTATGATAAAGTAAGGTAAGAATCACCAAACCTCAAAAAAAATTTCTTTGTCTCACATGCTTATAGTTTTATAATTTTATAAAAGTCTTGGCAGCAAAGCTAATTACTCTTACAGGAGGGTGTACCTATAACCTGCTAGCGGTGCAAATCAACATTCTATAAGGCAATTCTAAAAATGGGGTCAGCCAAAATAAAAAGCTATAACTTTTATATTGGATTTTTAGATCAGCATCAACTTTTGGCACACTTATAACAAACAGTCTGCTCTACTCTGACCAAATTTGGGGAAATTTTGACAAAGGCTTTTTTGAGTAAAAAACTGTTTTAACCCCTATTCAGGGGGGAAACTTAAAATGTCCCCAAATTGAAAAGAGCTCATATAAATCGAAAAGACCAATCTTGCTTATTGTAAAAGAGAATAATTAGACACACTTCCTTTTTTATTTGGAAATAATTCAGACTGTAGTGTAGGGCTGAAATAGTGATCCTTTCAGAAGGTTTTTTTCAAATGCAAGAAACAGTGATTTGCCACCCAATCCTCCCAAGGAGCAAACAGGCGACCATTTCTTTGGTGAAAACATGGGCCACTTTATTGGAACTTAACAGGTTAAAATACAATATTAACACGACCTACAATGGGGCGTCATAGTGGTTAAATGGTCAGTGGTTAAATGGTCAGTTACTTATGGGTACGCCTGCTCATCTCATCATAACTGATTACCGCAATGTTATTCCTTACATTCCTTATACATCATTACTTTATATCAGGCTCACCAGCCTGATATCCTAATTTGTAATTGAGGGTTCCTTCGCCAGCCAGTAGACGCCTCCAGCGCCTATGCCTTTCTGACCCATGAACAAACCTCCATTGCCCATCATCAATTAAGCATAATTTTGATCACCATTTACCACACTGCTGCCCACACTGGTGGTTTACAATCGTTACATCGGTCTCACCCTTGTAAGTACAGTAATACCTCGGATAACGCTAAGACTTGGTTCCACAGTCTTGGTGTTATCCGATTTTTAGTGTTATCTGATGCATGTTAAAATCCTATGGGATGGATCGGATAATGTTAAAGCTCCATAGAGATACATTGTAACCTCACAGGCTTTAGCGGTTGTTATCCGATCCATCCCATAAGACCTTAATGTTATCCGATCTAGTTCTCCTCCCCAGATTACTTAACGTTATGCGATTTTAGAGGTAAACGTTATCCAAGGTATTACTGTATAGGTAAAGGTTTCCCTTGCTTGAAAGCCAGTCATATCCAGCTCTAGGGTTCAGTGCTCATCTCTGTTTCAAAGCCGAAGAGCCAGCACTGTAAAAACATCACCACAATGGCCAATTAGTAATGATGAATCCCTCCCTCATCAAAGCAACCATTAATAAATCATACATACACTGCAACATCAGTGGCCTCTGGGATGGTCACCCACCTTGGGTAGAACAGGCTCACCAGCAAGAAATTTGCTGAAATTTGCAAAGTCAGTACATTGTTGCAGGTTTGTGGATGAGGAGCAGATGAAAGGTCACAGAAATAGAGTCAAAAGGCAGGTTTGTTAGAAGAATTCAAATCAACTCTTTATTAGAAGAGTTAAAAAACCAACTTGCTTTAAAGAAATAAATGGAGTGACATTTTGCCATGTATCTCTAGAAAATAAGCATACGGTACAATTTTATAAGGCATATTTAAAGTATTTCTGCATTACCAAAGCTCAGAACAATTGTTTTTGTCCCAGCCCTGAGTGTTTTCAGTAAACATTTTCTCAGGGTTTCAGAGACCAAACTCCTGACACATGTTTTCACAGCGGAAATCAGTTCCAGGTCTGAGGCAATTTTAAACTTTTGACCCTGTCAGTCAGAATCCAATTAGCTGATTCTCAGAAGAACTTTTTCACTCATTCCTGATTCTGTGTGTGGTTGTAAAAGTATTTTAAAATATATATTTTAATGAATAGAGAACAGGGGAACAGATATTCAGACACTGATTTTAGTTATGAAATTACTTTTTAAAAAACTTTGTACCTGGGGATGGTCTTAATGTTAGCAGCGTTTTGGTGCCTATAGTCTGTCATAGTCTCAATCATTCCACCCATCATGTCACTATACAAATGTGTAGTAATTAAACAGATCTCCAGGGATGTTATGTGCCAGTGATGGCAAAATGGCAATCCAAATGTTCTTGAACTTCAATTTCCAGAAGCCCTGATCAGCAGGAGTGGTGTCTTGGGCTTCTGGGAATTGAAGTCCAAGAACACCTGGAGTACCAAGGTTTATTATCACTTTTATATGCCATCAAGTCACTCCAGATATGTGGTGACTCTAAGTTAAAGACTTGTAAAATATCCTGTCATTGATAGCTCTGCTCAGATTTTGCAAATCAACAGCATCTCATGTTAGTTTGTGACAATATGTATCATGTTAGGTCTTTCTCTCTTCCTACTGGCCACCCCTTTCTACCAGCAATATTGTATTTTCTGATCACGTATGTATTCTTATTATATGTACATGGTAGGATTATCTCAGTTTGCTCATGTTTGCTCTAATGAATGTTCAGACTTGACTTGATTGAACATCCACTTATCTCCCTTTCTTTCTGTTTATGATATCTGTCATGCTTTCTTCGAATATCACATTTCTATCAGTTGACTCTCCCATCTTTCTTTTACATACAGTAATACCTCGGATAACGCTAAGCCTTAGTTCCACAAGTCTTGGTGTTATCCGATTTTTAGTGTTATCCGTTGCATGTTAAAATCCTATGGGATGGATCGGATAACGTTAAAGCTCCATAGAGATACATTGTAACCACACAGGCTTTAGCGGTTGTTATCCGATCCATCCCATAGGACCTTAACGTTATTCACTCCAAGTCTCCTCCCCAGATTACTTAACGTTATGTGATTTTAGCGTTAACCGAGGTAAACGTTATCCGAGGTATTACTGTAGTATGAATGATATTGACCTTGGTCTCCAGTGACAATCTTTGCTAGCTTCCAATTTTTTAAATTTCAAAAGGCAAGGGGACATCTTTTTTGGGGGGAATGCACACAACATACTTACGGAGTTTTGGTCCAATATAGCTTTTCTTTCCCAAGGAAAGGGTTTGGAAATTGGAAGATATATTTCTAGTCTGCATTCTGAGGAGTAAACATGGCAACATTCATTTAACTGAGACGTTAAATGGATGTGTCCATTTCTCTGTTGAATGGGTTGGAGTCCTTCACATCTTGGCTTCATTGTTTCATTAAGTCCAAAATAGCTCTTTAGTTATTTTGGTGCAATTTAGAAATATTTACTATCATAGAAATCAAACTTATTTTCTTAACATCTTATTGTGGCCAGGTGAGTTGCAGGTCTGCCTGCACAGGATGTGCTATCCAGGTGTTAACTGTCTGGAAGGAATTTAGAGCCCCTAGGTAGATACATGTCCACCAAGGCATGCCCAGCCTTACCATTAAGGAGTTCAAGGTAGCTGACTCTCATGAGAGATGCAAAAGGGCAACCAGGTGGCAGACAAACCTGTGCATACTCTGGATCCTGACCTGCATATCCTAAACCACTGTGCAACATGGATTGCTGGTCCATCATCAGCAAATGAGTACAGTGGAAATCCATATAATGAATGCTTCGTATAACGAAAAATCCGTACAACAAAGGTTTTTTTGTGCTATTGCTAATGCACCGTATAACAGAAAAAAGTTTGTTATATGAATCACCATTGGCAATACCCTGTACAACCGGGGGGGACTCATTGTACTGGGCATCGCTGATGGTGATTCGTATAATGAACATTTTCTTTTCATTATACAGTGCATCGTAATAGGGATCCATATAACAGAAAAAAACGTATAGCGAAGAGCTCTGCGGAACGGAGTTTTTTCGTTATACGGGGTTCTACTATATTATTAGATTGAAAAACAGCTAGCTTGATTTCAGTATGGCGACTGTACAGAGACTGTATGCTGATTTGTTTCCTTTCATGTACAAAAGGCAAGACAAAAACTGTCAAATAAATGTATTTAGACTCTTTAAAAATATTTCTGCTACTTAAGATGTTGCCTGCACCTTGATAGGTCATGGCCGTCTGATTTGCATAATTAGTACATAGTTATCTCTGTTAGGTTCTCATTATCCAAATCCATGTATTGTGATTGGCTATCCCCATTATTACCCAAATGAAACATGTAGCTTTGAGCAGTTATAACATTGTTACAGCTCAATAACCACACTGTGCATATGCTGATAATTGAACTAACGGGGTAGTATAATCTGGCTTCTGTAACTGCTTCAATATCTTTAGGATCTGACAGCAAAATTGCTGGCTCAGCTTTTATGCTCCTTTGATAGGAAAAGGAGCACCGCAAAGAAATCTTAATGAAACTTACAAAGTGTCATAAATACCCAGAAGGAAACTTGCAGAATAGTAGAACTGAATGTAGCCTCTTTATCTTGCTTTACCAATTGTTCCCAAGGCAATTACTGCACTTTTTCCATTATTTCTCTTAGATTTATATTCCCTGACCTTAAAAAAAGGAGTCTTCTTGTATCTAGCCACACCTCTTCATTTTGCTTCTTTAACATGAGCTACCATAGGAGCTGACATAGGCCCATAGGAGGATCCGTGTTGAATCAATGAAATATCTTTCTGGTTCTGTATTCTTTTTCCAGAGGCACCTGGGAATCCTACTATAAAACCACAAAAGCAATAGTCTTTTTGCATAGTCAGGGTGGTGATCTGATCATGCTGGAATGGGTCACTTTTGTCAAACTTGGGCATGGAACAGAGCTATGATCTGTACATCTTCTGATCCCTGGAAAATGGTTTGCACTGGACCGTGCCGCAAGTGGCCAAAATTCTGAATTATTTCTCCATCTAATTGTATCCAGAGACCTCAAATGTGTACTTTCTCTTAATCTAGAGCAGTGGTGGGAAATTAAAATTGTGGTCTCCTTAAGAGTGCTGGTGGCTTCAGTGGCTTTGTGGTTAAATCACTGAACTTCATGACCGTAAGGTTAGCAGGTTGGCAGTTCAAGATCCTTGTGCTGCATGACGGAGCGAGCTTCTGTCTCTGTCCCAGCTCCTGCCAACTCAGAGCCCTCTCTGCTGGCCCGTGCACCATCACCTCAGCACAGAGTTTGCACCACCTGCTGTCCAGAAGCTGAATGGGAGCACTTCCTCCCACCTACTAGAACCGAGTTTGCCCTGCCCATCTGCCCAGCAGCCCAATGGGAGCGCTTTCTCCCTCCCCCAAGCACAGAGTTTGCCCCACCCCTCTGTAGTGCGGATGACAGCCTGTTGAGTTTGGGCACTCGGTCTCTAAAAGTTTCACCATCATTGATCTAGACTAGAAGTAACGTGTGGCCATCCTGATTAATAACCATTCAACTACACTTATACGCTATGAATGTGTAGTCTTCTTTTAAAAGCAACTCTAATATTAACCAACGTCACCATGGCTTCAAATTCTCATTAATTCAGAAACTGGAAGTTACTAGGTATGAAAATGAATCAGTAATTAACTGGGGCACACAATCCTCAAAGATTGTGGTACCGTATATGCCGGCGTATAAGACAACTGGGTGTATAAGATGACCCCCCAACATTTCCACTCAAAATATAGAGTTTGTTATATACTCGCCGTATAAGACTACCCCCTCTTCTGCACACCTTCCACACACCAAATAAAACATAAAAGAACATCAGATTTGATTTCAACATCTACCTGTGGCCGGCACTAGTGCGCATGTGCGAGCTCTGCGTAGACAAGGGGCAGGGCGGAGCACCGCTGCTTCCCGGCGAGCAGAACGGGCCAATCACGCCGAAAAGGATGGCACCCCTGTCTCGCTGCTGATGCTTGCCGCAGCCACACTGGATACCGCGCGATACTGGATGGTATGTAGAATGAGGTGGGTGGGCATTGGGAGGCCACTATGGGCACCGGGCGAGCATCAGGAGGCCACTATGGGCAGCTATGTCTATCCCAACTGAAGTGCACCCGATGTATAAGACGACCCCCCCCCCCACTTGGAGGCATGTTTTTCGGGGGGGAAGTTGTCTTATACACCAGCATATACAGTATTTTTTAACCACAATCTGGCATATCCTGATAACTGCAACTTTGTATTGCTGGCTAATTTTTCTCACGCAAGGTCAGGCAAAAGGAACTAATTTTGGCAGCTTCATGTCTGGCCTAGACATGGAGGAAGAAGAAGAAGTAACTGACTACTAGGAATTAATTCTGTTTCCTAGTATTATAGGTATATAACTGCTGCATTCTGTTATTATAAAAACTAAGCATGGGGTCTCTTCACTCCTTTGATGGTGTAGCTTTATTAACTTTTATACACAGGTTGTAAAAGTTCTTTTTTGGGGCTGCAACATCCAGGCTTCACAAAGGAGGAACCAGGGAACTACAGCCTGGCAACAACCCCAGGGGAAATTCTGGAACATATTGTGAAGCACCTTGAAAGCAATGCAGTAAGAACTAGAAGCCAACATGGATTTGTCAAACTGCTAGTTTGGCAGGAGCTGGGACAGAGACGGAAGCTCACTCCATCATACAGCATTAGGGTCTTGAACTGCCAACCTGTTAACCTTCCAGTCATGAAGTTCAGCGTTTTAACCACAAAGCCACTATAGCCTCCAGCACTCTTAAGGAGACTACAAATTTAATTTCCCACAGCATTTCAGAATGACTACTATGTGGGGTGTTTTCAGGAAATGAAAGTGTGACACACAGTTAGGTGTGTTGTTAGAGTTTGCCACAGTGCTCTGGGCCAATGCTTCGTTAGTTGAGCATCTTGAGCTGTCTGGTTTCCAGCTTCCATTCAGGTTGGGAAGGAGCAGTGGCTGGAACACTGGAGGCTTCCAGAGAGGGGGGGTCTGTTTATATGGTAAGTCACCACATATGCACAAGCTCATGTTTGTCATTTCAGCAATGTTTTACTTTGATCCAGCGTGCCGCTGTTCAGCTCATCATGGTGAACCTTTAGCTGGAGATGCTTCTGCATTAAAACTGTGTGCTTATACCTGATGACTTTGAAAAGCAGAACGTTCCTGGCATTTCCTTCAATCTGCTATTATGAGAAGCATAACTTTAGATCTGACATGGGATAAACAAGTCTCTAGTCTGTTGTGAAAATGGATATTTGGAAGCACAAAGTAGCTGTGATTGTTGTATTTGTTTGTACACTCTTCCTTTGTTTCAGTGTATAGGATAGGGATGTAAACCTTCCTTTGTCTCATTGGGAAGAGGAACCAAAAATTAGCTTCCCTGTCTTCAGCAAGGTGTTTTTGTGGCACTTGTGGGAAGAAAAATGAATGAGAATGGGTTTTTTCCTGTAAAGTAAATAAAATTGTACAAACAATACAAAAGTACAGTGCTGCATAGACATTTCAGAGACCAGAAACAATGAAAAGGTTGTTTGCATCTATCTCTCACCATTTTTCTATCTATCTATCTATCTATCTATCTATCTATCTATCTATCTGTCTGTCTGTCTGTCTGTCTGTCTGTCTATTTGTCTGTCTATCTATCTATCTATCTATCTATCTATCTGTCTGTCTGTCGGTCGGTCGGTCGGTCGGTCGGTCAGTCTATCGATCTATCTATCTATTGAAAATTCCTCCCCAAGCTATTCCATTGAGTCAAAATCAATGAGAGTGAAGAATTTAGCAAGAACTATATGCACCCCTGGTACAGGCAAATGGGTTCTTGCCCCATCTGCAAGAGTATGAAGAATTAACAGGAAAGGCTTTGGATATAGACCACAATGAGTTAAATTGTGTCTGGTTCCTTCCTGTGTTTTAAGAGTCTGACTGAAGATTTAACCACCTTTTTGCAGCTGCCTCTTGCTATTTTTGCACAGATTATATTAAAGTTCACCATTCTTATATCAGCATTCCGTGTCATTTATCCAAGGGATTCAGTGGCAGAGTTAAAGCTGTGCTAATGAATTCAAGAGTATAGATGCTGTTGTCTTCCCATGAGGCTGATGGCATCCATTTCTTGACACCACTTGATCTCAGTGAGATACCTCTATCCCTGGAATATAATTAAATACAGTAGAACCCTGAATAACGAATGCCTCTTACAGCAAACAAATCGTACAACGAAGAGGATTTGAAAAAACTATTTGCTGCCCCACCCCCCAAAAGGCGTCATTTCAAAAAGCCAAAGGCCCTGTGTTTGGACCAAAAACTAGACAGGTGGGGAAAAGCCAGGAATAGGTGAATAGGTGTCTTCAGAGTTCAGTTTTTATAATGATTCATGTGGCAGCAAAGCCAAGCAAACTAACTACTGCAGATTATTACAGATGAATGTTACAGTTTAGGAAGATAAAAGGGAAGCTCATGGTCATTCAAAGAGGATGAGAACACAGATCAAAAGATAAATACTGTATAGCAGATCAATAACACAAAAAACAAGTATTTCTTCAAGTACAAAATAATACAGTAACAAAACACTCTTTTAATTATGCATCCCAGCCTTCACAATGAAAGGCAAATCGTATCAGAGATTTCAAAGATGAGCGAAACGTCCATGGTCAATCAGTTTGTTGGTGCATCATAGATGGAGGACCAGTTCTCTCATGAAAACTGGACTCTTGACTTCTTGTTTACATATTGATATGTAAACTGGCATTTCCTCTCTGCCAGTTTTATTTCCACATCTGACTGATGGGCCTGGCTGGAAAAGCTAGTTTGAATCTTTTAATAAGAATTTCCTGAGGGCAAAGGGTGTTTTCCTCCCATATATCTGCACTGATTTAATAACAGAGCTGTCCTTTAGTTACAATTTTCCATCTAACTGTTCCTTGGAATGAGAAGACATAAAATCCAATATTAGTATCATAATCAGACATAAACAGAAATAATTCCATAGAAGTTACCTATACATTCCTATCTTAAAGGAAATCACCTTCAATGTTGACCAAGAGCTGAGCTTCAAGTTAAACAATAGCTTTTGGCCTGCAGGAGAGATAGGCATTTAGTTTCCTGAGGTGAGATTAACAGATTAACATGTGTCAAAGGTGACTCCAAGATCAGCCATCTGGTTTTATGCCTGAATCTATTCCATTAACTTGCATCTTATTTCCAATTTTGTTGTGTGATTGTGCAATGCTTAAGTTTACAAATGAAGACCATTGAAGAAGACCCAATGGTCAATGAAGTGGGGTGCGGGTACAAAGGAAATCTTCATTGATGTTAGACTAAAATATGGCCAGCAAATGGGTGTTAGGTGATGCAGGCATCATCTGCCACCGCTTAGAGGCAAAGGTCTATGCTCTGGGGAACAAGTAACGTGTAATGTTTAGTAAAAACAGGTACCTGATTGATTAGTTTAGGGGAAAGGTTCAAAGAACTTTATTTAGAAATAAAAGAAAATAACTTAAACTAAAGGGTGAATTTTAAAATACAGGTATTAGGTAACATACCCATCCTCCTCTCACCTGCTCTTACTCTGGCTAGTGGGGATTTGGGAAGTAGGGTAATTTCTCCCAGGAAACAGCCATCCCTGTCATCAGCTCATCTTGGCCCAGGTTCCCCTCGTTAATCATCCTCAACTGTTAACAATCCCCGAGGGTTAGAAGAGATAAAGATGCTCTCTTGATTCTCATCTGTCCACAATTTTCATACTTCCAAGGCTGTCTGGTTTTATTTCATTCAGCTCTTCAATTTATCTATTAACCCACACACCCAAATTTCCTCTTATCATAAAGGAATGTGTTTATTCATTATGCAAATATTTAGATACTGCTTTTCAGCCTCCAGTGCAACTAGCAAACATGGAAAAATACTAATAATCACTTTAAAAACAAATAGCTAACATGAGGGGGGGGGGAGTCCTCGCAGAAAAATGCCTTTTGCTTAGGTAATTGGGAGGTTAGCAAAACTCTTAATATGTCCCCCCCCCCCTACTTTTGACTTTGGTTTGTCCTATTCCCTGTTCAGTTTTGATTTTTAAAGGAAAATGCTTGCAGGAAAATATATGTAGTTTTCTGCACATTTTCCCTAATATACAGGGGGTTGTCCGAATTTTTTCATTACTTGTTCTTCCCAAGGCAGGGCCTGACTGGGCCGTCAGCACTGGATTGAACCTCTGTCTTCAAAGGTAACAGTAATATCATTTTTAGTTGATTTCATGTTGCTTTCAAGTATGTGGGTAGCTTGGAAGAGACATCCAATTGGCTCTTATTACAAGATGATGGACTGGAAACATCTGAGTGGGCCTCATGTGGCCCTCCAGAGACTGTTGGACTACTATTTACAGCTGGCTATGCAAGGCGAGGTGGATGGGACTTGGTGTACAAAAGTCCAACACATTCCTCTTCTCGGCCCATGCAAACGATCATCCTGTCATTCAATCTGCACAAATAAAATATAGCCAACCAGATGCCTCTGTGGTCTGACCTAGCCATAGTTATTATGTTCTTAATATACTATCATTGCATTATTCATCATCATTATCAGTATTATTTTCAGAGGGATAGCCAAATTAACCTGTTATGACAGAAACAACCAAGAATCCTGAAAATGCCACAACACCATTTTTTCTTGACAATTACTTTATTATGTTGTTGTTTCTGTTGTTCGCATTCCTCTAATGACCTTTTCCCTTTCTGCTGGTGGTGTGGTTTGATGAACATTTTCTAAGAAATATCTTTGCCTGGAACAAAACAAAAACTCCCCAAACCCCCAAAACCATCCTCCACAAGATTTTGTTTGTTGCATCTATCTACACAATTTTAATGCTGCGCATCCTATGTAAATTGACCACCACCACTGACTGGGGAAAGCAAGATGAAAAGGCCAGCAACATTAACCATCATTAGAATAAGAATCATGTATTCCTCACAGGTGAGATGCACATAATTAGAAATTAGAAAAAGGTCAGATCTCACCATTATCAACTCAATCAGCTGCTGAGTGCCACACAGTCAATTAATTCAGCATCTGTATTTTTTACAACCCTGTGCACGTAAGAGTGCAACTCTTTATCCGGACAGATATACTGCTCAGCTAAGCAGGGAGATAAAACTAGAGACCCCAAAGCAAATGAGCTGAGATAATTGAGAGATTTATTTTACACACACACACACACATGCATGGGCAGATACACACACACACACACACTTGGACACCATAGGCTGAAAAAAAATTGAGACCTTTACTATTATTACCTGATTTAATTAATTACTTCTTTAAAAGATAATAATTCTATACTTCCTCGCAAAATAAAAGTATTTCTCCAAAGTAGTGACATGAAGGTTATGTAGTGTCTTGCATAGCGTCACAGATGAAGCTTTTCAGTGGCTTTCAAACTTGGATGTGGAACTCTAGCCAGGAACTTGAGATGGTCATTTTGTGCGTGTTGTTATAACAACATCAATATAAATATTCATCATATGATAAAATGAAATAATAAAATAAAGGTTATGTAGTAAATTTGCCATTCTGTTTAGGCTACCTCGTGATGAGGAGGCCTTATTGCAAGAAAATCCCAAACCCCCACAAGATTCCTCATTGCCAGTATGACCGTGAAACAAAGGGTCCTTTTGGCACAAACTATCCTTGTGCAAAACTTGGGGGGGGGAGGGTCCTTTGCATAGCAATATTCAGATTTATAGCAATACACAGAAGTAGGAAACTATTCAAAAATATCAACTAACTCAATCAATGCTTGTGATTCTCAAAAAAATATATCAATGAAATAAAATATCAGAAGCCATTGTGTCATTTTTCTATTTTGCATTAATTGCACAAGAACTGTCCCTGTAAATGGGAAAACTCTCAGTGGGAACAACAAAAATATATTGCAGTTTCTTATTCTTACAGCAATGAGACTAGCATGGATTTGCAAGTCTTCTTTCCTAAGCACAGCGTTGTGAGCTCCACAGCAGACTAATGACTAATAGATGGCTACTAAAATTAGCAAGTTTAAAAAGTGCTTTGAAATTTAAAGACTCTTTGATACAGTAAAAAACTGATTTATTGCCCTGTGGTGAGTAGCTTGGATTTTATATATTATTCAGGATTTCAAGACAAGGCTGTAAAAATGTAAGGTCTCAGTTCCATGTGTGCATGGAATGTTTTATGTGTAAATTTTTTAACATTTATGGGGTATATTTTATTGAGGCCAAGACTTTACTCAAGGGAGAGCTTAGAGGGGTATTTCCTCTTTCCAATCTTGTTAGGAAGAGTAGCCATATGAGAATAGTCAGAAACATTTTTACATAGAACATTTACAAGCAGGATCCCAAAAGCATTCCAGGAGTTAAATGCCAAATTTTGCAAATGGAGTTTCTGATATATTTTTCAATTTGCTAAAATCCTAGTAGTATCCATTGAGGAATATTGACACTGAAACCTGGGCAGGATGTAATAGAATACCATGGTTTTATTCTTCCTTCTTCTCACTGGCCATAGTTTTTAAACAAGCCACGGTTTCCTGAGATGTTATTAAAAACACTTATGTTCCATCAAGTCAAGAGTATTCTATACCCCAATAGGGCTTTCTAGACAAGATGTTTAAAAAGTGATTTTATCTTGGTAGGGGACCTTCCATTTTTCTGTCCCCTAGCAGGGATTTGAACTCAAGTCTCCGGAGTCTTAGTCCATCACTCTGTCCATTGTACCATTTTGGATTTCCATAAAACTGGAAGTGGATGCTTTTGATTTTCACTTCTGAGGAATGAAATAAATAGAATAAGAAGGGTGGAACAAAAGAACCTGGGATTTCCTGTAGATCATTCACACAGTTTAGAAGTGTTGTTTATGGAATACAGTTCCTAAAATCTTCAGTATAGCCACTGTATTCCAAAATGTAGTTTTTTCAAGCTCTGCTTACTTATGTTGCATGAAAACAAGATTGCATCTAAACTAGACAGATAGATAGAAGTGAGTAGCTGAACTTTATTTTCACATATTGTGTAGCTAGGAGAGCCTGTTCAAATAATGACACTCTTCTATAAATATGTAGTTCCTAAGAAGCTGATACCAATATGTGTGTGATTTTTATGGCTTTAGCAACAGGATGTCTAACAACCCTTGCTTTTATTATTGTTATTATTACTGTTTGACACCATATATTAGCTAGTTTAATCATAATCATTGTTAGTTTTCCTTCAGGTTAT
Source organism: Furcifer pardalis (assembly GCA_030440675.1). Taxonomy (NCBI): domain Eukaryota; kingdom Metazoa; phylum Chordata; class Lepidosauria; order Squamata; family Chamaeleonidae; genus Furcifer; species Furcifer pardalis. The sequence goes on along the minus strand of CP126898.1, from coordinate 27,350,855 downwards.
TTGCAAGGTTCTTGTTTGGTTAAAGACATATTAGCCAATAATTGTGTGAGATTTAGGCAGCCAGTTTAATTTGTGTATGAAGAAAACAATAGCTAAAGAAAAATGTAGTCTGTTTTAAAATGAAACAGCAAACATTTTTTTGAAAAAGAAACATTCATCTTCCTTTGATAAGGAGATATGTCCACCAAGTTGCTTCTTGCCATTTGCAGTTTCTCTCAGTACTAAATAATAATACTGTACAGTAACACTAAATCTTGGTTCCACAACTCTTGGTGTTATCCGATTTTTAGTGTTATCCGATCCATGTTAAAATCCTATGGGATGGATCAGATAACTTTAAAGCTCCATAGAGATACATTGTAACCACACAGGCTTTAGCGGTTGTTATCCGATCCACCCCATAGGACCTTAACGTTATTCGATCCAATTCTCCTCCCCAGATTACTTAACGTTATGCAATTTTAGCGTTATCCGAGGTAAACGTTATCCGAGGTATTACTGTACATTGCTTTTCAATTAATTCAGGACACAATTTCAATTAGATCATTTTTGACTGATTTCTATAACAATCTGATTAATGTTAGAGTCTTGGTTACTCAATTACCTTCAGACTGCAGTAGTAGAGATTGTGTTTCCTAGATATAGGCTGATTACTCTCCATTTGATCATCCCCAGATGGTGAAAGCCATTCAAGTTCTGAGGATTCATCTACTGGAGTTGGAGAAGGTGAATGAATTGTGCAAGGACTTTTGTAATCGTTACATCACCTGCCTCAAAACTAAGATGCACAGTGACAACCTACTCAGGAATGACCTTGGGGGGCCTTACTCTCCGAGCCAGTCCTCCATTAATCTACACTCACAGGTAATGGTTGAAAAATATTCAACACAACATGCTTCCTGAGAAATAATTTAGTTTTATTCCAGCATTGGCCAAAATTCTATCAGTAATTTATACCTGCATATGGGAAAACATTTAACTCTCAAACGCAAACTGCCATTCATTAACAAATTGCTTGGTTACATTCAAAAGTATGCTCCCAAGGAAATTAATGAGTGTCAATTTGCCACCACCGTTTATGTGAGTTCCCTTGTGCATCCCCAATAGAATTCTGGCCACTTTCTTATTTCCAGATGGAAAGGAATGAGAGAGAAAGATGGCAAAACATGGTAGAGAGTCAATAGATGTCCCCACCTCCTGGGAAACTGAAATCCCATGGCTTACCAGAGGCATGGCTTACTCAGGATGCATGCATGTCTCACAGTCTTACCTTTAATGGACATCAGAGTCAACCCACCCTGTTCTTAGAAAAAGTTAATTATGGAACCCATACGATTCAGTGGAAGAACACATGCTACACAAAGCAGATTCAGTCCCTAGCATTTCCAGATAGGGGAGGAGAAGCCCCTGGTTGTGACTACCCAGGTACTAGACTGATGCAAAGCACATGTTCCCATGCAAAAAAAAATCACACATACGTCACCATCAGCAGGAAAGTTTGTCAGCAATGGTGTTAGGATAGTCAATTACATTAAAACATTGCATAAAGAACACCATCAAAGCTACACAGACCACCTTTGGCCATATTGTGAAGTGGTTGATAAACCACGTCATGATATGGGCAAATTAAATACAATAAAAACTTGCATAAAGAGTGCCTCGCTTAGAGACTAACTTGCTTAAAGAGCAGAATTTTCTCTGAATGGTCGCCTCGCTTAACAACTAAAACCAACCAAAAATTCACTTAACAACTAAATTAGGGTTCACAATCCCCACTACCAGAAGTCACAATTGGTCACTTACAGTGGTGTTTCACTTAAAGAGCAAACTCGCTTAAAGAGCAATCCCATGGAACGCATTATGCTCTTTAAGTGAGGTACCACTGTAGTTCATAAAATTGGAGTCATTCATGCTGATTCTATGTCTTCTAAAGAAAGCTTTTCAACAGAGTCTGTGAAGAACATAGCACACTACTTCATACTACTTCATATCAGAGTCAAACCCAATGTTAAAAGGCATTTATATCTTCCAAGATCATCATCATCATCATCATCATGTTTGATTTATATGCCGCCCCACTTGTGAAGTGCAATTCTGGGTGGCTGACAAACATATCCTCAACACAATTTACATCAACAGGATGCAATACCATAAGATACAATTTACATAATAAAACACAATTTAACACTAAAATAGCACATAGCAATTAAATAACATAGCAATTAAATAACCAAAAGTCCTTTGCCGCTCAGTGTCCTCGATAAGGCCCGGAGCTCAAAGTCCTCAACAGAGCCCAGGGCTCAACATCCTTTGCAACATCGGTAGCTTTTTAAAGCCCTCCAACTCCGGCCGGTGACAAGCGCTCGGAGGAGGGCATCTGGCATCCGGTCTTCAGCCACCCAAGCTCTGGCCAGCCGAACCAGACTGTCCAAGGGTGGGAGTCTGGTGGGGTGGTGGCAGAGTTCTTAAAGCCGCCAGCTCCCCGCACAGCCAGTCATCTTCCCTCCGGACCGGAGCTGTTTTTCCCATTCACAATGGGATTTCCTTAGAGATACATACAGTGGTGGGATGTCAAAAATTTTACTACAACACCATGGGCGGAGCCTAATTTTTGGGTGGAGCCAAAGATGTGGGCGTAGCCAATGTTGTGGGTGGAGCCAATGTCATGGTTGAGACCATGTGACCTGGTGGGCAGGGCCAAAGTTGGTCATGTACACATAAAAATACAAATTTCATAGACATAAAAATACATAAAAATACACGTAAAACACATATAATACACATTAAATTAAATACACATTAAATAGACATAAAAACAAATAAAAATACAAATTAAATACACATAAAACACATAAAAATACACATTAAAAATAAATAGACATTAAATAGACATAAAAACACATAAAAATACAAATTAAATACACATAAAACACATAAAAATACACCTTAAATATAAATACACATTAAATATACATTAAAATACACTCACACGCCCCACACCCAAAGGTGAGTCACTTACCCTGGTGAGCAGGCTATAGGAGCTTCAGGCTAGCAGCTTCTCTTCCTCTCCGCTTGGGAAGACAGCAAGGAGGCCGCACGTGCGCGCCAAGTGCTGTAGGCACGCATGCACACCAAGCGCTTAGCGTGAATGTGCAGTGGGGGAACCGGTAAAAAGGAAAGCCCCCAAGGTGGTTCCCTCCAAAAGCCACTACCTGTTCTCCGGGACACTGGGAAAAGTTACTACCGGTTCTGGCAGACTGGTACAAACCTGTAACATCCCATCACTGGATACATATCTCAACAATCACAGTTGCACATTAAACAAATGTGTATCTTTTCAGTAACAAATCACAAAACAAAGCATACTAAATGAGTGAGTATAAGATCACAGTGAGTAGAAGGGACCACATGGAAGCGGCGGCCAAGAGAAAGAATGGGCAAGCCCACCAGCACCGCGGCTGCCGCCATCTCCCAGACCTCTGGCATTGCCACAGGCCAGAGTGAAGAGAAGGGGAAGCTGGGAAGCAGCAGCCCAGGGAAAGAGTAGGCGAACCCTCTGGCACCACAGCCACTGCCATCTCCCAGACCTCTGGCATTGCCACCAGCTGGAGTGAGAAGAAGGTACCACAGGGAAGCGGCCTGTGTGTAACTGCACACTCAGTCACAAAACTAAGATTTTTGTCTATGGCAATGTCAAGCGGGATTTTTCAGTCTAAGTTTAAAGTACCGAATAACATCTTTCTTCCTCTGTGGCAGAACTATGTAAAGGCAAAAATGTAGCAATGTGGATAGTTTTTAATGGGAGAAAAGATGATGATTTTAAAAGTTTATTTCCCATTTAGAATTTCTGAAATATGTAAGACACTTACCCATTAATCTTTTTTTAAAACAGCCTGTCTTATGTTTTCAAATATTCTCTAGAAATTGACTTAATATTCCTTTACTGCTTTATTGTAGTTTCCCTTATGATCAAAATTAGCAAGAAACTTGCATAAAAGAGAACAATAATTGCTCAATGAGCATCTCGTTTGTAATTTATTAGTCTCTATTATTGCAAGTCGCCATAGCAACACCTCGCATCCAGGGCAATGAGAGAGATGTTAGATATGAGCCGCCGAGGCTCCAAGTCCCAGCAAATGGAGATGCACATTTTTATCAGTAATTTTCTTGAAAATAATATGTGAGGAGTTAATGAGATGGAAAGCCGTCCTGTGGCTATTGTGAATTTTTTTTAAAGTGTTGATCTAATTAGAATGCATCGGTCAGGAAAAGTAATGAGGATTTAGCTCCTCACAAAGATGTGAGGATCATATCAGAAAATTAGCAACAGTCTTTGCAAATAATCAGAGCTTGGAGAGGCAGCAAGCTCCCTCCTTTTTTTTGCAAGGAATTTTTCTACGGAGGAATTGCTCTACTCCTTTTCATGTGCGGAGCTGTTACATTTTGGGGAGAGTTCATGTGTTAAAATTTGTCAAACTGGTTGTCAGCTCATAGGAGATAGTGATTTTATTGTTGCTTGCACAGTTAGCATCAGAACACAAATAGAGAGATGCAAGCTGATGTCCTCGTTCAGCCCAGATGCTCAATGATGGCTTTATTTCAGTCACTAGTTCTAGCCCAGCCTATCTCATGGAGTAGTTTTAAAGGTTCAACTGGCATGCATAATTTTAAAGAAATCATGCCATGCCCAGCTGACCATTTCACATACTAAAGAGATTTTTCAACTATTTATAATGCATTTTCAGATCACCACCTTCCTCTTTCAAAAAGAAAGTTTACTTGTCAAAAAGTTGGTAATTTAAATTCCATATTTTATCAAAGAATAATATAATGTATATCACATTATATATAATGTATATCACATTATATTATTCTTTGATAAAGTATGGAATTTAAATTACCAACTTTTTGACAAGTAAACTTTCTTTTTGAAAGTGGAAGGTGGTGATCTGAAAATGCATTATAAATAGTTGAAAAATCTCTCTAGTATGTGAAATGGTCAGCTGGGCATGGCATGATTTCTTTAAAATTATGCGTGCCAGGGGTATAATACTTCATCATTCTACCCACAGAGACACTGAGCTGAGACTGCAGCCATGTTCACATGGAGCTTGAGCACTGTCTGCTGGCCATCTTGTAGCTGTCATTGCCTACTGATGCTGAGATGCATTTGTAGCAATGGGAACATACCTTTTTACAATGGATATGTTGAGTCCATGCTGATCCCTCTGTCAGTAAAGAGAGACCCTCTTTCAGCATATAACCCAAGTACACTACCACTGAGCTGTCTTGCTTCTTGTCAGTGAGAGACAGATCAGAGCCCCAAATTCCTTAAGATAGGTGCCTAAATTCCTATTCATAGCTCTTACATTAATTTTAATTTTTTCATTTATATGCTGCCCAATCAGGGGAAACTCAACTCAGGGTGCCTCACAATCACACAATATACATATATACAGTATAATCACAAAAAATCGTATAGTCAAAGCAATGGTATTTCCAGTGGCAATGTATGGTTGTGAGAGCTGGACCATTAGGAAAGCTGAGCGCAGAAGAATAGATGCCGTTGAGATGTGGTGTTGGAGGAGAGTTTTGAGAGTTCCCTGGACAGCGAGGAGAACAAATAGGTCAATCTTAGAAGAAATTAACCCTGACTGCTCCTTAGAAGGTCAAATAGTAAAGATGAAGCTAAAGTACTTTGGACATCAAATGAGAAGAGAGAATTCGCTTGAGAAAGCCTTGATGCTTGGAAAGGTTGAGGGCAAAAGAGGAAGGGGCCGGCCCAAGATGAGATGGCTAGATGGTATTGTGGAGACAATGGGCACAGAGCTGAGCGAGTTGAGGAGGATGGTGGAGGACAGGAGTGCCTGGCGGACAGTGGTCCATGGGGTCGCAAAGGGTCGGAATCGACTGTGCGACTGAACAACAACAATCACTATATAATCACTATTCAATACCCAATACAGAATAATCAATACACAATAAACAGTATAGTCACAATATAATCAATAAACAATACTCAATACAAAAATTATACAATACTCAATTCAATCAAATCAATTACATACATGCATTAGCTTTCCAAAGTTGTATCTTGAGCTGAGAACAATTTGCTAAGTGCTATTTCTTCACAACATGCTTGCACATGTTATAGGGAGGAAATTCTAAAAACACGACCCTTTCTAATAAGTCAACTTGACACATTTCAGTCAGAGTGATTACCTTCTCGTGTTACTGACAGACTGGATGAAAATGCATTTAACAAGGGATAATTAGAGTCTTCGTCTACACACCTAGAAGACTGCAGGTTCCCCTCTCTTGCTATAAAGTAATCCTGGGACATATTCATAATTTTAAAGATAAAATCTGGTTAACTTCATCAAACACTTTTACCCACATCTTATTCCCAATCTTACACCCCCACCATAAATGAAAATATGTCCCAATACTTTCCTTACATCTCCAACATATTCATATAATTATTATCATATGATTATGATTGTATTGATTTAATGGGACTGGTGTCATATACCATCGCCACAATATTTCATAACAATGCTCTTTAATTCTCACTTAGATGTTTTTCATAGTCCTTTGATTCCATATTCTATCCTACATTTCCTCCATAATTTTAACCTTTAAATCAGATTACCACATCTCCCTCAATAATTTCTGTCTCTCTCCACTATCCCTTAGAAATTTATACACCTTACTAACTATTCCCTTTGTTGGAATTACCTTTTATTCTAATTGATTTATCATTTCTTCATATTTTATCATTTCTCTACATGGTCCATATTTTTTGAACAGATCATTATTCCATTTCTCCATCTGTAATCTATTAAACCAATTTAACTTTAATATTGAATATATCCTTTCCCTTTCTTCTCTGCTCCTAACCTTTTCCATCCAATCTTTTAATGTCTTGAATTGTCTTTGCTCCAACAAGAGTTTCATCTCTTTTTGGTTTAATTGGACAGTTCTCTAAATCTCTTAAATATATTACCAGGAAAATCCCTGGATTTAAAAATGTTTTAACAGACTGCCATATTTCTATGACATTTCTATAAAATGGTTTTTTTAAAATCATTTTAATATTTATTTCCTTAATGAACCATCCTTTATTGACATCCTTCATTTCCATAAATACTATATTTCTCCATATTGATTCTTTTTCAGTTATAATCTTAATTATCCCCTTAATCTGAATAGCCATAGAATAATTTCTCAAAATTGGAATCCCCAGTCCCTCTTCTTTTTGAGAAGTGTAACGTAACTTTTTATTCATCCTTGGCTTTTTAATTCCATTACAAAACCTATCTATCATAGTCTGCCAGCTTTTTTATTTTCATTTCTGTAATGTTTATTGGAAGCATTCCCCTTCCACTGATAGTTAATGCAAGCAAGATTGTTGTTACCCCAAAATAAACTTGGTTGTATACATCATTTCTTCTTTGTTGGCTAGGACTGGAGACCAAACTTTCCCCTAACCTTGTTTACTTGTTGGTATCTTGATATCACTGAGAAAGTTTGTGGGGAGAGAGGAGACAAGTGGAGGGGAAAGTGCGGGCAGAATGGAGATGTTAAGTAAAATTAAGAATAAAAGTAGATCCTATGCCATAGGTTTGAACTAAATAATTCCTGTTTAAAAATCATTGAAGACTCCTCCTGTATACATAACACAAAATAATTCATTACCGACATTTTGCTTCTAGAAGGGTAGTGACATAACAGATTCATTGTTCATCTTACATCTCTATGAGGAAGATTGCCCTCCTTTGATTTTTTTTTTCCTCCTGTGAATCCATGCAGTTATAGGGCAGACTTGGTGGTGGAAGCACGAAGTCACCTCCAGCTGCTTCTGGACAGCAGATATGAGATGTATAAAATTTACTGACACGTTACTTGTTCCTAGTTGTGGTTTGGAGGAAGAAAGTCACAATTTCATCAGGGACATATTTTGCAACTGAGTAAAGGGTTCTGGAAAAGAACCGAGTCTGTAAGGAGGTGAAGCATGGGATTTTCCCACAGAAATCTGACATTAAATACACACCTTTTTAGAAACTGAGGAAGAGAGACCAAGCAAGAATGTGAAATTTGTCAGGGTTCAGAATTAATCCCAGCATCTTGAAGCAGAACAGTCATCATTTGCACTCATGGTAAGGCTGCTCTCCACTAGAAAATGATAGGTAAAGGTCAACCTTCCTCAAAAACCAGTCGTATCCAACTCTAGGGTTCAGTGCTCACCTCTATTTACATTTTCCATGGACATGTGGAAGGCATGCCTCAACAACAGAGTGCATGGGATGCAGTTTACCTTCCCACCAAAGTGGCCCCTATTTATCTACTTGCATTTTCTTGCTTTCAAACTGCTAGGTTGGCAGGAGCTGGGACAGAGATGGGAGCTCACTCCGTCATGCAGTACCCAAGAATCAAACTCCAACCTTCCAGTCAGCGAGGTCATCATCTTAATCACTTGAAAATGATACAGCAGTATAAAAATTCCACGCAACTGCCAGCTTTGTTGAAGGCAGCTTGCTAATGTTTTTCTCAAGTTGTTAATTACTCAGATTTGTGTTACAGAGAGGAGAGGGAATAAGTCATATAGGGAGAGAGAAAAATGAATATTTAATCCCATGCTCAGCTGTGGCTCCAGGGGGCTGGGGTTCTCCTCTTACCTGCTGCAATGATAGAATCAGGCTGCTTCCATTCTACTGCATGCAGAATATTTAAGACAAGACTTCCTAACCTTTTAAAGCCGGGGATTGGTCATGCTACCTCAGACAGCTTTGGGGGCTGGATGGCCATTTTGCCCTTTCTCCATCATATGGCCCTTCCTCTTGTGGTGGAGGCAGTGGGGGCCCCACATAAAATGGTGCCATGGACTGCATCTGGTCCATGGGTCACAGGTTAATTTTCATGATTGGTTCATGCCAGTCCTTTTTGTGGTTTCTGTGACTCACAGCCCGTTCCCCAGATGTTGCAGTCCCTCAGGGGACTTCAGAAACATACCCTGTTTCTCCTATCTATCATATACTAAAATGATAGTAACTAATATGATTGCCTAGTATTGTTGATGTTTAAGGGCTACATTAAGGGGACCTCTTATTGGTAGTTTTGGGAAGAATCCTAATTATACATTGACAAAATTAGTCTAGTTGGGAACTGCTGTGTCTCGTTCTGGCTAGCAAAAGCTTCACATTTTCCAGGCATGAGAACTGCATGGATCCCTTTGTCTCCCTCTTTCTCTCCCTTATTCCCCAGTCTCATTGTGCCACACACTGGGAATTTAAAAGGAATGGAAGCATCTACTTATCAGCCCCAGCTGGAATGTGAATTTTGTGCCAAGGAACTGAGAAACTAGAAAGGAGTTGTAATACTAGGGGAGCCACATGGGCATTTCAACAGCAGAAGGAAGAGGAGGGGACATTTTCTTATGAACGATGAAGCCGATAAACTACAGCGTTTTGTGCGAAAAAAGAAGGAACCTAGGGGCCTTTGGGATAATACCTCCATTTTATTTAGCTGCCCATACATCAGTCGTGTAGTCTCACTACTCGACATGGCAGTCTCTAAATATACAATAGCCAGTTTATTAGAATCAACATGACTGTAGTCCTTTTTATAGTCACCTGAGAGAAAGCTCAATTGAATTCAGGAGTGTTAACAACTTAGTTTTTTGGTGTTAGTCTGTGGTTCAGGCATATCAGAAAACAAATTAAACAAAATAAAGTAAAAAAACACTTAGTTTTGATTTTTAAAATCTTCAGCCAGCTGAAATGCAAACTAGAGCTTTTAATTAGAAATGCAATTCATTTTCCAAAGATGTGTGGGCCCTTTAAACTGTTAGAATCATGACCAGATCAGCCATGAACCAGGGTGGTGTAATTGTCCCAGTGTATTGTCTCAGAGTGTTGGAGGCTTCTGTGACTCACACCCAGTTCCCCAGATGTTGCTGGTCTATAAATCCCAGCCACTATCAGAACTGCTTGGTGACAATGGGATTTGTAGTTCAACTATGCCTGATGACACATCCTTCATTAAGATGAAAGGAATCTACGCCTAAAGCTAAAAATAAATGTATTGTTTAGAAAAAAGGACCCTTTAAAATCAAGGCTAGAAAATTTTCAGTCCTCCAGTGATTTTCACCTACAATTCCCACAAATCACAACTATGATGACTGTTAGCAAGGGACGCTGGAATTAATTCTTTCCGCTGTATTTCCCACTTATTACTAAAACGCAGAATACTAGCTTCATATGTGCAATAAGCATCTAATTGTTCCCATTCCAGTCTTTCTTTCTTTTTACACAAATATGCAAATGATATGAGGTTTGTTGTTTTTTTCAAATTTAATTCTTCCTTGTAGAAAACACGAGGACTTCATGAGAGCATTCAGATTTTTAAAGGATGATTTCTCCAGTCGTAATGTTTGCTTTCCATTAAAATTTGAATATGCATGTTTGTCTAGCATGCTCATTCCCAGAATATCAAATTCATCCTCTACATACATTCAAACTGAAATCTAGATTGGAGTATCACAATTTTCCTAATAAAGGCACAGTGGAGAATAACGTAGGCAAAATATTAAGGTCTTTGATTTGGATAAGTATATTAAAAAACTCTTCAAGAACATCCAGTTTTGCTGATGGATATCTTGCTCCACATGATTAAATGCAATAGTAACAATTTCTCATGATAAATAATAACCTGAATGTACTTGTACTTGGGCTTCCTCATGTGTGTTGTAATTCTTTTATAATCCTGTTTATAGACATTCTTGTGCATGCCTTTTTTAATACTAAGGATGAAAGTTGGAAATTATAAGCTTAGAGTGGCAGGAAAACACAGGTGATTTGATTTTTAAAAAATATTATTATATGGCTCAGAAAGTGTGAGATAGTGAAAGAGGATATATACCTCAAGAATTTGTTATGTTTGTTCAACATAAGGAATGTAAGCAGAGACATCTTGCTAAAATAATGGTAGTATGAATTACTAAAATTATTCCCATTCTTTAGGATTTAGCTTCTTTCCAAGGATATCTAGAAGTCTTGTTTATTTGTTTTTTAAGCCATTGAGTTGTTGGGAAGATATGCACCAAGACACAAAGGTAAAGGTCACCCTTGGTCAAAAGCCAGTTGTATCCGACTTTAGGGTTCAGTGCTCATCTCTGTTTCATAGCTGAAGAGCCGGTGCGGTCTGCTTCTGCAGACGTTTCCGTGGTCATGTGACAGGCATGACTAGACACCAGAGCACATGGAATGCTGTTTATCTTCCCACCGAAGTGGTCCCTATTTATCTACTTGCAATGTCTTGCTTTCGAATTGCTAGGTAGGCAGGAGCTAGGACAAAAACGGGAGCTGATTCCGTCCTGCAGTATTCAGGTATCGAACTGCTGACCTGCTGCCTTCCAGTCAGCATCTTAGCCACTTGAGCCACTGCAGTCCCACCAAGACATGTAAATTTCCCACCAAAGAATCCTGGGATAAGGTATTTATATGTCTTACTATACAGAGAACAGTTCTTTGTTTGAAAGGCTGTCCATTTCACATTAAGTTTGAAGATAAAGTACTGTAAAAATTGGCCCAAAATACAGTCCACAGAGAATCAAGCAACTTGGTTTTAAGTTTCCTCTTCAAAGTGAGGTCTATTATACTTATATTTAAGTTACAAAGATTTCCCCCCTAACTGTACATCTGTATTCTTTCTTAAATAGGTGGATCTTTACTATATATTACACTATAGGAGAGATTAGAACAGAAAGTAGATTGAGATCTATCGGTGGATCTCTGTCTATAATTTAAGAGTAGTCCAATAATAGCAAGAACTAAAATATCTCTTCCGCCCAACCCTAAATGAGGTTGTTGAAAAAGAAACCTTGCTGGAAAATTAGGAATTGTGTCCAGAAGGAAGAAATTGTAGTCTTGCTTACAACCAAAATATCCTGATATGAGCATATGACCAGATGCACCCTTTTTGCACTTTAACAATTTTAGTCACTATTGAGCACCAGGCTCCACTTAGTGACTCTCAGGGAACTAGTATACAAGCCCCCCAAGACTGACCTCTGATCACTTTCTGTATAGAATTGACAACAAAACTCCCATGAAGCACTGAATTGAATGTCAGAATTACAGGTCCTGTACAGCCTTATTTTAATCTGTACCAAACAGGAGGTCTAAATCAGACCCAGAAATAATCCACAGTTGTAACTTGTAAGAAGCAACCAAGCAACACTGTTCCAAGTGCAATTTTAGATGCTTCAGAATAGCATTCCAGGCTTGAAATAGAAGGTACTCATCTCTATAACAAATTCATGATGTGATGGAGGGCCGGGGGGGGGGGATAAAAATCAGTCAAAATTGTGTTTGTGTTAGATTGTTTGCTCAAGCTCTTGCATTTTCTGAGCAGAGGTAGGTTGTTTACTATGTGCTGAGCAATGATGTCAAGAAAGTAAAGTCATGCCATATGGGTTTGCTCAGATAGGCAAATATTTAATCATCTACGAAAAAGTGTTAATTGAATACTGACCTCTTATCCCAAACAATTACAAGAATGTCTTAGTTAATAATTGAATAATTCTATTCTGCATCTTTTGGTTAGGTGCTTTCACAACACTGTGAACTGTACACTGATAACACTGCCTGCTTGTGGAGAAGAATTTCTCACTGTATATTTAGCTTTTCTTGAGAAGAGGCATGTTGTGCTTGCTAGACCAGTGGCAGCCAAAAAGAGCAGATGGTTCATACAATGTACTAAACAAGTCTAAAGGTTGAGTCATCATGCTATATCGAAGTGATGGCGACCCTTGGCACTCCAGGTGTTCTTGGACTTCAATTACCAGAAGCCCAAGCTAGCAGTCCTGTTGATCAGGGCTTCTAAGAATTGAAGTCCAAGAACACCTGGAGTGCCAAGGTTAGCCATCACTGCTATATTGTGTGCGCCCAGCAGAAATCCTGGAAAGGTAAAGTTCTTAAGTTCTTAAAACAATAGAGTATCTGACTGATAAAGTACTACACAAAGTCAACTTTTTAGCAGGTGTAGGAGTCGGGGTTTCCTCTTATTCAAATTCTATAGGACAATCTTCCTCTTTTTCCCCCATTTCTTCCTTTTCTCATACATGTATTTATGTCAAAGTGAGACTTATCTGCAACGTGGCTAACTCATTTCTGCAGGCCAAGCTCCATTGGAGCCTCCTACTATCAAACAAATATTCTTTCAATAATAACAATTGGATGGTGCTTTTGGACGACTCCAAGAGTGGCAATGTTTGGACTGGGGCATCCCAGGAGTCTTTCTGAGCTCATGGGGTGTGGGAGATCATTTTCTGCCATGTGGTCCACAGTAGGTACAAGGGATTCATCTCCTGCCTTTCCATCAAAAAAGAACTGTGAGATGGCTTTTCATTTATTGTTTTCCAAAAGTATAATCGAATGTTTCAGTTACGGTGCAATCTAGAAGAAGGGGGGAAACATCTATAATATAATAGTTATTATTCTTTCTTGTCCAGATGAAACTTTGAACTGCCAAAATGAAGCAACTTTCTTGACTTTGTTGTTGGCCAAAACTGTGCCCTCATAGTTACATGTTTCTTGTAGTAACAAGCATACCACCAAATGATTCTGTGCATCTCCATATTCACACTGCATGTCATTGTCTGTCAGCAACCCCCATTTGTGCATGTTGGTCTAGCATTTAGACACTCTGACATACTCCCTATTCAGGGTCCTCCAAGTGACATAGGGGAGGTTGAGTTCCTCAGCCATATCCTCCTTTAATGTTATTCTTTGTCCAATTAGCTCCTTCCTCCATCTTCTAGTTTGATTTTGCAGAGGAGGAACCACTTCACTATTCTGATTCCCAACGGTCATGGAGGTGGAAGAGACCATGTCAAATGGACTGGCTGTGAAGGCACACCTTGTTAATATCCTCAAGGCTGCGCCAGTCCAGTGTAGTCCTGGTGTTAAATCCTACATGTCTCATTTCATACATGATACAGGAGATGGCTCCATGATCACAATGTGTGGGTCACTTCATGACAAGCTGGGATCCACTTTAGACAAATTCATGCCAATGGGATTTTTCTTGTTTGTAAAATGATTTCCAGAAAATAATGTATACTTGGATGACGATGTATAATAAATTATACACACATGTGAATGCACATAATGCTGTCTGTGAAATTGGTTTTTTAGTCATTCTTAACTACACGGTCCTATAGGATATGATTCAGAACTTCCTTGCAAAGGTGGGAGGCTACAACGGACAATGGACTAATTTCCTTTTCTCTTCTGTTCTCTCTCTTTCTAGGATATGCTGCAGAATTCTCCGAACTCCATGACTGCAGTATCAAGCAACCCCCAAGGAATCGTGGTACCTGCCTCAGCACTGCAGCAAGGGAACATCTCCATGACAACAGTCAACTCACAAGTTGTGTCAGGTGGGGGCTGTGTAGCATACTCCATTGACCATGTTAGTTATGTCTTCTGCTGCTTGGTATTTTTAACTCCCTTAGCTAACTAGCTTTGAATGATGCATAATTCAAGGCAGAAACCTGTGAACATTTACAGTGATGTGTGTGAAAGCGTTTAGTTTTTCTTGCCTGACCCCTTCCCTCACCCAAAAATAATAATAATAACAACAGATATTTTGTGAATCAATTTCACTTTTTCTGGCACATTCCATGTTGCCACATATCTTGTTTCTGTTTCATAGTATGGTAGCCCTACTCATTACACGTGTACAGAGTTTGCTATGGGAAGTGGTATTTTAATTTTTAAAAATCACTATTCGAATTGAGTGGCTAGTATTTTATTGCCAAGTGGAAGGAAAGTCACTCCCAACTTGCATTACCACATGTGTTACTGATCTCACAACCAATGTGATAACAGGACTGCAAGATGAATTCTAGTGGAGTCAGGAAAATACTTAATAATAATAATAATAATAATAATAATAATAATAATAATAATAATAATAATAATAATAATAATAATAATAATAATAATAATAATAATAATAATAATAATAATAATAATAATAATAAACAACGCAGAGCGTCAACAATTTAGAGACCTCTCAAGGTGACACTGTTTGCACTGGGGCTGTCTTGAGGTCGCTGCTTCTGAAGTCACTTGAGGATGGGGGAGGGACTACCCTATTTGCTGGTGTATAAGACGCACTCCCACCCACCCCCAATGCACCGCAAAAATGGAGTACGTCTTATATACTGATAACAGCCACCCCTACTGGTGCTGTTCGACAGCTAGCCACCACTGACTGCTAGAAGCCTGGCAAAGGGCAGCTTCCAAAGGAGCTGTTTTGCCCGGCCGATCCTGCCCTCCCTGTCTCCTGAAAGGATCCTTCTCCGCCCCCCATCCCACCAACCAACCAAGGAAAGTGGGATGAAGGAAACAGAAATGGGCTTAAAAGATCCTTCCTTTTCCTTCACTGCATCACCAGTGAGGAGGGGGTGGTGGTTGAGAAACAGGCTTAAAATATCCTTCTTCTCCCCTCACCCCACCAGCAAGAGAGGAGAGTGGGGTGGGAGAAAAATAAACAGGCTTAAAAGATCCTTCTTTTTCCCCTTCCCACTTTCCTTGGCTCCTGGAGTTAATTTTGGAAAATCATGAAAAAATGAAGAAAATTATTTTTTCCCTTTAAAATGTGTATAAAAAATGAGGTGTGTCATATACTCCGGTGCGTCTTATACTCAGGCAAATATGGTAAATTGCTAAATACCCTGCTTCCCACCATCAAAGCTACACAGACCACCTTTGCCCATATTGTGAAGTGGTTGATAAACCACGTCATGATATGGGCAAATTAAATACAATAAAAACTTGCATAAAGAGTGCCTCGCTTAGAGACTAACTTGCTTAAAGAGCAGAATTTTTTCTGAATGGTCGCCTCGCTTAACAACTAAAACCAACCAAAAATTCACTTAACAACTAAATTAGGGTTCACAATCCCCACTACCAGAAGTCACAATTGGTCACTTATAGTGGTGTTTCACTTAAAAAGCAAACTCGCTTAAAGAGCAATCCCATGGAACGCATTATGCTCTTTAAGAGAGGTTTCACTTCTCCTCCACAAAGGCACAGGAAAATTGTAATTATGATTTTTCTCTAGGACTGCATCCTTAGCTCATTGCAAGCCCTATGAGAAAATACTTAAAGAATTTGTGTTGAACAAGTGTATCTTTTGTTCTGTCTTTCTTCTTTTATATAAACTGCAAAGGCCAGTGTGCCAAAGCAATAAACCTGTGCTGAGTTGCATTTAAGCCTTACAAAAAGGTGGCTGAGAGGAGATACAGTATGATAGCACTCGCCAAATACTTGAAAGATAGTCATAAAGATGAGGGGCAGGATCTGTTTTTGATTATTCCAGAGTACAGGACCGATAATACTGAGCTGAAGTTATATGAAGGCAGATACAGGCTGAATATCAGGGGAAATGTCTTAACAGTTAGAGCGGTGCAACAACGGAACCAATTTTTGAGGTGAGCATTCCAACACTGCAGACATGCAGGAGCAAATTGAACATCCATCTACCAGATCTGCTTTGATTTGGATTCCTACATTGAGCAAGGTGATTAAGGTAAAGGTTATCCTTGCTCAAAAGCCAGTCATATCCTACTCTAGGGTTCAGTGCTCATCTCTGTTTATAGCCAAGGAGCCAGTGCTGTCTGAATCTGCATATGTTTCCGTGGACACGCATGCCTCAACACCAAAGTGTACAGAACACTGCTTACCTCCCCACCAAAGTGGTCCTTATTTATCTACTTGCAATTTCTTGCTTTCAAACTGCTAGGTTAGCGGGAGCTGGGACAGAGATGGGAGCTCCCTTCATCATGCAGTACTCGGGAATCGAACTCTGACCTTCCATTTATCGAGTTTAGCATCTTAACCACTTGAGCCATCGCAGCCCATGCAGGGTGATCAGACCTGACCTTATTGAGCCTTTCCAACTCAATTATTCTCCGATAGCTTGCTTAAGCCTCTGGGACATAGCCAGTTGAAGCCTAACAGACTGAGGCCAATCTAGCCCTGCTAGATACCCTGTACAGAAGCCCATCTTGCATCTTAAAAAATGGGTACTGCCACTGGACATCACCTTCTCCTTCTGGCTAGGCAGAGACAAATGTCTGGGACAGAGAGGGACCTGTTGCCAGAAACAGACTTGGTCTCAGGAGACATCACCAAATCCATCTCACTAGCTGTTTCCCTTGGTGGAAGCCAACTGATCTAAGTTGTCTCAGTCCTATATTAGTAGGCCCTCATGGGCCAAAGAGTACAATGCTGTGCTGACTCACATATGCTTAGTGCATGTACCAACCAGGTCTACCAGCTGGCATCCCCATGCACACACATCACTAAGCTCACCTCCTGGGTGGGCTCCCCTTCCAGCTTCTTAATTGAAGTCTGACCACACCCTGTGTTGACTAGAGCTTACTTCTTTCCATTATTTGCATTCACCTTCCAACCTAACTGCATGCCCTCGGGCCATTGACAAGGCTGAGTTCAGGGTCCATTCTATTACTGGTCATTCAAACAGGATTCATTTTCATTTTTCAAATGCTATAGTGAAAGATTATTAGCCGTATACACATATTTGGGGACTAAAAGTAGTGGTGGCAAGAGCACACGTATAAACCTGGGGTGTGCCCAAACATGAGAGTACTACTATTTCATAGGGATGCAAATCCCTGATTCTTTCATTCTCATGTGAAGAGAATAAGAAACTGTATTTTTTTCCCCTTGCCTATGAGATAACAAGATATTTTCTTGCAATCTGGATTAAAGTTCTCACATTTTCAAGAACAATTTTTGGCACATATGCAAGATCCTCAAACTGTACAAAAACACAATATGTGCTGCCCTGCTGCATGGACTTTTAAAAATAAGAAGGATCGTATGTTGCATGCCTATTTTTTTCCTCAAAAATGGCAGAGAGAAGAGTTTTGTGGAGAGACATCTGGCACAAAAACCTTGAAAAATATGTCCTTTTTCTTATTCTTGCACTGGAGTGAGAACTCTTGCAGACACTAGTCATCCCTTGACCAGCAGTCTCGACAAATCGAGCCATCTTTTCTCATGGGCTGAAATCCTGTTACACTGCTACTTCTGCAGAATGTGAATCTGTGACTACAGTAGAAGAAATCATAGCAGAGAAGAATTAATATCCACAACTATGTAGGTCCATCTAGGCAAGTCCCTCCTCAGTCCATATGTCCACCAAAGTAAAATCCCATTTTCTTACCATCAAATGAGTATTTGACTCATTAATTTATGAAACATTTCTAAATGTGCTGGTAAGAACAAACAAAATTGTACCTGAAATCACGCTGTTACTGCCGTCTTTGAATGTTATCGCTGTCTAACATTTTTCTTCTGAATGTCCTTCAAAGGTTTTTTGAATCTCATATAAGGGAAGAAGAATCAAAGAAGTATCCTTCTACTCAGGGTCATATTGTACATTACAGATAAACCAGCAGGGGAGTTGAAATTATGTTAGTGTTCAAGAGACATTCTAGCAATCTTCCTTTTCTGAAAATTTATAGAATATGAACTTGCAGGCAAAGAATGTGTTTGTGTCCTAATGACCAATCTCAAAATGAAGAAAGGTAATTATAGGGCGTAAGGAAATCTCCTCCCAATGACAGTCACAAACTATTAGCATGGGGTCACCAACCTTTTTAAGTCGGGAGCCGGGTCACACTCCCTCAGACAGTTGAGGGGGGCTAGAATGGTGGTCCTCCCACCCTTTATAGCTGCTGTAAACACATCCACTGCTGTCGTAAATGTGTTTATGACAGCTGTAAATGAGTCCACGACCAATTTTGGTGGCAGCAGCTGGAGCGAAGCACAGCGGATTATTTGGTGCCATGGGCTGGATGCGGCCAAGAGCCAAAGGTTGTCTACCCTTGTATTAGCACTTCCAGGACCCTCTTTTGTTAATGATAGGTTATCTGTAGCGTTTGGCTGCAGGCAGGACTCTTGTCAACATTGACAGGTAGGGTTTTGGCCAAGATTCTTTTCCAACCCATGACAAGGATTGAACGAAGGAACCTTCTGTGTGCAAAGCAAGCATCTGACACCACCTCTCTCCTTACTCCCTTGATGTTGCTTGTATCTTTCCAGAAATAAAGTTTACGTTATACAGGTTACAAGATTTAGATCCAACATTTCCTGGTTGGCCTTTTTCGTAGGACCATTCATTGGACTGTCTTTTAGCTAGAGGTGATGATGTAGAGTCCTTCCTGCCCCCCTTGCAGCACTAGAATGCAAATGCATGTGGCTGGTTGAAACATGTGAGTGTTACTAACTTTTGCTGCCAAGGGATTTCATCTGCCTTCCTAACATACTGCGGTAAAATCCTCTTTTTGCCAGGTGGAGCCCTTTACCAACCTGTAACTATGGTAACATCTCAGGGCCAAGTGGTAACCCAAGCAATTTCCCAGGGGGCCATTCAGATCCAGAATACGCAGGTAAGACCAATTATATAAGAAGCAGGGGAGAGGGTAGTAAGAATCACATGAGACTTGTTTATTTTTCGACATACAAAAGTCGAAGGAAGTCTTATACTGGAACTAGATGATACCGACAGCATCTTGTTAGAAGCAGGGATTTCTCATCTTCCTTACGTACAAATTAGCTTGCCTTTTTTGGGAAGGGGTTATGGGTTATCAGGAAGTAAATACAGGTTTCATTTGAAAGACCTCAGATTTAAAACTCCATTACATTGCCATCCACTGTCTATAGTGGAGTGTTATCTACAGTGTCTAATATGACACCTAAAGGATTTCAGTGATCTGAATCTGCAAAGATATTGTAGGGAAAATATGATATAAATTTATTACGAGTGATGTTAAAGTAACAGTTAAAAACAGAATTGTTTTTAGCAATAGCAACAACTTAGTGCAGTCTCGGGGCAATTCACAAGGTAATTAGCATTTTACCCACTTTGGAAGGATGGAAGGCTGAGTCAACCTTGATCCCTGGTCAGGATCAAATGCACTACGTTCTGCCTGCAGTACAGCAGTTTAACCACTGCGCTCCAAGGGCATAATGGTCAAAGCCCTTGGGGCAATTACCTAAAGGACTCCCTAGAGCAGTGGTTCCCAACCTAAGGCCCATGGACCAGATCCCACCCACAGCACCATTTATGTGCTCTCTTACCCCTCCAAGGGCATTTGAGAAACAAAATGGCCACCCCTTTGAAGCTGTTGGGACAAAATGGCTGGCCCCATCATGCAGGCAGGGCAAAATGGCCATCTGGCCCTCAAAGCTGACTGAAAGAGTGTGACCCAGCCCCCAGCTCGAAAAGGTTGGGAACCTCTCCCCTAGATATATGGAAATTTTGAATCTTTAGGGACTTGAACATCCCAACCAATTGCCTTGTAAACTGGTTTTTAACAAAGTTTCTAATGAATATTTTTTACATCCCTGTTGTGGTGTTGCAAATAATCAGTCTGAAATTTTGCTGCATCCACTGACCAGATGATAGTATCTACTGTTTCACCCATTTCATTGCAAAGCCAACATTTGCTATTGTTGGATATGTGCTGTATTTTTGTCTTCATGCAATTTGATGTACTGTAGTTTCACCAAGCAGAAATAAATGTTTAATGTAACAAGCCCTCTTTATCCACATGCCACAACTATTCATAGCCTAAAGTATACTAAATTCTGAAGCAATGGGACACATTTACCAATGGAACCCTGACTGGAATTTGTTTATTGGTCTAAACTTCTAAAGGAGTGATGGCAAACCTTTTAGAGGCCCAAACTCAACAGGCTACCATCTTGTGCCCAAACTCAACAGGCTACCAACTCTGTGTTGAGGGGAAGGACAAAGCGCTCCCATTGGACTGCTGGAGAGGGGGAGGGGCAAACTGTGCTGGGGCAATGGCGTACATGCTCACAGAGAGGGCTCTGAGTCTGCTCTGGCACGTGTGCCATAGCTTCGCCACCACTGGTCTAAGAACATAACTCTAAAAGAGCTATTTTGCTCCTTTGGAAACTTAATTTGCTAAGCAAAGAGAAGCAACTGTTATTTGTGTACATAGTGTATTGGAACGGGCCTCAGATTACACTTGAGCCATCCCTTCAACCTAAGGCTTAGGGAAAGAAGAAGCCTAGTTTATTGTAAGGTGTAGCTCCACCCAAAGGATGGATGTGCAAACCAGTAGCAGTGGTATTGGTAGAGCCACGGACAAGCACTTAACAATACTTCCTTGATTCAATGCTTATGGGTTGGGGGGGATTTACTCAATGATGGGCTCCAAAAAATTTTTACTATCAACTCTGTGGGCGTGATATGGTGGGCATGGCCAGGGGGAAAGCCCTGCATTGCACCCAAATTAGGACTACTTTATTTCAAAACATGGATGGGCAGGGCCAGCCAGAGTTTCTTCTACTGGTTCTGGCGAACTGGTGAGAACCTGCTGGTGTCCACCACTGGATTTACTGCCTGAGTCCACTAGTGGAATAACATTTAAAGCATTCTGGTAATTCAAAGATTCATAGAAAATTCAAAGAAGATCTCAGTATAGAACAGAATAAAGTCTGTTTCCCCATCTGAATCTTGCATGCAAATATTCTTACCTACTTCTTGACGTCTTCCCCAGTTATTCGCCCCCATCCTATTTGATATTAATGAAAAGCAAATCACATGGTGCCTGCTAAGATCTTTTTTCTAAGAGGAATATGTATCAATGTACTGATATTTCCTACAGAGGCAGCACTAGTGGGACTACAATTGCACACATTCCATTTCTGAGGTCTTTTTAAAAACAACTGGCCTTTTCCCTGCACCAGGGCATTCCCCCCACCCCCTTTTTAAAAATGAAATTCTTGGGACTACAGCAGGGATTCTCAACCTGTGTCCCATGGGCCAGATGTGGACCACAGAGCCATTTCATGTGGCCTCCACCACCTCCACCACACCAAGAAGTGCCATGTGGCGGAGGAAGGGCAAAATGGCCGTCCGGAGAGAGTGACTTGACCCCTGGCTTTAAAAGGTTGAGAACTCCTGATCTACAGGATGGTTCTGTCTTAATTCCTTGTCTTTTTAAGGCTAAAGCCTCATTCTTTTTAATGTGTAAAAACTGCTGCTAGCTCAGATCTTAAAGTGAAATTGATCGGGTCTGTTGAATACAAGTATGCTGGGAATTTTGTGTCATTGGTAGAGCCCTGGACAAGCACTTGTAATGTTATTTCTGTATTGCCTGGGTAATTTATTCAGCCTAGACCTTACAATACATCCCAAGCAGTACCTGGGGGAATCATTTATACCTGAGATAGGGCTGCCATCATGATGTTTAATTCATGCAGAAGAACTGTTTTTATAAGGGACCAAAAATGTGTGTGTGTTTTAAAAACTTGACATTCAGATTCCAGTTCTCTGCAACCTCATTAAAACTTCCCTCTTTCTGTTCCCCAAGATTGTTGCATCTTCTTTCCTTTTTCATCAGTTCATTTGTAAAAGTGTTTCTCTGTTGTCTTAAGAATAAATTCTATTGAGAATTGCACATTGTGAAACTAATTACAGTAACAGAGTTGTTGCCAAAAATGGGCAAATCTCTGCTTCTGTGACTATGGGTACCAAAAGGAATACATGCACCAAAATTGGGAGAGAAGGACTTTATTAAAATAACTTTTGCAAAAGGGCCCTCTTCTTTAACATCTCTTTCAAAAGATAGGTAGAGAAAAGAAAGACACGTTTTTCAGAAGTACGGGCAGAGGCTTGGTGGGTGAGGGAGGGATTTGCACCCTTTAGTTTATTTAAAGTTAAAATGTTTTTTCTTTGGCTAAAGACAGAAAGTTATTTTAAAGGCTGTTTGTTTGAAAGCAATGTCCAGTGGTGTAGTGTGGGGGGCAGGGGGCGGCCTGCCCAAGGCAGCACTTTTTGAGCATACAGTAATACCTCGGATAACGCTAAGACTTGGTTCCACAAGTCTTGGTGTTATCCGATTTTTAGTGTTATCCGATGCATGTTAAAATCCTATGGGATGGATCGGATAATGTTAAAGCTCCATAGAGATACATTGTAACCGCACAGGCTTTAGCGGTTGTTATCCGATCCATCCCATAGGACCTTAACGTTATTCGATCCAATTCTCCTCCCCAGATTACTTAACGTTATGCAATTTTAGCGTTATCCGAGGTAAACGTTATCCGAGGTATTACTGTATGAGTGTTCTTGGACTTTAATTCCCAGAAGCCACAGAGGCCGCTACAGGGACAGGCGCTGGCATCTTGGGGGCAGCAAATTTGGCTTATGTCCCAGGCGGCTGAAACCCACCCTACGCCACTGGCAATGTCCATTGAAATATAAATAACGGGCTGATTCATATCAGCAAACATCACAAATTAATGTACTGTCCTTCATGAGTTTACCTGTGCTCAGGGATGCACTAAGGGAGGTGTACTGAAGAAGCACTTCTGTATGAGTTGCAAAATGGGTTACATTGATGTTAGCTGCACCATTAGTAGAAGAGTGTCTACATATCCTGACTTACAAAGTACAGTACTCTACTGGAGGAGTATCAAGCAACAGTTCCTATCTTTTTGAAGGTGTCTTCTCATTTAATACATGGTCTTTCTAATTTTGTGAAATTGTAAATTTGCTGTATGTTTATGGTGATATGTTGCAGAATATTACTTAAATGGTGGGGCTGCAGTGGCTCAGTGGTTAAGAAGCTCGCCTTATTAACTGGAAGGCCAGCAAGTCAGCAGTTCGAGACCCAGGTACTGCATGATGGATTGAGTGCTCATCCCTGTCCCAGCTCCTGCCAAACTAGCAGTTTGAAAGCAAGAAATTGCAAATAGATGAATAGGGACCACTTGGGTGGGAAAAGATCTTGGTGCATTAAAGGACCAAGAAGGGTGCCTCATTCAGGGGGCCCTTTAGTAGAGTTTCTCCAGCAAAATTCCTTTCAACCCAGAATAACTTCTGACACAAAATTATTATTATTATTATTATTATTATTATTATTATTATTATTATTATTATTATTATTATTATTATTATTATTATTATTATTATTATTATTATTATTATTATTAATTATTTAAAGGCTCTCTAGTCCAAGTAAGAATAGAGAGCTATAAGAGAGGAAGAATTGGGCCCCAACATTGGCTTCCACACATAGCACCTAAAGAACATACTTGGCAAGCTCACTGGTTCCCTGCATACAGACTTCCCCCTATGGTGAGATTTATGAAATTTCAATATGCAATTGTGCATAAAAATCAGCATGTGCAAATTTTATGCAAATCTGCCTCTCCCCCCTTTAGCAATGAATTTCTACTCTTGAAGACACACATAAATGCCTGTCTTTGTTGCTGTCAATCTAAGAATAAAAATACCTACATTGCTTATAAAAATAAAGCAGCAGACTCTCAACCTCCTGGGTAAAACCAATCTGCCTACATTAAAATAATAAAATAATAATAAAAATAATAATCCCCTGTTTTCCCTGTTTAGAGCCACATTATATATTGAAAATAACTCACAATTTCGTTAATATTAGAAATCAATGGATATTATATTTTTGTTGTTGTTGAAGAATCACAACGATAATGGAAGACAGTGTTTATGCTCTAAAAGCTAATCAAAAACAAAGTAAGCTAGTTTTCAAATTGCATGAGTTTAAAAAGTTCTTAAGGAATTATCTCGTCACCTGATGAATTAGAGAGACATACCTGGCAATGTTGGTGTTTAGGCTTTGCTGGCCTACAGGCTAATCTTGGGTCGTTTAAGTGACATATGTAGGGAAGGATGGATGGACAAGGAGGAATAAAGTCTTGAGCTTGTGACAGGCATTTTGGTTCCAAGCTAGATCTACCTGTTTGCCGTGTTATGCTTGGGACAGAACAGCTAGAGGCCATATACACACTTAGGGTGAGCACGTTCATGTCCTCCTAGCAGCAGGTATTTGCTCTCCCTAAACCCTGGTGTCCTGGGTCAAAGCCTTGTTTCCCCATCCTCATTATGGCTAGTTAGCTCAACCTTAGAAATGTTGCCAGTATCCTGTATCTAATACCAATTCAGTAGACCTATGACTCAGTAGATTTACATAAGTGTAGGAAATTGATTCACTGGATCGGCTGATACCTGAGACTAACAATAGGATACTTCCCAACCTATGACCTGTGGGCCAGACCCGGCCCACAGCACCATTTCATGTGACCCACCACCACTGCCACACCCAGAAGTGGAAGCAGATGCATTTATGTCAGCCATAAAACATGACCACACATGCATAACCACTCTCACGGCTGTTGTAAATATGGAAGTCGGGGCATTTACAACAACCGTAAATGCACCTGCTTCTGGAGGCATGGTCCGGCCCGCTCTGCTGTCCAGGGGCATGGTCAGGCCCACTGAGTGAAAAGGGTGGGAAACCCCTGGTCTATAATCTTCAAACAAGTCTTCAAATAAACAAGGCCTTCAAACAGAGGCATGTCTTTTCTGTAAGGAAGAGCCCCCTTTCTCCCCATACATATCTTCCTAAGATTTAAAAAAATGTGGAGAGTAAGAAAGATATAGTAACAATTACAACTATTCATGACTACATAGGGACAGTTATACCAACAGGTGGAATAAGGCAAGTGTATCAGGCAACAGATGCTGAGGTAGTATAGCGAGGAGGTGAAAGGATACAGTCATGTAGACAACATGGATTCCTTTGTGCCCCAAGTTGCCAGCTGCCATGAAGAGGGTGCTGTGTCATCATCAGAGGATCAGTCGCCAGTCCAATCAGCTTATGGAAATGAACTGCAAGGTGGTGTTTTGTCCTCTATGGAAGGGAATAAACATACAGTAATACCTCAGATAACGCTAAGACTTGGTTCCACAAGTCTTTGTGTTATCTGATTTTTAGTGTTATCCGATGCATGTTAAAATCCTATGGGATGGATCGGATAACGTTAAAGCTCCATAGAGATACATTGTAACCGTACAGGCTTTAGCGTTTGTTATGCGATCCATCCCGTAGGACCTTAATGTTATTCGTTCCAATTCTCCTCCCCAGATTACTTAACATTATGCAATTTTAGCGTTATCCAAGGTAAACGTTATCCGAGGTATTACTGTATTGGGCTGGCCCAGTCTGTAGCATCCTATACTGGGTGTTTAGTTTCCTAAAACTGGTAACCCATGATCCCTAGAAGGAAATGATACTCAGCGGCTATTCAGAACTAAACAGATCAGCCATTTCAAGTCATGGTCCAATTTCAAAGGGGGGGGGGCAGTACAAAATTCCTGAACATGGGATGCTTCCATTAATCTTTTTTGAACCTGAGTCTCCTTAGTTATGAAGTGAGGCAAAAGAAAAGACAAGGAGGCCCTTTCACCTTTAAGACAACTTCACCTCTTCCATATTATAAGCACTTTTTGCAGTAGATCGTTGAGAATGCTTCAAATTAAAACTAGATTTATCCCCGTTTTGTCACTTTTTCTTAACTCTTTCACTATGAATTGGACGGAAGTGTGACCGCACCCGCCACTATCCCCAAATTAACAAAAAAAAGTATGAAGATATCTGGCCTTGCATCATTTTTAACAAGCAAATTGTTTTTACTCAAAACTGTGACGCTAGAGAAAATGTTTCTGTGGGAATCTCTCCTTTTCACACACACACACACAAAGCACAGTAAATGCCAGTGCCTCACACAGCCACCGTAAAATCAGACTGACGGTTGTGAACTCAGTCACCATGGCAACTCAGGCTCCTTTTCTTTTCTTATTTCTTTTTTTACCTGCATTGTTGATTAAGATTTTTCTTTCTCTTTTTCCCTGCCCTGTAGGTTAACCTAGATCTGACCTCTCTTCTTGACAGCGAAGATAAAAAGTCAAAGAACAAACGGGGAGTCCTTCCAAAACACGCTACAAATATCATGCGCTCATGGCTTTTCCAGCATCTTATGGTGAGAGAAGTCAACAAATGTGCCTGAGAGATTAACCCCTTTGCGATCATGTGCCATTTCTTTTTATGAACTACTTTGCTTATCTCGGATACTAAGTGAAAACCTTCTCAGCAGTATTTAGGGAAAGGAGGGCAGGAAGGTTTAAACTTAAAGAATAGGTACAGTATTATCTTTGTCATGGATGAGATTAAAATAGGCAGCTCATGCCTAAAGATGTAATTCAGAGCATGTCTAGACTGTCCTTTGTAGAAGGAGTCTGGAACAGCTGTTTTTGTAGTTGCTCAAGGACAGGGAGGTGTAAAATTATGTCCAACCCATCCATAGAATACAAATAATCTTTGCCCATATGTGAAGTGGCTGATGAGTAAAAGAAAAAATGCCTTGCTTTTATGTGTTGCTTTTATGTGTTTGGAGAACTGAAATCATAGGATGTGCATCAGAGGAGCTGGGTTCAAATCCCCTGCTAGCGGGGAAATTGCTTAATTCCAACATAATATGGACTTCTGATAGAAAGGATTGCAGTGTGGCTATGGATAGCTCACTCAGTCGTGTAGCATTCATGTCTCAAAATGCTGACTATAAAAGAAAACCCCTGGTTCTTTGACAACTCTTTTTATCCAACTCTTCCTGTAAACCCAAGGTATTATTCACATAGAAACCAAGGAGTAGCCAAGGAGCAGCTAGGCTTTTAAGCTAGCCACCACTGTGGTTGAACTGGCCCTGAGTAGAATCAGGCTGAGATTAGACAAATGTTCAACACAATTTCAGGTCTCAAAAATATATTTTCTGGGAGATCAACATATTTCCTGAAATCTTCTTAGTGGTCACATTTTCTGCCTAGTGCTTGCTTCTCCTTTTGCCCCTTAATTCATTGCCATTGTCCTCCATTTCCCTAGGGCCTTAGAGTTTTTGTAGGAGACGTTTGCCCATCTGGGATCACACAGTGATGATAATGGTGTCACAGCACTACATCACAGATTAGATTTGGCTATGAGCCCAGTGGACAAAGCATCAGACTTGGGGCATGTCCAGAATGCACCTAGGACTCAGAAGACCTAGATTCAAATCCATGTTTTGTCTTGAAAATTCATTGGGGGAGAAAGGGGGCAGTGGTAAAATCACTCCTTAAATATCTTAAAAACCATACTAGGATTGCCATAAGTTGAAATGGACTTGACAGCACAAAACAAGATGTGACTAAATCTCTAATGCAGGGGTTCTCAACCTACGGCCTGCAGTGGCATTCCATCCATCCCGTATCCCTAATGCCGCTTCATAGCATGGCTTACAACATCTGCCCTGGTACATATCAGCGTTAGGGACATGCCAAGCCAGGGGGAAAGGATGGTGGCAACGGCGGCAGAAGCAGCAGATGCACACGGCTGCCCATGTCTTTCCTGAGTGCCGAGCATGGGCAAGAACAGGCACCCACAGCAGAGATGGGAACTCAATCTGTCATGCAGTACCCGGGTTTTGAACTGCCGACTTGCTGTCCTTCCAGCTAACAAGGCAAGCTTCTTAACCACTGAGCCATCACAGCCCTTGAATGACTTAACTGGCAAACAGATCCATCCTTTAG
Organism: Furcifer pardalis; assembly: GCA_030440675.1. Classification (NCBI taxonomy): domain Eukaryota; kingdom Metazoa; phylum Chordata; class Lepidosauria; order Squamata; family Chamaeleonidae; genus Furcifer; species Furcifer pardalis. Next base: position 27,322,337 of record CP126898.1, on the reverse strand, counting down.
GAACCTAGATCCCTTAGCCTTGTAGAAGCTATATGACCATTATATCAAATTGGGTCTGAAAATACAAGAAGCCAATGGAGTTATTTTAAAACAGACAGGAAGATGTTATCAGATCACCTTGTTTTGAATTATTTTTACTTTGTGGATACTAAAGGCACACCTGGTACTTGTGTATCAGGACATCGAATTACTTCATTTAGAACATTGTCACACACCCCACCCGGGGGGGGGGGCAATTTGATTTTTAAGGGGGGGGGCAATTTGGAAGCTTGTTTAGACCAACTTACAGTAATACATTGGATAATGTTTACTTCGGATAACGCTAAAATCACATAACGTTAAGTAATCTGGGGAGGAGAATTGGATCGAATAACATTAAGGTCCTATGGGATGGATCAGATAACAACTGCTAAAGCCTGTGCAGTTACAGTGTATCTCTATGGAGCTTTAACATTATCCGATCCATCCCATAGGATTTTAACATGGATCGGATAACACTAAAAATCGGATAACACCAAGACTTGTGGAACCAAGTCTTAGCGTTACAGTAATACCTCAGATAACGTTTACCTCGGATAACGCTAAAATTGCATAACATTAAGTAATCTGGGGAGGATAATTGGATCGAATAACGTTAAGGTCCTATGGGGTTGATCAGATAACAACCACTAAAGCCTGTGCGGTTACAATGTATCTCTATGGAGCTTTAACGTTATCTGATCCATCCCATAGGATTTTAACATGCATCGGATAACACTAAAAATCGGATAACACCAAGACTTGTGGAACCAAGTCTTAGCATTATCCGAGGTATTACTGTATCCGAGGTATTACTGTATTGGCCTTTTAGGCTTCCTCCACTCAATAGGAGTTCACTTTTTGAATAATAAGAATTATATGTCACGGGGGGGGGGGGGGGTGTGGCCAAAAAAGTTGGGAACCACTGATTTAGGAGGAGCTTTATGTTACAACCACTGTTGGTAAGACTGCCCCTACTTCCAGCAACATAAGCGATGTGTTGAAATAAATCTGTAATAGCAATGCAGTCACAAATCCCAAGAGAAGCAATTACCTCCAAGTTTTGCAGGACAATTCAGTCAAGGTGCACAGAAATAAACCCTAAGACAGTATTGGCAAGAAAATGCACAAACAAATATGTTATTTCCATTGGAACTACACCAGTACAGTGTCAAGCTTACAGTTGTGTTATGCACACACCACATTTCTGCTTGATATGCGGTATGTATAATCCAAACCTTATCAAGTAACATTGCTTCAGGTTCTTACCAATGAACATTCTTAAAGTTTTCCAACTTCTTGCCTGTTCATGTTTCCTTTGCCCCCTGATCTAAAACTGTGACACTCCTAGACCGGGACGCCTTGCTCATGGTCACACATGCTTTGGTCACCTCCAGACTTACTGTAATGCGCTCTACATGGGGCTGCCCTTGGTGACCATTCGGAGACTGCAGCTGGTCCAAAATGCGGCAGCCCGGATAGTGATGGGGTGCGGGCGTTATGCTCATGCCTCACCACTGCTCCGGGAGCTGCACTGGTTACTAGTATGTCTCCGGGTGCAATTCAAGGTGTTGGTTATTACCTTTAAAGCCTTATATGGTAGTGGGCCAGGATACCTCAGAGACCGCGTCACCCTAAGAACATCTGTCCGTCCCACCAGGGCGGATCGGAGGGGCTCTCTTGTCATCCCATCAGCTAGGGAGGCTCATCTCTCTAGCACTAGGAAGAGGGCCTTCTCTGTGTTCGCCCCAGCCCTTTGGAACCTCCTCCCAATGGAACTGCGCCTACAGACAGAGCTCCTACCCTTCCGGAAGAGCTTAAAAACCTGGCTGGCGGGACAAGTGTGGGGACCAAGGTATGCGGGATCCCACACAGGGTGGTTGATTTGAGGGATAGCCTCCCCTGCTGTTGGTTCTATCCCGTGGGGTTGTTTGTTCTGGTTTTACTTCTTGCTTTTTATGATTTTTTTACAGTTTTAAATTTTTTAATTATTAGCATTTTATTGGATGAGTTTGTGATTGTATTTTTGTCTTGTAAGCCACCCAGAGTCGGGTGTAAGCCCGATTGGGGTGGGATAGTAAGTGTGAATTAATAAATAATAAATAAATAAATTTTTAAAGAGGGATTTTTCCTTAAAATGTCCAAAGCATGTAGAAGTTGAGCAAGTAATTTCATGTCATCACAAATTAAAGATGGCTACACAATAAGATCAAAAAGCTAAATCAGAATAAGGACAAGAAGCAGTGGTGAGGGCAGTGGTTTTCTGTTTGGATGGGTGAACATTGTTTTATCCTCGCATTTCACCTTAGTTGTTCCCCACACACATGCAATACACACCCAGACTGAAATGGTGTGTGTTGCTCTTCATAACCTGCAAAATGTTATGTCCCCTCTTTCAAATTTCAGCTGAGTTTCATTAGCACCACCAGTAGTGGCCATTAGGAAAGCATGAGAAGGATAGAGGGGAACAGGAGCCAAGAGAACACTGGCAGCAGCTGTTATAGATTAAATCAGATATGCACCACTTCTGATTTATGAAAATCAAATTCTATCAAGGCCTACCAAGGGTTCAATGTAACTCTTGTTCTTGCTCTACCTTGTAATATGGGAAGCTTATCAAGCACATGGCAGATCATAGCATATGACTTTTCCTTAACTCAGTGGACAACAAGTTTTGAAGATTTGGACTAAAGAAATTGAAAACGGCTACAATATGGATTCATGAATATTCAGTAACTCAACAAACTGCAAACCCGAAGATTCTTTGTAAAGTAGATACTCTCTATGAATTGCTCTCTGAGGTCTTAGGGAGAAACCAGTTTTAGACCATTCCTACTGGTCTGCAGATTACTGCCAGAAACATGCACCAATATGAGGACTTAAGTTCGGCCAACACCAACGACAAAGCCAAGATAGTGGCTTCATTTTGGCAGTCCAGAGTTTGATCAGGACATGAAAGAAGAAGAACCATTCCTGCTTTCTGAACCCCTGCTCTAAATGTTATCTAAATGTTATTAAAGCTCCAGTGGAAGAAGACTTGCACTCAACTCAGCCAAGTGGGTTGGGCCTCTGGGAATTGAAGTCCAAGAACATCTGGAGTGCCAAGGTTCACCATCACAGGTATATGAAGTCTATCCAGATTCTACAAGAAATATTACATTTTCTGTACTGGGAAAAACCTCTCTTTGCCCCCTCTTTTTAAAAGAATCTTGGACAGAAGGAGATTTGCAAATACTGTACAGTACTTGGAAGCCATTCACATTCATATATTTAGGATTTGTCTGCCACCTACTGCTCAAAAACAGGAATTCCTATTAAAGTATTTTGCTGATTTCCTAGAGTGCTATCCTATGTGCATTTACTGTACAGTACTGTATAAACAGCTCCTGACTCAGTAATGAAAGATCTGTTACTCTGTGACCATTTTTTAGGTGCAAAAAAAAAGTTCTGGAGTGCCATCTGTTGGTGGCAGCTTTATTACCCTTTCTCATCCAGAACAACTGTGGTGGCTTAATGGTTGAGATGCTGAGCTTGAAGACTGGAAGGTCGGGGTTTGATTCCGGAGTGCTGCATGATGGATTTTGGGGATTCAGGCGTCCCCTGAACAGAGTTTCTCCAGCAAAAATCCTTTCAACACAAGAGTAATTTTTTATACGAAATTTATTATTTATCCACATCTGTTCATTTGGCCATACGCAGTCAAGCTTTCCTTCTATTCTAGTTGGAAATATAGTAAAACCTCACATAAAGAGTGCCTCACTTAGAGACTAACTCGCTTAAAGAGCAGGATTTTATCTGAATGGTCGCCTTGCTTCACAACTAAAACCAATCAAAAACTCACTTAACAACTAAATCGGGATTCGCAATCCCCGCCACCAGAAGTCACAATTGGTCGCTTACAATGGTGTTTCGCTTAAAGAGCAGAAGTCACAATCCCCGCCACCAGAAGTCACAATTGGTCACTTACAGTGGTGTTTCGCTTAAAGAGCAATTCTGTGGAACACAAACTTGCTTAAAGAGCAATTCTGTGGAACGCATTATGCTCTTTAAGCAAGGTACAACCACAGCCCCTTTTACACCTGTATTAAAAGTTCAAGTTGCTACCCTAAACAACAAACTAGATATGAGGGAACCCAACATGACCAGAGTAAAACTGACAAAGCCTTCTCTTTTGCAAATACAGTACACTCTATAACTTCTCAATGGTGTATTTATTGACTTCGCTGCCAGAGGAATTCTGTCTTTTCTTAATCTGACTGCATTCAGCCAACATATTTCTTTGTGTGAACAGTGAAGATGAAGAATTGCTGATTGCTGTTCAAAAAACACGTGGAATAAAGATTATTAGGGCTATGAGACCTACCTCAGTAAATGAGCTGCATCTGGACTCATTCTACTGCGAGTTCAACTCATAATGGATTTCCAGAGGTTTGCCTGATAGTGAGTGGAGCATAGAAAACACAGTTTCAGACTAAAATTCCTATTTACTCAGGCTTAAACTGGCATTTAAATAGAGGAACTTTGAATATCTTGCAGGCTCAGTAGTGTAATCATAATGGCTGTTTTCTCTTATTCTTCAGCACCCTTATCCAACAGAAGATGAGAAAAGGCAGATAGCAGGTCAGACGAACCTCACACTCTTGCAAGTCAACAACTGGTAAGTGATAGTTTCCCTTCCTTATCCTTAATACTCAAAGTAGAAAAGCCTAAGTGTACATTGGCTGATCAGTGCTTTGAGGAATTGACTTAGGCTTCTGGGAATTGACGTTAGTTGCTTGGTCACCATTCTTATCTTACTTCATATTTCCATCCAAAAGAAGGCACAATTTTATGGAGCAGATTAGAAAGCCAAAAGAGATTCCGTTGTTTTGCACTGTACTGCAAATATATTTTGTACTTTTAAATCAATATTATACTCCAAAATTCAGTAATGCAGTTTATTCCTATAAAGTTGCAGGTCTGTCATTTGGCTAGAGCTCTTCAGTCAAAAATAATGTACAAAAAATGTGTATATTAGTAGAAAGTGCACCCAAAAAAAATGTGCATTAATAAAAACAATATATAAAAATGAAATGGATTAAGAGAATTTATTGCCCAGAAAAAGTGCTTTATTCAAGCTGCGTGTAAAAGCCAGTGTACTGAGGGGAAATGTGCCAAAAATACAAAATGAAAGTGAATGGCATAAATTCTGTCACATAGATATGTCAGTAGAAAGGACATGGCACAAGCTATATTAGCAAATTGCAGGTACAGTAATACCTCAGATAACGCTAAGACTTGGTTCCACAAGTCTTGGTGTTATCCGATTTTTAGTGTTATCTGATGCATGTTAAAATCCTATGGGATGTATCGGATAACGTTAAAGCTCCATAGAGATACATTGTAACCGCACAGGCTTTAGCGGTTGTTATCCGATCCATCCCATAGGACCTTAACGTTATTTGATCCAGTTCTCCTCCCCAGATTACTTAACGTTATGCGATTTTAGTGTTATCCGAGGTAAACGTTATCCGAGGTATTACTGTAATTAACAAATCTCAGTTTGGATTCCTGATTGCACACCAGTTTTTTAAGCTTATATAATGCAGGGTGGCATTTGTAGAAACCAATTAATAAGTGCCAGAACAATAAGCAGCTCAAGACAGTTTGCTGCTGTCAATTGACAAATGGGTGCCCCACCTCATCAACATATCAGGCAAACGCTTTCTCTTCAGACAGGTTGTTGAATTAAATCAGGAACTAATCCAGGCCTTTTGTAACTTGATTCAGTGTCACTTTATTTTTTTATTTTTTTATTTATTAGTTCAAATTTATATTGCCGCCCACTCGCTGTGGCGACTCAGGGCGGCTGACAAACAATACATTACATTACATTACAATAATTATAATAATGGTGGTTGTGTCAGTGTGTGTTCTTCAAAAAGCATATGGAATGAGCAAATGAGCTAATTGGACAAATTTTAGTCCAATTATAAGTTGTGCATTGTATCATTTAGGCTGTCCGTGAGAGGGGCTGAGATCTATTGGGCTCCTGGCCTTGTCTCTCTCTTTCTCTCTCTCTCTCTCTCTCTCTCTCTCTCTCTCTCTCTCTCTCTCTCTTTCTCTCTCTCTCTCTCTCTCTCTCTCTCACACACACACACACACACACAAAACTCCGGGACCCCAGCCTCACAAGGAGGGACTAACTTCATTACGCGTGCCCCCACTGCTATAGGGAGTTGAAGCTCAGACACTGACTAAAGCAGGGATTCTCAACCTGAAGCCCACGGGCCGAATGAGGCCCATGGCACCATTTCATGTGCCCCACCCACCGCCTCCACCACATCAAGAAGTGTCATGTGGTTGAAGAAGGGCAAAATGGCCATCCAGCCCCTGAAGCTATCTGAGAAAGTGTAACCCAGCCCCCGGCTGAAAAAAGGTTGAGAACTCCTGGATTAAACCATTTGAAAAGAAAATGCTGTTAAGGATATCATCGGTTGACCGTGTGACTAATGTTGAAGTGTTACGCATGACAGATAAAGAACAACAACTGTTTAAGTTAACTAGATACATTTCAGAAACTTTTGGTTGACCCTGAACGAACTGTGAGTTTCTTGGACACAAAGAACATCACCTTTCCACGCATAGTAAAGTGAAGTTAAGAGTTCCTGTGTAGATAAAGTGGTGCCTTCTTTATTAATAGAAATTATTGTTATTTGTGATTCTTAAATCGGTTCATTTTGCTCATCAAGTTTAAAGTGCAGTTTCTGGATAAGAAGCATCGGCCAGCTGCACCACAGGGTGGCCAAAGATTTGCAATACTTTTCCACTTTTTGAAGAGGCTTCTTCCATGTTCCCTTTTATTAAAATTAAGAAACAGAAGAATCTGGAAGTGTAAATAAATGCATCCATTCATACTTTTCTTTTCTCCACCTCAATCCCCATGGGAAGGTTTATTAATGCTCGACGACGGATTCTGCAACCCATGCTTGATGCCAGTAATCCAGATCCTGCCCCCAAAGCCAAGAAGATTAAGTCCCAGCACCGGCCTACGCAGAGATTCTGGCCTAACTCCATTGCAGCTGGAGTGCTGCAGCAACAAGGGGGCAACCCTGTTACCAACCCTGACGGTAAGAGAATTGGTGCGGGGGTGGAGCAGCCAGTTGACTGGATGCATTATTGATTATGGGTAAGAATCTTGGGGGCTTGGTGGGTGTGTTCTCTTCCTACATTGGACGGCTTCCAAGCTTTTGTATAATTCTTTCGTCCAAATCCAAGACATTAAAGTGCCTTTTATAAGGATTTATTACTAGCAAAATGAGTTTCTCACTAAAGTCAAACAGGATTTCTGTTCTTGCCTACTATTAGCATGTAGCCTCAGGAATGTCCATGAAGTGGAATAGCTCCCTGACACTGAAAACAGCTCCTCACTCTTGAGGTAGAGAAGGTTCCTGGTTTTTTACAAGAGGAGTGGATAGATTCCAGGGATGGGTTGGCCACATTACCTAACATGACATCCACTGGGTCCACATTTTCCCCCCAGTTCTTAACACAAGGATGCCCAAACTACAGCATCGGGGGCCAGATCCAGCCCCCAGGCCGTAATGACCAGCTCCCTGAACCATGTGACCGCCCCGTGGTCCAAAAAGTTTGGGCACCCCTGACTTAGAGCATCTCTAGACTAGCACTTATGTTGTAGATTTGTCGTATCAAAGATGAGATGGGACAGCAATTCCTGGTCATACAGATTCGAAGGTCTTTTATTTGTGCAATGGTTCACAGATAGTATAGCTACTCAAAATCTGAGAACCCCGAGTATTCTAAAACAAGAGTTTATATACCCAGTAGTAAACAGGAAATGCATGGCACCTCGACCTTGTGGTGGTCTTACAATCTTGACACCTTGGTATTGGTCCCAGGGACAAAGGAATTCAAACTACACACTAACATTGGCTAGTGGCCAAAACTTCACACTTATCTATCCTTTACCATTGGGTACACTTATAAGCCCTCTATTCTAATGAGGAAAGGGTTTATTGCTCAGCCTGAACAACACGCAGGCAAGTTTTAACTGAGTCACTGTCACGCCACTTTGTAGGTTATTGGGAGGGCAAAGATGGGGTCTCTTTGGTTTTATATTTAAATATTTTCCAGCACATTTAGAGCACTCTTTTGAGCTCTCATGGGTTGGTCTGAGCAATTTGCAGAGACAGTGGAGTGCTGAAACCTTGTACCAAGTGCTTCATTTTGAACTCCCATTGGGAGTTCCTACTTTTCTTTCTCTATTGCAATATATAGTGACCCCAGTGGCTCCAGATGCTCAGATCCATCTATAACAGTGGTTCTTAACCCGGGTTTGATCGAACCCTAGGGGTTCAGTGAGTCAGTCTCAGGAGTTCAGCAGACGTGTGTGTGCTCATTCCATTCACCAGGGTATTTATGGCAAATTCTAAATTTGGTGAATGCACAGAGGAAACACACGGGGTTCAGTATCTCCAGCAAGGTTAAGAAGCACTGATCTATAAGATGAGGCTTGCAGCCAAATGGCTGCTTCTGGGATAAATATCAGGTATGCTGACAAGGCTAAGGAGCCCCATCAACATATTGAATGTTGCCATTGGACAATTTCCCTGCTCTTCTGCAGAGGAGTAGGGAAACTGTTTCATTATTTTCCCCCTTTTGTCTGATTATTTTAGCATGAATCCAATGGGGATTGAAACATTTTTCCTGTTTTTCCCTTTGATCCCCAATTGAAATCATAGCTATAAGCCTGTTTTCCATTGGCGATAAGAGGGGAAATTGAAGGGAAGGGTTTGATTTTTACCTTCCTTATCCATTCCAGCCCTGCAATTGGATAGGAAGGGGAGAATAATTTAAAATTATCCTGCCTCTCTGCAGAGGAACTATTTCATTTGCTGACACTTCACCATATGGACAGATTTCTTGGGGGTTTTGATGGGAGTAGCATGCTAAATCTAATTTCGTTTGTCATCCCTGCCTATCCTCAAGCAAGTTGAAAATAAGAAAGCCGAGAGAAACCCCTTGATATATTCTAAATTTACTAAATGTCAAAATATCTGGCCAGACATCCTGCTACAGTAACGGAATAGACTTAGAATTGTATTACAATAGCTGTTTGTTCATCTCTCTAGGCTCCATAAATATGGACAACCTCCAGCCTCTCTCCTCTGATAATGCTACAATCGCTATGCAGCAAGCCATGATGGCAGTTCATGATGACTCCCTGGATGGGACAGAGGAGGAGGAGGAGGAGGAAATGGAAGAGGAAGAAGAAGAAGAGGAGGAAGAGGAGGAGGAGGAATTGGAAGAGGATACTGAGGAGCTGCAGACAACAAATGTTAGTAACCTTGGCTTGGAGCACAGTGACTCACTTGAATAAAGAACTATGGCCAATCACCGTTGACTGATACTCCCAAGAAACTGTCTGACCTGCTTGCCTGAGAAAATGTAGTCTGAACTTTAACATACAAGTCCGATGCATCTGTTTTAAAGGATATAATTGATTCAATTGCAATACCCTTTATCAAGCGCCCTGCTTACTTGCTCTGAGTTGCAGGAATGGACACAGATGTGTATTTCAGAGACCCTGCCAAATGTGCAAAGTGCTTATTTAAGTGAAGGACACAGGTTTACAAAGGCACATATTGTGGCCAGTTCACCCCCAGTGAATCCCTTTTGTTTTTGATAATGATAACAACAAAAGTGTTTTAAGAGTAAGCTGTTTTCTGTATGACTGAATGTTTTATGAATGTTCTAATGCAATGCCTTTTTTTGTGACACGCAGTTGAGAGGCAAGTCTGTTTTCACTGCTTTTATGAAAGATTTATAGATGCAAAGAGAGAGAAAAGATTGATGGTTTTTACAACAGAAATACTAAAAAAAAAAAGACTGTATTGATTATAAATCTCTAAATGTAGAAAAATCAATGGTGCAAATTTGAGGGGGAAAATAACAAATGAACATTGAGAAAGTTTAACACTGGTCCCACAATGACTCTTGTTTGGTTCTGAAGGGTTGGATTTCAGCTGTTTGGGATTTCACTGAATCCAAAGTGTATAGAGATGGCTTCTAGTTTTGTGGTTAAATTAGATAAATACAAACTCCATTGCAATCTGAACCATTTTTTAAAGAAGCTGAAAAGTTTTAGCCTTTTGAAGGAGGTGTCATAATAGTAACAGAGTCAATTTGTTTCCCTATTTCAGGGAGTAGATGGCAGCAACCCCAGAAGGAATGACCCTAAATAATTATGTTAATTGTTTAAGGATCATAAATGGAGAGATATCAAATGTTTATGTGTTGGTTGCCTGTCCTAGCTGGCATAGAGAGGCCACAGTAATGGAGGAAAAAAGATTTTAGAGCTCGGTGGACTAAAATGACAGACCTGTCTTTCTTTATCACATGTTGCTCATTTACCCCGAAACAACCAAGAAACAACATTTGACTGGATATGCTTTATACATTTAGGATTGGGATCAACTCTACAAAAGGATTCCTCTCCCACTCACCACCCACCTTATAACCATTGCTCACTCAGTGCGTTACATGACACTCGCCACAAATGGAGACCACTTTAAATGGTCCTGTCACTGTATATCAGTCAACTGTATTGAGTAGCTCTGGAAGTGATTTTTGTTGTATTTTCCATTTACAATGGCTGACATTCTCTAAAACCCATTTGTAACCACTGTGGCCCAATCCATGGAGATAAATGCTGATCATCAAACAGCTTACCTTGTGGTGACACTTTTAAGCTGCTTCCACGTGTCAACTGTAAAGTGAATACTAACTTTCAGAATGCCTTTTTTGCATCTAAAAGCTTTCTTCTCCCTTTCATATGCAAGGGCATATTCAATGTCACTTTGTAAACAGTGATTTTTAATTCATGTGAAGTTCCTAGAATGTAGATCTGGAGGAGCTACTCTACATAGCACAGCCCAATCAAAGCCTAAACAGGATCCGTGCATGTGAAAGATTCCCCTTCTCTGTGTCAGGTGTGTTTTTAAAGTTCATGCAATTTTTGTCAGCTGTATTGTCCTGCAAGGACGCATGGCTACTCTCCCGTAATAAAAATTATGCCTGTGATACCTGTGGGCACATCAACATTTCTTAAAATGTTGTTTGTGTTCATTGTGCTGATTTGAGGGAGATACAAGCTCTCGCCTCTTAGATGGCCGTGGAAAGATTTCTTCTTAAGGAAAAGGATGCAGTAAATTCCACCAGTCCTGGGATCCTGAAAGTCGCCACAGAGCTAATTCTGTCCATTATACCATTCTGGAAGGGCATAACAGGGAAAGGTTGTTTTCCCTGGAGGTAGATGATCTACAATTGGTGTACATCTGTATCTTTTAATCTTTGGTATGTAAGTACAGCACAGTCCTAAGTATATTTACCGTAAATCCTTGTGGGGCTCTTTGGTAAAATCTCTGCATAGGTGAAGGATTGTAGCCTTTATGCAGTCCAGGACAAAAGCAATTATAAGATTAACGTGACCACTCTATGCTTCTGGCAATAATGTAAGGAAGTCCCTTTATGAGTAATTATTAAAACAAAAAATCACATTGAGTACAATTGGGCAATACATTCCTCTGCCTCAATTTTGCAAACTACAGAAAACTCATTACCAAAAGAAGAAGAAAGAACTGCTATCCTAGAAGCCACCAGGAAATATGGTTTTCTTCTAAACAACTCCTCCCACAGAACCTTGTGAAAATGAAAAATAACGGATACAGATGTCTCCCCTTCCACTTTCATAGATTGGTGCAATAAACAGTAGGTCAGGTGGGGACAGGCCAAAGACCCTGAACCCACCTCAGTTGACCACCGGTGACATAGACAGTTGGATTTGTATCAGTGTTCAGGTCAGGTTTCAAGGGTCTTTGGCAAGTTTCAGAGACCCCCATGTCCTGTGTAGGCCTCCCTGTTCCTTGTGGCTCAACTGCCTCTGTTTGTATGTTTGTCTTTTTCCTCTCTGTCCAATTTACCCTGTTGCTTCCTCTGTTGTTCTTGGGAAAGTGAACCAACAGCAACAAACAAGGAAAGGATGTAGGCTGATACTGGGATACAGGCTTCAACGCTGACCTAGTGATGTCTAGGTCCTTGGTCCTCTGCAGCTTTTGCTTTACTCCTAAAGTCCCACAGGTTTCAAACAGTTTTCTCCATCACTGGTGGCTTGGAGAGAGAGCTAATCATCACATTTTTAAAATGTTTCAAACTCAGCTGTCTCATTACAAAATGGTCATGAGGAGTTATTCTGGATCTGCAAGCTACTCCATAGGTTCACCATAACCAGTAGTCACTTGAAAGGACATAAAAACAAACTGTGGACCAAAAAAATCTCCAGCATCCACAGAGCTCATTCTATCCATTATATTTGTCTTTGCTAACACTTTCACCCTCAACCCAGTTAATTGTTATTAATTTTGGTTTGTACATTGTGCTCAGGAAAATCTCTACCATGTACAAACCAAAATCTCACAAGCCTGTTTATCATTTTTGTGTGAGTGTAAACAGTTAAAGTCTTCTGGATTAACAGGTTGTCAACTTTTGTCTGATATGAATGTATCTCCTAGAAAATCAGATGTTTCTTGGTTCAACAGTTGTGAGATTACAGTACTTTTATAGTATGATACCCAGTCAACTTGGAGTCTGTTTCCTTTCAGTGGCAAAATTGTAAGGAAACTCACATTTCCAAACTGAAATGGGACAAAATATTTTCCCTTCTTGCATCTATTTTGCTAGTAAAAACAAAAGGCTGCCCACCCCCTACAAATGGTTCTTCCTCACTGCATCAACCAAACAAATCCCAAACTTCCAAGACAACATTATTACCTATTTTGATGTTTTATTATATGTTGAAGCTTTAGTTGTCTCGAATAATTCCTTTCTCCTCACATACAAAGCTGTTTTCAGTTTCATTCTTTTGGTTCTTTGAGGAGAGTGGTTAATCACTTTACATTAAGGATTAAATCAACAATAATTCCTTCGGAATGTATAGGAATATCAGTGGGCATTAAAAGAAAGGGCCCGATTTGGATACAATGGCATGAATGTAATATGTAATTTCATAGAAGATTCATTGTAATTTAGTATTATTTTATGTCCATTTATTATAAAGTGCTACCAGATGTTGTTTTCTAGTTTTATTTGATTGTGTTTATTTATATGTACTTGATATTAAGAACGTATAAGTAGGAAGAAATAAATAGAAGCCTGAATTCACTGAAGGGAATTATAACATTGCAAGGCATTAAAGAAAGTTAGGTTTCTGTTATCATTTATGACAATAGTTGTGTTTTTGGCATTATAATGGTTTATGGGGACGAATGTTCCCCTCTCTTTCTGCATTGCAGACTCGAAAAAGCATTCAGAACCTTTCATTTACATATTTGATTATATGCAGCTAGGTTCACTCAGCTAACTGTAGTTAATATTAACTATTGTTTATCTAGAACAAGTCAATTTAGAACTTTATTTTTCTTAAAGGAACTTGTTTGCACAATCCAGATGAGCATTAAAATAAAACTGCTCCATCTGTGAGCTATTCATGCTTTATTGCATATTAATAGGGCATTCACTTTCAAACTACAGAAACATACAATATTTAAAAAATCAATACTTTTTGAAATTTAACCCAATGGCATCTAAAAAAAAATTTTAAATTAGAAGTACAGTAAAACACCGGATAACGCTAAAACTTGGTTCCACAAGTGTTGGTGTTATCCGATTTTTAGTGTTATCCGATGCATGTTAAAATCCTATGGGATGGATCGGATAACATTAAAGCTCCATAGAGATACATTGTAACCGCAAAGGCTTTAGCGGTTGTTATCCGATCCATCCCATAGGACCTTAACATTATTCGATCCAATTCTCCTCCCCAGATTACTTAACGTTATGCGATTTTAGAGTTATCCGATCCAATCGTTATCTGGTGTTTTACTGTAACTACGTATCTTGTAAGTGTTAAACTCTACTTTAGGTTGACAAAATAAGCACTGATTAGGATTTCTATTAGCCTGCAATAATCAAAATGGAATTGTAGGAAGAAGAGGGGGTTCATCTAGGAAGAAAAGGGATTCTGTAAGCCACCATATAACCATAGTTGGCATTAAAATACAGTCAAAACAGAATAAATTTCCCTGTAGATGGACGGATAACCCTTTTCATAAACATGAAATGCTGTTATTAACAAAGTGTTAAGAAAAGAGAACAGAATAACCCTCTTGAGATTAATTAAAATGCAAGAGGAATATTATGTTCCAGAGGACAGCCAACTTTCCCAAAGATGTGAGTTTCATACTGACAGTTTTACCAAAAATGTAGGAAGTCTTCTTAAGACAAAATGACACAAGAATCAAGCTCGCAATGATAAATGAAGCAGGGACAGTCAACTCACGAACGAAAAAGTGCTAGAACTAGTTTTGGTTCTTAAGCCTCCACTGCTTGAGTCATGTGACTTTAGCATTGAGACAGAGATAGAGAGCAAAACCAGGTTCTACGCCTGCGACAGCCATGCATTTAGTCTGCCTGTTTTATGTGTTGTTGTTTTTCAGAAGAATGGCATATCTTGGGACTGGTGGTTTTGTGATGTTTCAAAAACAGGTGGCTTTTGTGCCCTTCCAGCAAGCGATTTTTGAGTGCACCCTCTCTATATTTCAAGCCCCAGACATCTGGCTCTGCTCACAATTCTGAGGTAAATTAGTGTGAATCACATAGGAACAGCAAAGTCTTCATAACACGCATGGGAGGGGGGAGATCATGAACAGCGATTGTTAATTTGGGGTGCAGCATGAAGGTTTGGTGAAACATTGGCAACATTTCAGATCAATACATCTTTTTCTACTGTATTTTTAGGCATAATTAATCAGGCATGTCGCTTTCAGTTGTAGGTTGCATTTGCTATCTGTGAAGGACAGTTTGGAAAGTTTCAGGATCAGTTAAAATGTCATTTTTAGCCGTTACAATGGCAAGGCCCAAAGTTCTCTTTCTCATTGTTGAAAAAAATTACTCAAATTGTAACTTCTAAAATAAGGTTTGGCACAAAACACGCCTGAATAGGCAGGACGGACAAATTAGGCAATAAAGGGTGCCAATGTGAACTGTGAAAAATGCCTGGGTAAATAAGTGAAATTTCATGTAACTAAATGTTGTCGATGCAATACAATAATTTATGGTAGAATGGAATGAGAAGTAACCATGAGGGCACATGTAGAATGTAAAAGCTGCACCTGACATTGGGCAGTATCAATTGCACCCATATGCCCGCACAAAAGAGACTGACCACAGTGATGTTGGTTGAAAAATTGGGCCACTTTATTTCAGATCAACTTGGTTAACTTTAACCATCTTAACAGTAACTTAATGCAGCAAGGCCGCAGTAGCACTGGTGAGGTCAACGATATCCATTCCAAGCTTAACTTGGATATCGGACAACCATGTCCGTACAACAATTTACTGTCCCCGTCAGAAGTAACCAGCTGTTATCTCCTTCTGACCCAACACCGGGCGAACTCTATATTGGGGCTGCCTGCTGCCGAGCTGGGCAGTTACCCAAGTTCGCGGTCCGCATTTTGATCAGACTCACAGAGTAGCCGATCAAAACACGTTCCTACCCGGTTGTCCGGGGACCAAATTTATTCATCACCAGTGCTACCCGCCCCCTAAAGTGACCAAAAAATTCCATTCCAGCTCACCCGGCTAGGCAGTGTGGGATGGGCGAAAAAGCCAAGAGACCCACCGGCCAATCAAGGTCTCAAGCAAAAATTCCCATCCGGCCCCGAAGCGACCAAAAAACAATCACACTGCACCCAGGGAGGGAGGGCGGGGCTCGCTCGCCTGTCAGAACGGGACTGGCGAACGAGCGCAGGGAGCGCGCCGCCCTTATAAGGGCAGCGCTTAACCACGCCCCCTGCGCTCGTGCCCAGGCCCGTCTCTCTGGCCGGCACCGGCGCAAAGCGTGCGGCCGCGGCAGTCGCCGCGGCCGCCCGACCATTGCACCCATATGCCCGCACAAAAGAGACTGACCACAGTGATGTTGGTTGAAAAATTGGGCCACTTTATTTCAGATCAACTTGGTTAACTTTAACCATCTTAACAGTAACTTAATGCAGCAAGGCCGCAGTAGCACTGGTGAGGTCAACGATATCCATTCCAAGCTTAACTTGGATATCGGACAACCATGTCCGTACAACAATTTACTGTCCCCGTCAGAAGTAACCAGCTGTTATCTCCTTCTGACCCAACACCGGGCGAACTCTATATTGGGGCTGCCTGCTGCCGAGCTGGGCAGTTACCCAAGTTCGCGGTCCGCATTTTGATCAGACTCACAGAGTAGCCGATCAAAACACGTTCCTACCCGGTTGTCCGGGGACCAAATTTATTCATCACCAGTGCTACCCGCCACACGGGGGGAGTGAAACTACTCACCGCCCCACCCCACCCCCGAGACCGACAATTCGGTCACCAGGCCCTGCTGCAGGGCTCCCAGGAACAAAATCTGGCCGTCCAGTGACGGGTGCACCCCATCGCCCCTGTACAGGTGGCTCAACTCCTCCATACAGAATAGCGGATGCTCCACCACCGTACCCAAGCCCCGGGCATGCAGGAAACGTGCCACGGCGCGGTTAACCCCACGCCGAGCACGATCCACGGCCCGATAATCCACCGCGCCCCTGTACCGGGCTCGCGGTATCATACTCGACCAGACAATTCTGGTCGCCGGCCAGTGCTGGTGCAGGAAATGGAAATCTCTGCAGATGGCCCGGGACAGATCCAACCCCATCCTTTGCCCAAGGTCGTTCCCACCTAGGTGCACAAGGATGATATCGGGGGGTGGCACATGCCAGCTTGAAAGTAACATAGGCATCAACTGATCCCACAACATCCCCCGCACCCCCCGCCACATGAGGAAGGCCCACTGCCGCAGGCCCAGATGGATCCCGCAGGGAGCCGCTCCAGCAAAACGGGCGGCCCAGTAGATGTAGCTGTGGCCGACGATCCACACGCGGGCCACCTCACTCCGGGGGAAGAGCTCTGAAAGAAAAACAAACAGAAAACAAACGGCAGCAAGGCAGGTCATGGCAGGAGCGGTCGCACATACGTCCGAAAACACGCGGACCCCCACCGCCTCATCCTCATGATATCCGCATCGGAATACCCGAAAGAGGCTGCGGTTGAAGCAGCCCCTATGCGGAAAGAGTGGGTGCCGTAACGTGCACCAGGGACCCCCACCTCCGACAGGGCCGCCCCAGTGACCCTCCAAAATTGAAAGCGAGTCAGCGGGGACCCATCCCGATGGACAAAAAGGGGCAGGTGACCAGAGGGGCGTATGGCCAGGTAACGCTCCAGTGCTCCCACCGGGCAGATATCAGCTATACTGCACCGCAGTAGCAGTAAGGAAACCCCCCTGCCCAGCTGGTCGGTCTTGGACACCCGGACCGTCAGCCGGACCGACGACGCGGCGAACGCGACGTCAGCCAGCTGCAACGCACGGCCAGACATGTCCCCTCGGGAAGCCACCACCAGTTCTCCCACCCGGAGGGCCGCAAAAAATGCCACGGAAGAAGCAGCGTGAAACAACGCCGCCTCATACCCGTCCGTGCAATGGCGTGGCCAGGCCGCAGCCAAACGCCGCAGCACCGCCGGTGACACCGGCTGTCGGGCGTCCGGGCGGTGGCCGCGCTCTCTCGACCAGCCCTCCAACACCCGGCGAATACGAAAATCGCCCAGGGTGTGAGGGACACCGTTCGCCCGGGCGGCAAAGGCCAAGGCCGACAGCCGCCCCGGATGGTACGAGGCGCAAGGCCAGACCTCCGCAGTTGGACCATGAACTGAAGCACGTGGTCCACCGGGAGCGGCCAAACATCCGGCAAACCCTGCTGGCTTCTAAAGGTGGCAAAAGCCCCACACGCCAGGCTATAGGCACGGCGTGTGCGACCCGATAGGGAAAGGCCGATGGCCCGATTCACCTCGGCCCTCCAATGTTCCAGACCGCGTCCGGCAACTCCGAAGGAAGTGCCCTGGCACCGGGAGCCAACGCCCTGAACCGCGCCATCTGAAAGCGGGACAGGGCATCAGCAATGGAATTATCCACCCCCGGCACGTGGCGTGCGCGAAAGACGATGTTAAGCCTCAGCGCAGCCAGGATGAACGGCCTGACTAAGGACATAACCCGGGGGGAGCGGGACGTCTGCGAGTTGACCACTTGGACAACCGCCGTGTTGTCACACCAAAAGGTGACAACGGAATTTTCCCAGTAACTGCCCCACATGTTGATAGCCCCCCAGATGGGAAAGAATTCCAGGAAAGTCAGGTCCCTCACGACGCCGGAGTCCCGCCAGTGCGGCAGCCATGTGCCGGCGCACCAATGGCCATCAAAATAGATGCCAAAACCGCAAGACCCCGAGGCGTCGGAATGGACCTGAAAACTGGAAGAGAGGAAAAGGTCAGAGCGCCAAAAGGAAACCCCGTTGAAGTCCCTAAGGAACGCCAGCCAGACCTCCAAATCCTCCCTCATCCCACGGGTCAGCCTAGTTCTGTGAAACCTTTTGGTCAGACCAGCCATCGCGTCGCACAAGCGACGAGCAAAGGCACGGCCAGGGGCCACCACCCTACAGGCAAAGTTGAGATGCCCGTGAAGCTCCTGCAATTCGTGCAGGGTGACCTTCCTCTTGGTCAGGAGTGCCTCAATCCTGTCAACCAGGCGCCGTACCTTGTCTAGGGGGAGACGAGAGGTCATGGCCACCGTGTCCAATTCGATGCCCAGAAAAGTGAGGGTAGTGGCCGGACCCTCAGTTTTCTCGGGCGCCAACGGGACAGCCAACTCCTCCGCCAGGCGCTGAAATGACTGGAGCAGGTGAACGCAATCCCTAGTACCTGCGGGGCCCCCGAAAAGAAAATCATCGAGATAATGGGCGACCCTGTCAGAACCTGCCTTCCGAACTAAGGCCCAGTGCAAGAAGGAACTAAAGCGCTCAAACGCGGCGCAGGAAATAGAACAGCCAAACGGCATGGCCCGATCCACGAAATACTGGCCCTCAAAACGAAAGCCCAGTAGCTCGAAGTCGTCAGGGTGCACCGGCAACAGCCGAAACGCGGACTTGATGTCGCACTTGGCCAAGAGTGCACCCGGACCGCAGGATCGGACCATGCGAACGGCCTCGTCAAAAGACGTATACCGGACCGAGCACAAAGCGTCCGGAATAGCGTCGTTGACGGAAGAACCAGCGGGATAAGACAGGTGATGAATCAACCTGAACTCACCCGGGGCCTTTTTTGGAACCAATCCCAACGGGGAAACTTTAAGGTTGGGGTACGGTGGGCCATCGAAAGGGCCCGCCACCCTGCCTGCCGCTACCTCCTTGAAAATTTGTGCTCGGGCCACTGACTCCATACCCACCAGGGATCGTAGGTTGGGCGCGTCCTGAGGCCCCCGCGGCCCCACTACAGGGATGCGGAAGCCGAAGGTGAAACCCTCGGAAAGGTACCTGGCGTCAGCGGGCGAAGGATAGTCCCGCAGCAGGCAGTTCAATACATCCACCCTAATTGGGCTGGGGCCCTTTTCCAGGGGCGCTGTCTGACCCGGCCCGCTTGGCCCCCTGCTGTTCTTTACCTCGGCCCCGGCCCGCTCCTCCTCGAAAACAGGAGGTGGCGGGGTGGGCGCCAGCGCAAATCGAGCACTCATGCTTGAATTTGCACTGCTTTTTGTTGCAGCGACCTGAGGCAGAGTACTCCCAGCACAGCAGGCGGGCCGGAACCGCCTGCCCCGCCGGCTGGCGGGGGGCCTGAGAGGGAGTGGGACGCTGGATCAGGTGGCCGCAATCGTACCGCTCACCAAGCGCCGGGCGGGTCGGGGTCATGAGCTGCATCCACAGCGCGGAGTGCATCTCATCCCAGCGCATGCCAGGGCGTATGGCCGCGCGCATACGAAATTCTTCATCATACGCCAGCCATGCCTGCCCCGGGAAGTCGACATAAGCCCGGTAAATAATGTCGAAATACTGAAAAAGGGAAACCGCTAGCTGGGGAAAAGCCCGGGACAGCACACCGGCATAGATGATGAAACCTGGGAGCCAGTTGGCCCAGGTGCGTGGAGGCTTCTTCCTCTTGGCCCTTTCCTTGTCCGCGTCGTCTGCCTTCTCCCTCTCCTCCTTCGTGGAGTCCCGATTGAGAAGGGAGAAGAAATCGACATACTCACCACGGAGAATCTTATCCCGGGTGGCAGGGAGCAAGTGGTCACCGAGCGGCAACGATTGGTCGCCGTACGGCATGGCCAAGCGAGACACAGAGTTATAGCCCGTGTCCCCAAAGGTGTAGCACGGCCAACACGGGGCTGGACTAGAAGGGACGCCGAAAGGCGATGCCACTGGGGGCGGCGGATAGGGCGCCCGCCACGTGCCAGGCACCAGCTGGGCCGTCGGAGGCGGAACAGCCGCCGACGGAGCCGGTCCCGGCCACGAAGGGGCCGGCCCCTGTCCCGGTGTAGCCGGCGGCAACCACGGGAACCCAGGCGCCGCTGGCGGCCAAGGCGAAGCCGCAGCCGCCGCCGGCTGGCACGGCCAAGGCCACTGCACCGTAGGCTGCGGAGCAATGGAGGGTGGCGGCGCGTCCGCCAGGGAAAGCTGGGGGGTGGCGGAAGGAGGCTGCTGCGGCAAAACGCCAGGGGGGGTGGCCGAATCGTTCCCATACTCACCACCGGCCCGCGCGTCTTCAACCGTCGGAGGAACAAGGACCGGGCGTGCACTGCTGGGCCCGGCGTCGGGTTCCGCCACCACCGGGGGAGCAGGATCCTCCATCCGGCCCTCAGCGTTGGCAGGGAGCTGGTCGTCAGCGGGCCGGAGCGGCGGCAGGCGAGCCTCAAGCTGGGCAATCCGCTGGTGGATAACCTCCACCAACCCACTCCATTCAGCCGCCGTCGGGTCAGTCACTGACTGGGCGGCCCGTTGGGCCGCCCCCCGCGAATCCGGCACCTGCTCCCTGGCAGCGGCCCGTTCCAAGGCCACCACCCGAGCCAGGAGGGCCGCGGGGGTGACGGGGGCACACTCGGGCCCCGGGGTGCGGCGGCTGGGACCCCCTACGGCGGTAGCCCTACGGGGGTGCGGCGAGGCCGAGGAACCACCTGCGTCTTGGGCACCGTGGCCTGCTTCTTAGGAGCCATAGCAATAAATGACAGGACAAAAGGACAAATTCACCCGGCACCACAGGCCAGAGCAAGGTGACAGCCACAAGAAAAGGCTGGGGATCACCAGGGGACGTACGGCCAGCAACAAACACGGACCCAATTTACGGGTCTAGAGCGAGGTGCCCGAACTACAGGGGTGCCCGGGCCAGTGAGAACGAGGGGCAAGGCGACCTGGCAGCTGTCAGCCAAGGCCGCAAAAATTGCCACTAAAAACGCCCTAGCAAGGCCTAGCAAGAGGAGAGGGAAGGCCTGGCAAGAGGAGAGGGCCAGAAACAAAATGGCGGGCGCAACTGCCAGCCAAACCAAAATGGCGGCCGCGATTAGCGCGGGCCTGAACAAGGCCCAGCAAAAACAGCCGGCGGCCGGGACCAGGACGGGAGACCCAAACCCGGGGGAGACCCAAACCCTGCCTAAATGTGGCACAAGCCCCCAACCGAGGAGAGGAGCGGAGGTAAGCACACCGTCCGACAGCCCAGGGAAGCCTACGGAAGCGCCGCAATGGAGGGGTAACCCGGCTCGCTCGCCTGTCAGAACGGGACTGGCGAACGAGCGCAGGGAGCGCGCCGCCCTTATAAGGGCAGCGCTTAACCACGCCCCCTGCGCTCGTGCCCAGGCCCGTCTCTCTGGCCGGCACCGGCGCAAAGCGTGCGGCCGCGGCAGTCGCCGCGGCCGCCCGACCAAAGTAAAAGTGAGATGATAATATTTTTGTTCTTTGTACACAGTGCTCACTCAAAGATAATCTGGTTCCCCTTCCCCTTTTTATAGACACAAAACTACTCAACACTAGCCTTCCTCTATTGTCAGGGCTTGGAAAAGGCACTAGCAGGACCAAGTTCAAATCTCACTTGTCAGTGATGAATGACCCACCTGTGGCAGTGGATGTCCATGTGTGGAGGAATTGATGTTAGATTAAGACTTTCATTCTCTGAAAAAAGTTATTCATTCATTCATTAATTCGTTTGTTTACTTTGCTCTATTTTGGTCCTGTAATTTTCTTTTTTCATCTGAATGCCTTCATAGTTTCCAGCTGTCCTTAATTTAAAAACTATGGGTTTTCCGCACCATGCACAAGTTATACAAAAGCCAACTGACACCTGAATTTTTCATTTGTGTATATATATTTTTTAGTTTGAGAAGGAGAAATTGAGACAAAGATACATTATATGAACTGAGAGGGATAGTAAAAGATTGAGAGAGAATTTGTGTGTCTCCATCTTACACATTATCTAATATTTCCCTTTGCCTTCCTGGCAGTTTGCATGTCATCTGGCACATAGTTTGGGCACTTTAAAAGATTTGCATGATGAAGAGGAGGACTTTAAAGTAACTATTTGTACATTTCTGTTGCTGTTAATGTACAATCAGACCGCTTCCAACCATCAATATGATTGTTAAAATATGTGAAATGTTAAAGAAGTGGTCTGTCATTAAAAAATGCCACCACCACCCCTTTAGGGAATTTCCACTATGTATTACTGCACAGTAGTACAGTATTTACAACATTTTAGTGATCCAAAAAATGCTCTCACAACTTAAGATGTACAACTCAATATACATCAAAAATGCCTATAAAAGTTTCTTAACTTATACAAATTAATCACTAAAAGTTACACCTTCTTGCACAGCTGCATAAAAGGATTTGGGCCCTTATCGCACGACCACGTCATGTGGGCAACAAAGCTTTTCACCATCCAACTGAATTTGTTGTTGTTTTGCCTGATTAAGAGGGCTGAAGATCTCCAAATTTTCAAAAAAAATGGTTCATTTTTTGTGGTTCAAATAAACTAAAAAGAACTTTAAGAATAGTATTGTCACCATATTCTGAATTAACAGATTAGCAGTAAACTCTCGTGGTTGAAAAATATTCAGATTTGAGTTTTATTTTTAATGCACAACACCCCTTCAGTTTTTTCCCCCTGAGCCCCATTGATTGAGTTCTTTTTCGAGCAAAGAAGTATCTCACCAACAAATTTGAACATTTTAATTAAATGAAAGTTTATTACAATATTCAAATTAGCTTCACATACCTGCTTGAGGAGGAAAAATTAGCTACATGTACTGCCTTTTCAAAGAGTGGTCAAAGAGGTGAGAGAGAAACAACCTCTATTTTCACTCATGCATTCAAATTTTTACTACAGCTAGAAATTGACAGCAAAGGAAAGTGTTTAATCCATGTTAATTCTATACATATTTAAATACACAATTCAAAAGTTTTACATCAGGTCATGCAGTCCCTGTGATGGAATAACACATTGGCGTCATCTCCTGTTGATTTCATGATGCTTAGAGCACGAAGTTTAAGTAGGACAAAGAACTAGAAGGAGGAGGAGGGAGAAAAGCAAAGGGAATTTATGTTACATATATAGCTCCAAACATGCCCCCCCCCCCAATATGTTGGACTTTAATCTCCAACCCCAACTAACATGGCAAGGATCGGGGGAGTCAAATTCCGAATAAACACATAGCTGGCACTATATTAGGTTGATAATGTTACACATATCGTTACATTTCATCCTGTGCCATCTGAACATTTTCAACTATAATTTTCCACTCACAACAGTGAATAATTTGGTAGTAAGAAAGAACTGTAACAGATGTAATATATTTCTTCTTAAGAAGAGCTGAGTATGAAATCTGATGACTGGTTCTCAAATGCACATTCAATATTTATGGGGGGGGGGGAACCAAAATTAATTTAAAAGAACTAGTATATTTTTAATTATTTTTTCCACTAATTTATTGAAATCAATAATTATTTTAAAATCATTACTTTAGTCATCAAAAATGAACTGTGATATCAGTTATTATATGTTCCACCAGACAGTTATAGTTATTTAAAATCATATTTCTGCGTGTGTTTTTTTCCTGATTTCACAAATTGGTACCACTATCAATTTTCTGTTGATGGAACGAATAAATGAGTCTTTGAGAATAAAATAAAAGCAAGTACTCTGCATTTGTCAGACAATGGATAAATTCTGACTCAAACCAGATTTCAGCTATTCTTTCTATCATCATTAGTTGTTTACTGACAGGTTGATTCTGACATGGTGAGCTGGCCCAGGCTTTTATTATTTATTTAGTTAGTTAGTTAGTTAGATTTATATCACCGCCCACTCGCCATGGCGACTCAGGGCGGCTTACAGTCAGAAAAAAACAAAAAACACACAGCACAAACAGCTAAAATCCATTCCTCCTCCCGGCCAGAGGACGTTAGTCTTATCCTTCCCTGGGCAGGTAAAGCCCAGGATTAGGAAGTGGAAGCTTCCATCTAAAAACCTTAAAACTGTTAAAAGGTTCACCCCTAACAACTCGTTACCGGACAACAGTTAGATAACATTATACTGTACATCAAGTGATGGAAAACATTGTAGTCTGCTTCTGCCAGTCAGAAAACTCTAGGTTGTATTCAATAGAATATGTTTTTTCTTAATGATGGTTACCTTTTAAAATGTAGTCAGTTAACAACGTCGGGACCTTTTCGTTGTCTTCTTTCATTGCAAAAAGAACTGAGGGGGAGAATAGGGAGAATAAAACTTTTGATTTTATTTTGAATACTTTGTCCTTTATAACTCTGAGATAATAATAATAAATTTGTGTCAGAAATTAAGGTAAACAATGCTGAAAGTAATATCTTAATAATATAATATTAATAATGAGAGTAATATCTTAAGTAATATACTGCAGGGCAGAATGAGCTTCCGCCTTTGTCCCAGCTCCTGCCAACCTACCAGTTCGAAAGCAAGAAATTGCAAGTAGCTAAATAGGGACCACTTCGGTGGGAAGGTAAACAACGTTCCATGCGCTGTGGTGCCTGCCACATGACCGCGGAAATGTCTGCAGAAACAGACAGCACTGACTCTTCATCTTTGAAACAGAGATGAGCACTGAACCCTAGAGTCGGATACAACTGGCTTTACCTTTACTTTAATAACTTAAAACAAAAATATTTTCAGAATTATTTCAGCTGTTATTTCTGTTAACTTTAAAAAGTACACAGTGAGACGCAAACAAATTTGGCATAGAGTAACATCAGATTGTTTACTTCTACTGTACCAAATTTAGAGCTTATCCAAAGTCCAAAATTTTAGATTGCACCTCTCTCTTTAAAAAAAAAAGTATGATTAAAATCATGCAGTGATCATTATGCCTTTTTTCCTAGCAAGCTCAAGAGGCAACGGTGACTTAGAGCTTAAGATGCCGAGCTTGACGACAGTACAGTCGACAATTCAGGAGTTCAAGACTCGAGTGCTACATGATGGATTGAGTGTCTGTCATCTGTCCCAGCTCCTGCCACCTTAGAATTTGTGACCATGGAAATGCCTGCAGAAAGCACTGGCTCTACGGCTGAAAACAGAGAAAAACACCGACCGAGTCAAACAAGGGAGACCTTTTTTCATATCCAGTCATACCTCGCTTAAAGAGCATAATGCGCTCCACAGGATTGCTCTTTAAGAGAGTTTGCTCTTTAAGCGAAACACCATTTTAAGTGACCAATGGGGGGGGGGTATTGTGAACCCCGATT
The DNA here is from genome assembly GCA_030440675.1 of Furcifer pardalis. Taxonomy (NCBI): domain Eukaryota; kingdom Metazoa; phylum Chordata; class Lepidosauria; order Squamata; family Chamaeleonidae; genus Furcifer; species Furcifer pardalis. The sequence goes on along the minus strand of CP126898.1, from coordinate 27,296,616 downwards.
TATTTGTTAAGCGAGTTTTTGGTTGGTTTTATTTGTTAAGTGAAGCAAACATTTAGAGAAAATTCTGCTCTTTAAGTGAGTTACTTTTTAAGCGAGACACTCTTTATGCGAGGTTTGACTGTACATATAACTTTTTGCTCAGTTTTTCTTCACAAAGCTGATGATGTCAGTTTCACGGTTTAGAAGAGTCTTGAGTCTACAATACCTGCCTGGTGCCCCAAAAGTAATCACTTTGTCACATGAGCTCTCTCTTCGTAGGATCCTAAATGAAAATATTCTGACTCACTAAAAACTAATTGGGGAATTGTGTCTTTTATGCCACACATTGTTTTGCATATAATATATTTACTTTATATTCTCATTTCCAATAAGAATGAATAACAGTGTTTAACCCCTTGAAATTTCCAACATCAAAATGCGAATCACAAAAAAAAAGTGGTAGCAATTTAGATACCAACGAATTGAATTTTGAGGGCATGGCTGATCAATATCTGATCCGATCTGAATATCTCTTATTTTTGGATCACAGTCTGATTCAACTTTGTACAAGTTAATTAGGCAAAAAAAAATCAAATATATCCCTAGTAACATCTTCGCTAAGGCTTTGTTTCTAGACAAAGGTTTTCTTGCACTCTATGCACAAAACAGCAATTCACTAACATTTGTGGCTTTTCCCCAACAGAACTAAGACACTGTTTGTTTCAGTCCGTTCAAAACACAGTTGCCATGGAGATCAATGAGATGAGTAATTCTCCCAGGATGCATGAAGTCCTGTCAGAACATCTCAGCCTTTTCATTTTGGCTTCCACAAATTGTTCAGTCAGAGTTAGAGGCAAGTTCTTCAAGCTGACATGCTCGGGTGTTTATAAAATAGCTCTGGACACTTTGAATGCAAATGTCTTGTCAGGACAGAAGCTTGAAAGTGTGTACTGAACCTCTGTGGTTCCAACCCCATTACTACTGTTTCTTCCATTCTATATGTATTTATTGCAACATGAGGAAAGAGTTGTGAGGGTAACATAGAACATAATACAAACAGGTTGAAAAGGTGAACATAAGACATAATAGTTACTCAAAATAATCAATAAAATTTGTCACCTTCACATTCAACCCATATCTGATATTAAAAAAATCTTCTTTTTTGAATGGCCCCAACTATAAACTTAACAGTTCTAATATTTACATATTTATTGTGCCCTGAAGGAAGTAGGTTAGTGTTTTATTAGAGTCCCAGTATTTCACTCTGTCTAATAATGTCTGTAGATACTGGGCTTTTATAATTGACAACTAAATAGAACATGTGCAATGTTTCCTATTTCTAGTGTGCCACAGATGCACATTCTCTCGGAGAATGGGACATGGTTAAATCGCCCATATTTAACCATAGTGGCCAATGGCTCAAATCTTGCTTTAGTAAATGCTGTTCTATGATACCGAGCCAGACTCATTGTCAAATAATCCTCAGTTTGAAAATACTTTTTTTTCTTGGCCAACTATTTCAAGAATCTAATCTTTATGTGACTCTATATCAATTTGATCGTTAAGGTCCGGTATTGTTTGTTTAAATGTTGCCTTAGCCTGCTCACTAACTGGGAGCAAACATTGAATTGTAAAACCAAGATGTAAAATGAATTGAAAGATTTGTTTACTACCTATAGAAGATGACATATCTTTCTGTTCTTCGATACACCTTCTTGGCTGTCAGCTTTCATTGAAAGGATTTTCTGCCAGTGATTAAATATTTTGCTATTAAACTGTAAATAGAGTGAATACCAGTTTTCTGTTCAGACCGCTGCTGCTGGAGTGTTGCTGTCAGTCGCTAGGATGGTTCTTAGAAAATGAACTTGATTTTGTTCAAGTATAAAGGCTTTCGATAAGCCCCAGAGCTCCACACTGTATATTATAATTGTAATCATTTTGGCCTTAAAGACCTTTAAAATGAGGCAAAGAGAACTTGTATGGTTATAATTAAGTAGTTAATGTTTCATAATTTACTGCAGACTTTATAGAAAGTTGTTGGTAATGGTTAACTCACGACCCTGTGTCTGTAAAACCCACCCCTAGATATGGAAGTCTATTTGTTCTATAGGTTCTCCATATGCCAGTTGTGTTTGGGATGCCGTTTCCCGAAAACCACAACTTTAGATTTAACTGTTAATACTTGTTGGAAGTACAATAGTCACTAAATTCCCCCATTAGTCTTAGACCAGCCTGAGAGTATGCCATTGACCATGTCATCAGCATATGTGGATGTTAGTGTATCATGCCTATGCATGTCCTTGGAATGTAAAGAACCTTGGATGTCATTAACATTAAAATTGAACAAGGTTAGAGCCGGTATACATCCTTGTCTAACACCTTTATAGGTGAGAATTCACTGTGTAAGCAAACCATTGGCTCCAGTACAAACTTTCAAGCAAGTGTTAGTATAAAGGACCTTTATTAAATACAAGAGCCTGGGGACCATTTTTAATTTAGCAAGTTTTGTCCTTAAGATATCTCTATTGAGAGAATCAGATGCTGCACTGAGGTCTATGAAAGATGTAAACAGCCGTTTACCTTGTGAAGTGTATTTAGTCACATGATGGTGTAAAACAAAACAATTGTCTGAATTGGAATATCCAGATATAAACCCAGCCTGAAAAGCTTGGGAACCCCTGGATTACCATCTATAAATGGATAGGGTAGTTTGTCCAAACAATTGACACACCATTCTCCTTACTACTCCTAGTAAAAAATACTCTATGAACAGAATAATGGCATTCAAAGTCATCCATTTTGGTCCTAAAGAATAAATAAGCTTGTGTTTCTAGTGCACCCAAATGTCAGGAAGAGGAACTTACTGTTTGTAAGCATTTGTAGATCTTCCACCGAAGGAGGTGTTCCTTTCTTCTCGTATGGAATAACTGTGTTCAAATACTAAAAAGGAATTGCAAGTTATTAATTCTTAACCTTTTTTTTTACCATAATTTATTTTTAAGAGAAGCAAAACGCAGGAGCAATCATCTCCATGAATGATTTATCCCTAAACAGATTTATCCTCTAAATGGATTTATCCCACAACTGGTAATGCTGTAATGCTGCTGGTTCTTTGTTGTTGTTGATCACATGCTGAATTTCAGTAACATTTGCAATGAAAGTAGCATGCAGAATACAGTAAAACCTCAGTTTACATACCGTGTATACTCAAGTATAAGTTGGGGGTTTTAGCCCACAAAATGAGGTCCAAAAATGGGACTCGACTTATACTCGGGTCAATGTAAACACTCAAAAACATACCCACGCAAATGTCTAAATTAATTAATTTTACCATATTTTCATGTACTATATTTTAATTATTAAAACTCACTAGCAGCTGCTGCATTTTCCACCCTTGACTTATACTCGGGTCAATCTACCGTATTTTCCTAATTTTAGAGGTCCAAGTTAGGTACCTTGACTTATATTCAGGACTACTTATAGTCAAGTATATATGGTAACTAATGCATTCCTCGGGATGTTTCTTAAAGCAAAAAAGTACTTAAACCAAATTTCCCATAGGAATGCATTGCATGCAATTTCTCATAGGAATGCACTGAAAACCAATTAATCCATTCCAAAAAAAATTTCTTAAACCGGGCCACTATTTTCTATGGGTTTCCTTTTGTTATGTGATTTTTCTGTTAACTAAGCCGTTTATTAACCAAGGTTCCACTGTACTATTCAGAAGGGAATACATACTGAGATAGTGTCGGTAGAAGAAACGCTCTGGACAATTGGTACATGCCATAATTGGTAACACCAAAAGTAACATCGTTGGTAACAGTTTCAAGCTCCCAGCATTTAAAACTATATCTTTTATAGGAAATAAGTGACTAATACCATTATAATTATGGTGATTTGAGTGTGCGAGTATTAAAGTTCGATTACATCTGAAAACGATTATCTTTTTAAGGCCTAAAAAAAGATTGTTCAACTCTTTGAGATCTAGCCCTGAAATTTAAGAAATGTAATTCTGACATCAGGTAAATAGATCTGAGCTAAATCACTTTAGAGGATGGTCGTATTGCAACCACATATTTAACACAGTTTTGCAGCCATCTTTGAAATTATTCCCACCAATTTGAATTGTCAACAGTGTTACATTTTCCCAAGCAACACAGCCATTTCATTCATTTTTCTTCTGCTATTAGTTACAAATACAATGTTTTCCCCCTAATCTGGTATTATTTTTTAAACAATTCCCTTTGGCAGGCTACAAGAGTAAAGAAAGGGGAAATAAATCCATCTTCAGAAAGGAATCACAAAATTTGAAGTTTCAATCATCCAGTTTCTGACATGTAATTTGCTTGATGGGATACATAAAATCTACAATAAATTATTACAATATGAAATCATGAGTTTCAGGATTTGGAACGCTCCATTTTTCCGTCTGCCTTACTCATATCGTGATTCACTTCTTTGTCACAAAAGTCAATATTTCATTGTCATTCACTTTGCAAAGTTATTACCTGGAGCAGGTGGGATTTCCTTCTAATGCAATTTAACTTCTGAATTTCCTCCTTTATGCCTTGGTACTGACATTTTGGGGTACATAAACTCTCAGTACAATCATAAAACCTGAATGATATCATAGGCTTCTACAAAAATGAACCCCAGAAGATCTTACACTGACCTGCTTGTCTGCTGCTGAGTTCCCAAATGTCTGTCGGATACCAGTCTGAAGGATACTTGAGATTCCTTCCATACTGAATCGCTACATGGAAACAAAATCAAAATATTTTAGGACTTGCTTTCTATTACATGATGGGCTGCAATCCTTTAAACAGGGGTTCCCAACCTAATGCCTGCAGGTCAGATCCATTCCACAGTGCCATTTCATGTGCCCCCACCCCTTCAAGGGTGTTCGAGAAACAAAATGGCTATTCCTTTGAAGCTGTTAGGACAAAGTGCAGCTGAAAACCCACTTATTCATCACAAAGTACCAACACAGCAACAGGGAAAGAAGGAAACTCTCCCATTGGGTTGCTGGTCAGAGGAGCAGGGTGAACTCTATGCTGGGGGGAGGGAGGAACTGCTCCCATTGGGCTGCTGGGCTGAGGGGAGAGGCAAACTCTGTGCTGGAGTGACCACATGGGTACCCACAGAGAGGGCTCCAAGTGTCACCTCTGGTACACGTGCCATAGGTTCGCCACCACTGTTATATGGTAACCCAGATGTTGGTTCATATCTAGGCTACTCTTATCTTTAGTGTTTCTTCTTGGAGTGTACTTATCAGAGGTTTTCATCAACAGGTCCAAATACTTGCTATATCATTCAAAAAGACAGCTAGAGTTTGTACTAATGTTTGGAAGTTTTCCCAACTCTTGAGTGTTTTAAACTAATGCAAATCCACAGATCTGTTCTGGGTCATGATGACTTTTCTTTGTTCCTATGCACGTGTTACTATATGTCATATGCTGCAATTAAATTTCCTTTGTTGCAAGCGCCTACTGCTGAACAAAGGCAATGCAAAATGGCTGGAAGGAAAGAAAGAAAACCTCTCGCTTTTAAGCCATGTTTTCAAAGCTTAGATCACCTTGAGTGGCATCTGAGTTGCCCGTTCTATTCGGCTGTTCTGCAAACTCAGCCCTTTCTCTTTTCTTTTCTTCTTCATCAGCTCTCTATGGTCCCTTTGCTTGTTCTGGACTTCCATCAACACAGTAATGAAGGAATTCTTCACCTCCTTCTCAAATTCCAGCTCATCCCGATGAGCCAGCTGTTGCACCAGTTCCTCCGAGTATTCCTGTATAGCATTTTCTACCCGATCAAGGAGTTCTGAAAGCTCAGAGATAGACATTTGTCCCAAGCCTTTGGAGAGTAAGTGGAGAGGGAAGCAAGCATTTCAACATGTACCTTTGACAACATTGAAAAAACACATTGTATTGATTTATAATTATCCAAGTTCATAATATTTTGAAGCAGAAAAAAGACTATTGAAATTTGTTGTCTGTCAATTACTGGGAGAGTTCTGGGTTTGGTAACTATCCAGCAGTAATCAATCATTTTTTTCTGGGTCTGGATTTAAAGAACCCACCTCTCTTTTCTGTCTTCCTTCGCTTCATAGAAACATGTTGCTAGCTTGTGTGCAATATATTCCTTAGTATTATCTTATTAATGTCTCCAAGTAAGTTTGCCAGTTAAGGAGAAAGGCATGGATTTGGGATAACCTGTAACTATTCTTTTTTTTTAATGATTCCAAGGAGTCAGTCCTCTAAGCCAACTAGAAGAGGTCCCATCCATCCCCAAAAAAATTATTTCCCCCACTAGCTCGACATTGGATCTCTCTGTGCAAGTCCAGCTCCATGTTTATCTCCATTCCAGGTTAAGCCTTTCCTGGGAAAGTGACCAGTCCCACAGCTATCTTGAGATGCTCTATGCCAGGGGTCCCCAACCTGATCCAGCCCATGGCACCATTTCATGTGGCCCTCCACTCCTCCAAGGGCATTTGAGAAACAAAATGACCGGCAAAATGGCCGTCCGTCCCTCGAAGCTGACTGAGAGAGCGTGACCTGGCCCCCAGCTTGAAAAGTTGGGGAACCCCTTCTCTACACCTTTCCCAGCTCTAAATAGGAGGCAATATTTTCAAGAAATTTGCCTTAACAAAAATCAAGCTTGTGAAAAGCCATTTTCTGATTTAAAATAGCTTGACAATTTAAGTTTAACTAGCATTGCTGAGTGAATATGTTTATACTTTCGTATCCATTTTTACAGCAAGTGGCTAGTTTTCCAAGAATGTCTGTTGTCTGAGGAAAGAGTATATAGACCAAAAACTTCTGAAACACAAATTAAAGTGGCTCAGGAAATAAGAAAAATATGCCTCACAGCCAAGAACACAACTAGGGTGAAAGCCCCAATTCCCCCTCCCTGCATTCCTATCAAGGTGAAACTATACATTCCATGAAAAATTACTGTTTCAAAAACAAAATCCAATGAGTGTAAGGGGATTTGTAAGTCAACTCTTCCATTAGTTTAATAGGTTTATTCATCTAATCTCACTAAATAACTCACTAAATCTACATTGATTCGGGCCTACGCTTGTTGATTAATGATTAGTCGTCATAAGTGTTTGGACCAGTTAAGCAGCTTTCTTGACTAGACCTTTTCAAGCCTCTTTAGGTAGTCTCACCTTCATACGACCAATTGTTATTGAAGGTTTGTGACAAAGCTTGAATCTCTTGTAGAAACACAGAATCAGCCTGGCTGCTGGTTTCTCCACTATTATCTTCCTCCAAAACCTCTTCATCTTCTTCAGGGTCTGGTGAATTCTGCATCATCTCCTCAATTTCTTCAATCACCTGCAAAAAGCAGCATTACAATTGTTAGTATGGACTTTGTATTTTATAAACACCCATTGAAGACTGTGTAATGCATCATCCCTGAAATATTTATTATTAAACCTCCAGACAACAGATTCTGCTGCTTTGAAATACTAGAGACTGAAAATGGAGAGGGTAGAGGTAAAGCAGTCAGACTTCAAGCAGGACTTTCTCTCATCTTTCTCTGGGTGGCCATACATTGCTTTCACCAGTGTAAGTCCATCAAGTCATTCTGGCCAGCATGACCAATGGTCAGAGCTTCATTGCATTATTTCCCCCTTACCATTATACCCAGGAAGACACTATTTGCTATCTACTTATTCCATTTAAGTAGCATAGTGATGACGACTGATTTTATTAGAAATAAATATATTATAGTTATGTAATAATATACTACATTTAACACAGAGATTGTATTAATCTTTATTGTATCTCCCCTTTTTGAATTACTATACTAATAGTCTTAGAGATATAGCTTACAATATTCTTAGATACACTATACAACATAACACTATCCTTATATAATAGCCAGTTTATACACATGTTAGTTTACACATGTTAGCTTATATACTTAAACACAAAGAAGTTATATTATTCTTATGTGTAATTCCATTAATATTAACCTTTACTGTACTTATTTATTTCTTTATTCTTATGTTTTACTTAACACACTCATATAATGGTTACTATGTTCATTTATTCACTTACAGTAATACCTCGGATAACGTTTACCTCGGATAACCTCGGATAACGCTAAAATCGCATAACGTTAAGTAATCTGGGGAGGAGAATTTGATCAAATAACGTTAAGGTCCTATGGCAGTGGTCAGCAAACTTGGCTCTCCAGCTGTTCTTGGACTTCAGTTCCCAGAAGCCTTGATCAGCAGGAGTGCTGACTTGGGCTTCTGGGAATTGCAGTCCAAGAACACCTGGAGAGCCAAGTTTGCAGACCCCTGTCCTATGGGATGGATCGGATAACAACCGGTAAAGCCTGTGCAGTTACAATGTATCTCTATGGAGCTTTAATGTTATCCGATCCATCCCATAGGATTTTAACATGCATCGGATAGCACTAAAAATCGGATAACACCAAGACTTGTGGAACCAAGTCTTAGCATTATCCGAGGTATTACTGTACTTGCTATTTAGTAGAATTTTATACCAGTATCTTCACAGATATTATAAAAGGATACTTTATATTTTACATGCTAAGTATCGTAAAGATAGGATAACAAAATGTAACATTTAATGAACACAGGAGTAGGAACAAAGAAGCCCTTTGTAAGTATCCTTGGGTTGATTAAGAGATAAGGTGGCTTGTAGAATGTTTTTCTAAAGAATGTTACCCATCCCTTCACTTGAACCCACAAACTATCCATTAGTTTTATTAAATAAAGGAGTAAACTCCAGATGTGATGGTTTCAGGAACATCCGAGACTGGGACACTATCTCCCATCACCCAGATGACCAAATGGTCTTAAATCTTAAACCTCCTAGCTTCTTAGTTTCAATTCCCGCTTAGTGACAGCCGAGAAACCTAACAGAGCCAATCAGAGGATAGAAACGTTATCAGAACTTTGGCAACCTTCAGGTCAAAATGAACATTAATTGCTGGACACTCTATGAGTTTGGGAGGAGGGAAAGGAGGGAAAATGTATAAAACCTGTAAATTTTCTTTGGATGGTGTGCCATTCTGACAAACACTCTGGTTTGTAGAGTGAGCGCCAAGGGCTTCCTTAATATTGATCAATAATAAAAAGCTAAGATTTGAAATAACTGTTCTTGATTTCTTTCTAACTCAATTGGATCATGAGGGTTTGAAAAGCAGAGAAGTGCTATTTGTGGTTGGCACGTGAGCAGCAGCTGGCAAGTTAAAACAGAACCTAAACTCTTTTCTAAGGATATTGGGCATAAGTTCTTAGAAACTAAAATCTTTGTCTAGGGATAATTGGGTATAAGTGTCTAGAATCTAAATCTTCTGCATTCAAACTCATTTGGGTATAAGGGTTTGAAAAATACTTAAAATTTGGAACAAAACAATAGCAAGTAGTGTGTTTTGGAGCATTGGTACAGAACACTGAAGGCTTTTATCCCAGTTACCCATTCCATTGACTGATAGGAACTAGAGATTCAGGCTAGAATGAAAATATAACCAACCAGCCACAATGTCAATTGCCATGGCTATGGGTCATCCCGGCAATCAGAGTCCAGAAAAAGCAAGTCCTCATCTAGTAATGTCAAAAAGAAGGAGGGGGGCGGCCCAAAATGAGATGGCTAGATGGTATTGTAGACACAATGGGCACAGAGCTGAGCGAGTTGAGGAGGGTGGTGGAGGACAGAGGTGCCTGGCGAACGGTGGTCCATGGGGTCGCAAAGGGTCGGAATCGACTATGCAACTGAACAACAAAAATTTCCTCTTATTAGTCTTGAGCCAATGTTTCATAATTCCAAATAGGTACTAGGACTCATCAACCAAATACATGGCCTGGAAGTATAATCTGCTCAGAAGCACTGCCTTTGCAAGAAGAAAATAGTTTCAATCCTGAAATTCTGCAGGCTAATCCTTATAAATGAACCTTCTTTCCCATTTCTCTTTCTACATTTTTCCATCTATGATATTCTATATCGGTTTGGATTGAATTCAGTCACAAAAACAGATTGATTGAAATCAATAAGGCTGTGAATAAAGCTCCATTGATTTTTGTGGCCCAAATACAAGAGTACTTGAATAGGTCGATAGGATTTGCATAAGTATTAAGTTACCTTTGAGCAATTGGTCCAATGAATCTACTCTCACTGATACTAGAAAATGAATTTTAAGACAATGAGTACACTATGACCAAATCTAGAACAAACAAATATAGACTATAGATATAGATGCAATTGCTGACTAACTACGCAGAAGAGACCAGTTGATGCTTGGGACCAATAAGGGAGAGCTTCACCTACTTCTGTAAAACTGCAGCTTTAATCACTATTCTGGTTTAGATACTGGTTGTATCTAAAAACCCATCAGATGTAAAATCCCTTTTATATGCTTGGGAATATGAACTGCTTTATGACAGCATTATCTTCCAACTGATACGGACCTATGTCTAGGTCATCATTTTGGACATGGGAAAGGTGAAGATTTGTACCTAATTGGAACTAAAAACGTAACTTATTTTGAACTGATTTGTTACTTCTTAACTCAGCAATTTTATAAAAGTCTCATTCTGATATAGCACTATACCAGTGGTGGCAAACCTATGGCACATGTACCAAGGGGTGGCACTCAGAGCCCTCTCTGTGGGTACCCATGCAGTCACCGAGCAGAAAGTTTGCCCCGCCCCTCTGCCCAGCAACCCAATGGGAGCACTTCCTCCCTCCCCTAGCACCTAGTTTGCCCCACCCTTCTGCCCAGCAGTCCAATGGGAGTGTTTCCTTCCTACCCTGCTGTTGTGTAGGCACTTTGTGATAAATAAGTGGGTTTGGGGTTGCAGTTTGAGCACTCAGTCTCTAAAAGGTTCACCCTCACTGCACTATACCATACTTTCCCCATCAAGTGGCAATATGAGTAAGAGTGCTTCAACATGGACAAAAAAAACCTTGCCGTTCACAATGTGCATGTCATATAAAACTGCATGATTTGATATTGGTTTTAATATTGGGGGCTATGGTTTTAATATTGGGGACTGCTGGTTTTAATAGTGGGGACTGCTGTGGCTTAGTAGTTAAGACATGGAGCTTAAAGACCAGAAGATCGGAGTTTAATACCTGAGTACTGCACAATGAATGGAGTGAGTCTCTGTCCCAGCTACTGCCAACCTAGCATTTCAAAAGCAAGAAACTGCAAGTAGATAAAAAGGTACCACTTTGGTGGGAAGGTGAACAGCATTCCGTGCACTGCGGTGTCTAGGCATGCTTGCCACATATCTACAGAGAAGTCTGCAAACGCAGGCAGCGCTGACTCTTTGGCTATAAACAGAGATGAACACTGAACCCTAGGGTCAGATATGACTCGCTTTCGAACAAGGGCGACTTTTAATATTGACCATAATTAATTATCCTTTGTCTAGCATCATAAAATGATAACATCCCAAGCTGAATTCTATCTTAGTAACACCTCTGAGTACATCAGGTTTACCTATTCACAATCATGAAAGTTAGAAACACTTTTAAAACATAGAGTATTACAGTTTTTAAGACCATAGTGTACTCAAATTTTTTATATTTTCTAGAATAATGAATTAGTTTTTGTATGCAAAATAACATCCTTCCAAGATAAACTGCATTGCGATGTGTCTGCTTCCAACACTGCCCAAAAGAAAAAGTCTCCATTCTGAATCGTCAGATAACTCAACTTGGAAGCCATCTTTCAATGGGAAAAGCCAGGGGTACCTGATCAGCTGTGAGGAGAGGCTCTTCTTTAATACCAGAATCTTTTTCCTTCTTCTCATTAAGTTCTTCCTCCTCCTTCTCGCAGATCTGAAGGGAAAAAACAACCTAAACTGCATGCTGATTTATTAGGAGGAATGGATCTCGCTTAGCTTTTGTGGTTTTCCTGCCACCTAGTATGAATCACACAGATTGCCAAAACCAGACACTGAAAAACTGCTCTGCAGAAAGCTAAATGTTATGACAGCACTAGTGAGATTGCTTAACAAATTTTAAAAAACAAAGAGGATAGAGGACATTGGGGGTCAAAAAGAATAATCACCCTATCCTTGAGCCAGCTGCTACAGTGGAAATGCAGCTGACTGGTTTACAAAAGGGTGAAAGGTTTCCCCTCCGAAGAGGTTTTTGGCAAATTCTACTTATAACTAGGCAAGTTACAATTCCCAGCATGGTGTTTAAAATGTTCTTGTCCATTTTTCCAATCCTTCTGGTACACGTATTTTGCCTTGGGGAGCTCAGTCCTCATTTGGGCAGGCAAGGTAGGGAAAATGCTACTATCTCAAAGAGCAAATGGAAACCCACTAATTTTAGATAATCCTAAAGACACCAGAGATCTACCCTTAAGGGATGACTGCCACACACAGCAGGACAATGTAGAGAGGATCTTTTCGAATGAAATCTGATTAACTCCTTTAGTACCTTATCAGATCAGAAAGAAGCTGAATTCATTAAAAGATTGGAATTTTTTTAATTGTTCCAGAAGCACACAAAGGTGCTTTCTGGGTTGAAAGGATTTGTGCTGGAAGAACTCCATCCAGGGGCACTCTGAATGAGGCTCCTTTCATGCCCCCAAGATCCTTTCCAACCAAAGTGGTCCCTATTTATCTACTTGCAATTTCTTGCTTTCAAACTGCTAGGTTGGCTGATGTAAGAACATCCCTAGTGATGAAATATAAATGTCAAACCTTTAATTGACTTGGCCTTGCCTATTTCCAAACACAACTGCAACTACATAGAGCAGGGGTTCTCAACCTATGGCCCTCAGGCTGGATCGAGCCTGTAGCACTGTTCCATCTGGGCTCCGCCATCACTCCCGCCACCATCGCCACCACTGTCACTACCGCTGTCCTTTCCTCCTCCTCCTGGCTTGGTGTGTCCCTAACACCATGTCCATAGCAGGGTGTGTCCATAGCAGGGTGGATGTTGTAAGATGGCAGTGTACCTCTACTGTACTCACGTGGCTGCCCTCATCTTTCCCAGGTGCCACTCTGGCTGAGCACAGGCCTCCACCCATGACAGGCAGGGAAGCAGTGATGGTGGCGGGGGCATGAGGGTGAGTGTTTGTGGGCTGGACTGGTGGTGTGAGTGGGGAGTGTTGGCCGCAGTGGTCACAGTGCTGGCAGTGGCATGGGGGAAGCGTTAGTGGGCGGGGCTCAGGGTGATTGGGTCAGCAGTGGTGGTGGCAGTGGTAGGGTGGGGACACCAGTCCGACCTACCAACAGTCTGAGAGGGTGTGATCCGGCCCCCAGCTTAAAAAGGCTGAGAACCCCTGACATAGAGGAAAGGACATGCCAGTGTTCCAACACCTTCCCTTGGTTTGTGGAATGTAGAAATGCAGCCTATCAATACAATGCCATCAGAGGTAAAGCCAAATTATCCCATTTCCCTTTTCCTGTTGATACTGCTCAACTATCCCAAAAGAACAGAAAGTAGGACATTGTTAACAGTCAGGAAGAAGGTTTTGAAGGCTTAAAATCTCAGAAAACACAACTAAAGAAAAGTGGGTTGTCATACTCAGGACCAGAAGGCTGATAACTGCAGCCTAATATATTTGCCAATAGGCCTGTATACCGGATCTTCTAGCAATTCATCCTCGGACCCAAAAGAAAGCAAGAGAGGGTGCTTTTGAGTCAGAGAGGCAGCTACTGACTAGGGTTCAGATAAATCCTCTGATGTGTACAATAACTATGGATCAACAACCTGATAAATCTCAGCTTACTCTACTGTATAGTAAAACACCGGATAACGATTGGATCGGATAACGCTAAAATTGCATAACGTTAAGTAATCTGGGGAGGAAAATTGGATCGAATAACGTTACGGTCCTATGGGATGGATCAGATAACAACCGCTAAAACCTGCACAGTTACAATGTATCTTTATGGAGCTTTAACGTTATCCGATCCATCCCATAGGATTTTAAAATGCATCAGATAACACCAAGACTTGTGGAACCAAGTTTTAGCGTTTTCCGGTGTTTTACTGTATTTCAAAACAGGTCCAATCATACACTACAAGAGAGACTACACAGCCATCAGTGACCTTGTCACACCTGTAGAGTGACTTTATGAACTACCCCCAGCCAATTACAGATGCTAATCCTTCAACAGTTACTTCCCATGGCCGCAGACAAGGATGTCCTATCCGGTTCGTGACATGGAATATAGCCGGGTGGAAGAACAGATTGACAGGTGGAGATTTGTTGGAATTTTTCTCCAGGTTTGATATTATTGCACAAGAGATGTGGTTAACCACTGGGGATGAAAATGTTTATTTACCAGGCTTCAGATTGTGGTCCTTACCAGCCCGTAGATTTAAGATCAGGCTTCTGAGGGATTAAGTGTACTTGCCAAGGCAGAGCTAGGTTGACAAGGCCAGGAATTATTTCTTAAAAATTTTCTACCTTCTGGCTGTCTAGTCTAAATGTAAACTGCTCGAAGTTGTGCTGTTTAATGTATTCTTACCTCCATGCCCCTTCCCTTCTATTTTAGTTTCCATATATAAAAAAGAAAACAAAGAAGATCCCTCGAAAATATAGAAAAATAAGCCTTATTGACATTACAGTTAAGATGTATGCAAAATATATATCATGCATCTTTTGTAGAAAAAAAGAGGACTAGGTGATTGAAGAAGAATTTTTTGTTTTACACCACCTTGTAACCATTTCAAAAGGTAAACATCTGTTTACATCTTTCATAGACCTCAGTGTAGCATTTGGTTCTATAAACAGGGGCATCTTATGGTACAAAACCTTCCTAAATTGAAAGTAGAACCTAGGTTCTTGTGCTTAATAAAGGCCTTTTATACTAATACTGTACATACATGCTTGAAACCATTGGTAACAATGGTTCCCACCAATTCCCACCTTGTCAGACAAGGATGTATCTTTATGTTAATAACATCTCAGGTTCTTCACATTCTATGGACTTGCATTTGCCAAAGATTCTGATCATCGTCATACATGGTGATGATATGGCATGCTCTCAAGTTGGCCTGACAAAACTAATGAGGAAGTTTAATGACTATTGTACTTCCAACTTTCTGAATATTAACAAAGTTAAATCTAAAGTTGTCATTTCCAGGAAACATCGCCCCAAAACACAACTGGCATAGGGAGAACCAATAGAACAAATAGACTCTTTTTGCAGACACAGGTTCCTGGGTTAACCATTACAAACAAATTACTATAAAGGCTGCAGCAAGTCTAAACATTAATTAAGATTGGTCAAAAATAAAAAGGTACAGTATTTTAAAGTTGAGAAATATTTGACAATGGGTTTGACTCAGTATCATAGAACAACATTTACTAAACTATCCATCCCTATCTTTCCAATTTTCAGCTCTTTTGTAGTTCTGTTAATTTCTTCTCCTTTGATCTTTTCCAATAAATCTCAATGTTCTCTCTTTATCTATATCTGACTATATGTTATGTATTCTACTCTTTCTTCCCTAGCTTCTTTAGCTGTATATAACTCCTTATGTTATTAATAAATTGCATCTAGTTTATCCTTAATCCTGTTACATCTGTTTCCTTTGTCATTTTTAAACCCCTATTTCACACTTATTTTTTTTCCTTTGTGGTTCTAGCCAACATTTTTGAGTTTTTTATTGCTGCGTTCATAACAATCCCTTTGCACATATATCAAGTTGTGTTGTACCCTTTCTGTTTCTATATTTTGCAGTTCTTTCTTTTTCTAATAATTCATTTAATACGTTTATTCCTGTTGTTGATATAAATCCTCTAATTCTTTTATTCTTTTTACAAATTCCTTTACTTTTTCTCTTTTTCTTTTTTTTCATTACACGCACTTCTTTTATTCCAATACTCCTCATTACAGCTTTCATAATGTCCCATAATGTCCCCTTATTTAGTCCCTTGTTTCTGATTCATCTCCCATATTTTCTTCCATTCTTTTGGAAGTACAGTTGTACCACGCTTAAAGAGCATAATGTGTTCCACAGGATTGCGCTTTAAGTGAGTTTGCTCTTTAAGCGAAACACCATTGTAAGTGACCAACTGTGACTTCTGGTGGGGGGGGGATTGTGAACCCTGATTTATTTGTTAAGCGAGTTTTTGGTTGGTTTTATTTGATAAGCGAAGCGAACATTCAGAAAAAAATCTGCTCTTTAAGCGAGTTACTCTTTAAGCGAGGCACTCTTTATGCAAGGTTTGACTGTACTAACAAAACACCACACATAATCATTCATGGTCAGCTTGCCTTGGCTGTGCAATGGCAGAAACATTCCTTCTCCTTCAAGTGCCGTATCCATTCCAGATATTGGCTATCATCATGGCAATAGTTTTCCTGTTCTTAAATCCTCTTAATAGTTCTTCCAAGGACATTGCACACCACTCTTTCAGGTTCTTCAGCCATGAAGTCCGTCTACATCCAAAGACTCTCTTCCCAGGAATCTTCCCTTATATAGTGAGTTGGAGTATTCCATATTTCATGTCATTTCTCATGGTAAGGGCAAGATATTGGAGCTTTATTTAATTGTCTTAAGCAGTTCTTGTTCTGTATCCATCCGGTGCAATACTACATTAGTCAAATGCTCAACCCATGATATCCTTAGCAGCCACGTGTAGATCCACAATTCAAAAGCTTCAATTTTCTTTTCAGATGCTTTAGTCAATGTCCAAGCTTCAACTCCATATAGCAACACTGGGAATATGTAACATCTCACTATTCAGATCTTTGTAGCAAGGATCAGCTCTCTACTGCATAATAAATGTCACATTTTTATGAAGGCAGATCTTGCTTTTTCTATTCATATTTTAATCTCTGCCCACTTTTCATTTAACATATGCCTCAAATCTTTCGGATTCCAATAAAGGTTGGTGATTTTTCTGATATCCTTAACATCTACCTATTTTCTTCAGTGGTGTAATCATCTTCTCATGCTGACATCTGTCAAAGGCTTTTGAATAATCTATAAAACATGCATGTACATCACATCTCATGTCTCATATATCTTTGTATGAGGACCTGCATTGAACGCAGTGCCTCTCTGGTACCCAAATTCTGTCTCACCTGTGTTTACCTCACACTTCTTATAAATTCTACTCTAGATTATTTTCAAAAAGACCTTAAGAGCATGATGTGAGGCTAATCATTCTGTACTCCTTACAGGACTTTGGTTTCCTCAGCAATGTAACAAAGATTGATAGCAACCAATCACTCAGAAGGATGCCTGCATTATAAATGGTGTTAAAAAGGACTGTCAATTCTTTTATCTTAACCTCAGACAGAAGTTTCAAAAGAGTATATCATCTGTCATCCATTCCTTATTCTTATGGTTTGACTTTTGTCTGCCTAGGTGATTCTGTCTAACTTTCTGGGTTATTTCTTTTATACATGTTTCCCCTTGATCTTTTCTGATTTTGTCTAACTCCTCTCTCATTGACTCTGTTCTACATCAAAACTAGTTTTCATTGTTTTAGTTACAATTTTACGCAATTTTATGGAAAGATGACATATTAACAGGTTGTGATCTGATGAGATATCTGCTGCAAGATAGGTCTTTGCTGACAAGATGCTGTTCCAATTCTTGTTTATAAGAGCAAAGTCTAGTTGATTTCCGGAAAAATTATTTGGACTATTGTCAGGGGACTTCCGATAAACCTCCCATAATCACAGTAACTTCATTTCTTTTTGTATACTTCAGCACAGCTTTCAGTTGATCATAAAACTCCCCTGATCTCTTCATCCAATTTGTCTGCATATCGTATGACATTGATAGATAGACAACCTTTATTGGCATAAAGCAATAAATAAATATATAAGTCATGTACAACGAGACAGCGTGTATAACACAGAATTAACAAGGAGGACATAAAACTAGTAAAAAGTCGAACCTATGTCAAGTATCGATTTTACTGCATAGTGAAACAAATAGCTTTGGCTTAAGAAGTGGCAACCAGCCATATAATATCGGGAACATTACATGGAAGGAGAAAGCAGAGACATTGTATAACATTTATGTTGAAAGTTTTCCCTTTAAGTTTGACCATAATGATCCTATTTGAAAATGGTATCACACTAAATACTGTGTTCTTTATTGCTTTGCTCCAGTTCATTCCAGTGAAATTTTTCATTGTTTCCTGAGTAATGGAACATGTACTCCAACCCACAGCATCGGCCCACTCCTGGCCACCTTGTCTCACTCATTCCCATCATAGCAACATCCAGCCTTTTCATTTCCTTTACTACATTATAAATCTTTCCTTTTTCATAAATACTCCTGACGTTCCAGGTACAGATGTTTATGGCTGACCCAAAGATTCTTAGCGCCGTCTGCCCACTGAAGGGCTTTTGGGGACTGAGGGTTATGCTTATTTGATTTCCAGCCATAAAAATTGTCCTGGGAGCAACATAATGCAGTGGTCTTCCCCAATCTTCCGCATCACATTCTGTGATTTACTTTCCAGTCTTTTGGCATACAAAATCCTCATCGGCTTCAGGCCACTATTGATGAAGCTGCTACCCTCCATCAAGATGGATTCAAGTGGGAGTTAATCTACTTGGGAACAAGCAGCCTTCCCTGTGGATTTCGCCACCCAAGGCTGTTAGTCCTCAGGTGGTCAGGTTAGTTAACTGTATCCTGGCAATTGGTGTTGAGTCGCTGGTTGTATCCTTTATTTTATTACCATAGCAGGCTAACCTGGCCAGACTTGAGAGACATTCTATAAAATCTGAAAATCATAGAACTAGAGCTATCAATGAGGCATGGTGAAGAATTAAAATCTCAACTTCTAGTAAATTGCTGAGCTATTTAGCATACATTAGTTTGATTTTGAGGAATGGAGAAATTATCCCTTTCAGCTACTTTCAAGGTCAAATTCAATGAATTCTGGCTACCATACAGTGGTTATACTAGAAGAGTTTACATAACCTTGAAGGTTTATTCAAGGTTGCTTTAAATTTCATCAGCTTTCAGTCAAAAGGCTCTGCCAACATCATTTGGAGGCAATTCAACTTGATATAGTGCTAATATTTTGCTCATACTTTAAATTATTAAAAGTTACTCTCTGTCAAAAAAGAGGGGTGAATTTCTGCTTTTTTAAAGGTGTATAAAATTATACAAAATAAAATGGAAAGGGTTTGAGATTTTAAAATAGCGTGGGGACCAGTAATTCTTTCACTCCTTAACAGATTTAACAAATCTGCTGCATACAAAAGTAAATGTAACATTTTATACAGGATTAATACTGGCTGCCAGAAATCTATGTCCATTGAATATTATTTGGAAGTACATGGAGAGGTGCCAGAAAATGAAGAATAACTGACAGCCTCCCAATGTGCTGGGTCAGCCATCATCGCCAACAACCAAACTAATAGTACCAATAGATTGTGGAGTCGTAGCCCAATTAATCTGGAAAATGTCAGTTTAGGGGGAAATTGAAACAAGAGCTTCATGACTTGAAACTTTAAAGTTTTGTCCCAGATAAACCATAAATAATATTGCTATTTCTGACCCCACAATTCTCTAGATTCCTACAGAGTATGTGATATTCCTGCATTGGGCCTGTTCCATCACTTCTCTTCAGCAATAGCTATTGCAGGTTAAAAAAATTAATTAAAAGGTGGGAAAATAAGTAAGAGCAGTGACCAGTTTGTGGGCACAAGCATCACCGATCGATCCCATGGCTGTTAGGAATGCAGGGACATCTAATGCCAATGGTTTTCATCTCCACAATGAGCAGGCCTTTTCTAAAGATGTTCATTTTCAATACAGTCAAAAATCCACCTCAGAATACTTTGCTTTACAACAGCGATAGTCATCACAATGTTATGTTGCCTGTTCTACCAGATATTGTGAGGCTTCTAACTAAGCTCAGCAGGCGAGAAAATTTGAGAACGATGGAAAGTGACATAATTGCCTCTGTTGACAAAAAGGAAAGGCAAGTAAGCACCCTGGTATTTCAAACCTGGTCCAGTCTAATAGCATCCCAAGTCTTTCAACAACATCCCAACTAATATTTAAGAGAACTCACAAGGCCCTGACTGATTCTCAGCAAACGTTTTGTGTTGTTCTTTGTTTTGCCATCACAGGCAGCATTGTTTATAACACCAGCCATCCTATTGTTCAAAACGTGTCAGAAGGCGGTACATGTATCATCAATCTCAGAGTAAACAATGGCCTAGAGGACAAAGACCCCCGTTTGCACATAGAGATAAAGCTGTTTAAACCACTCTCTCCGTTACCAAGGAGGATGAAAGCAACAATCCAAGAAACTGGGAGAGCTATTCCATTTTCTGACAAGTGCTTTCTTCTCATGTTCTATTGTTTTGCAGGGTTGTAGCAGGCTATTGGATTCATTCTGCGATTAAAGTAGCTAAATTATCTTATCAGTCATGTTTTCAAGCAAGGTTTCTGCACAAGCTTGCCACACATTTCAAGATTAATAGAGAGAAGCAGAAAAAAAATCCAGGTACCTCCGTGTCAGACACATTCCCGTTTAGCACCTCGATGTTTGGATCCCTCCAGTCCTCGGTGATGGATGGGATGTAATTGTCTGTAAGAGCATCCCAAACCCTGGGGAAGGGGGATCAAGAAGGTGTTAATAGTTGTGTTTCAATAAACTGCCAAATACTGTTCAGCTGAAATTAACAAAACAACCTATAGCAGAGATGGCAAACCTTGGCACTCCAGATGTTCTTGAACTTCAATTCCCAGAACCCCTGATCAGCATGAGTACTGACTTGGGCTTCTGGTAATTGAAGGCAAAGAACACCTGGAGTGCCAAGGTTCGCCATCACTGACCTATAGCATCAAAGAGAAATTGATTTGAGATGACCTCTAAGTATACTTTGTCCTCAGTTATTCCAAAAACACTGAAATTATATGAGAGCTTTAAATGTTTAGCATGTAAAAGAGACAAAAACATTTTTCAGCGAGGCTCATAGTATTGCTTGTTCATAGTGTCTTTTAGAAAGACTGTTGTAAAATTTGGTTGCTGTCAAATAGTTTTTCTGCATTGTAAAGCAAGTGAATCACACACAGACTATGACTGTTTTCAGGTTCTCTGTCATTAAAATCCCATGAAAATGAGGAGTTGGTGCATATTGCTATCATTATAACTGGGTTGTCACTATAATGGAAGGCTCAGCACAGTTTTGATCAGAGCTTGGAAAAGAGTTCAGTTTTGGATGATAATGTCATGAACCATTCAGAATTAGCATTGCTAGTGCCTCTCCTGATTGGGAATTCTGAAACCCTTACTTTGGTATTAATTATAATTGGGAATCTATGTTGGCTACTGGAAAGTTCAAAGAGAATAAATTGGTGAAATCATTCAGTCTCTAAAATAAAGCCTTTGAATGTACAGATCATGGAAAGGTAGAGAACATTCAAAAGAAATGGGTCTATTGCTCAGACCAAAATAAAGGAAGAAAAAGAGATGTCATCAGAGATGTCAAAGAAAGCTCTCTTTTAACTCACAATCTGTTCAATCTATATGCAGAACACAACACGTGAAACGTGAAGAAACTAGAAAAGATCCTCACGGGTATAAATGTGTCACTGGAAACCAAGGCCAAAATAATCCAAATTACTCTGTACAGACGTGAAGGCTGAACAGTGAAAAAAGTAAACTAGAAAAGGCTGAAAATATTGAATTGTGGAGGAGGAGGAGGAGAATGGATGCCAGAAAGACAATGTGGCTGCTAAGACTGATCTATCTGTAGAAGAGAAAAATAACTAAAATGAGCATATTTTGAATGTACAGTATAGAAAAGAATCATTAAGGGAAAGCCAAAGGCATTAAGAAACAAGAAAGAGCTGACATTATGTGAATAGACTGAATAAAAAAAGTATTGTCCTGAATTGAGCAGGGTTGTTAATGGCTAAGGTGAGGATATATACAGGGTGGCCTATAAATCCCTAGTGAATATTTCTCTAAATTTGCCACTTATTGTATCCAGGGTGTCACCAATATTCTTGCACTCATGTACTAGTCACAATACACTGTTCAAGTGTAAATGGGCTTAAATTGGCCATATTTATCTGGAAAAAAGGGGGGGAATAATAATACATATGGACAGGTAGAGACTTAAGGGCCACACTGTATATGCCAGTGATGGCAAACCTTTTAGAGACCAAGTGCCCAAACTGCAACCCAAAACTCACTTATTTATCGCAAAGTGCCAACACACCCACAGGGGAGGAAGGAAATGCTCCCATTGGACTGCTGGGCAGAGGGAAGGAGAAAACTCTGTGCTGGGGGGACAGAGGAAGAGCTCCCATTGGGCTGCTGGGCAGAGGGGTGGGGTGAATGCTGAGCTGGGGGAGGAAGGAAGCACTCCAATTGGGCTGCTGGGCAGAGGGGCGGAGCAAACTATGTACTGGAGTGACTGCATGGGTGCGCACAGAGAGGGCTCCGAGTGCCACCTCTGGCACGCGTGCCACAGGTTCGCCATCACTGGTATATGTCATAATGAGGATTTTATTCTTTTATTTTGCCTGAAAAGTCATGTTTTTAAAGGCATTATATCATATTCCTGCTTAATTCTGAAAAATGTCATATTTTAGTTACATTTTGGTCATTAGCAACCTTCCTGATAAACCAGTAAGTCTGAGGCAGAAAAGAAAGTGAGACTTTGTCTCTCCTTATTCATACCCCAACTCATTCTCCCTGACTAGGCCTGAGGAAAAAAGGTAAAAATTTGGTGGAGTCACAAGAGAGCTGCAATCTGATTTCAACATGCCTAAAAGTAGATGTCCTGTGAGTGTGAAATGATGACATCTTGCTCAAGATTTTGTGGGGCAGATTTAAAGTCATTTAGCAAGATGGGACAGCAAATGGGACTGCGGTGACTCAAGTGGTTAAGACGCTGAACTTGCTGAGTTCAATTCCCAGCTACTGCATGACAGAGTGAGCTTCTGTCTCTGTCCCAGCTCCTGCCAACCTAACAGTTCAAAAGCAAGGAATTGCAAGTAGATAAATAGGGATCACTTAGGTGAGAAGGTAAACAGCATTCCATGCACTCCGGTGTCTGGTCATGCCCGCCACATGTCTATGGAAACGTCTGCAAACACACACAGTGCTGGGTCTTTGACTATAATAATAATAATTTCATGTCAGAAATTATTCTGGGTTGAAAGGATTTTTGCAGAAGAAACTCCACTCAGGGGATGCCTGAGTGAGGCTCCTTTCATGTCCCCAAGAGCTGGGACAGAGACGGGTGTGCAATCCGTGATCCAGTATCCGGGTCTCGAACTGCCAATTTACCAGCCTTCCAGCTAACAAGGCAAGCTTCTTGACCACTGAGCCACTACAGCCCTTTCTTTGACTATAAACAGAGATGACCACTGAACCCTAGAGTTGGATATGGCTGGCTTTCAAGCAAGGGCAATCTTTATCTTTACTTATTGATCTAGTCCAGGGGTCTGCAAACTTGGCTCTCCAGGTGTTCTTGGACTTCAATTCCCAGAAGCCCAAGTCAGCACTCCTGCTGATCAAGGCTTCTGGGAACTGAAGTCCAAGAACAGCTGGAGAGCCAAGTTTGCTGACCACTGATCTAGTCAGGTAGCTGTCCACTATTAAGTCTGGCACAAGCTTCAGGGCAATCTTCATAAGGCATTCTGAACCTTGTTATGCCAAAGGGCAGGAAAAAAATGCAAACAAAACAGTATATAGTAAATAAATTCACTTACTCCTCATCCTGCAGGTTTTCTTCCTCTTCTTGTATTTGCAGATGGTTTTTCACTGGAGCCAAGTTCTCTGTTTTAGCATTGTAATTCCGAAAGCAGACATTGAGCTTCTCATCAAATTCATTGACCAAGTCTTCCATGGACTTGAAGCTAATGATCTCAGAGGAGAAGTTCTCAAGCTCAGAAAGAGAAGGGTCCTCTAAAAGCTGGGAAGATGAGCCATAAAAGAAACATGTTTTCTTTTCCCTCTCTTCTATGTAGCATGGCCTCAGATCTTCAAATTCTTCATCCAGGCTTACCAGAGGAGCTTCCATCATGAGCTGGCTAATTGAAGAAGGACGGCTTCTAGAAGGAGGAGGAAAAAACACTAGTAAGCAAAGCTGGAATAAAGGAGGTGTGAAATACATAGTTGATCATCATATTCAAAATTCTTCATCAGGTATGTGTAGAATATGCAATGAAAGTTATATGAGATACAGTAAAACCTCGGATAACGCTAAAACTTGGTTCCACAAGTCTTGGTGTTATCTGATTTTTAGTGTTATCCGATCCATGTTAAAATCCTATGGGATGGATCAGATAACATTAAAGCTCCATAGAGATACATTGTAACCGCACAGGCTTTAGCGGTTGTTATCCTATCTATCCCATAGGACCTTAACATTATTCGATCCAATTCTCCACCCGATTACTTAACGTTATGCGATTTTAGCATTATACGAGGTAAACGTTATCCAAGGTATTACTGTACTGTAGTTCAGGGATTCCCAATCTTTTCAAGCTGAGGGCCAGGTCATGCTCTCTGTCAGCTTTGAGGACCGGATGGCCATTTTGCCCTGCCTGCGTTATGGGGGCAGCCATTTTGTCCCAACAGCTTCAAAGGGATGGCCATTTTGTTTCTCAAATGCCCTTGGAGGGGTGGGGGCCCAAAAGAAATGGTGCCATGGGCACCACAGGCTTTAGGTTGGGAGCCCCTGCTGTAGCTGATAAATTTTATCAGCTCATGCACAAAAACATATTAATTTCCATGACAAAGCAGGGATTTGAGTCCTAGTCCAATTTACATCCACTACACCACAATTGGTTCTTATAAAGTTATCAGGCAATAGAACAAGATTTAGTTTCAGGAGGGTGAAGAAAAGGTACATCTAATTTCTTGTTCAGGAGAGAACTGAATGAGGGTAACCAGGGTGGACAGTTTGAGGGAATGGGGCAGATTCACAATCTTGAAGCACTATGTCAGTGGTGGCAAACCTATGACATGCATATCAAAGGGGGCACTCAGAGCCCTCTCTGTGGGCACATGCACTGCCACCCCAGCGCAAACTTTGCCCTGCCCATCTGCCCAGCAGCCCAATGGGAGCGCTTCCTCCCTCCCCCCAGCACAGAGTTCACTGCACCCCTCTACTGCACAGGATGGCAGCCTACTGAGTTTGGACACTCGGTCTCTATATGGTTCGTCATCACTGGACGATGTCATTTTAGCAACAAGACAAACAATAACCCAGTGAGAAAAAACCAAGACATTATTCCCTAACATTTGCATTTAAAAATCCAAAACATAATAAAGGCCATCAGAGGTTTCCCCACCAGTGGTAGCTAAGTGTGCTTCCCAACATCCTCCTCTGTTTTGTTTTATGTGGTTTTCCCCACCCTCAACTCAGTTGCACATTGTGCTATCGCCTGATTTTGCAATTGCAATTTGCAAAGTGATTCCATTAACAGCCACAGATGGGAAACTACGCTGCTGCTAATGTGCTTTCTCAGGACTAGTCTAAAAAGAAGCCTTTTCATTTTCTTTCCAGCTAGCTTAGTGAGATGAATGATAGCTAACAGCCAAAAATCTTTTTCAGACTTACATTATTGTCATAGTGACACTGCAAAAAAAAAAAAAAAAAGGAAACCTTTGATTGTTTATCTGTTTCTTTGACAACCACACACACACACATCATTTACTGGCTCAAAGAGACAACTTTCAGATTCTGCAAAGAATTTTAAATATTCCACTAGTTGAACTGATTTGACTAGTAATTCTTTATTGCTGGTAGCTCAGAGTATGAACTTCTTAGGTGGTCTTCTATTCAACTACCAGACCGGACACATCACTTTAAGCCAAGGGTCCTCAACCTTTTAAAGCCGGGGGCCAGATCATGTCCCCTCAGACTGTTGGTGGGCCGGATAGGTGCCGCTGCCAATGGCAGTGGGTGGTGGGTGGGAGCTTGGGGTTGTCGATATACTGTTAGCTCATACTCTGCCATTAAAATTTCCCATTATATACAGTATAGTATTAGCTTCCAGTTCCTCTATCACCTCAGATAGTTCATCCTTTTGTTCTTATATGTAGCTCTCATTACATGCCACATATATTTGTACCTATGTTTCAATTTGCTATCCTCTCTTGATTTTTAGTATTATTACTCTGTCTGAATAATTGCCAGTTGTCAATTATGCATTTTGCTATGTCTGGATATGCCAAGAAGCCCAGTCCATTCTTCTCTGTACCCCCACTGTGACTAAGTACTTACTTACTTACTTACTTACTTACTTACTTACTCACTCACTCACTCACTCACTCACTCACTCACTCAAATTTATATACCGCCCTCCTTAACAGGGCAACTCAGGGCGGTTTAACATATCATATAAAAACATCAATAACAAATCCGAATCAAAAATTTAAAAAAGATTTAAAATAAACATATTAATAACAGATTAAATGTTAAAACTCACTCTTGAGAATTAAACAGAAGTTAAAGGAGAGACAGAGCTCACACCAACCAACGGGCTAGGATCATTGTACAACCCGTACCCCATACCTGCCCCGCCAGCCATGTTTTTAAATTCTTCCTAAAAGACAGCAACTCCGTCTGGAGGCACAGCTCCATTGGCAGGAGGTTCCATAGGGCCAGAGCAGACACAGAAATGACCCTCTTTCTAGTACCAGAGAGATGCGCCTCTCTGGCTGATGGAACAACTAGAGAGCCTCTTCGGTCAGCTCTGGTGGGACGGGCAGATGTTCTTGTAAAGTATCCTTTATGGGCTTTCTTACTCCCATGTTATTTGCATTTTATATTGGCTAGAGCCAGTGGTGGAGAACCTAATCCTGTTGGAAGGCTGCCTATACAGGTACTTAATAATTTCAGAAAGCCTTGATTTTAAAGTTACTAAAATAAAAGTATAAAAGATTGACAAAAATGAATTAATAAAAGGATTTGGTCTGTAAAAATGTGTATTCAGTCAAATGGACCTAGAAGGTCATAGGTTCCCCACCTCTAGGCTAATTCCATTATCTGAATCGTCTGTTTTGTATTTCCTTGTCCTGTCTCTTAGTCCTTTAACATTGCCACAATTATTTCCCATTTAATCAGACTTTGTATTTCGTTTGTATTCTAGTTTATCTGTTTCTGGCTTGCAGTGCCTGATGAAACTTTACCAGAGCCCCCTTTGCCAGATTGTTTCAGGGTGGCTTCCATGGCTGCCATAGTGATCGTGTGGCTCAAGACCACACCATACTTCACCCAATCTTAGCAATCTGGCCTGTTGCCACCTCTCATGAAGTGGACTTTGAGAGGTTCAGTCTTCTTCCATGTCTAGGCCAGATGTGACACTGCCATAGTGAAGCCACTTATTGGCGAGTTCATTCTGCAGTTCCCTCTGCCTAACATAGAACAAGGAAGATTAGCTGGCAACACAAGGTTGCTGTTACCAAGTTACCTCCAATTGTGGTTCAACAATACCACAATCTTCAAGGAGACACTTTCTGTATGCCTCGAGAGTTTCAGTAAGCAAAGCTAAGGGCGATCTGGCTACAACTCTGTCTCCCAATTGATCGCCAAGGTTGATTTGGCCAATCTGACTGATTAGTCGACTGTCATCATTATTTCCCAGCTATCCAAACAATATACAGTAATACCTCGGATAACGTTTACCTCGGATAACGCTAAAATCACATAACGTTAAGTAATCTGGGGAGGAGAATTGAATCGAATAACGTTAAGATCCTATGGGATGGATCAGATAACAACCGCTAAAGCCTGTGCGGTTACAATGTATCTCTATGGAGCTTTAACGTTATCCGATACATCCCATAGGATTTTAACATGCATCGGATAACACTAAAAATCGGATAACACCAAGACTTGTGGAACCAAGGCTTAGCGTTATCCGAGGTATTACTGTACCTTATCTTGGTGTTTTCAGTGACAAAATCAATGACTTTGTGTTTGTTCTTGTCTTTTTCTGAAGACACCTATTATTCATTCATTCATTCATTCATTCATTCATTCATTCAGTGCGATAACACTTCCCAATTATTATTTTTGTGGCTACAACTTTTTGGCTAGAAGCTTTCAATTTGCAGTCTATTGTCACAGGAAACACACAGACATAAATATAGATCCAGAGGAGATCCTTCAGCAGGGAATTGCCTCTTTTGTATGTTTTAAAAGGATTTGTTCTTAGGCAAGTAACAGTTTTCTGAAAGGTTCTTTCAAAAGTGCTGTTTAGATGCAAGTCTTTTGCCTTCTGTCAACCAGGTCCTCGTTTTAGGTGTACACTGGGCAGAAGGCCTGTGGACATGTGGACTAGCTTCCCAAAACCCTGTATATGGCCTAGGGCAGTGATGGCGAATCTTGACACTCCAGCTGTTCTTGAACTTCAATTCCCAGTCAGTAGGAGTGCTGAGTTGGGCTTCTGGTAACTGAAGAACATCTGGAGTGCCAAGGTTCACCATCACTAGCCTAGGGACTAAATCACCAACTTATTGAATGGCTTGCATATTGCATCAAGGACATTCTTGTTTTGTTTCAAAAACAGCATGACTTCCTACTTCCTTTTGGTAAGACACACCGAGGATTTATCTCTGGCTGAGCTTTTGCATAATGGAATGAGCAAAAATACATAATGTTGTGGCAACAAGCATCTGGATGAGCTAGATTATCTAGAAGATACACTAATACCCCAGATAACGCTAAGACTTGGTACCACAAGTCTTAGCGTTATCTGGTTTTTGACGTTGTGCGATGCATTGATTGCACAAGGTTAAAAAAAAGCCCTGTTCCCTCCAAATAGGCAGGCGGATCGAGCCAAGTGCCGGTTATGGAAGGGATGGCTGGATGCATTTTCTCTGTAGCTTTGTGTATAGGTCAGTGTTTCCCACCCTTTGGTTTTTAGATTACTGAGAGCTACTACCCTAATTTCCCATAATTCCCCCATAACACCATGCTGGGGCATAGCGGGACATTAAAATTGCAGCATGAATCAACTGCAAGATGTTCTGCATCCCAGTGGGCTGAAAAACAGAGTGCAGATGTCAGAACTGGACTCGGTGAGGCCCCAACATTGGCTGCTCAAAGATTCTAGAACTGTGATGGTGAACCTCGGCACTCCAGGTGTTCTTGGACTTCAATTCCCAGAAGCCCAAGCCAGCACTCCTGCTGATCAGGGCTTCTGGGAATTGAAGTCGAAGAACACCTGGAGTGCCAAGGTTGGCCATCACCATTCTAGAACATGAGTTCTCAACCTTTTAAAGCCAGGGGCCAAGTCATGTTCCTTCAGAAGCTTTGTGGGCCGGATGGCCATTTTGCCTTTCCTCCACCACATGGCACTTTTGGGTGTGGTGGAGGCAGTGGGGGCCACATGAAATGGCACCCTGGGCCGCATCCAACCCATGGGCCGCAAGTTGAGAATCCCTTTTCTAGAAGATGCTGACACCATTGCCAATTGTGCTTTGTTTGTATTTTCTGTAGGGTCACAGTCTTACTACCAGGGAAGTGAGTCTTCCCTCTCTTACTGTTACATGTCACTGCATCATTTACTGTGTATTTACTGTGTAGTTATTGGGTATATTGTCTAATGATTTGTAAGCCGCCCTGAGTCGGGTTCCCTGGTTAAGCGGCACATAAGTATGAAAATTAAATTAAATTTAAATTACTACCAGGGTAAGAGTACATGAAAGATTACCTATTTTATGAGCCAAGGAAACAATGTAGGAGTAGGAAGCCTTTCTTAGATATTTAGACATGAGACTACAAAAAGGTAAAAGACATCTCTCAGTCCCTTTCCCTTATTTTCTTCTTCTCTGTCTACACAGCATCCCTCTCCAGAACCAAACATCTAATCTTTCCTCACACCCTCACATGACCCTCACCGCAAACAGCGCAGCAGCACCTCAGCTGTGTGGCCATCCATCCTTGCAAATTGTACGAATAGGGTTGTCTTCTTCTCTACCTCACCACAGCCTCTTCTTCCATGAGCCTTAAAACCAGGTTCTGGGGCTCCTTTCTGAATGCCAAAACCACCATAGAAGCTCACTATTCCCCCAGACATGTGGTGCCATGTCACAAACCGATTAATGCCCTTAAACATATGTTTCAAAAACAAACAAATACACAAACCAAACCACCATCCTATACACAATCTCATAAACAAAACCATCATTACTCAGCATTCAGGGACGGGCTTTTGCAAGCAGAACTACTCTCAAGGCAATTTTCTTTTGTCTCATGCACAATCACATCTTCCAAGACCTCCATTCAAAATCCCAGTGAACCAGCTGTACACAGATAAGGAATTCCCTACCTGTACATTTCCCTTCTCACACTGCCTGTCATAGTGAGAAAAGCAAAAACATCTGCCCTGCGATGCAGTTGCTGCACCTGCAGTCATAGGCAAAGTGACATCCTTCCTGCCACACGGGCAGTTTTCACAAGTATCTATAGATCTTCTCTCCCTCCCACCACACACACACTCGTACATAAACTCAACAAACATAAGCCGCCGCCATCCATGCATACATGTGCACATGTAACCATCTCCCATTTGTAAGTCAAAACTGTCACCCTCGCCTCAAGGCACCAAGCAGTTGATTCCCCAGGGCCAGAACATGGCGAACGCACACACAAAAAGCACTCTTCGCCTGGCCTGTTGTAGCAGCAGACAATGGAAAGGGGCTGCTCAAAACTCCTTGCACATGAGCAATCTCTTTATCCCTCCCTTGTCCTCTCCATCGCCAACCCACCATGATGTCCACACACACAAAAACGCACCTTTATGTAGCAGGACCTCTACTTTCAGCTCAATGTCCCATTGGAGAGGCCCAAGTGATGGCAGGGAAGGAAGGAGAAAACCAAATCTGTTATGGGAATCAGCTAGCAGCTGCTTGCTTGTCTTGGCAGGAGGAGAAACAGTGCTTATTTTTCTCAGCCACTCCACCGCTGCCTCCCCCCCCCTCTGCAGAGAGCTTGAACGAAAGCAGTAGGCTCAGCCTCCCTCATCAATATGCATTAGCTCCAAGACACTGACACCGCCATCAACACACAGGCACTTGGAATCTAGATGACTGGGCCCTTCTAAGGACACAGAAGCCAAGACAGAGATGGGAGGATGGCTTAAAAGACAATGAGATGGGGAAATAACTTTGAAATGGTGCAGAATGCATCCCACCCACCCACCATGACTCCATCCACCGCGCAGTCAAGTTACATCCTTCTGCCCCCAATCAGTTTGTGTTATTAGAATACAAAGAGATGTTCTTAAACAATGCCGAGGCTGAAGCATCTGCTCCTAATGAGGCTATTCCAAGACTGGGGGAATGTACTATTCACCCTGCAAGGATGCCATGTTGTCATGCCATCTGCCTATATAAACAAGAAAGATAAGTTATGTGCCTGTAAGCACTCCAGGAAGCATGGCATAACCTCTACTGGTGTCACTCTTTTGTTCCGAGATAAAATATCTGTTGGCAGACACGGGACTCATTTAGCTTTTCTTTATATTTAATGTTTTGTTTCTTAGCTTTACAGGGTTTGGTTGGTTGCGGAACATATTCAAAGACCACCAAGGTTTAGAAAAAAATCCAAATCAATAATAGGCAGTTGCCGTATCTTCTTCAATTTTCTTCCCAGAACACTCCGTACACTGAAGTCAGTTTTCGTTTCTCCAATGACACAATGTCTGGTTCCCATTAGGAAACCCATCATCTCCAGATATACAAGCTTTGTCTTTTCAAGCTCCTTCTGCCTAGATCAGTGATGGTGAACCTTGGCACTTCAGCTGTTCTTGAACTTCAATTCCCAGAATCCCTGATCAGCACTACTGCTGATCAAGGTTTCTGGGAATTGAAGTCAAAGAACATCTGGGATGCCAAGGTTTGCTATCACTGGTCTAGACTAGATCATATGAATGGCTTTAAACATTTTTACACATTCCCCCATTATTATGGTAAAATTCAACATTGTAATTTCACTTCATGCCTGCTAGCCATCAAAGTTTGAGGACATCCTAGTTATGTGTGATGGGTGTCACATTCAGACATCTTGAGGACATATGACCTTCACACACTTTTGAGACCACAGTTTACACAATTCCTTATCTATGGTGATGTGCGTTCTGGGCTGGCACTTCTGGGACTTGTAGTCTAAAGTGGTGGTAAAAGGGAGTACAGTATTATATCTTGGAAAAGGAAAGTACTTGGAGGGCCAAAATTTCAACTGAATTTACTGGTATTTACTCTTCCATTTAATCTGAAATACATGCTTTGTAAATTAAGTAGCCTTGTTCTGTATACAGAGAAAATGCTTATCAGTCTTTCTCATGTTCCCAAGCTACGATTGTGTGTGAGTGTATTTTCTAAACGGCGATACAATACAGTACCTCCTTTGTGGAATTCCTTATCCAAAGTGGCCAACCGATTTCCAACATTGGCACCATGCTATGGTGGGTTTATTCTCCCAGGCTTTTTTTGTTAAAAAGATGTGGAAACAAACTTAACATATATACTCAAGTATAAGTGAACCCAAATATAAGCCGAGGTACCTAATTTTGACCTGGAAACCCAGAAAATAGATGGACCCAAGTATAAGCCTAGGATGGGAAATGCAGCTGCTGCTAGTGAGTTATAGAAAATTACATGAAAATATGGTAAAATTAATTAAATTGTTGGCACATCTAAATCTGGCATGGTTCTGGGACCCTAGTGGTCATTGACCATAGTATAAGCCGAGTCCCCTTTTTGGAGCTCATTTTTGGGGCTAAAAAACTTGGCTTATACTCAAGTATATATGGTACAGAGAAGTCTTCATTCCCACTAGAGTTGACAAATAGGGTAGAGCAGGGGTTCCCAATCTACGGCCGTAGGCTGGACCTGGCCTGCGGTGCCAATTAATCTGGCCCACAGGGTGGATCCCACCGCCGCAGCCAGAAGTGCCAAAAATGCACTGGAAGTGGTGAAAATGCACCAGAAGCACCAAAAATGCAGCAAAAACATGCTGGGAGTGCTGAAAATACAGCAAAAATGTGCTGCTCTCGCTCCTGCCACCACAAGAAATGGCAGACGCAGCAAAAACAGCAGAAAATGCACTGCGGTTGCAACTGCTGCAATTCATCTTGATGGAGGGCAACAGCTCCATCAATACTGGCCTGGGGCTGAGGAAGACTTTGTGTTCCAAAAGGGCTCAGGACCAGAAAGTGACTTGTGTAGTTGGATCAGTGGTGCAGGTGTCATGCTGCAATGCAGAAGGCAGGTGAAAGGCCACGGCATTATCTTCGCAGGACAGTTTTCATGGCTGATCGCCATGATGATCACTTATATTCAGCATTGGATACGGCACAAGACGTATTCTTTGCTAGTAATGCAATGGCAAAAATGCCAATTATAGACTGCATCCACATAAGTAACATGTCCCAGTTAATAGAATAAACAGTACCACTCTATTCCACTTTGGCCAAACCACACCCAGAAGGATGTGCTGTACCCAGGCAACAAAAGTGCACAAACAATGACTGCAAGGAAATATGGGAATTTGATATATTTAATTGTAAGATGAGAATATCATAGCCTGAAGGACTGTCACATGAACGCTTCCATGTGATCGCTGCTGTTCCAGAGGGCAGGATAAGAACCAAAAATAACTGTACGCTGTCAAGTCAATTTTGACTTCTGGCAACCCTTTTCACAGTTTGCTAAGCAAAGAATACATAGAAGTAGTTTAGTTTATTGTTTCATTTTTCTAGGAGTGCTCTGAGACTGTGCAGGTTGCCCATCACTATAGGGGTATGCTCTTTTCGCAGAAGACAGTGGAAAATTGAACAGCCAACCTCCGGCTGCAGAACCAAGTCATCCATCAAGGCAGTTCTCAACTTATGGCCTGCAGGCTGGCCCATGGCGTCAAATAATCCAGCCCCAGACCTTGCTCCAGCCACCGCCAGAATCAGATGCGGACTAATTTTTGGACTGTAAATGAGTACATCCGTCATAAATGTGTTTACTACAGCCGCAGATGGGTTTTAAGGCAGCACTATGGGTGGGGGGAGACACCACCAGTCTGGTCCACTCAGCTGTCAGAAAAAGATTGATAACCCGTGCACCAAGGGATTCACATTAATAAGTAAAAGGATATTAGGGAGAAGATCCCAAGTGATTCAAGAGAGCTACAGATTACTTTGGAAAGTGCTAGAAGACTGGATGGCCATCTGTCAGACACATGCTAGCTGTAGTTTTCCTGCACTGCCAGACTATTGGACTGCAAGAACTTTGGAATTCCTTCCAACTCTACAGTTCAAAATCTTTCATGGTATTTAATAGCGTTTGAGTACTATTTTAATAACTAAAGATGTTATTTGGCCTCTTTATCTTGGTCACTGTTCTGCAGTTATAAATGAAGATTTGTCTACCTCATAATAATTCCTCTACACATACCACTCCATTTTGCAACAAGCAAATAACATTTCTAGATTTTTCTGTTTTTGATTAGGTTCAAGCAGAATTAAACAAAGCAAACACACAACATGGAACTGAAGACTGTAAAGTATTTAATGCAGGGACTCTCAACCTGCAGCCCGCGATACCATTTCATGTGCCCCCCCCCGGCCTCCACCACACCAGGAAGTGCCATGTGGTGGAGGAAGAGGAAAACGGCCGTCCAGCCCCTGAAGCTGTCTGAGGGAGTAGGGAGTGTGACCCCACCTTAAAAAGGTTCAGAACTCCTGATTTAATGGAATGGTCTCTCAACAGCTACATCTAGAACTTTTACACCTGGTACATTGGTCAGAATGTCCAACTGAGATAACAGCAGTGTGAAAATGAGTTATTGAGGAAGTCACGTGGCAAAGTTTTTAAAACCAACTGTGTGATCACTTCCTCTTCAAGACACATTAGATATATGAAGTGTCTAAGACACATGGGGAGCCTATTATACAACCCAGTCACTACCAGCAGCCTCTCAAGAATCCATAGTTGTAGAGGAAACTTTACTGTTTTGAACTATAATTTCTACAACTACTGGCCATGCTGGCTAGAAGATTCTAGGAGCTATCATCCAAAAAAAAAAAAAGAAGTGTTTCACACTCTAGACCAGGGGTTCCCTAAACTTTTTGGGCAGTGGGCCAGTTATGTGGTTCAGGGGGCGATCACTATGGTCTACAGCCAGATCAGGCCCCCAACAGCAGTTCATCCAGTCCTCGAAGCCCTTGTCGCTCCCGGAAGTGGAAGTAAAATGCACCCATAGTGGTGTTTTACTTCCGCTTCTGGGAGCGATGAGGGCTTCGTGGGCCGGATGAATTGCTGTCAGAGCTGGATCTGCCCGCAGGCCGTAGTTTGGGCACACGGCTCTACACAACACAGGGTTTCTCTTACGGCTGGAGGATGCAACATGGTTTAGGCTCATAGTTATAATTGTAATATGGTTTAAGTATTTAAATAGCTATTGCACCGTTGCTAATTTTTCTATAACCAAGAGCATATACATCAGGTGGAGTCATAAGTTTAAAAATACCTAGTGATTCCTGTTGACTAGTTGAATAAAGAAACAAATTACCTGTATGTTGCTGTATCAATCAGGTAAGCATCAACTGAGAACAGATGTTTCCCAGTTGGTGGAACAAGAAGATACCCCCACATAAAATCCTAACTGAAAGAGACGGGCTCAGAACTAGCGTCTAGGTTGGGTGGTAG
The DNA here is from genome assembly GCA_030440675.1 of Furcifer pardalis. Taxonomy (NCBI): domain Eukaryota; kingdom Metazoa; phylum Chordata; class Lepidosauria; order Squamata; family Chamaeleonidae; genus Furcifer; species Furcifer pardalis. The sequence goes on along the minus strand of CP126898.1, from coordinate 27,261,018 downwards.
TTCAAGACTCACTGTAGCTGAGATTCAGCAAAACCTAAGCATATATTTTGTAGTTCAATAAATGAGTATCCTCTTAAACCCTGGGAATTGTCAGTGTGCAATGGGATTCCAAAATTCTGAATTACGCTCTGCTGCAAAAAGATGTACAGTACAGCTTTAGCGCAATCCGATGGAATGAAGGGACCCTTCCCAGACTGCATTATTTTAAAACCAAGCTGTTTGCTCTTGATTCCAGACTCCACCCAGGAAGCGCTTGCTGTACCTTGTCTAACGCTTCTGGCCTGAGACTGAAGCCCCAGAAATACTCGAGCAACATTTCAACCGCTTCAGCCCTCCTGTAAACCCTCTTGCTGCAGGGACACAGAACAAGCAGGGACTACATCAACCAGCTTTGTTGATTAATCATGTACAAGGACTGCCAAGTTCTTCTGGATCCAGATCAGCTGTCTTGTTCATTTTCAGCCAGGAGATCACCAACACCAGTGAATTTCAGCTCCTTATTGTCAATAGTAACTGTGCTTTGGGCAGACCCAAGCACTTCTGAAGAGAAACCACAGGCCTGGAAGCCATCTCCCCTGGCTGAACTCCCATTCATGAAAACCTCCAAATGTTTCAGCAATTGCTTTGGGTTTCTTTTGGCAAACACCTCCAGTTCTGAAAAGTAAAACAAGACACATGACTTCTAGTTATCAACCCATTATTTGAGCGTAAAAGAGAATTGCCAACATTATTTCTGATTTACCCTTCCAGTGGCTTAAATCCTGTTGTGCGGTTTGTGTCCACAGCAGTAATAATATCATCAGCAATGGCAAATCGCCTCTACTTAAAGACTTCCTTTGGGGATTTCTGAGTGGAAACAAATCCTCATAATGCATGTAAATTGCATGTACACAAACTGCATGTACACAAAATATCCTTTAATCAATGTCAATTTGATTAAAAATGATGACATCATTTTTACCAGATACACAGAACCGCACAACACTATTTTACCCCAAAAGTGCTAATACAGTTCAGGAAAAGTAAGAGAACGTCCCTTCTTAGATTTTACTGAGATGTATATTTTCAGAGTTACACAGGGTATCTCTTGCAGTAGAGCACAGTTCAAAAGTTACTTTTAATGTTCTTGCAATCTATTCAGACTATAAACAGCTGTACACACATCGCTGCATCTTACAAATGCTGACAGGTGCAGGATTTAGCAACCTAACAGCCATATTTTGGTTGTCAAAATAGAGAAAAATAAGCATTCATATCTCTAAACATGAAATGGGGGGGGGGGCAGAAATATTACAGTTTAGGAAACTGGGAGTGTGATTCTTCGTTATACCTCCCCGGAGAAAACCAATCTTTGTAGCTGTGGGCACTCTGGAGGAAGTCTTCAGAAAAAGGAACTGGAAAACCACTTCTGAATATTATCTACTTAGAAAACTCTGGAAAGGGTCCTCAGAAGTCAGAACTGACCTGATGGCATACAAGTATTATTATAATATATCCTATACTAAACCTAGACTCGGCACCCAGTTATACAAATTACATGAAAGCTTGTAACTTGAGGGACTGCAGTGGCTTAGTGGTTAAGATGCTGAACTTAACGACTGAAAGGTCAGCAGTTTGAGACCTGAGTGCTGCACGATCGAGTGAGCTCCCAGCTCTGTCCCAGCTCTTGTCAACCTAGCAGTTCGAAAGCAAGAATTTGCTAGTAGATAAATAGATACCACTGCAGTGGGAAGGTAAACAGTGTTCCATATCTGCCACATGTCCACGGAAACGTCTGCAGATGCAGACAACGCTGGCTCTTTGGCTGTAAACAGAGATGAGCGCCAAACCCTATATTCAGATGCGACTGGTTTTTGAGCAAGAGTGACCTTGTAACTTTAATTTGCCTAATTAACTCTAGATGTAGAAAGTGCACATGTGCTTGTTGAGGAAGTTGCAAAAACAATTACTGTCCTAAGATTCTTTGTACAGTAATACCTCTGATAACGTTTACCTTGGATAACACTAAAATCGCATAACGTTAAGTAATCTGGGGAGGAGAATTGGATCGAATAACGTTAAGGTCCTATGGGATGGATCGGATAACAACCGCTAAAGCCTGTGCGGTTACAATGTATCTCTACGGAGCTTTAAAGTTATCCGATCCATCCCATAGGATTTTAACATGCATCTGATAACACTAAAAATTGGATAACACCAAGACTTGTGGAACCAAGTTTTAGCGTTACTCGAGGTATTACTGTATTCCTTTTATTTATGTAATGACTGATCACTCGAGTGGACTAAAAGCTACCTATTCCCTGCTTAAAATAAACATACTACACAAACTCTGTCTCGGGTTAGTGATCGAGCCCAGAGGGGAAGAGGAGGGTGAAGCCACCTCTCTACTCCTTTTATTGTGATGCCCTGTGTGGGTTTAGGTGGGGCTGGATGCTTCTAGAGTTGGGAGTAACATTTTGTCCAATGGCCGAACAGGTTGAGTCTTGACGGCAGCTACTTCTGGTAATTGTGCTTGCAGGGCTGTGATGGTTTGGCCAGATCTCAACTGCTCCCCGATTCATAACAGCAAGTCCAGGACGGGTAGCAGCAGGAACAGCTGAAGGTGTGAAAGCAACCCTGTGCCCAAGATAGCCCACCAGGGGTGTCCTTGGTGGGCTGTGGTCAGCCCCCCTCAATGTTGATGCTGGGGCCTGTTGATTGTTTTCAACATGGTGTGAATTTTCTGAGTCCTCTTTCAGGGAGGGGAATGGATGGTCTCCTGGTCAAAAGATGGCAGCTGGAGGTTGTGATGTGGGTGGCCATTTGTTGTCGACTGTCCGGGTGTTTGTTGGGTGGCCTCGATGAACAGCATTGGGCCGGTGAGAAAGTTAGGTGGGACTTACTTAGGTGGAGAAAGACTTTGTGCTTTTTCTTTTCCAACTAGTTTTACAGCTTTGATACAGAGTTCTGCACACTCGTAAAACCCAAGGTTTACTGTTGCGCCCGTGTAAAATCGAGGTACCTAAACTCTGCAGAAAAGAATGCACCCGCAAAGAATATGCAATTATTACATCACCTTTCATCTTCAATTTTGTGAAGGAAACTAAAGCAGCCCACCTTTTAGAAGAAAACCGGAGTCAGAAATTGTCTTCTTCTGTGTTTTCCAGATGTCGAAAAGGCGTAAAAACACAGCCACATATAAATCATTTAGCACTGCAATAACCTGCTGTCTGCGATTACACTCCCTGAAAAAGATAATCACAGAATATTTATTCCCAGCTCCAGCTCCTTTACCACTGTACCTTACCCACAGACAAAGTCCAAAAAAATTGAAAACAGCCACTTCTCTAAGGAACACAGGCAGTGTTTTATATCAAACCAATCTAACGGTCCACCTAGTTCATTGCAATTTATACCAGGGAAAGGTAGATGCGCTCTGACAGGCAAAGATCACAGGCTCTCTACCCTGATGCTAAACAAATCAGAAAGGAAGGAAGAATTCTGGCTTGCAGCTCCTATGTAAATCAAGAATCAAAAGCCAAGAACAAAACTCACTTGCAATTTTGCCTTGAAAGGGTCAAAACCCAAAATTAGCAATTTAGATGTCATAACAAGGATCATCAGTTTAGATAAAATGGTAACGACGCCATAGAGAGTTTATGACTGGTAAAAGAAAAAAGAAACAAAATTGGGAAGCTGGAAAATTAGCAAAGAACTCAGCAGCAAACAAGCTCATCTAAGCAATAAATATACAGTAATACCTCGGATAACGCTAAGACATGGTTCCACAAGTCTTGGTGTTATCTGATTTTTAGTGTTATCCGATGCATGTTAAAATCCTATGGGATGGATCGGATAATGTTAAAGCTCCATAGAGATACATTATAACTGCACAGGCTTTAGCGGTTGTTATCTGATCCATCCCGTAGGACCTTAACGTCATTCGATCCAATTCTCCTCCCCAGATTACTTAACGTTATGGGATTTTAGCATTATCCGAGGCAAACGTTATCCGAGGTATTACTGTAGTTTATTTTTTCCATACTTAATCTTCATTTGGCTGTCTGAATCTTTCTCTCACAAATCCTTCCAAACTTGTTGCTACATCCCTTTTCTGTGTGGATAGTATCTTTCCAGCCACATTTCATGTGCAGAAAATGGGTTTTCTGTTAGCATACAGGAGGTAGGCTTGCACGTGCAGCACTGTAAGATGAAGAGGCGACTTTCCATACCGTAAGCAACAGGCAGAAGGCTCTCTTTTGTTCTCCTTAAAATTGTCAATTGACTGAAGCACCTTTGCCTATTAAGCAATTAGCATTTTAAATGATTACATTTAAATAAATATGCACACTTCCAAATCTCTGTTACAGTGTTGGTTGAGAACCATACATGAAGGACAAACTATTATTATATGTAGTGGTGGGATTCAGCAGGTTCGCACCAGTTCACCAGAACCAGTAGCAGAAATTCTGGCTGGCCCTGCCCATCCAAGTTTTTTAAAAAATAGTCCTAATTCAGGTGCAATGCAGGGCTTTCCCCCTGGCCACACCCACCATACCACGCCCACAGTGTGGTAGTAAAAATTTTTGGGCTGCCTCCAGTCGCTGCTGCCACCGCCTCCATCCTTGTCTCTTCCACTTGGCCTGGCGTGTCCCTAACAGCGCTCCATAGCAGGGCAGATATTGTAACCCTTACAACATTCGCCCTGCTACGGATCACCATTAGGGACATGCCAAGCCAAGTGGAGGAGACAAGGATGGAAGAAGTGGAAGCAGCGGAAGCATGCGGCTGCCCCATCTTTCCCGGGGGCTGCTCTGGCCGAGCTCGGGCAAGGAGGACAGCCTGGACTTCTCCATGCAGCTCTTCCAGGCTGGTAAGCAGGGAAACAGTGGGGAGAGGGAGTGGGTTGGGGGAGGAGTCTCGGCGGCAGACGCAGGGGAGAGTGTGGGGCTTGGGGTGGTCCCACTGCCATGACCCCCCCCATTCCCTCTGCCACCACCACAGGGGTTCCAGCCCACAACAGTCTGAGGGGGCATGGTCAGGCCCACAGCTTTAAAAGGTTGATAATCCCTGCCTTACAAGGTGTGAAACTGTAAAAAAGGATTTCAACTAGTGTCTTTCTTTGAGCTAGTTCCTACTTCAGCAGCACATACGCACTGAAACAGCCTCAGAAATAAATTTTACTTGACCTTTACTTGCTGTTCTGCTAATTAGGATCCCCCCCCCTCACTGATTAATCTAATTATTTCAGCCAAATGATTTCTTAAAGTTGGCAACCCTGGAATTGTTGCAGCCATAGTTTCATGGCAGAAGGAGAGACACAAAAGACTCACCTAGAAAGGCATTCGTTTCTCAGTACTTGGATTATAATACGAGTAATATTGACAGACATCACACAGAACGGGAAATTCTGTAAAGAAAGCAGAAACCTTCAGAAGAGTGTGTGCTATCTTTAATTAACTTGAAATTCAATTCAATTTACTTCAGGATAGCTAGATCTGGGTCAGCACGAAAACATTTTGTTTATCTTTGAAAGTTTTAGCTTCTGCCTCTAACACTGAAAAGAACTAAACACGAATACTGTACTGAAATATTTTTTAAAGAAAAAGTTATGTTACTAGATACAGAAACTTTCTGAAGGATTTGCATTTTCTTTTAATTTTTGTTTTATTAAAATCATAGGGAGATCAGAATACAAATGACCCTAATGATTTGCATCCATATAAGGCTGCCTGTCAATACAATGTTGGATTATAACATTAGCCAGAAGCCTATGGCCACGCATCATGGTAATTTCACCACAACAACATCTGAAAAGCTGCAACATTTCCATCTTGATTTATAACATTAAAAAGTTACCCAAGTAGTCCACAACAAATCAACTGAGAATGCAGCAATAATGAAAATAATGAAGGTATAAATATAGCATTAAAAAAAATCCTAGGGTACACAAGCAAGAACGCCAGACATCAGGCATTACTTGGCTTGTTATAGCTTACAATACATATATATATATGTATTAACAAACAAGTTGGTTAACATAAAAATCACATAACAAAAGGAAATCCATAAAAATTTGTGGCTCAGTTTACAGGGTTTTTTTTTCAGAACGGATTAATTGGTCTTCAATGCATTCCTATGGGAAACTGCATTTCAGTTAAAGTATTTTGGTTTTTTCAATGCATTCCTATGGGATTTACATTCAATGCATTCCTATGGGAAATTCGGTTATAGTAATTTTTGCTGTAAGAAAAGTCCTGGAGAACACATTAATTACGTTAACCGAAGTTCCACTATAATTTCAAATATGCCAAGGAACAAGTTACCACATTCCTTGTATAAATTTTCTGTTCCTTCTTCATGCAAAAATGTTCAAAAACCGAATCAGGGAAATGGGGGCTGAAGTTACTTTCACTCAGTAAAGCCGTGTTATCATCATGTTAAAATCAGTAAAGCAAGTCTAAACTAATTGCTAATAAAGATTTTTAAAATATTTTTAATCTCTGAAATGTTTAATCTTGATTTTTATACTGTGTTTTTATTGTGTTTTAAGTGTTTTTAAAGTCTGTTAGCCGCCCTGAGTCCTTGTGAGGAGGGTGGCATAAAAGTTTGATCAAACAAATAAATAAATAAATCTGCCTTGGATTTTGTGTGTGTGTGTAAAAGCTAAATATATAATTGTTAAAGCAAGAAAGTTTACTTATTTTCCAAATAATATGGAGGTAAGTGAACCTTCTGCGACAGCTAAAATAAATAAAAAAAAATATGTGAGAAATCCCTGGAAGACTCATTCCAGAATTCAAAATGGAGGCAGAACTGGCTGTCAAACCTCTTCCCAATCAATATATGCAATTCACGGTTGAATTAAAGACCTAAACCCATTTCCTAATCCTAAATAGAATAGGCATTTCATCAATCGAATTTTGTATCAATGAAGACTTGCCATTCAGCACTGTTTCAACAGGTCTATCCTAGTTAACCAGCAACTGCAATCATGCAAAGGCTTTTCCTTGTAACCTGCAAGAAAGCAGGCTATCCGACTTATATTTCTCATAAACCAGCAGCAACAACATTGGGGGGGGGGGGGGGGAAACAGAACTGGACCAGAAGAGGAGGAAACATGCCTGTGTTTCATGATGGGATAGCTTGAAAATCTCTCGAGCTATAGGCAATATCCGAGAATCCATTACAAAATATAAAATTTGCATTAATCCTAGCAATCCAGTTCCACGTAGGTCTGTGCCAGGATCTGTCCCTAAATATAAAACACACAGTTAAACCAAGCCAATCAGTGCTCTCATGCTAGTCAAATTTGTCAATTACTGCATGCATAATGCCACATTAGAGGAATGCTAAATTGCCAAGCCAAATCTACAAAAGCAATGCTAACATTCGTGTAACTTAAGGGAGGCTTAATGCTATCTCCTGGAAGCACAAAATACAATACATCTTCCCATTATGCATTCATGCCCAAATGGGCCTGGTTCAGCCTTTGGAAAGCACTATGGCAAAATTATTGCCTGTTACAGAGCAGATATGTCAGTATCAGGAGGCGAGTGTCAGGTGGAGGCTAACTAACCTGACTCCCTAAAAGGGCCAATAGCTACAGGCGGATGAGCCCCTTTAGGTGGTGTGATGGCCCCACGCAGTGGAGGAAATGCCACTGGAAACCATCCTATTGGGCCCAACGGCAAAATGAGCAGAGGAGGAACTCTGGTTCCCAATGGTCATGGAGGCGGAAGAGGCCATGCCAGATGCACTGGCTGTGAAGGCGCACCTTGTCCATATCCTCAAGGCTGCGGCCGTCCATTGTAGTCCGGGTGTTAAATCCTGCATGTCTCATTTCATATGTGTGGGAGGCAGGGGATGGCTCCAAGATCATAGTGTGTGGATCACTTCATCGTTAGCTGGGATCCACCTTAAACAAATTCCTGCCAATGACATTTTTCCTGCTTCAGGAAAAAATGCATTCGCGAATACGAGTTGCAGTCTACGACAGAGCAGATAACAGTACACTGATTATCTGTTAAACAGCAGGTAATAGCACCCTACTTTTGGAAATCTGGGAACAAGAATACTCAGCTAACTAGTACAGTAACACACCGGATAACGCTAAAACTTGGCTCCACAAGTCTTGGTGTTATCCGATTTTTAGTGTTATCTGATCCATGTTAAAATCCTATGGGATGGATCGGATAACATTAAAGCTCCATAGAGATACATTGTAACCGCACAGGCTTTAGCGCTTGTTATCCGATCCATCCCATAGGACCTTAACGTTATTCGATCCAATTCTCCTCCCCAGATTACTTAACGTTATGCGATTTTAGCGTTATCCGATTCAATCGTTATCCGGTGTTTTACTGTATTCTGTTGGGCCAGACTCTTATTTAAACAAAGCTATTAACAATTTCTATGTATTTCTATGTATTTATGCATGCACTTATGCTATTTCTACTTTTATAACTCTAAATTGTGGTTTTTATCGATTGCTTTGTTTTGGATTGCTTTGGTTGTTCCTAATTTATGTTGCTACCTGTTTCAAAAAATTCTAAAACCTAAAAGATGAGATATCTGTTTCTTAAATAAATTAAATACCGTTCATTTCTCAAGGTCAAATAATTTCAATATTAAATGTACAAAGCTTCCTATAAATTATATATATGGAGAAGTCAGTCATCTCTTCTTTTTTTTTTTTTTTTGGAACCAGGCAAGTAAAAACAAATAACAAAAGACCAAATAGTCAAAATTCAAAAATCGAAAAACATGATTTTGAAAGGTTTGTGTCAAGCATTCCCTTCCACATCAGATTCATGGCAAATACAAAGCAAGGGTATATAAGCTACTCTCCACAACACTTTTGCTATAAGTCACAAATAACCAAATCAGTCCTCCCTCCTTTGGGGAAATATGTGGGCAATGCACAAGGGGACACTATGGTCTCTTTTCCAGATGTTACGGCAACAGCAAGAGTCTCTATGCCACCCTTTGTTGCAAGAGTGGGTAGAAGCTCCAATGACAAATGTTCAGGTGACTTCCATTGAACATGAAATAGCTCTGACTATTCATTATTTCACATAACAGTTACACAATGATCCCCTTCTGTCCCAAAATATACCACTTTAATTAAACAGGGCAAATGGATTTCATATGGATAGAACTAAATGCTTCAATCACTTCCAGTTCTGCAAATAAATATGTGTATTCTGAATGTTTCAATTCCAGCCATCTGTCTCAAGGCTCCTGTTGGTCAAATACAGAGTTTTAATTGATGTACAAAGTTTATCTTAAAAGTCTGAATATACCAAACACGGTATGTGGAGGGACACTAAACCTGCACAGGGCTTACAGGTAAGGGAAGGCAACGGATGGCCCTTAATATCCTGATTAGGACTGATGGGAGCAGGATCCATTCCCCAATTACAGGAGCAATGTGAGTCCACTGTGTACATCAGGGGTGCCCAAACTTTTCAGGCTGCGGGCTGGTCACGTGATCAAGCGTGCTGGTCATGTGGTACCTCCCACCCAGAAGTGGAAGTAGAATGTGCTCATGCAGAAAGCTAACTGTAAATGACCCGCCACTGTCGTAGACGTGTTTTACAACAGCCACGGGTCATTTACGGCATCATTCTGCGCCTGCACAGGTGCGTTCTGTGCCCATGCACGAGCATTTTACTTCCGCTTCTGGGAGCGGTGGGGGGCAAGTGGAATGGTGTCACGGGCCAAATCTGACCCGTGGGCCATAATTTAGGCACCCCTGGTGTACATCTTTCATTTGCCCTATACACACATGCACAGAACCCACAATTTATTTATTTATTTATTGTTTATTTATTTATTTAGATTTATTATCCCGGCCCAATCAGGCAAACCTGACTCTAGGCAGCATACAAAAAAGAGAAGGATTATACATAATGAGTGCAAAACAAACTAAACAATCCCACTATACCCCTACAAATTCAGAAATTAAAACCTTAAGGTTCAAAATTAATTTAAAAAATTAAACTATAAATTTACAAAATACTAAAAAAGATTTAAAAAGTTAAAAAGTTTATAAGAGCAAGAGAGGGGTGGCTGTCCCATCAGATCAACCACCCAACATGGGACCCCATATTACTTGAGCCCTGCCAGCTGGGTTTTTAGGCCCTTCCGAAAGGGCAGTAACTCTGTCTGTAGGCATAACTCAGTTGGCAGGAGGTTCCAAAGGGTTGGGGCAGACACGGAGAAGGCCCTCCTTCTGGTGCTAGAGAGATGCGCCTCTCTAGCTGATGGAATGATAAGAGAGCTTCTCCAATTCGCCCTGGTGGGATAGACAGATGTTCTTGGGGTGACGCGGTCTCTTAAGTATCCTGGGAGCCTTGCTGGGAGCCTTGAGTGACACTGACCTCTCCCAAAGCAAAACTATGAAAACAGCAGTGTGGTCTGTTGAGTCCTGGGAGTCAGTTTTGAGATAATGATGCACAGGTTATGTCATGATAAAACATACACATTTCCCTCACTCTCTGCTATAGACTTTTAAAAATGTTCAGTAAGGTGTTCTCACCACCAGGCAAGCATTCATTTCCACAACATGGTCCTCCTCCCATACCTTGAAATCCCAGATCTTCCCAGTGGGGTCCATAACGGGCACAATCAAATCGGGAACCGGTTAATTTCTTGTAGATGGTCTGCAAGAGCCTCATGTGCACTTTTTCATTGTTATCCAAGCCACCTGTAGATGTAAAAACACTGATTATTTCCTTCTTGGAACTGAGGACAAAAATATGTAGGTTGAATGTGGAAGGACCAAATTTGATCCCAATGTCTGCTCAAGTATTTTGAACAATACACACAGAAAGATATCTTCTGCTTACATAATTGGGAAGGTGTTGCAAGTCAAAACAGATAGACCTCAAGCTCTATGGAATAAAAGTCTCATAAAGGCAATGTCATGCATCTTTGCTAGAGACTGGAAGTATTGTTTTTCTTACTACAGTAATAGAGTAATGCTTGAAACACAGACTAACACAGCTACTATTTCAAATAAATTCCTAATACAACTCACTAAGTCGCTCAAAAAGCAGAATTATTGGTCATTCCAGCCCTTGTGCTTTATGAGTTGTAGTCCAAAACATTGAAAGTTATGCTTACTGTGAAATCCAACCCCATAACCCCGGTGAATGGCGAATGGACTTTCAACCTCAACAAGGTGAACCAGTTTGTGAAGAGACACACTTTCTGAAATCTGCACCCATTTTTCAAACAGCTCAATCTTCTAAGGTTGACAATAAGCTCGTTGTTCTAGACCACAATCCTCCATGGCAAAATTAATACTTCTAAGCTCTGGCCTTTACTGGAACATATGACACTGTGCTATACCAAGTCAGATTACTTTTTAAAAAAAGATTTCACTATTTTTAAGAAAGAAGCATTTTCTTGACCTATTTGCAGATGGCCAAGGAATGAACCTTCAAAACCATAAAGTATGTGCTTGGTTACCAAGCTCTTCTCCATCCTAACCTTTCTAAAAAAAATTCCAGGATATGACAATGTTAAGCAAATATTAAGCAAAAGAGGGATAATGACTGCCATTGCCACAAGAAACAACACTCACACTGGGCTATCGCCAAGGCTAAGTCTCTTTCACTTTGCAGCTGCTGATGGAGACGTGGAGGGCCAAAAAGGAAATGGGTGATGGCAGCCAGTCCTCTCCTTTGCACTGTTGGCTGAATCTTTTTCTGGAAGAAGGGAAATTAAAAGAAACAGAATGGAAGTCTGTGCAACAGAACTGAGAAAATGGAACAGACGGTTCCAAATATATGGGAGAGGGACGAGTTGGAAAGTTGCATGCATTGAGAGAACGAGTTGTTTCTGTTGAGTATTCTGTTGAGCATGCAGTAACCAGAGAGACAGAAAAGACTAGCCTGACCTAAAGGAAGTTGTTTGTTTGTTTGTTTGTTTGTTTATTCATTCATTCATTCATTCAGATTTATATTGCCACCCACTTGCCGAGGCGACTCAGGGCGGCTTACAGTAAAAACAGCAACAATGTTTTGCATTGTTTGTCTGTAATTACAATTAAAAAATTCTGGCTGGACATTCCACTGCGGTAATGGAGTAGACCGTATAGCCAATGACTCAATACCAAGTGTTGGGTGGTGGTAAATAACCTGACTCCCTGAAGGGGCCAATGGCTACAGGTGGATGAGCCCCTTTTGGTGGGGTGATGGTCCCCTCAGTGGAGGAAATCCCACTGGAAACCATCATATTGGGCCCAAAGGCAAAATGAGCGGAGGAGAAACCACTTCACTATTCAGATTCCCAATAGTCATGGAGGCAGAAGAGGCCGAGCCAGATGGACTGGCTGTGAAAGCACACCTTATATCCTCACGGCTGCGGCTGACACATATTCAAACCTGACAGCAGAATGATATAAACCCCCATCAAACAAACTTTAGAAAGCTTTCATGGAAGTCCTTAATCTTAATAGGGACTGATAAAGAATTAGGTAAGCTCCATATTTCTTGTATTATTATTATTTATTTATTATTTTATTTAATTAAATTTAATACCCCGCCCCAATCGGGAGAACCCGACTCTGGGCGGCTTACAACCAGAATAAAACAAGAATAAAACCAACACTAAAACATCAAAGTTAAAACAGTCAGAAGTTAAAACAGTGCAGGGATATATATCAATAATTCCCATATACCAACCCAGGGGACAGTTTTTATATTAGCCACTTGGTATGGGAACCCATGTTCCCGGGTCCCCAAACCTGTCCTGCCAGCCAGGTTTTCAAGCCCTTTCGGAAGGGCAGGAGCTCCGTCTGAAGGCGCAATTCGGTGGGCAGGAGGTTCCAGAGGGCCGGGGCGAACACGGAGAAGGCTCTCCTCCTGGTACAGGCGAGATGCGCCTTTCTCGCCGAAGGAACAACAAGGGAGTCTCTCCGATCCGCCCTAGTGGGCCGGACAGATGTTCTTGGGGTGACGCGGTCTCTTAGGTATCCTGGCCCACTACCATATAGGGCTTTAAAGGTAATAACCAGCACCTTGAATTGCACCCGGAGACAAACTGGCAACCAGTGCAGCTCCCGGAGCAGCGGCGAAGCATGAGCATAACGCCCACACCCCACCACTACCCGGGCCGCCACATTCTGGACCAGCTGGAGTCTCCGGATGGTCATCAGGGGCAGCCCCATGTAGAGCGCGTTACAATAATCAAGTCTGGAGGTGACCAACGCATGTGTGACCATAAGCAGGGCATCCCGGTCCAGGAGGGGGCGTAACTGGCGAATTACACGAAGTTGTGCAAAAGCCCTCCTGGCCACGGCTGCCACCTGCTCTTCGAACAGTAGCCGTGAGTCCAGGAGGACCCCCAGGTTACGCACCGGGTCTGATTGGGGCAAAACTGCCCCATCCAGAACCAGAGGTGGAAGCTCCTTTGATAACACAGGACCCCTTACCCACAGCCACTCAGTCTTGCCGGGATTCAGCTGTAGCCCGTTGTCCCCCATCCAGACCTTTACAGCCTTCAGACACCTGGAGAGGACTTCCACCGCACCGCTTGGGTCCCCACGGGCAGAGATGTATAGCTGGGTATCATCGGCATATTGATGATACCTTACCCCGTGGGAACGGATGATCTCACCCAGCGGCTTCATATAGATGTTGAACAGGAGAGGAGAAAGTACCGAACCCTGAGGCACCCCATAAAGCAAGGGCCTAGGGCTGGACTTCTCCTTCTCCAGGCACACCGACTGGGTCCTGCCCCTCAGGAATGAGGAAAACCAGGACAACACCGTGCCCTGGATTCCCAGACCCTGGAGCCTTCCCAGAAGGATGCCATGATCTACCGTATCAAAAGCCGCTGAGAGATCGAGAAGAGCAAGGACAGACGGCTCCCCTCCGTCCCGCTCTCTCCAGAGATCATCCACCAAAGCGACTAGTGCAGTTTCGGTACCATATCCGGGCCTGAATCCTGACTGAAACGGGTCCAGATAATCCGCTTCATCCAGGACCTCCTGCAACTGCTGCGCCACAGCCTTTTCCAAAACCTTACCTAAAAAAGGTAGGTTGGACACTGGACGGTAGTTGGAAATTATCGTGGGGTCGAGGGACGGCTTTTTCAGGAGGGGGAGCACCAAAGCGTGTTTAAAAGGTGCAGGAAAATGCCGAGGCGACTGTATCAAAGATAAGAGTGCAGGGGTTCTTACAAGTCACTAGTTGCATGACAGAAAAAAAATAATCAGACAATTCAGGCCAGGAACGTGGATGTGGAGTAAAGCATATTTTGGGGGAAAAAATACTCACACTGTAATACTAAGACATTTGACAGTTTTGAATGGGAGAAGACTGCTCGGGCTTTAGATAAGTTGTCTTTAAATTTGGATCAGTAGAAATTATTTCCAATTATGTGTGTTGCAAGCAGATGGAAATGGTAGCTATCTGATGGAAGAAATTTCAAGGCCACAAAGACTCTGCCTACTATGATTATTTGCACCTTGGCACTAGAAGCCTTGTAGCCTTATACTTTTCTCAGAAAAAAGGAAGGAGAAAAGGCTAAATCATAGGGACTCCAGTAATTCTGCCTCTCCCTGTTAACATGTTAAGGCTAAATCAAGTCTAGTTGGCACATCGGCGGCAGCAGTGGCTGCAACTTGTATCCAAGAATGCTTTTTTTTCCCCTGATGCGGGGGGGGGGGGGAGCTATTGGCGTGAATTTGTTTAAGGTGGATCCCAGCTTGCCATGAAGTGACCCACATGCTATGATGACAGAGCTATCTCCTGTGGCACATATGAAATGAGACATGCAGGATTTAACACCAGGACTGCAATGGACTGCTGCAGCCTTGAGCATATGGACAAGGTGCACCTTCACTGCCAGTCCATCTGGCATGGCCTCTTCCATCTCCATGACTAATGGGAATCAGAGGTCCTCTTCTACTCATTTTGCTGTTAGGCCCAATAGGATGGTTTCCAATGGCATTTCCTCCACTGAGGGGACCATCACACCACCTAAAGGGGCTCATCCGTCCGTAACCGTTGGTTCCTTCAGGGAGGTTAGTTAACCACTGCCTAATGCTCGGCGTTGAGTCACTGGCTGTATGGTCTAATCCATTACTGTAGCAGGATGTCCGGCCAGACATAATTCAGGGTTTGGTCGGACATCACTTAGCATGATGTCCAGCCAAACCCTGAATTATCTCCTGCTTAAAATGTATGTTCAAGTTACATTTCTCACATGGCCTATCCCATGGGTAGTAGCTCAACAACACTTGAACTGTGCTGAGTTCCTGCACTAGTAAATAAGGAGGGAGATTGTGTGACTTTTTTGCTTGTGTTCAGTGTTGTTTTGGGGGGACCAGGGAAATCAAGCAGAATGAGGTCTTTGCAATATCATGCCACAAGCTAAGCTAAAGTTGGCACATACATACCCTGCAATCGGAGAGATCTGCTGTCTGGAAATGCTGCAGTGCTTCATTGAAAGAGATTAAAGATATGGGGCCAAGAGGCTTCTCCACTGTACCTACAATTGTGGAAAAGAGAAAGAGCATTTTCCCTTCCCATCATTTGTCTTGATAAGCCAAAAGAGAGGCAATTTACAATATTATAATTTAAAATGTTCATACATCAACACAACTTGCTTTTACAATACAGTACAGTCAAACCTCACATAAAGTGTCTCGCTTAAAGAGCAACTCGCTTAAAGAGCAGAATTTTCTCTGAATGTTCGCTTTGCTTAACAAATAAAACCAACCAAAAGCTCGCTTAACAAATAAATCGGGGTTAGCAATCCCTCCCCCCCGAAGTCACATTTGGTCACTTACAATGGTGTTTTGCTTAAAGAGCAAACTCGTTTAAAGAGCAATCCTGTGGAACACATTATGCTCTTTAAGCGAGGTACCACTGTACTAGAATTAAAATGTTGCCTTGGTGTGGCAAAAATGGAAAATATTTGGGAAACTATCAGTTCGGCAAGAAAATAAAACTACCACCACTATTATAATATCAGAGAATAAAACAAAAACGCTGTAGTACTTTGAAGATCAACTGCTATATTTTAATGTTAGCTTTCGTGCAATGGGTTGTTAATGTTAATTTATCCCTAACTAACCAATAGAAAAGTCTTCTGTCTTCCCAACTCTAGGGTTGCCTGGCATGTTTTAACATTATTTTTATTGAACCGGCCAGGACAATTTTTCCGGGACGTATGGCATCCCTATCCCCAGGTTTCTCATAGCTTGTTTCCCAAGAATTTGTGGATTATTCTGCTCAAAAGGTTTCATTTTTACTGTCTGCCACTCTCTCCTGAAACCTAGGTAAGGGGTTAATTCTGTGTATATAGATTTGTCAAGAAACAATGGGATTAAGGTATTTCCCCCCCACTCTGTATGGTTATTTTGTAACATTTTTGCTATGAAGAAGCATGTGGTCTCCACAGACACAAATTTACAGTTTTGAAAAATGTAAAACCAAGCATCTGTGACAATATCTTCTAGATAGAAAAACTGCCCAATAATCTTACAGAAACCTTTGAAAGAACACAACATTATGGTTGGATTAATGGAATTCATTTACCAAAAAAATTAAATATTGCATGAGTATACAGCCTCATGTTACACAATTAAAAACGAATCCTTATTTCATAAAGAATAATCTTTGGATTACAATGTATCTAACATACATAGATAAATAATTAAAAAGCATTATATTCAAATGCAATTAAAATTAAGAAAGCAGATATGAAAAAAAGAATTGATATTCTTCACCCTGATATTTACCATATATACGCGACTATAAGTCATCCTGAATATAAGTCGAGATACCTAATTTGGACCTCTAAAACTAGGAAAATAGATTGACCCGAGTATAAGTCAGGGGTGGAAAATGAAGCAGCTGCTAGTGAGTTTCAATAATTAAAATACATGAAAATACAGTAAAATTAATTAATTTAGACATCTGTATGGGTATATTTTTGAATGTTTATGTTGACCCGAGTAGAAGCTGAATTCCATTTTTGGACTTATACTCGATTTATACTCGAGTATATACAGTAAATGTTCAGTGCCTTTTCAGATTTAAATTATATAATTTTAATGGCACGCAAATAGCATTGAAGCTTCCATCATAAGCCATCGTCTTAGATGGATAGGGCATATCCACTCTATGGAACAGTTCCAGGTTTCCTCATCAAATTCTTTATGAGGAACTTAGCTCTGGTACAAGACCTTGTGGAGTTTCTTTTGAAGCATTATAAGGACCAGCTGAAATAAACCATGAAGGTGTCAGGTATAAACCCACAAACTTGGGTGGCAGCGGCCAAAGATCGCCCACTTTGGTGCCAAACCATCTCTGCTGCTACCAATCACTTCAAAGAAGAACTCTGCAGACATGAAGAGGCTAAGCACGGAAGCTCCGTCTGATTCAACTACGCCTTCCACCATCTATTCAGTATAACATGCGTGGTCACATGTTTTATGCCAGGATCGGTTTCTTGAGTCACCAGAGACACATCCATCAAATGTGAAAATGAATTCCAGGAAAAATGTATACTCGGACAAGAGTAACAGCCGACAATACATTTTAATGGCAAGACCTATTTACATTGACTAACTACATGGGTATAACAGTAGCTACAACTGGATCAAGGTGCACATGCTCTCTTGCACATTCAGTTGAAACAAGAACCGTATTACCGATTGAGCAACTGATCTGCACAGTCTTTGGTGGCAGGGCAGAATACCCAGCATATTCACAATAGTGAAACTTTTACAGCAATTCCTAAACAAGTTTCCAGACATTCAAGAGGAAAAACAGTGTTCCCTTTTTCTCATGTTGGTTCCAATCACAGAGAAAGTATCAAAGCAGCTATTTCCATACCTCCTGGATGGATGCTTGTCACTACATCCCATTCTTCCCTGGCTCTTAGAACGTCTTCACTAACATCTAGAAAGAGAGAAGAATGAAAAATCTAACAGTAAACATTGGAATCACTTCTAAAACAGCAGTTTCAAGATGCCTGATTCTAACTTTCTTATTTTTTAAAAAAAAACATGTTTTCCTAATGTTTAGAAAAGTTGCAATTTCGATTTAAAACTCCCAAGAAACCTACAGCCAATCTTAAAGAGTAACTCTGACTTGCCCACCCACCAGCTCTTATATACAATGCATAATTGTACACTGCAGGGCAATTTTCCGAACCTTGTTGATAATAATAATTTCATGTCAGAAATTATTCTGGGTTGAAAGGATTTTTGCTGGAGAAACTCCACTCATGGGATGCCCGAATGAGGCTCTTTTCATGTCCCCAAGATCTTTTCCCACCAAAGTGGTCCCTATCCATCTACTTGCAATTTCTTGCTTTCAAACTGCTAGGTTGGCAGCAGCTGGGACAAAGACGGATGCTCAATCTGTCATGCAGTACTGTATCTGGTTCTCAAACTGTCGACTTACCGGCCTTCCAGCTAACAAGGCAAGCTTCTTAACCACTGAGCCACTGCAGCCCCACCCTCCTATTGAAGAACAATAAGAAGGTGAGACCGTCTGTTCTATCTTTGGCACAGCCTATCACCGTCTTCAAGGACTGCAGTGGGTCAAGTGGTTCAGACGCTGACTGGGAGGCGGAAGGTCAACAGTTCAAAACCCAAAGTACTGAATGACAAACTACAATGCCAGTCATTATAATGTCTAGGCTCGAGAAGAGTGAAAGTTGACCAACATTTGAAGGGAAACAGGGTTCCCATCTTTTACATATTCCTTCACTTAGCAAAAAAAAAAAACATGAAATCACGTAGGATGAAAATCATGCAAGACAAGAAGAGCAGCCCCTCCTGGCAAATAGTGACCTCAGAAGAATAGTCTCAGTTCACAGGGCTGCTATTAATCCAGAGAGCAGCTCAGGTGAATCAGCTTTGCAGGTTACCTTTGCATGCGGGATACCATGGAAAGTACATTTAATTAGAGGATCCTGGAAAGACTTTGACATCACAGAGACAAAGTCATGTCAGTTTCCTTTTCATGGCTGATAGGATTAACTACCTGAACCAAGAGAAAGAGCAGCTCGAAGCTGTTCCACCACTCTTTGTTACTATGTGAAATGCTTATTTTTGCTAAAAGTGGGAGCAGATAATTGATTAATATAATTGGCTAGGCTTCCCTTTCTTCTCCATCGCTTCCTCTTTCACCCCATCAGGTGTCGAGGATATTGGGCAATCAATTTGATTAATATTTTAATACAAAACAATCAATTTAATAACTCCTTACTTTCAACTGTAATCAGGCTGTTTGTGAAAAGAGGCCAACAAAACTTTAGGGCCAAATAGGCACAAAGTTATCATTGCTTTGAAGACAAACAGGTCTATACAATTTTTGCTATTTATTTATTTATTCTATTTTGCCATCCTGTCCTTCCTCTAATGAACTCAAGGTGGCAAACACAGCTCTCTGTGAAACTGAGTGAGAGACAGGCCTAAAGTCCCATATGTACTAAGTTTCGTAGCTGGATGGGGATTTGATTCTACAGTTCCCCCCAAGTCTTAGTTCAACACTCAATCCCACCACAAGATAAGCCATTTATACTTCTCCCCCTCCTCCCCACCTATTCAGCTGGACTGCAGCTCCCATCATCCCTTATCACTGGCCAAATCTGGCTGATGGGCAGCACCATCCAAAACTATCTGGAAGACCTCAAACTGGCCATCCCCAGTTATGCACTGGGTAGCTACTCCTGTCCATCTGGTCATAGCAGAGAAAAAGAGGTAAAGAGGAGAGCCGTTGTCTACTGAGAGAGGGATTCCCAACCTTTTCAAGCCGGGGGCCGGATCACGCTCTCTCGGTCAGCTTCGAGGACCGGACGGCCATTTTGCACTGCCTGCATGATGGGGATGGCCATTTTCTCCCAACAGCTTCAAAGGGGTGACCATTTTGTTTCTCAAATGCCCTTGGAGGGATGTGGGAGGCACATGAAATGGCACTGTGGGCCAGAAAAGAATCCTACCTGCTTCTCCGCATCCATTAGGCGTCACTGATAGAGACTGCAAGAGTCCATTCTGCTTCAAGGCGGAAATCTAAAAAATAGATAGGTGCTTAGAATATAAAATAGCACATTAAGCTGCGGGTATTACTTGTGCAAAGTTTTGTCACTTTTGGGAACGTGATTCTAATGCATCCAAACTGAGACTGTGACTTTCAGTGTATTTGCTGTCCCAAACTTTAATTTAAAGTAGATGATCCTTTTTTCTGCCAAGGCCCGTATTCCCTTTGGGGCAATCTTTTAAGGACATACACCACGGGTTCCTAGACTTTTCCCGCCGGGGCCTGGCCATGCCCCCTCAGTCAGCTAAGGGGCCAGTCACGTGGTTCTTTCCGGTGGCAAGGGCGGTTGCATGCATTTGCGTCACATTTCTGGGCAAAATTTTAATTAACTTGTGAACCGCCCAGAGAGTGCACTAAGCACTATGTGGTGATACATAATATATATATATATATGATACATAATATATATATATATATATATGCATATATATGTGTGCAATTGCTTTGAGAATGTTGGCAATTTAGTCTCTAGTTCCCCTGCCCCAGCTTGTACTTCTGGACTTTCTCAATCCATGTACTGCTGAAGCCTAGCTTGTAAGATCTTAACCATGCTAGCGTGTGAGATGAGCACAATTGTGCAATAGTTTAAACATTCTTTGGCACTGTCTTTCTTTGGAATTTCAACATAAATGACCTTTTCCAATCCTATGGCCATTGGTGCATTTTCCAAATTTGCTGGCATATTGAGTGCAGCATTTCAGTGGGATCCCCTTTTAGGGCTTTAAAGAGCTTAGCTGGAATACCATCATCTTCATTACCTTTTTTATTAGTAATACTTTCTAGGGCCCCTTTGGCTTCACACTCCAGGATGTCTGGCTCAAGGTCAGCTATCACACCACTATGGCTGTCAGGGACATTAAGGTCCTGCTTGTGGAATTCTTCTGTGTATTCTGGCCATCTTTTTCTACTCTCTTCTGCTTCTGTTAGGTATCTACTGGTGTTGTGCTTCATCATGGCCATTTTTGCTTAATACCATCTCTTAATTTCCCAATTTTCTTGAAGAGATCTTGAGTTGTTGTTTTCCCCCTCTATTACTTTGTACTGTTAATTTAAGAAGGCCTCCTTCTCTCTCCTTGCTGTTCTCTAGAAATATGCAGTCAGTTGGGTGAGTCTTTATCTTCCACCTTTGCTTTCCACTTTCCTTCACTCTTCAGCTATTTGTAGAGGCTCATCAGACAGCCACTTTGCTTGTTTGCATTTCTTTTTCTTGAGGATGTTTCTAGTTTCTGCCTCCTGTACAATGTTATGCACCTCCATTCATATTTCCTCAGGCACTCGGTCTGGGTTTTTATAGTCAGACTGAAAAACTGCTAACAGGGGTAGGGTACAAAACATCTTATAAATAATCCATCAGTACAGATTAAAGTATGGATGTTCCACATACTTCCCAGCATATGCAAAACTGGAGTGTGACTACTGGTGCACCACAGTGGCAAGGACTGCAAGTCAACAGACTTCTGCTTCTAATTGAGGCTCAGCCAAACCAGTCTCTTCTTAGTCTCAGCAATTATACCTGTATCAACTTTCCTGTATTCTCTATCATCTGTCAGTCAGACAACTAAATGGGATTATGTAAAACTACTGATGTGATTAATCTATGAATAAGTTTGCAGTTTTGTAAACCAGGAGCTTTTCAAAAAGCCAAAAATAGCATCAGAAACATCTAGAGCAACAGTTCCCAATTTGCAGCACATGCCCCACAGGGGATTCAATTCCCAGGAGCCTAAATCAGTACATTGGTTGATCAGTGCTTTAGGGAACTGACTTAGGCTTCTGGGAATTGAAGACCAAAAGCCAAAGGTTGGGAAACACTGATCTAAATGAAGTATAGAAGAACAAAGAGAGGAATCTTATAGAAGTGTATGCAAAGAAACAACTCCCAAGATTCACTAATTACAGTGAAACCTAAGAGAGATTATTTGGGGAGGAAGGGTGTGTTCTGTGAATAAAGAATGTGGAAAATTTAACTAATCCATTACTTGATTGACTGGCTGATGATTAACTGATTGATTGGACTACAGAGTCCATAATCTGCCAGCTTTAGTGAACTGATCTTTCATTTTTTAGCTAACATGCTTGCAGGATAGCTTACAAAAACAAACAGCACGATAGTACCTGTCTCAAAGCTCAAATATACAATTAAGCCAAAACATATTTGGAATAAAAGATGGTGAATGGGAGGAAGCCAAAAAGATGACTTCGGCTACAGTGACCTCAGGATCATAAAACAGCATAAACTTCATACAGGCTTCTGAAGCTGGAACCACTGATCAACTTTTTTTTTTCTGATGTTAGGCTAGATAAACCATACTGCCACCAACTCAATGCCAAGTGCCATGCAGTGGTTGACTAACCTGACAACCCTAAGGACTAATGGTCTTGGGAGGCAAAGTCCATAGGAAGGGTGATGGTCTCCAAGTGGATTAAATCTCACTTGAATCCACCTTGATGAAGGGCAGCAGTTTCATCAATACTGGCTTGGAACTGAGGAGGACTTGGTGTGCCAAAAGGGCTTCTAGACGAGTAACATGAGGGCCCAGCATGTCAGGGGCAAAATGCTAATTAACTTGTGAACCAGTAGCATCACATGGATTTCAGCCATCCGGGGTTTAAGCCAAATTTGCCGCCCCCTGCTGGATGCTGGCACCCGCTCCCACTAGGACTTCTGGGAATTGTAGTCCAAGAACATCCATAGCCCAAAAAGTGCCACCTGGCCGCCCCCCTGCCCCCCCATGCTACGTCACTGTTGTGAACCACCAAAAGAGTGCACTAAGCATGATATAAGTATATAAGTGTGACTGCTTTGCTTTAGTGCATTTTAATACAAAGGCAAAGTTTTGTGATACTTTTATTGAACCACTAAAAAAAGTAAACAAATAGAGAGCTTTTGACCTAAACCAGCTTTTTTCAAGCTTTGTCTTGTGTAAGGACCACACAGTCTTGTTTTTTTTAATTGTTTTAAGATGCTTTAAGAGTTTTCTTGAAAAACTGTCTTAACAAGTGTAATAAAAATAAAACATGCAACCAGTTAGAGGCTAGAATACTCACAGGCACAGATTTGTAAACTGGGTAAGTAATGTCTTGCTGTTCATGCTGGCAGTCCTCCGTGGTACAGCGGTTCATACCCTAATGGAAGCAATGAAATTAGATCACTGGGGAGCTAATTACCATGCCCAAGTCCTAAACCTGAAGGTTTCTATGAAGGAGAAAACATCACACAGGTATATGCTGAAATACTTTTCCAAGATACTGTCTTGTGTGGAGACCATTAGGAAAAAGTAACTGCCCTCTATGCTTTGCAGCCATTTTTCAGTTTTGAAAATCACAGGTTATATTTAGTGGGACCAGATTAAAAGAATAGCAGCACTATTTGACTCTAAAAACAAGAAGGCATAAAAAAGCAAGAAGTGACTTTTGCATTGAGTGGATAAAATATATCACTCATCCAAATGAAGGAAAACAATTATTTTGTGTTTCATTAGACAAGTTCTTCAGTACTGTGGGAGCCAGATGCACAAAACAGTATCAAATTCTGGCACATGATTTTCTACTACAGATATTACTCTCTGCTATACTCTAACTTTCTTTGCTGTTACAGACATGTTGGCAAGAGAATTAAGTTAGCAAGGACTAGACTATAAGCACACTATAAAGTAAAATGATCTCAAAGCTCAAATGTAGCTCTCTCCATGCTGTTTGACCACAATTTCCATCATAATTTCCTAGTCATCATAGCCAGCGATGAAAGGCAAAGGGAGAAGTAGCTTATCACAAATAAGAGGTGCAGAATCCTTGGATCTAGCAGTGTGCCAGATGTATAGATAATTACTTAAGAGTATTTTTATTTTATTTTTATTTTGTTTATTTTGTTTTGTTTTCTGATATGCCTGAACCACAGACTAACACGGCTACTATTCCAAAAAAATACTTAAGACTAAGTCCCTTAAGAAAGGTGAGCTTATGTATGAGAAAGCACTTCCAAGAGTCTTGCAAAAACCAGAAAATACAGCTAAAAACAAGCATCAGACTTATTCACATGAATGTTAAAAATCAAAAAGTTAATACAGTAATACCTCAGATAACATTTGCATCAGATAACGCTAAAATCGCATAACGATAAGCAATCTGGAAGAAAAAATGCATCGAATAACGTTAAGATTCTATGAGGTGCATCGGATAACATTCGCTTAAGCCTGTGCAATGTATCTCTATGGAGTTTTAACATTATCCGATGCATCCCATAGGATTTTAACATGCGTCGGATAACATTAAAAATCGGATAACACTAAGACTTGTGGAACCAAGTTTTAGCGTTATCCAAGGTTTTACTGTATCTACTTTGGCCAGATGGGCCTTCAACAACCACGCAGACATCTGAGAATTCACAAAACATAGAAGATGCAATTCAAGAGCTACTGCCAATAGTTTCTTTCCCCTTAACCTCATCCTTCTAGGATTCTTATGAAGAAACTTAGTGCGTGAACAGTGGCATAGCCAGAAATCACCAAGTTGTAGGTTCCAATCAAGAGGTCTACCTCATCAGTCAATGAAATAACCATCTCCCATTGCTTTTGTCTTTTTCAGGTTAGGTAAAGGTCTCCCTTTCTCGACAGCCAGCTGTATCCAATTCTAGGAGGTGGTGCTCATCTCAGCCAAGCCACCCTAGGGGGCGGTGTTCATCTCAGCTAAACCACTGTGGACCTCCTTTTTCAGGTTATACAACTTGCAAAACACTCACATCAATGCAAGCCTTTCCCAGTAGAGAAGGCAGCTGTTCTAAGGCATAAGTGGAGAAACCTTATGGCCTTGCCAGATGGTTTTTGCCTCCATCTCCCAGAAGCCTCAGCCAGAAAAGGTAAAGGGTTATGGGAAATACAGCCCAAAAAAGAAGAAATGCCCACAGTTCCCTGCTCTAACCCAGGGATCTGCAAACTTGGCTCTCCAGGTGTTCTTGGACTTCAATTACCAGAAGCCCAAGTCAGTATGCCTGCTGATCAGGACTTCTGGGAATTGAAGTCCAAGAACATCTGGAGAGCCAAGTTTGCAGATCCCTGCTCTAACCCAATGATAAGGACTGTCCACCTTTACTGCTGATCCACATTAATTTCATAGCCCACCAGGACTATCCAATTGTCTGCCGTCCCACAACTAACCCGCTGGCTGGACCTCTCGCCCAACATACCTTCCAATACACTCTGTGCAAAATGACTCCCCCTTTCTACAGCCCTTCCCACTCTGCTCTCTTAACACCTAAATAAAGCCCTTGGTCTAGTGCAGGGGTCAGCAAACTTGGCTCTCCAGATGTTCTTGGACTTCAATTCCCAGAAGCCCTGATCAACAAGAGCACTCACTTGGACTTCTGGGAACTGAAGTTCAAGAACATCTGGAAAGCCAAGTTTGCTGACCCATGGTCTAGTGCAGGGATCAGCAAACTTGGCTCTCCAGATGTTCTTGGACTTCAATTCCCAGAAGCCCTGATCAACAAGAGCACTCACTTGGACTTCTGGGAACTGAAGTCCAAGAACATCTGGAGAGCCAAGTTTGCTGACCCATGGTCTAGTGCAGGGATCAGCAAACTTGGCTCTCCAGATGTTTTTTGGACTTCAATTCCCAGAAGCCCTGATCAACAAGAGCACTCACTTGGACTTCTAGGAACTGAAGTCCAAGAACATCTGGAGAGCCAAGTTTGCTGACCCATGGTCTAGTGCAGGGGTCAGCAAACTTGGCTCTCCAGATGTTCTTGGACTTCAATTCCCAGAAGCCCTGATCAGCAGGCATACTGACTTGGGCTTCTGGTAATTGAAGTCCA
This sequence comes from Furcifer pardalis, assembly GCA_030440675.1. Classification (NCBI taxonomy): domain Eukaryota; kingdom Metazoa; phylum Chordata; class Lepidosauria; order Squamata; family Chamaeleonidae; genus Furcifer; species Furcifer pardalis. Next base: position 27,235,155 of record CP126898.1, on the reverse strand, counting down.
AGAACACCTGGAGAGCCAAGTTTGCAGATCCCTGGTCTAGTGGTTTCCAAAGTGGGGCAGACGCCCCACGGGGGGGGAGGGGCTTCAATTCCCAGAAGCCCAAGTCAGTACATTGGCTGATCAGTGCTTCGTTTGGAAACGACCCTCCACCACCCAAGAGGGCTGCATCAGGAGCCCCCTCCAACTAGGACTCGCAAGGAAGGGTCGCCCAGCCAAACCATGCACGGGCACATAATATACACGTGTCTCCCTATTCCCACACCTACAACCATTCGCCACGCCCCTTCATCTCCCAGTTAGATACCCAACAAGACCCCCATGGCCCACCCTCTCCTCCCCATCACGTACCCAAGGAGGCGTCATCCCCGAGAAGCCGGATTGAACAGCTGATCTTCTCTGCCCCCCCCCGTCCCTGCGTGTTTTCCTGTAATCTCTATTGCGTCCCGAGCCTCTTTGCAGAAACACCCACGCCTGCAACGGCGCATGCGCGTCGCTTTGCATGCTGGGGATGGTAGTCCCATAGGCAAGTCTGTCTTTCACCTTAACCCGAGCTCCTCTACCGTTACTGGCTCATTCGCCTTCCATCCAAGGTCTCCAACGCAGAGCCCACGCCCCACGAGGGGGGCAATTTGATTTTTAAGGGTGGCAATTCGAGAATGAGTTAGACTGACCCAAGTTAATGACCTTTTAGGCTTCCTCTACATGAATTTTTCACTTTTTGAATGATAATTATATGTTGGGGGGGGGGGGAGAGATCAGGATTTTAGAGATGATGCTTTGGTGGGGCATGGCCCCCCCCCAAAAAAAAGATTGGGACCCACTGCTATAGATGTCGTGAGGCGTTTGCTTTGCGTGCTTATGTATCGAAATAATAATAATAATAATAATAATAATAATTAATAATAATAATTAATAATAATAATAATAACCCGGATAGAGATAAAGGTGAAAAACTGGATAAAATATATTTATCCCGTGGATAGTAAAGGTTTCCCTTGCTCGAAAGCCAGTCGTATCCGACTCTAGGGTTCAGTGCTCATCTCTGTTTCAAAAGCCGAAGAGCCAGCGCTGTCTGCTTCTGCAGACGCTTCCGTGGTCATGTGGCAGGCATGACCAGACCCCAGGGCGCACGGAATGCTGTTTCCTTTTCGGACATCATCATCATCATCATCATCATCATCATCATCATCATCATCATCATCATCATCATTATTATTATTATTATTATTATTATTATTATTATTATTATTATTATTATTAAACTTATATGCCGCCCTACTCAGTGAAAACTGACTCAGGGCGGCTCACAACACAATCAAACACAATGCAACAATTCAACAGAACAATAAACTGTCGCAACACAATGAAATATCATACATCAATAATTCAAACAATAGAATATCATAAAATACAGTACAGTAAGATAAAACGCCAATATACATCACAAAGTTACAAAAATATTACAAAACCCATAGGAACATTACACAATCTTACAAAGAAAAAAAAGTTACAAAGCATAAAGCAGATCTGCACGAAAGTAATTCCATTGAGCACAACGGTTACTGTATTTCAAGATAAAAAGCTCCCCCATAAAGCTATATGTTAGGGTCTCCCCGAGTTAATTTCACAACAGGTGAGAAAGGATCCAGAAAGCACGAACTGGGCTGAGAACCTCCGCGACACGATGATGGATTTTGTACAAAATAAGGCTTGCCCTAAAATCTGTTTGCTGAACTTTGTTGTGGCCTTACCTGTGAGTAGAAGAGGATAAAATCCGAGACTGCCCATCCCATCCTCCCCTGAAGAACGGAGTGAAATGTTGCGTAGGAAACACGGTCTGATACTCGCAACTCGGCTGGGTTTAATCTGTGGGTTTAAAAAGAAACCTGCGTGTCACGATCGCCTCCAGACGGTCCCAGATGGAAAGGATCCGACGTCGTTCCGTTTGAACAAGCGGAACTTTTTCATACAGACGCAACTAAGGCAGTGATGGGATGTAACAGGTTCTCACCAGTTCTCCAGAACCGGTAGTAACTTTTCCCAGTGTCCCAGAGAACCTGTAGCAGCTTTTGGGGGGAACCATCTTCGGGGCTTACCTTTTCACTGGTTCCCCCACTGCGCATGCATGCCAAGCACTTGATGTGCATGCACGCCTAGTGCTTGGCACATATGCACAACCTCCTTGCTGTCCTCCCAAACGGGGAGGAGGAAGAGAAGCTGCTAGCCTGAAGCTCCCTATTTTTAGTATTTTGTATTTTTTTTTTTCTTTGGCCCTGTCCATGACATGACATCATGATGTTAGCTCAACCCACACTGTGATGACATCACGGTGGGGTAGTAAAAATTTTTGACATCCCACCACTGAACTAAGGGGAAATTGGATGCAGGCTAAAATTGGACAAAGCACAAAATCTCTCTCTCTCTCTCTCTCTCTCTCTCTCTCTCTCTCTCTCTCTCTCTCACTCACTCACACACACACACACACACACACACACACACACACACACACACACACACACACACACACACACGTTATTAACTCTGGCCACAAACTAACGACTTTATGATATGACAATCCTTCTCATGCTAGCGAAGCCAGTTAGTTTAAAGGGTTGTTTTGGGACTTCAGAGATTAAGATGCTAATCGCCAGGTGTGAAACTCACGCGATGATCTTTGAGCTGACCTATCTCACAGGGAGGAGGAAATTGAGCCAGTACCGTTCACTTTCTCAAAGTCATTGAAATATAAATAAATCAATACAAGATGCTGAGATAGGAATCCTAAATGGAAATCGCAGGACGAGGAAATAGAGCTTTTGGATGAAGGGGAATTCAGGGGGTCTCTCCGGGCACCGTTTGCTCCCTACAGATAGGATTGCCATAGTTCTCTCTCACAAAACCAGGACAGAAGTATACTTGACAAAAATGGGCAGATTATCTACAAAACTGCCTTTAAAAAAATATTAGAGCTATAAAACACTTTCACATTAAATATATCAATGCATAAATGAATTTATTTACAACAGTTAATTCTTACTGTAAGATGATCTGTTGTACTTCTGAAAAGTCACGTCATGGTAAACTCTTAGCGTCCTCAGTTCCAGGAAACATACTGGTCACACTTATCAGGCAGTGGTGTGAGGCAAAGATGTTAAGATTTGTCTCCAGGTATACTCCAACTCCAATGTGGCAGAAAATTGCTCGTTTGATGGTGAGAGATTGAATTTATTTTAATGGTGTGTTATAATACACAATCAGTAAGTTTTAAAAATCTGGGACTTTAACATGATTTTTATTGAACTGGCCTGGACAAGTTTTCTGACCTTGAATCCAAGACAATCCTGGTTTTCCATGACATATGACAACCCTACCCATGGGCTTCTCTTGTTAAAGGACACCCACAGAATATCCGGGGGGGGGGGGAGATGGAATGAAGAGTTTACCCACTAGCTTTTGTATATTTCCATTTCTGATTTAGGGTATACATCATATCTGGGTCTGCTTGTCCTGGGCCCCTAGTACAGAATGGGAAGTTACTTTCTGAGATTACAAATCCCAAACTCCCCAGCTAGTATGACTAACAAAAATCAAATCTTTATTATGGTCCAGACCATCATAGTACAGCAGAAGATAGAAGTTAACATGACGGTACTTGAAAGTATTTTTTAAGACAGGGGTGACTAAACTTTTTGGGCCATGAGCCAGTCATATGGTTCCTCCCATGTGAAGCGGAAGTAAAACATGCCTTGCAATCTGTTTTGCAATACAGTGAGATAGATTTTTAAGCTGCCATTTTCTCTGCTTAGACCAGGGGTGCCCAAACTATGGGCCAGATCCGGCCCCCGACATCAATTCTTCCAGCCCACACCGCCTTCATCACTCCCGGAAGTGGAAGTAAAATGAGCCCATACGGAGGAGGATACGGTCACATTTTACTTCCACTTCTGGGAGTGATGAGGGCAGCGTGGGCCAGATGAATTGGCATCAGGGGGGAGATCTAGCCTGTGGGCCACAGTTTGGCCATCCCTGGTTTAAGAGGAGCATATCTGCTCAGAGTTAAATGAATAATAAAAATTAGTATTGAAAACGAATAGTGCTACAACTTCTTTTGGCTAACAAAAATGACAAAAATGTAAGCCTGAGGGGAGCAGAAGAAAAACAAGATCAAAAGTCACTGTAGCACTTTAAAGACTAACTGCTATATTTTTATTGTTAGCTTTCGTGGATCAAGTCCACTTCATCACGAAAGCTAACAATAAAAATATTTACTGAGTTTTAGTAAATGACAACTCTAGCAGAGAGTATTTTATATCTCCTTGTGGTCAGGAAAATATTTTCAGTCTGTAAATTATCCCATTGTTTCCTTTCTACTGAGTTCACACCTTTTGTCACACTTCTGGGGAAACTCTTGAGGCTCAGAGAATGGAGACAAAAGAGAGACAATTAGTTTTACATTCTTATCTGGAGGGGAGAAGCCAGCTTCTCTATAAGCTTAAATTGCTTGCATTCCTTGCCAGAGTACGTGACCCACTTGGAATAATCAATATTCTTTACCAATGCTCTTAGGCAGGCTTTTATATCAATCCTTATAAAATTTAGTTCTATTTTCCCCTTTTAATTAAGCCCCTTTGCAGAGGTTTATATCAAACCTTGTATTATTTTATTTCATAGGTTATCTATTAAGCGTTGGCTTCTCCCCATATATTCATGCCTTGGCCCATGTGTATGTAGTGGTTCTTTGGTTGTAAATTTATTTAAACAATTAAATGAAACAGTGATATTTGATCTTAAAATTCAGGTAACAGCTTATTTATTTATTTATTTATTTATTTATTTTTATAATTTTCAAACATACATAAAAACATCAGAAACAAGGAAAGAAACAATTCTACAATGCTACATTGTTAATGTAATATTTGCTTCTTATTACAGTCATCTAATATTATATTTGTTAAATCAAAATAAGAACAAAAAAAAATAACATATTCATACAAATATCTCCAGAAAGGGTTAAATACAATTTAGCTAATCTTTTACATTACTTTTTTTTTAACCCTTTCAGTTTGATAATCATTAATATAGAATTTCACCCTTGTGCTATATACATTGTCCAGGAATTGTCAATTTATTTTCCCCAAAAGTAAGCTTGTTCCGGTACAGGTTTAATCCCTTTATCTTTTACTATCACATATTCAATAAATCTTTTCCATACTCTCCAGAATTTATTTTCACGAATTCTACCCTTTTTAACATTCCTCTCCCATGTCAATTTGTCATTTAGTGCCAATTGCCACATTTCTTTATACCAATCTTCTATTTTTATAGTTAACTCATCTTTCCATTTTTTTGCTATGCATTGTCGAGCTGTGGACATCATTATTAACAATAATTCTTTATCCTCCTTACACATTGAAGATTTTTCAGAAACTGTCAGTAGGGCTGGTTCTGGTCCCAATTCAAGTTTTTGTCCCAGTATGGAATTAATTTCTTTCTCAATTTTAACCCAGAATCTTTTCACCACATTACAGTTCCACCACATATGTACATATGTTCCCATTGATTGTTTACATCTCCAACAAATATTACTTTTCTAATTGTCTATTTGATGTAACTTGACTGGGGTCAGATACCAGTGCCATGACAACTTATAATTATGTTCCTTAACTTGTACAGACATAGTTCTCATTATTATTCTTCGCCAGATTTCTTGCCAGCTTTTTTCAGGAACTATCACATTTAGTAACAGCTTTATAGTCTCCTTTTATTACCCTTGTCCAGTCTAGTTTAGGATGTGGTGTTTATGTTTTTGTGTGTTATGCTGGTCATGGACTGTAAATAAATTAAATTGAATTGAATTGAATATAGAAGTTAGTCTTTAAAGTGCTACAGTGTTTTTTATTTTATTTTATTTATTTTGTTCTGTTTTGTTTTGTGATATGCCTGAACCACAGACTAACACGGCTACTGTTCCAAAAAATTCAAGCTCAAAAGGGAAAGCTTGAGCGGGGCTTTTGGAGGTCCTGCGTTCATAGGGCCCCCTGGCGACAAGGGACAACATCAACCACACTTCTGAGGCATTGTCACCAGTGGTGGGATGTCAAAAATTTTACTACCCCACCGTGACGTCATCACAGTATGGGTGGAGCTAATGTCATGATGTCATGATGTTGTGGGCAGGGCCAAAGAAAAAATAAAAATAATTAAAAATAATTAAAAATAAAATACTAGGTCGGAAGGAACTACAGAATGAACTCACCACAAGATGGCTTCATTTTGGAACTGTTCAACAGTTAAAGAAGTTAGGTACTAAGTCTTTGCCTAACCAGTTCTCTAGGATAATATGCCTTAATTTAAATGTAAAACATCTGTACCTCCTTAAGGGTTCTCTAATTGGAACAGCAATTGGAACAGCACAGGTGTGGCTTATTGATGAGGTAACTCCAAGACTTTGCTTAAAAACTCCAAACCAGGCCGCCAGGCCTTTTTAGGAACTGTGGTAGCATGTCAATATAGGTAAAGGTATTAAATACACATTAAAACACACACAGACACACCACATCCAAAGGTAAGTAACTTACCCTGGGGAGCAGGCTATAGGGAGCTTCAGGCTAGCAGCTTCTCTTCGTCCTCCCCGCTTGGGAGAACAGCAAGGAGGCCGTGCATACACGCCAACTACTGTAGGCGTGCATGCACACCAAGGGCTTGGCGCGCATGCCCAGTGAAAAGGTAAGCCCCGAAGGTGGTTCCCCCCAAAAGCTGCTACTGGGAAAAGTTACTACCGGTTCTGGAGAACTGGTGAGAACCTGTTACATCCCATCACTGTGGTGTTTATGTTTTTGTGTGTTATGTTGGTCATGGACTGTAAATAAATTGAATTGAATATAGCAGTTAGTCTTTAAAGTGCTACAGTGTTTATTTATTTATTTTTTATTTGTTTTGTTTTGTTTTCTGATATGCCTGAACCACAGAATAAAACAGGCTACTATTCCCAAAAAATTCAAGATCAAAAGGGAAAGCTTGAGGTCCTGCGTTCATAGGGTCGCCTGGCGTCAAGGGACAACACCAACCACACCTCTGAGGCGTTGTCACCCCCCCCCCAGAAAGGTCCCCCCCCCCTGCCCGCCCTCTCCCTCCGAGGATGAGCGCAGGGCGTGTCTCTTTAAGGCGCGGGTGCGCTCGCCTTCTTAAAGCCCGCTTGCCCGCCGGAGGCCACCACATCTCCCCAGGGGCGCCTGCCTGCTTGCGCGCTTCCCCATCTCCTCGAGGCGCGCTCACTCTTGCCAGGTGACCATGTGGCTCTTGTACCTGTCGCTCAGCGCCCTCCTGCTCTTGGCGCTCCTGCGGGCGATGGGCAGTCGCGGGCGGCGCTCCGGGAACCCTTTCCTGGTGGACAGCAGGCGGCCTCCTGCGCCTCTGGTGACCGACAAAGATGCGCGGAGAAAAGTTCTCAGCCAAGGTACCGCCGGGGGACTCGAGAGGGTGGCGTGTGGAGGATGCCAGCCTGCGGAGGGATAGGCGCAGGATCCTGGTTTCCCAGCCAGGCAAGCCTGCGATCCTCTGACTCGCGTGTTTTAGAGTGGGAAAGGTAAACGGCGCCCCGTGCGCTCCAGAGTCTAAGCATGCCTGCCATATGTCCACGGAAACGCCTGCAGCGCTGGTTCTTTGGGTATAAAAAGAGACGAGTAAATAAAAAGGCGACTGATCCTTGGGAGGCAAGCGATGAGACACCTGGGGAGCATAGTGAAAAGTAGAGACATTGCAAACAAAGGTGCGCATAGTCAAAGCAATGGTATTCCCGGTGGCAATGTATGGTTGTGAGAGCTGGACCATTAGGAAAGCTGAAAAATAGACGCCTTTGAGATGTGGTGTTGGAGAAGGGTTTTGAGAGTCCCCTGGACAGCGAGGAGAACAAATGGGTCGATCTTGGAAGAAATCAACCCTGACTGCTCCTTAAATAGTAAAGATGAAGCTGAAGTACTTTGGACATCAAATGAGAAGAGAGGATTCACTTGAGAAAGCCTTGATGCTTGGAAGGGTTGAGGGCAAAAGAAGAAGGGGATGGCCCAAGATGAGATGGCTAGATGGTATTGTAGAGATAATGGGCAAAGAGCTGGGCGAGTTGAGGGGGATGGTGGAGGATAGGGGTGCCTGGAGGACAGTGGTCCATGGGGTCGCAGAGGGTCGGAATCGACTGTGCAACTGAACAACAAAAACTGAACCCTAGAATCGGATGCGACTGGCTTTCGAGCAAGGGTGACCTTTACCTGTCTGAGTAAAGGATAGTACCCGTTAGTCCCCTTCTTTTCAGTCTTTGCCTCCCCCACCCCAAGTGTCCACTGGGGCTTGTGGTGATATTAAGTGTGCACCGGATTTTCTTCTTCAGCTGTATCCAAATTAATGGTGATCCTCATGTCAATCAGCCATGAGAATGTAAGGTAGTGGCTTTTCATCTGCCTTCTGCATGGCAGCATGACGTCCGTAGCACTGATCCAGTTCCATGAGTCACATTCTGGTCTTGAGCCCTTTTGGCACACAAGGTCCTCATCTGCCCCAGGCCAGTATTGATGAAGCTGCTGCCCTCCATCAAGATGGATTCAAATGGGATTTAACCCACTTGGGGACCATCACCCTTCCCTGTGGACTTCACCCACCCAAGGCTGTTAGTCCTCAGGGTGCTCAGGTTAACTAACTGTCTCCTGATACTCTATGTTGAGTCATTGGCAGTATGGTCTGTTCTCTTACCATAGCAGGATAACCTGCCCAGACACTGTAATTTTGCACACTCCATGCGCAGATAGACAAAAACTCCTGTGGAAGAGTGGTTCCTTTCCCCCCACAAACTACCAAAAACATAAAACCTCATTCAATCTTTGGCATCTTCAGTTGAAATTAATGGGTAATATCTCTCTTTGAAATCCAGGGGAACCACTGATACTGGGTTAGATGAGCAAGAATGGACTGGGATCCTTAATGAGTCCAGCCAACTATATGACAGGTTGTTGTTTTCTTCAGAATAAGCGTATCTCTTAAACTAGGAAATTCTAGTTTCCTCATTTCTTTCAACCAAAACAGCCTCCAGTTCTACTGATTGTGGGCTTCTGCTAATACTGTATAACAAAATTTCAAACCATGAGGAAATGTCCAAGAAGAGTCAAAGTTATGAGGGAGCTGACCCACTAAATCCTTATTAATTCAGTATGCCTACAATTACTGGCCAGACATCCCACTACAGTAATGGAGCAGTGTTTCCCAAATGCTGGTTTGTGGACTTCAATTCCCAGAAGCCTAAGTCATTTCCCCAAAGCACTGATCAGCCAATGTACTGACTTAGGTTTCTGGGAACTGGAGTCCACTTGTGGGCTGTGTACCCCCTGTTGGGAACCACTGGAGTAGACCATATGCTGAATGTCAGGCGGCAGTTAACTAACCTGACTCCCTAAAGGGGCCAACAGCTACAGGTGGAGGAGCCCTTTTGGGTAGGGTGATGGTCCCCCTCAGTGGAGGAAATGTCACTGGGCCCAATGGCAAAATAAGTGGAGGTGGAATTCTGATTCCCAACATTCATTGAGCTGGAAGAGGCCATGCCAGATGCACTGGCTGTGAAGGTGCACCTTGTCAATATCCTCAAGGCTGCGGCAGTCCATTGCAGTCCTGGTGCTGAATCTTGTACATCTCATTTCGTGTGTGCCGCAGGGAATGGCTCCAACATCATAGTGTGTGGGTCACTTCATGGCAAGCTGGGATCCACCTTAAACAAATTCACGCCAATGACATTTTTCCTGCTTCAGGGTGGGAAATCCATTCTCAGATACGAGTTACAGCCGACAATGACAATTTACATCTCTAATCAGCATTTATGTCTCATTTGTTCTGTCCATCAAGCTCTGCCTGAACTGCTACCAAGCCAGGGACTTGAAACTTAAATGCATATTATCCCACTGTTTCACATCTTGTTGTACACTGATTTTAAGTTGGAGGGTGTCAACTATCCCTTCCCTTCCTCTATCCTTCCTGCCTGATTTCTTAACAGACCACTCAGCTTTCTAAGTTTTTTCTACAATTCCAGGCAGTTGGAGACAGTATCTTGTTCCTTAATCAACAGTCAAGGTGGGGGGGGGGAATCTGATTCAGTAGACCCCTGCATTTTGCTGTGGTCTAATTTTCTATCTCATTGTGCTGATGAAATTTTGTCTAGGTGATTAGTGAGAGAGGAAGGGATACACACAATACTTTGAGGTGTAACATATCCTTCTTAAACTCTCCCTCTGAGGGATCTCTCTCTCTCTCTTGCATTTTAACCTCATTGATTTTACCAAAATGAGTGGTTACTACTTTCTTAGGTTCTACCATTCAGGATCTCTATGAGAAAATGGTAAGAGTGCCATTTCATCAAATCAGGTTTTAAAACTGCTCAGTCTTTTAGAGCAAGTTTTTTTTTACTTCTGGCACTCCAAGTTTCATTCTAGCTCTGTGTTGAACACAGGGGCGTAGCTACCGCCGTATCTGCCATATCAATTATACGGGGGGCCCGGGCCACGGGGCCCCCCAACGTGCGTAAGCAAAACAAATCTTTACCCTTCCTAAGGGCCCCCAAACAAATTTTTATACGGGGCCCCGCCAAGGCACGCTACGCTTCTGGTTGAACACAGAGAGTGTCAAAACGTATACACATTTTAAGATGGGAACAAAGTATTAAAATTTTAAGACTCCATATATACTGATAACAAAAGAAATACAAGTCACGTTTGACTTTGTAATTAAAAGAGGCACTCAAAGAAGTTACCATCAGCGTTCAGACACAGATAGCAAAAGAAGCAGGACTTTTAGCTATGTGAAGACTTCCAAATCTTCCCCTTTGTACATATCAGAAAACAAAATAAAGTAAAATAAAAACACTGTAGCGCTTTAAAGACTAACTGCTATATTTTTATTGTTAGCTTTCGTGGATCAAGTCCACTTCTTCTCACATCTCACACAGTACCATGTGCCTCAAACTTACCATGAATGTGTACGATTGTCAGGCGTGTTGGAGGTTCTGTTGCATACTTATGCCTCAATTGTCGTCGTACTTCTACCACATTTCAAATACCACTCCAAATGGTCTTTTGCTCCGTGAACAACAGCCATGCTCCTGCCATTTTATTTGACTATCCTGCCTGTCACATTTGTTCTTTTGAGGGAACATTATACTACACATTGCTACTGTAATTCAATTCAACTTCAAAAAGTAAGACATAGATAACATATCTTAAAATGTGTATTTATAATGGGTCAACCCTCCAGGCTCCTGTTTAGGAGTTTGGGGTCTTTTAAGCTGCATTGCCACGACTTTGTGTGCCGCTGCACAGTGAGATCAATGTAAATTCTCTTGGCGAGCTGGACTCATCCACTGTGTCAGCGGCTGAAGGGATTTTGTTCTTGCGAGCAGCAGGAGCGGCACTGGGGGTGCTCATTTCTTTTCTCTGCCTCCCTTCTTTCTCCACAGCTGTTCTCCGTAGTGTCATGGGCTCTATGTGCACAGCAAGTACTGTATGTTGATGATTACCTCATGAATAAATTCACTTGCTGTGAAGTCTGATCTGGAAAGCTATGTTTTCCTAAGTAAATTTGCATTAACTGGACATACAAGTGAGAGAGGAGGACATTGATAAACAGCTTTGTTTGCAGCTTGTGAAAGTATCTGTCCTATAGCCCTTCTGATGTACAGGAGACACAGCTACAGGAGAACTACCTTATTAAGCTACAAACAAGGTAAAGGTCACCTTTGCTCAAAAGCCAGTCGTATCAGACTGTAGGGTTCAGTGCTCATCTCTGTTTATAGCTGAAGAGCCAGCACTGTCTGCGTCTACAGATGTTTCCGTGGACATGTGGCAGGCATGCCTAGACATCGGAGTGCACAGAACGCTGTTTACCTTCCCACCCAAGTTTGCATCTTGTATATCTACTTCCAATTTCTTGCTTTCAAACTGTTAGGTTGGCAGGAGCCAACAGGCTAACAGAAAAGGGGAGGCATAAAAGGGACCAGGCTCTTGATATGGGAATTTTGACCATGACTTCTCTTAGAGTTACTTCAAAGTTAGACTAAAGTCCTACATGGTAGTGGGCCAGGATACTTAAGAGACCACATCACTCCAAGAACATCTGCCCGTCCCACTAGAGAGGACTGAAGGGACTCTTTAAAAGTATCAACTGCTAGAGAGGCTTGCCTCTCTAGCACTAGAAGAAGAGCCTTTTTGGTATCTGCTCCAGCCCTATGGAACCTCCTGCCAGATGAACTGTGTCTCCAGACAGAGCTGCTGCCCTTCAGGAAAGCTGAAAACCTGGCTGTCAGGGAAGGTGTGGGGAGGTGGAGAGGAAGCGCGCGCGCACACACACACACACTCACACACACACACACACACACACACACACACACACACACACACACACACACACACACACACACACACACACACACACACACACACCGGCTCATTTAGAGCAGGATCACTCATGCTTTTAAAAGTTTTTAATTAGATTTTTAATTGGTGCAGGTGAGAGGTAGTTTTTCAGTGTTTTTAAGGGTCTCTATAGTTTAACCGTTGGGATTTTATGTACATTGCCCAGAGTCGCACGTCTATTGGGGCGGCTATACAAATTGAATGAATGAATGAATAATGCGTTCCACAGGATTGCTCTTTAACCAAGTTTGCTCTTTAAGTGAAACACCATTGTAAGTGACCAATTGTGACTTCTGGCGGGGGGAGGGGATTGCGTACCCCAATTTAGTTGTTAAGTAAGTTTTTGGTTCATTCTAGTTGTTAAGTGAAGCGACCATTCAGAGAAAATTCTGCTGTTTAAGCGAATTAGTCTCTAAGCGAGGCACTCTTTATGCAAGGTTTTACTGTAGCTGTAACACTATTGATCTATGTACTAATTTTACTACTCCATAACTCTGAGCTAAAAACGCTCCTTTTTAAATACACCAATTTTAACTTCTATTCACTTTGCTATTCTATGCTGATCTTGGAGCGAAAAAAAGATTTGATTTGATTTGAGTCAAATGATGTCAAAGGAAGTCCAAAATCTGCAAAGGTAAAAATTATATAAGAAAAAGCAAACTGAGAGTGTGACTACATTGAAATGCTGAATTGAAAGATTTGCCTTGGCTTTGATTCAAAACCTGTATTACATTTTAATCAGGATTCGTGCCTGCACAAGTATTGTTTCATGTTTCAGGAGTTCAGTGTTTGCATTGGACTTATTGTGAGTTGAATTCCAGGTCACAGCCCACCCCTACCCCATTTCCTTTGTTCCGGCCTCTGATAATCCTTCTATGGGTTTCTGGCTTGCAGGGTTTGTGTGTGGAGAAAACAATCAAAACTATAAAAGGAAACCTCCTTAGCAATCTTATTAATACCATCCTGAGAATGCTACAGTATGTCCAACTAAGGGAGAACAGTTGGGGCTTTGAATGTGGGCATGGGCACATATCACACTATGAAATTCCCCCTTCCTTCTCCATGCTTGCTCAGTTTTGACTCAATGATAAAGTAAAAAAACCTGGTCCAGCACTATTCTTTCCCTCCATCTGAATTTTTGTGGAAAGTTTTGCCCTGTTCCCTTCTAGCCTGTCTGGCAGAGAGAAGACAGTCAGGATTTTAAAATAGAAAGACACACAAACAACTAGGATCCCTTCCCTCTTGATCTCTTCGTCTCAGTGGCATAGCGTGTGTTTTAGCCACATGGGGCATAGGCCAAATTTGCCGCTCCTCTATTTAGGTATGCACTTAAAGAAAATCATGACTAGTGGCAGGTTAATTGAGTCAATGTGAATTGGACGACTGATGATCAAGCAATGAATAAAACTTTCTTTTAATTTTCAAAGCAGTATTCACGGCTTCCCTGAAGGAACTTACCCACACAATTTGCAGATGCTATTAGACAATACTGTACTGTATTGAACTCTATTCTTTATATGAAAGAATTAATTCTCGCTGAATATTCGTCGTGAACAATCCAAGCGCAAAATAAAACAAGGGTAATTACCGCAAGGCAACTGGTTAGTACAGTCAGTGTTGCCAGTTGCTAGAGCGAGTGACATGACTACACTCATTTAAAGAAAGGGGATTCCCCGGTTCCATCACAGATTAAATAATAAAAAGTTCTGTGCTCATTTTAATCGGTCTGAAAAATATGAAATGAAATGGTTCAAATGTTTAGTTCAGATTACAAGATATTGTTATTATTATTTATTGTGAAATTTTGCCACACCCCAAAAGTGCCGCCCGGGGCGCACCACCCCCACTGCCCCTGCTACGCTACACCTCTGTTCAGTCTCAAATGATGGTAGCTTTTCTCTCAAAGAGAGAAATCTCTGGAGGAAAAACTTTATTTTCCTGCTCTGTCACTGACCCATCAATAAGGTTAAATGCTTTTCTAGTGCTAATCTCAAATATAAATTTTAAAAAATTAGAGGACACTAGAACTCTCTTCTCATTCAGTCAAAGCCTTGTTGCCAGAGCAATAGCATGTCTGATTTTTTGTTTATTTGATAATGCAAACACCAGGCTGAAAGAAATCCTCTGGCTTTTTTGTGAACAGGAAAGAGCCGAACATTCTGTTTAGGAAACAAGTCAAAGATTTTTTTGATTCCATTTAATGGGTAGGCCATTTCATAGTTTAGTAGTCCATTCAATATGTGTAGACCAGTCCAATCTACATGTCCACAGGCCTTTTCACCAGTGGACCCTAAAATAGGACATGAGCAACTTCACTTACTATCTCATGCTCTATTCAGCATGGGGTTGTGGTGGCTCAGTGGTTAAGAAGCTCACCTTGTTAGCTGGAAGGCTGGCAAGTCAGCAGTTCGAGACCCAGGTACTTCATGAGGTCTCTGTCCCAACTCCTGCCAACCTACCAGATTGAAAGCAAGAAATTGCAAGTAGATAAATAGGGACCACTTTGGTGAGGAAAGATCTTGGGGACATGAAAGGATGCTCATTCGGGCATCCCCTGAGCAGAGTTTCTCCAGCAAAAATCCTTTCAACCCAGAGTAATTTCTGACATGAAATTATTATTCAGCAAAGCTGCCGGAATTTTTGATGACAGTGTCTACAAATTTATCTGCATTTTTGTGTGCTGTCAAATTGTCTCCAATATATGTCAACTCTATGATAAGTGCCCCCCCCCCCAAAAAAAAAAATAAAACATAGGTGGTGGGAATGTTTATATTTTGAAATTTTGGAAGCTACTCATTACAGAAATATTAAATATAAATATAGAATTTCACCCTAAAATGTTTATTTATTATTTATTTATTTGTTCACATTTGTATGCCATCCTACTTGCAGAGCAACTCAGGCAGGGTAACATAGTATCACAGAACAAAATATGAAACACAATAATCCCAATTTACAATATCACTAATACTTGTCTGGTTGGACATCCTGCTACGGTAATGGAATAGACCATATACCTAGTGACTCAACACCAAGTGTTAGGTGGTGGTAAATAACCTGACTCCTTAAAAGAGCCAACAGCTACAGGCAGATGATCCTCTTTAGGTGGGGTGATGCCCCCACCCCTCAGTGGAGGAAATGCCACTGGAAACCATCATATTGGAGCCAACAGCAAAATGAGCAGAGGAGGAACTATGATCCCCAATGGTCATGGAAGTGGATGAAGCCATGCCAGATGCACTGGCTGTGAAGGCACACCCTGTCTATATCTTCAAGGTTGTGGCAGTCCATTGCAGTCCCAGTGCTAAATCCTGCATGTCTTGTTTCATATGTGCCACAGGAGATGAAGGCTGTGGTTCCTTCATTGAATCAATGCATCTCAATTTTGGTCTTCCTTTTCCAACTGCCTTCAACTTTTTCTAGAACTATTGTCTTCTGCAGTGAATCTTGTCTTCCCATCATGACTCAAATCATGTTGCTTACCCCAGTAAGTTGCAGTAATGTAGGCCTTTGAATCAGTGAAGATTTGATGAGTCAATGCCTTCATACGTTCCACTGATTCAAATGTTTCTACTCTAGTTGTGACTTTGTTCAGTGTACAAATCCATCCAGTGTAACACTTCTATATTAGTCACATGGTCAACTTTAAAGTTATCTAATAAAATTTAATCTCTTTGGTTTTATTTCCTTTTGGAAGCAAAATCTTTAAAAAGTCTTGACATTCCTATAAATTAAGGAGAATCAAGACTCACTGCACACATAGTGGGGGACGAAGAAAGAATGGGAGAGAGTTACTTTTAGGTACCTGTTCTGACAGTTCAGTTTCCACATACAGTCTAATTCTGGACTTTATGGAACAGATTAGGAGAGCCAGCGGGAAGGAGATACTGAAAAAGGAGAGTCAACGATTATAGCTACAGGATTACATTTAGGGGTGACAGGGTCAGGAAGACTGAGTGAGGAGGTATGGGGATTAAACCTCCAGGATTATGTGTCTTTTCAGATCTTCTGTTACAGTATCATAATTAGCCTAACTATGATATTTCAGCAGAAAATGTTGGTTTTCACTTTGTCCATCTGTTCCAGTCTTTTCCAGGAATAAAGTTCCAGGCAATCTAGATGCCATTGTCGTTGGAAGTGGCTATGGGGGTCTGGCTGCAGCTGTCTTGCTCTCCAAAACAGGGAAGCGGGTGCTGGTCTTAGAGAAACACGGGAAAGCGGGTGGTTGCTGCCATACCTTCAACGAGAAAGGTTTTGAGTTTGATGTAGGTAAGGTGACCAAGTCAAGGAAGTAAAGAGCAATTGTCATTGTTACATGTAGATGTATGTGGTGTTACTACTGTACTAAGTTTTGTTTGTAATCGGAGCATGCTATGCTGAAAACAAATAAGGTTCCAAACAAACATTTTGCCCCAAGAAAATGTGAATTCTGTAGAGACCATATTACACTGGATATCGATGATGGTTTCTCCAGAAAGACTACATTCTCCCTGCAAGCCCACTGGGACTTTGAGATCTGCTAGGAAAGACCCATGTGTTAGTTTGCTCTTTTTCATTAGTATATCAAAGAAATAAACAAAACAAAAATCCTGTAGTGCTTTGAAGCCTAACTGTTATATTTTAGGCATATCAGAAAACAAACAAAACAAAACAAAAACACTGCAGCACTTTAAAGACTAACTGCTATATTTTTACTATGAGCTTTTGTGGTTCAAGTCCACTTCTTCAGACAAAGGTTTATATACACTAGATGCAGGGGTCAAGATGTCACAAGGCAAATGGATCACAAAGCAATGAGGTAAAGAGCAGTCAAGCAGAATGATAGACAAGCATGCATATCGATACAGCTTCCTACAGCTAGCAGTAACAAGTAATTATTCAGATTAGTTTTAAATGTTCCCCTTTGAATCTTAAAAGCAAAGCATATGCTAATGAGTTTAACCTCTTTCTAGTTTAACCTGTTACTTGGCACATCCTGTTGTGCTCATGTTGTAAGAGAGAATTTGCAGGAAGGTTAGTGAAGGTGGTATAATACACCAAAATATATTATATAAAATATCTAGCAGCATATAGCAATCTGTGTATCAAATTTAATAATATTATATTTTAATGTTAGTTTTTGAGGTTGCAATTCGACCCGAGTTTTCATGGATCAAGTCCACTTCATCAGGGGAAATTTACAACGAATCTGAATAACAACCAAAGATCACCTGTCATTACCAATTGTATAAAGTCATATTGATTTGCATATTTATCTGTTATCAGGGGTGTGTTGAGCACCATGGGAGGGCGCTGGACAGGGGTGAGGGGCGGCAATCAAGGGACATGGGAGAAGACTGCCCCTGGGAACTGCTTGGTCACCGCTCTTGCTTGCTCCACCTAGTGTGTGGCAATTTGGAATAAACCATTGCTCCAAGCTGAAGGAAGGAGCTTGGAGCAATGGCTTAATCTAAACTGCAGTGTGCTAGGTGGATAAAATAATAAAATTATTATTTGCGGCCCAGAGCACCAGAGGCAAGGGTGCACCAGGATGAATCCCTATGTTTCAGTGGCCCAGCCCATGCCTGTCTGTTATACTAACCAATCACTCTGTACCTCTGTGCCTCATGTGTATAAATTAATGCCGTGAAGCCTCACTCCCGTGATTGAGGAAGTGAACTTGAACCACGAAAGCTAACATTAAAATATAACAGTTAGTCTTCAAAATGCTACAGTGTTTTTGTTTTTATTCTCTGATATGCTTCAAGCAATATAGTGGTTTATCCTCAAAGCAACCCTTTGAGGTAGGTATAGCTGAGGCAGAGAGACTAGACCAAAACTACCTGGCTGAGTTTCATACCTCTATATGAACTACATTCCAACCTTTTAAGTCCCAGACTTGCTCTAACCACTGCATCGTACTGGCAGTCCTCCAGTCCACCACAAAATATAATTAGCTGTATATAAACTTGCCTGTCATTCCAGTTACCTTTTTACTTCCTACTATGGCATTTCAATCTCCTATGGTTATGACATATCTCCCTTTTTTTGGTGTCAGTTCTAGAAGGTGTTGTGGGTCTTCATAGAACTGGTTGACCTCGGCCTCTTCTGCATCGGTAGTTGGGGCATAGACTTGGTTTACTGTAATGTTGAATAGTTTGTCTTCAATTCAGACTGAAACCATACTGTCATTTTTTAAGATTGTATCCCATTACTGCTTTCCTTACTCTTTTATTGACTTTAAGTGCCACATCATTTTTTCTAAGGGATTCTTGCCTAGTAGTAGATATAATGGTTCCCTGAGTTAAAGTCGCCCATCTTAGTCCACTTTAGGTCACTGATTCTCAAGACATCGATGATCAACCTTGTCATCTCATGTTTGATCGCGTCCAGCTTACCTTGATTCATAGATCCTACATTCCAGTTTCCCGTGCAATATTCTTTACAACAATAGACTTTCCTTTTTCCACAAGATACATCCACAGCTGAGTGTTTTGTGCCGCAGGCAAGCAGTTTGTTCCATTCAAGTGTTTGATGGTTTTTAAAATAATTATAAGTAACCATTTTACAAATACAAAAGTAAAAAGATACTTCTAGAAAATGTGGCAGTAATTTGTACATGGGAGACTTCTATTTAGTAATTTTGTTTTTTAAAAAGTACTGTATGGAAGCAATATTGCTGTTTCATTATAACCATTTGTTGATTACTTTTCAGGAATCCATTACTTGGGGCAGATGGATGGGGATTCGATCCTTCGCATATTGATCGACCAGCTTACAGATGGCCAGCTCCAGTGGGCCAAGATGGAGTCTCCCTTTGACATAATCATTCTGGGAGGGCCTGATAATGGCAGGAAGTATTACTTAAACAGTGGGGAGAAGGAATATGTCAACGCACTAAAGAAACAATTTCCTGGGGAAGATGCTAATATTGACAAATTTGTGGCACTCGTAAAGGTGATTTTTTTAAAAAAAAAAGTTACTGTGGTAGGAAAACATTTAATTGCATTAGAGAACCCTTAATCAAATTATTGTTTTTTTCTTTAAGTATCTGAATCAATCCAAACCAGTTGTGCTGATTTGTCAAGTAACAGGACAAATGTTATCCCAGGAATTACCACCTTTGGTACTGGATGGGGCTCTTTCGCCCCAGACAGATCCAGTGTGTGATCTGGGGGTCCTCCTGGACTCACGACTCCTGTTCAAAGAGCAGGTGGCAGTCATGGCCAGGAGGGCTTTCATTCAACTTCATGTGATTCACCAATTACACTTGTTCCTGAACCTGGACTCCTTGCTTATGGTCACTCGTACACTGATCACCTCCAGACTAGATTATTGTTATGCGCTCTACATGGAGCTGCCCTTGATGACCATTCGGAGGTTGCAACTGGTTCAAAATGTGGCAGCCCACGTGGTGATGGGGTGTGGGCATATGCCCATGCCTCGCCCTTGTTGCAGGAGCTGCATTGGCTTCCGGTGTGCCTCCGGGTGCAATTCAAGGTGCTGGTTATTACCTTTAAAGTCCTACATGGTAGTGGACCAGGTTACCTAAGAGACCACGTCACCCCAAGGATATCTGTCCATCCCACCAGAGCGGACCGGAGAGGCTCCCTAATAGTACCAACGGCTAGAGAGGTTTACCTCTCTAGCACCAGAAGGAGGGCCTTTTCGGTATCCACTCCAGCGCTGTGGAGTTCCTGGCAACCGAACTACGCCTCCAGTCAGAGTTATTAGCCTTTAGAAAAAGCCTCAGAACTTGGCTAGCTGGCTTGTGGGCCATAGGCTGGGAACCTCTGCGCTAGTAAATGATGAGTAAACACAGTGGTGGGATTCAGCAGGTTCGTCCTGGTTCGCCAGAACCAGTAGCAGAAATTCTGGCTGGCCCTGCCCATCCAAGTTTTGAAATAACACAGGGCTTTCCCCTGGCCATGCCCACCATGCCACGCCCACAGAGTAGATGGTAAAAAAGTTTGAATCCCACCACTGAATAAACTAGCAGCAACAGTACAGCAACATACATAGAGCTTAGAGCGGAAAGGCACTTACATTTGGAAAGAAGAAACATTTAGGTTGCTGGCCTTTCTATGTTTTTTAAATGTTGGCCCTTCCTATTGCCATGGTAGTATACAAAACAAACACAAGTCATGACGGGATTGCTGAAAACTCAACAGTTGATGTGCTTCTCGTGCTTGGGGAAATATCGCACAAAGCTTGAAAATGGCAGTTACTTGAACTACAACTAGTATTCCTGACTAAGGGATTCAGAGATTTGCAGTCCAAACAAACATTTTATATTTCTCTTGCTTTCTTTTTTGCACCCCGCAGAGCATTGCCAAAAATGTTTACCATATTGCTATTGTCAAAATGATCCCATTGACTTTGGTCAAGTTTCTACAGTGGACTGGCTTGCTGGCCTGGATCTCGCCTTTCTTCAGGATGGCATCTAAAAGTGTTTCAGAAGTGGTGGCTGAGTATACTAAAAATGAAGACCTGAGAGCAGTATTCAGTTATATATTCCCTACCTATGGTAAGTATTGTTATCTGTGTATGACATATGCCAGTGATGAACAAAATGAATCTAGATCAGGGATTCCCAAACTTTTCAAGCCATGGCCCAGGTCACGTTCTAGCAGTCAGATTCGAGGGCTGGATAGCCATTTTGCTCTGCCTGCACAATGGGGGTGGAATATTTTGTCCCAACAGCTTCAAAGGGCATAGCCATTTTGTTTCTTAAATGCCCTTGGAGGGGTGGGGGACCACATGAAATGGCACTATGGGCCAGATCCGACCCATGGGCCTTAGGTTGGGAACCCCTAATCTAGATAATGTTGTTCTGTAGCTGCCATCAGCTCTTAATCTATGCACAGTAAAATCCCTGGTTACAACCGCCTCGGGTTAAGTTTCCTGTGGTTTACAACAGCAAATCCTATGGAAATACTGTCCCAGTTTACAAATTTTTGATGCATTTTTTTTTTCAGTTTACAACGATCAATTCAGGATCGTTTTTAAATTTTTCAATGCATCCCTATGGATCTTTCGGTTTACAATATTTTTTGGGTTACAACGGAGGCTGTTGGAACGGACCTCCGTTGTAACCCGGGCTTTTACTGTACTTCATATTGAGGGGGGATAATATTCCATCAGCCCTAGCATTCAGCTGGGTCAGTGATACCAAATGTCAACCTTGACATATGGAAA
Organism: Furcifer pardalis; assembly: GCA_030440675.1. Taxonomy (NCBI): domain Eukaryota; kingdom Metazoa; phylum Chordata; class Lepidosauria; order Squamata; family Chamaeleonidae; genus Furcifer; species Furcifer pardalis. Next base: position 27,213,538 of record CP126898.1, on the reverse strand, counting down.
TGTGCTACAATAATACTTATATTTTTAAAAGGCCAGCGACTGAATTCTGAGTACTATTGACCAATTATCCTCCTCTCTTCTTTAGGCAAACTATATACACATGGTGCATTAGACCAACAGAAGGAGTGGGTAAAGCTGAGAATATCATAGACCAGGGGTGGCCAAACTATGGCCTGCATTTACGACAGCTGCAGGTAATTAACTGCAGTGTTATGCGCATGCGCAGGTGCATTATGCACACATGCATGCATGTTTTCCTTCTGCTTCCGAGAGTGGCGCAGGCTGAATTAATTGGTGCCTTGGGCTGGATCTGGCCCGTGGGCCATAGTTTGGGCACCCCTGGTGTAAAAAAACTATTCCCATCAGGTGGTTTGCAATAAACCACTTGGGAGCCAAAATCGCGTGCAGTTAGTTGTGCATCAGGTAATTGCTGATCTTTAATCCAATCTAGAACAGATACAAAAATAGGACTTTCTGTAAGTGTAGATAAGTCCTTAGATGGTTAGTGATGGTAGTACATTCCTGGGAGGGTTTTCGTTTGTTTGCTTTGCGGTGTTACCTTTCCTGTTAACTTAGAATGGAATCAGGGCATCCTCCCTATTCATTACATTGGTTTACATTGCTATGTGGAAGTCCTGGCTGAGAAAAGCTTCTTAGTATTTAAATTTCACCGTCTTCTTTTGAAACCCCCGGTGTTTTTGTCTTTTTCTGTGTATTTTTATAGGGGTGACCCCTGCTGATTCAAGCTTCTCTTTGCATGCGGTCATTATTGAACATTTCTTCGGAGGTGGGTGGTACCCCGAAGGAGGCTCCAGCGAGATAGTATTTCACTCCATCCCCATCATTGAACATGCTGGTGGAACTGTACTTACCAAAGCACCTGTAGAAAGAATTTTGGTGGATTCACAAGGGAAAGCCTATGGTGAGTTCGATTGGTATAGATGGGGGTTTCTCTGGACCGATGAGCTCCCCTCGAGGCTGGGCTGTGAATTATAAAGTTCTGGCTTCAGGGTGGAGAAATAGTGATCTATGGCCCTCTCGATCAGGGGTTCCCAACCTAAGGCCCATGGGCCGGATACAGCCCACTGCACCACTTCATATGCCCCCCACCCCTCCAAGGGCATTTGAGAAACAAAATGGCCATCCCTTTGAAGCTGTTGGGACAAAATGGCAATCCCCATCGTGCAGGCAGGGCAAAATGGCCATCTGGCCCTTGAACCTGGGTGAGAGAGTGTGACCCAACCCCCGGCTTGAAAAAGTTGGGAGCCCCTGCTCTAGATGTTCTTCAACTGCAGTTTCCACCATGGCCAGTCTTTGGGATAATAGGTTCTGTAGTCCAACATTGGAAGTTGCTTGCCCCATCTTAAAGGGAACACTCCATCTTTTATTGTACAGTCAAGCAGGCACAACTTTGGAAGAGGTGCTTGCCCTTCTCCAATTTTATTAATCCTTTGCATGAAAACTAATCACAAGATTATAATCACAAGACCAATTTGCTATTTTAATGGTGCTACACATGTTTGCAGGCTATGAAAATGTGTGTAATGGATTAATTTTAAGGCATCGTTCTATACCCTGTAGTCCTCCACATATTTTGGACTACGAGTCCAGCCATCCCCTGACATCTGGATATGACGGGAGTCAAAGTCCAACATATATTGAAGGCACAATGTTGAGCAAGGCTGATGACAACCCTGGATTCGAACAGCATGGCTTATTTTTCCCTCTTAAAGTGCTAAGCAGAAGAGTTAAAACAGAAACATCCTGCATTACTCTTTGCTATCTGACAGGCATGGAACAAGAATGTTACAGGATTTTAAAGCAAGACTGGCCCTCTTGCTATCATCTGTCCTTCTCAAGATGCATTTTGTTAACAGGAGGTTCTAGCACCACTCCATCCCTTTTCTTTGGAAAGGACTTTGCCTTGCCAGTTTTCTCCTGAGCACAGGAGAAGCAAAGGGAAAGCTGGCTTTTCCTGTAAAACAAAGCAGTAAAGCTGCCTTGGCAAATCTCTTCCCCTGTATAGGAAATTTTCTTAAACATGTTTAGGAGGCTTATCTGCCTAAACCCTCCCTTTAATTACACTGAGCCTCTGTTTCCAGTGGAAGGATTGTCTATAACATTAATTGCTCTACCTCATGCAAACTCAGCCTCCTTCCACCTGCAAAATGTGGATGATAGGATTGACCTGACACGCAGTATTATTGTGAAGATTATACAAGACTTTGTAATGGTAAAGCTGCTCCATGGACATTCTCACTCTTGAAGAGCAACCTATTTAAAAACATCTACTTATCTACCAACGTCAAGCTATTAATTTTTCCCATACACTTCTTTGTAACAGCTAAAGATGAGTTTGAAGAGAGCCTAAAAATGATTGTTTCTTTTCATGCCTAAAGGCCTCATTTTTGCCTTGTTCCCAGGTGTAACTGTAAAGAAAGGTCAGGAGGCTGTTAAAATCTTTGCACCTGTTGTGATATCAGATGCTGGCATCTTTAACACCTATGAGAAACTGTTGCCAGACGAAGTACAGGTTTTGCCAGGTAAGAGAACATAGAGCAGTTTAGGCTAATAAAGCTACAAGTTGTACCTCGCTTAAAGAGCATAATGCGTTCCACAGGATTGCTCTTTAAGCAAGTTTGCTCTTTAAGCGAAACACCATTGTAAATGACCAATTGTGGGGGGGATTGCGAACCCCAATTTATTCGTTAAGCGAGATTTTGGTTGGTTTTATTTGTTAAGCGAAGTGAACATTCAGAGAAAATTCTGCTCTTTAAGTGAGTTACTCTTTAAGCGAGGCACTCTTTATGTGAGGTTTGACTGTATGTGGAGTTTCTGAAGGCACCACTTCTTTCTTTGTGACAGACTGCAATCCAAAACCTAGCCTAAAATCCATTAAGTTTCCTACCCCAGGCCCAAAAAAGCAGAATAAATTCTGACAGTCTTCTGAGTTCTCTCGTGTGTTTAAGACAAGAGTTCTCAACCTGCAGGCCATGGGCCAGATGCAGCCCATGGCACCATTCCATGTGGCCCACCTCCACCACACCCAGAAGTGCCATGTGGTGGAGGAAGGGCAAAATGGCCCAGCCCCCAAAGCTGTTTAGAAGACTAAATATCTGGTCATAAGCCAACTCCCGGCAAGCAAATGGCAGGAACACCATAGATTGAAAGAGTGGATAAAATTGTCTATTTGGAGAATATTTAAAATGAAAAGTGGGATCCCGAGGTAGAGATTAAAATACAAATAGAAAAGCAAGATCCACTTTCATTAAAATGTGACATTTGTTATGTGGTAGAGATCTAACTCTCGCTACAAAGATCTGAATAGTGAGATGTCATGTATTCCCAGTGTTGCTATATGGAGTCGAAGTTTGGACATTTGACTAAAGTATCTGAAAAGAAAACAGAAGCTTTTGAAATATGGATCTACACTGTAAAGAGACAGAAATGTCTAGTGAGTGCAGAGAAAATGTCAGGTCCAAAGGAGACAACAATGTTGTGATTAGAAGCAGAGTTATCTTAATAGGCAAAAATATCTGGATCGTTTTCTGGATTATTACAGAGAGGCAAACATGGACTTCATGTGTATAAAATAAATAAATATGTGATAGCTCATGCATGGATCTTTGAAGGAGTTGTGTATCTGAAAAGAAAAGTTTGCAGTAGCAAGTATATAAATAAAATTAATGGTCACCCTTGCTTGAAAGCCAGTCATATCCAACTCTAGAGTCTGGTGCTCATCTCTGTTGATAGCCAAAGAGCCAGCTCTGTCTGCATCTGCAGATGTTTCCGTAGTCATGTGGCAGGCATGACTAGACACCAGAGTGCACAGAAAGCTGTTTACCCGTATATGCTCAAGTAGAAGCCAACCCGAATATAAGCCGAGGTACCTAATTTTGACCTGAAAACCCAGGAAAATAGATTGACCCAAGTATAAGCTGAGGATGGGAAATGCAGCAGCTGCTAGTGAGTTTCAATAATCAAAATACATGAAAATATGGTAAAATTAATTAAATTGTCAGTACGTCACAGTCTGGAACGTTCTTGGGGCCCTTGTGATCATTGTCCTGTGTATAAGCCGTGTCCCCTTTTTGGGGCTCATTTTTGGGACTAAAAATCTCGGCTTATACTTGAGTATATACAGTACCTTTCAATGCATTCCTATGGGAAATTTGGTTAAAGTAATTTTCGTTGTAAGAAATGCTACAGAGAATGCATTATTTAGGTTAAATGAGTTTCTGTTGTACTTACATTATGACATACCATTTGAGAATGCAGGTTCACCTCTGGTATGTATCATACTTCAAATTTATTTATTTATTTATTTATTTATTTATCCTCCTCCCCGAAGGGACCCAGGGCGATTTCCAACAATTTAAAAAACATTTTAAAAATTAAAAACTTTAAAAAGCTTAAAAACTTAATAAAAAGCTAGGTATTACAACTTGGCAATGTATGGTTGTGAGAGCTGGACCATTAGGAAAGCTGAGCGCAGAAGAATAGATGCCTTTGAGATGTGGTGTTGGAGAAGGATTTTGAGAGTCCCCTGGACAGCGAGGAGAACAAATAGGTCAATCTTAGAAGAAATCAACCCTGACTGCTCATTAGAAGGTCAAATAATAAAGATGAAGCTAAAGTACTTTGGACATCAAATGAGAAGAGAGGATTCACTTGAGAAAGTCTTGATGCTTGGAAAGGTCAAGGGCAAAAGAGGAAGGAGTTGGCCCAAGATGAGATGGCTAGATGGTATTGTGGAGACAATGGGCACAGAGCTGAGCGAGTTGAGGGGGATGGTGGAGGACAGGAGTGCCTGGCGGACAGTGGTCCATGGGGTCGCAGAGGGTCGGAATCGACTGTGCGACTGAACAACAACAAATTACAACTTGGACATACTGGGGGTCAAACCATCCAACTGGCTGGGGAAATTGAACCATCCACTCCCCAGACCAAACCTGCCAGCCAGGTTTTCACTCTTTTTCTAAAGGACAGCAACTCTGTCTGCAGGGGTAGCTCTATCGGGAGGAGGTTCCACAGGGCCGGAGCGGACACCAAGAATTAACAGAGTTGGGCTTTGGAAGAGATTTGGACAATATTGTTATAATGTAGATAGATATACAATGTCTGTTATTATTCAGGCTTGTTCATGAAATACATTGAATGTTGGAGTCAAACTAGGTTTGGTCCTACTTGAGTAAAAGTTTTGTTTTGCTCAAGATTCCTTGTCTAACAGGCAAGGTTGTAATTGTTTGTTTTTAGCTTTTCTACTGATGTTCCACAATCAGCCGTTTCCTCTTTCCCTTCCTTTCGTCTTAGAAATTCAAAGGCTTCTGTCTATGATGAATCACGGCATAGGGGGACTCAGTCTCTTCATAGGACTCAGAGGTTCCAAGGAAGAATTGGGATTGGAAGCCAAAAACTACTACATCTACCAACACAATGACCTGGATGAAGCGTAAGATTATTTCAGAATGCCTATGTTTCTGACGTCTGGTCTTGAGGGGCAACATTATCCTGGCGGTACAGCTGGAGTCATTTGAATTAGATTGAATGTATTTATTACACTCAGTGAACAGCATCCATAAGTTAACATATACAAAACAAAGTGAAAATATAACTAATCATACGGCTTATACAGTTCCAAACAGTACATATCAGAGGTAAAAATTATATATATTAAAAATAGGTTAAAATTAACTTGGGTGAAAGTAGAGGGATTAGCTCAGGGGTGGCCAATCTAGGTGCTCCAGGTATTTTTAAACTTCACTTCCCAGAAGCCCTGATCAGTAGGTGTGCTGACCTGGGCGTCTGGCAATTGAAGTCCAAGAACACCTGAAGCACCTAGATTGGCCACTCCTGGTCTAGCTGACCAGAGAACTGCCGAAAGCTATAGCAGTTGCACAGAATTTGGCCATTTTATAAACTTGCCAGAGAAAAATATGTTTTTTCAGATTGAACCCTGAATTTAATTTAATTTTAATTTTCAAATTTATAGCCCGCCCAATCAGGAGAACCCAACTCAGGCCGGCTTACATAAGCATGAATAAATTACAAACAACAAGTTAAACAGCATAAAATAAACCACATACAGGATAAATACAAAATCAATACAAGGTCAATACATCATATGTGTATAACAGGTGAAAGGAACAGAGTAAAACAACTTATTCCACTGTTCCTACTTTCTTGTTGTTACGGGGACATAAATGATCTTGGTAAGGTACTCTCTGATATCCCTCCTCCCAAAACACAGATGGTAAGATGTTAAATCAGGCTTCTCTAAATTTAGGTTGGGTTCATACAGCAGACTTAACTGTCCTTGTAATTCTGTGTCCCAAATTCTCTGCTTTACCACTTCTTTGGCTTTTAGGTAGTCCAGAGCTATTAAAGTGTTTGGGGGAAATCCCAAAGACAAGAATTCATTGGACAGGTATCTTTTCCATTTCAATAGAAAAGTGTCCTGCAATATTAATGGGGTAAAGCCTGCTGGTCGAAAGATAAGCTTTAGCTATTAGTAGTTTATCATATCAACCTTGGCATGGGCTTCTATTGGAATTAACTCACCCTCTAAGTGCAAAACCACATTGGGGAGACAGCATGGAATTGGGGGGGGGGGGAGCTCTCGGGCACTTTGAATAATTTCCAAGCAAACAGCTGAGAATATAATATTTGTGCAATAACTTTGGCTTTAAAACCTGGATCACTGCAGGAATATATTGTCCATGTTTTATGTAGAAAAAAAATCTTATCTGTGCTGCAAAACCTCTATAAACACTTGCTTAGGAGTTATTTGTAAAAGTTTCCTATTTTCTCCTCCATAAAAGTGGTTCTGTGGAAGTCACTAAACAGGGGAGCTTATTTTGATGAAAAAGATGAAATGCATCAGTGAAAAAAGCAGGAAGAAGGGTGATATTTACATAAAGTGGAACCTTGCTTAATGTAATTAATGCATTCTCCAGAACATTTCTTACAGTGAAAATTACTTTAACTGAATTTCCCATATGAATGAATTGAATGCAATTCTCATAGGAATGCATTGAAAACCAAAATACTTTAACTGAAACATGTTTTCCCATAGAAATGCACTGACAACCAATTAATCTGTTCTGGGAAAAATCTGTAAAACAACCCACTATTTTCAATGGATTTCCTTTGTTATATAATTTTTATGTTAACCAAGCCGTTTGTTAACTGAGGTTCCACTGTTTGTTAATTTGTATGGAGGAAAATGTAGAAGCATACTAAAGATCCGTAATTTCATTGATGCATTGTTTGAACCAATTCAGATTGCAACTATTTACATGTATGATCGCTATGGGTAGTTCATTAATTGGTGGCCATCCTTTTGGTTGAGACACAGCTAGGATAGCCTTTGATTGATAGAGATACAGTACCTCCCTAGAGTCATTGGTACTGGAAACTGCCAGTACAGTAAAACACCGGATAACAATTGGATCGGATAACGCTAAAATCGCATAACGTTAAGTAATCTGGGGAGGAGAATTGGATCAAATAACGTTAAGGTCCTATGGGATGGATCGGATAACAACCGCTAAAGCCTGTGCGGTTACAATGCATCTCTATGGAGCTTTATCCATCCCATAGGATTTTAACATGGATCGGATAACACTAAAAATCGGATAACACCAAGACTTGTGGAACCAAGTTTTAGCATTATCCAGTGTTTTACTGTACTTATATTCTACTGGCACAGAATGCAGAAATGCTTCTCTATTCACCAAAGTTGGACTTTGGGGGAAAGTAGAAATTATAAACTTCTTGGATACACAATACATCTTACTACAGTGGGAACAGAGGAGGTTTCTGATTAAGTAACCTGTGCGCCTTCTCTACTTGCTTTCAAGGTAGTAGTCATGGTTGAGTACCTTCAAGGCTTTTTATCTCTTTTCTCGTAGTTCTTTGTCTTTAAAACAGACTTTGACAGGAATCCCCTTGAAACAGAGGGTTCCTTCAAATAGAGGGCTATCCTTTAGAACAGGGGTTCCTTACATAAGGCTCATGGGCCAGATCCAGCCCACAGCACCATTTCATGCGGGCCTCCACCCCTCCAAAGGCATTCAAGAAACAAAATGGGCACCCCTTTGAACCTCTTGGGACAAAATGCCCACCCCCATCGTGCAGGCAGGGAAAAATGGCTGTCCGGCCCTAGAAGCTGACTGAGAGAGCATGACCCGGCCCCCAGCTTGAAAGGGTAGGGAACCCGTGCTTTAGAAGTCATGACAGATTTGCACATTCGGCAGATCTCTAGAGGTCATGCATAATAGAAAAACTGATTTAACAGCAATGGGGCACTCAATACTAGCTGTTAGAAAACAAGATAAAGAAAGAATTTCAAGAGCTCTGACTGCCCATTACATGGAGCAAAATTTTACACTAGCATGACTTTTATTCCACTGCACCAAGACTTTTCTTATAATTGTTACATTGCAGGACTGAAGGTTAATACTTACTAAACAGGCCACCAACACAATTTATATACTCATCACTAAATATTATATACTCATCACTAAAAGTCACTAATGTCCCTCTAGCTTTTCTGTGCAATGTTCTCAGCCATAATGGATACTCACCCTAGATGGCCTTCTACCAATGTCTTCATGTGGTACTATCACATTCTATTATGCCTAATTCACACTGTGCATTGAGACAACTCTTTTAATTAAAGATGAGAAAACCTGCAAGTATTCATTATATCCTTACCTCTAGATTTGTGACTCCAGATGTTGTGAATTTTGGAGCAGTCTGTTTGAACTGAAAAGCTTCTTATCTGGACTGCAGTGCATTTGATATTTCAGTGCTCCTTCTGTCTACACTGTAGACATTTATTCCCCCATGATGAGGGTCCACAATGGTCTTTAGCAGGGGTGTCCAAACTATGGCCCACCTGCTGGATCCGGCCCCTGATGCCAATTCATCCAGCCCACGAAGCCCTCATTGCTCCTGGAAGTGGAAGTAAAATGCGCCCATAGTGACCGCCCCCCTGAATCACATGACTGGCTCATGGCCCGAAAAGTTTGGGCACCCCTGGTCTTTAGAATGCTTCAATTTGTTTTTTCTGCAAGTTTACCTGGTTTACTTGCAAATGAATGTACTTGGTTTACTCAAGAACAAGGTTTACGCAGTTTACTTTCAAGTGAACAGGCAGCAATGGCAACAGTGGCCATTATTCAGTGGGTGGAGATTACAGTACAGTACTTTCCTTTTTTAAATCATTATTATTACTATTAAATAAAGTAAGTGACAGAGAAATAGTGATGCATCTGCCTAGTAAGGCACTTTTAGAAATGCACCATTTCAGTTAAGGACTTTTTTTTTAATTGATTCAATGAAAGTATAGAAAGGAGTTTCTCTGTCATATATTTCAACCCACTGTAGAGTTGTCACTCTACTAACACCATCCATAACTCTGTTTGGGTGTGAACTAATTATCTACACAATTCTACGGGCTACAGAATGGAATAATTAGAAGGGATATTGACATTTAAGAAATAAGATCCTATTGTGAAGGTTTAGGATTTACACAGGATTTATGGTTACTTACAAAGTAATCCTATCAGAGAGGAAGAAGAGGGGAGGGAAAGTCAATGATAATTACAAATAACAGCATGTGGTATATTTTTACTATTGGGATGGGAACGTAGAAAGTATTTGAAAGGTTTATAGATATGGCCTGTATTATCGCCCAATATTACAGGTTTCACTTTTTAACTTTATGGGATTGGGGGCGATGGAACAGGATGCTGATAAGGATAGGAAACATATCCCAACTATAGGATGAAGAGATGTCAGGGTTAGCGCATGGGAGGAAATAATGAAAAACTATTACCTGGAGTTGGGGTACATTATTACAGTGGCACCTTGAGTTACAAATTTTATGCCTTCCAAGGCATTTTTCATGTTATGAAAAGTTTGTAACTCGAATTTCCCATAGGAATGCATTGAAAACTAAAATTCATAACTTGAAACATGGTTTCCCATAAAAATGCATTGAAAACCAATTAATCTGTTCCAGAAAAATGTGTAACTCAAGCCAGTATTTTCAATTGAGTTTCATTTGTATTGTGAAAATTTTGTAACTCGAACCATTTGCAACTCAAGGTACCACTGTATTATATATTTTTACTTACAGTTCTTAGAGTCCTGCAGGTTAGTGGCCATATTGGTTGAGGCATTATGTCAACAGTGGTCTGAGAAAGTAACTTCTAAATCTGCCTCACCACACAGTTCTTGCTTGAGTACCTCCCTCTCATGCAGAGCTTCTCTTTAAAATTAGGAAAGTAATCATTCAAAGCCAAAACATGAGAAATGAGACAACATTTTGAGAGATAGCATTGAGACAACATTTTGAGGGATAGCATTGTAGGATTTGGATATTTCCTTTAGAAAAGTAATACCAGCCCTACGAGAAAAGATGGAGAGAACAGGTCATATTTAAGCCTCGAGAAAAGAAGACTGAGGAAAATAGTCTTCAAAGACTTGAAAGGCTATCATACAGAGGAAGGCCACATCTGTTCTCAGCCATTCCAGAGAGCAGAATACATAATGATGAGCTCAAGTTAGAAGAAGCCAAATTTCAGCTGAATATCAGGAAAACATCCTAATTGTTAGAGCAGTCCAACAATGGAATTATTTATCTCTGTAGATGAGAATTCCAATTCTGGGAGTACTCAAGCAAAAGTAAGACAGTTGGACTTGGATTTAACTTGGATTCCTTCACTGTTGACCTTACGGGCCTCTTCCAACTCCTTTATTCTATTATTCTAAGTTTTATAGTTCTTCAGTTTGAATTACCATATCCTACAGAATTCTGCAATTTATAGTTTGATGAGGTGATTGGAATTTTCAGCTTTATTTATTTATTTATTTATTTATTTATTTATTTAAATTTGTTTATCACCCTCCTCCCAAAAGGGACCCAGGGCGATTTACAACAACCATAAAATCACTTTAAAAAGTTAAAAACTCTAAAAACTTTTTAAAAACTTGGTGTTAAAAGCCTAAAATTACAACACAGGCATACTGGGGTCAAACCAACCAATTGGCTGGGGAAATCGAAATTCCAGCTTAAAGAGCAGGAATGTACATTCTGAACTACAGCAAGGAATTCCATGTACCTCGCCAAGCAAAAAAAAAAATCCAGTTATCCTTAACAACTTGTAATGCTTTAAGTTACTGTAGAAAATTTGGTTTGAATCCCCAGTCAATCATGGGAACTCATGGTGAAAGGTGGAAGTGATAATATTCCATAAATATCTCACTTTCCTTGAAAATCCAATAGGGCCACTAAATATTTAAGTTCCAACTTGATGCCATATCAAGCTATAACATAACTTATTATTTGTGACCTAGTCTATCATAGTTTTACATCATTGGCAGATTATCTTAGAGATAACAAGATAAAGTATATTGTGGTTTAGGTATTTGGGAGTTTGATTTTTTGAATCTAAACAGCCAATCAGCAGGCTAAATGTTTCTTCCCTTCAAAAGTTACTGTTTTCCACTCTGTATATAAGCTGAGCTCAGTGGCATAGCATGGGTTTCAGATGCCCAGGATGTAGGCCAAATTCACCGCTCCCTGAGTAGGGGTGAGGTTGGGTGTGGCCCAGGGGTGGGGCCCAGGACAGTGGTGGTAGAGGATCCCAGTGCCCATCCCTGCAGTGGCATCTTCACCCCAGCCTCTATGAAGTCCAGGGGGTGGTGGCAAAGTCCTATTTATTGTGAAATTTGCCATCTCCAAAAAGAGCCACCCTTGGTGAGCCCCGCTACCACCACCTCCTCAACACTACACCACTGACTGAGCTCTCTGCGTGTGTGGTGGTGTAGTTCAGTCTGTCTGTTCTGTCTGAGTGGTTCAGGTGTTCAACCTAGTTCCATCTCTTTCTAACTCAAAATGTATTAGTCTCAGAAACTTAGTAATTCAGTACACTCTTGCCTTTCTATAGTTTAATTAAGAGGGGAAAGGAGGGATTTAGGAGGGTTTGCGTTTCATTCAACCTTTATTCTTGGCTTCATGTTAGTTGGACCACCTTGCAAAGATTATCCAACAGAAAGCACACAGTTGTTATTGTTGTTGATGATGATGATATGCCACAGAAAAATGATGCCACCTTCTACTATTTCAAGCTATTGTCTGTAAAATATGGTAGTATAAGACAGTAATGCTGTAAGTCATTACAAATCAAAACTGAAGGAAGTCTTTTTCCTTGAAAGGTTTATTTCTTATTTTAATTCATCTCGAGAAAATGCTCCCAAGAAGATCCCTTTGTTGTACGTTGCATTTCCATCAGCCAAGGACCCCATGTGGGAGAAGAGATACCCAGGTATGAGTGTTGTTTGAATTAGAAATGTAAAATCAGTAGCAATAGTGGAATAGTGTTAGTCATCATAATAATAATAAAGAGGAGAAAATAGAGAAGAATAAGTACAGTATGGAGATTTGGTAACCCACAGAATCCAAGTTGCAAATCCAGAGAGTACTCAAAAGGAGGTGTACCTGGTTTTGAGAATCTCACTTTTGCAGCTTGGAGTGGTGCCACCACTGCTGCTGGTGGTGAAGGGCTTGGGGTGATGCTGCCATTGCCGCTGGTGGAGAGAGTGATGGCGGCCCCCAAACAGTCTGAGGGGGGCGTGATCTGGCCCTGGGCTTTAAAAGGTTGAGGATCCCGGTCTTAGATCAACTCTAGTAAGCAAGGTCCCTATTGGAATCATTTTTTTGCTACCTTAGCCTCTTGCCAAACCCTCTATGTCAGTGATAGTGAACCTTTGAGAGACTGAGTGCCCTAACCCGGGGGGGGGTGAACTCTGTGATGGGGAGAAGGAGGAAATGCTTCTATTGGGCTGCTGGGCCGAGGGATGGGATGAACTCTGTGCTGGGGAGGGAGGAAGCACTCCTATTGGGCTGCTGGGCAGAGGGGCAGGGCAAACTCTGTGCTGGGGGAGGGAGGAAGCTCTCTCATTGGGCTGCTGGGCAGAGGGCGAGATGAACTCTGTATTGGGGCAACAGCATATGTGCCAAAAGAGAGGGCTCTAAGGTTCGCCACCACTGCTCTATGTGTAGAAGTTTATCAAAAGCTTTTCCTGTTGCAACACTATTTCTAATATACATTTCACATTCTTATTTTAGGCAAGTCTACTCTCACGGTCCTGTCAGTTGCAAAATATGAGTGGTTTGAAGAATGGAAAGAAGAAGAAGTCACAAAGAGAGGAGTGGAGTATGAGAGCTTAAAAAATAGCTTTGTGGATAATATGATGGAAACTATTTTGAAGTTGCACCCTCAGATAGAAGATAAGGTAAGAACACTTTCAGTGTACCATCAAAATGTGTATCACAGCAAGAAAGAAACCTTTTACTTCTGTCAGGCAATCTTTAAGCAAGTGGTGTCATCTTCCACCATGATGTTTAATTCCATGACCCCAAATTTCAGGCCTCAGAATCTTGACGTTCTGTGGCTCCTGAAGTCTTGTCTCTACAGCTTGCTTGGACTATATTTCTTATTAGCATGAACCAGTCTAGTGAATAATAAGAAATTATGGGAGTTGCAGTTCAAAACACTGAGGGAAGGCTGCTATTTTTTTAAAAAAGGTGATCTCTCTATTGCTTTGTTATCCCAGTGCAATAAGGGTAGGACACAGGTAAACACTTCCTCTGATATCACTTTGAACACATGAAAATGATAGTCTGAAGAGGATAAGGTATGACTACACCAGGGGTGTTCTGGGAAACATGGGGGGATGCTGGACGGGGGCAACAACCAAGGGACAGGGAGAATGCTGCCCCCAGGAACCACTTGGTTGTCACCCCTTGCTTACTCTGCCTGGCGTGCAGCACTATAGAATAAACCAATGCTCCAAGCTGAAGGAGGGAGCTTGGGGCAATGGCTTATTCTAAAGTGCAGCGCCCCAGGGCGCCAGAGGTGAGGGGGCACTGGGATGAGTCCCTCTATCCCGGTGGCCCAGCCCATGCCTGGACTACACAGTGAGAGAAACAATAATTAATTTGATTCTCTTGCTATGAAGCGACAGCAGGGCATTCAGTTCTTTTTTATATAAGTGGCTATCTAAGCAGAGAAGGGAGAAAAAGCCTTCTATTTGCAGTTCACCTTGAATTACCTGTAGGTGGTGCAATGCAAAGGAATTGCCTTAAGAAGGTTTCCTTCCTCAATCATTCATGTTTCCATAAAAATAAATCAACAGGGCTGCCTGTTTATAAAGAAGAAGTGTCTTGAGAGAAGACAGGTTTTTTTTTAGAGAGGTGAGTGCTGGTGCTGCTTGTGTATGCGCACATGTACAAACTCCTTTGTCTTCCCTCAAGAGGCAAAAGGTGAGGGGAAAGGTACTTTGGGTGTATGTGCTCATGCTTGCTTGGTCTTTCCTTTCTACATTGGTGCAAACCAATCACACACTTGGAACTGGAATTAATTTAATTTAATTTAATTTTAACATTTATATGCCGCCCAATCAGGGAACCCGACTCAGGGCGGCTCACATAATAATTAAACTGTATGCACTGTAACTACACAATAATACACAGTGAATACACAGTAATGATAAACCATATAATAAGTAATAATAAACCATAGTAATAATAAACCATATACACAGTAAATACACAGTAATACAATATATAAAATTCAGTCTACAAAACAACATATAGTAATATACAATAACACAATACCATACTATGACTGAATGAAAGGATTCAGTTTTTTAAAAACAGAAGAGTCTCTGGTGAAGAAGAAAAACTATGGTTTGCAGTTGTGGGACTCCAGGCTGATTTGCTTTTCCTGTCGCGTTAATGTGAGAAAGCCTCAAACCTTTAGTATTTTCCCCATTTTTTGCCTGTATAGTCAAGCTCTTTCTGTATCTGAGTAGCCTCTCCATGTGTGTCTGAATTGTGACGTTCTGTGCTCACATGGAGATGTTATTTGTGGAGAGCAGTCTTCCCTCTTCAGGCTGTCATTGTCATCTATTCAGGCTAGCCTGCTCCCTGGCACACTTATCCTACACATGCTTATATAAGGAATGACTACAGCTTATGTCATAAGTAGAAGTCTAATAATGTGCTCAAAGTAACACATGCTAAGACAACAAGAATATTTCCTTGTTTATTAGTGGTAAATAGCTAAGTCTAGAAACAACAAAACTCAAATCTCTGATTTTGCTTCCTTGCCCATGTTTTAGTTTATTGAGCAAGAATTGTCATAGTCTACTTCAGTTATAATGACCCGATTCCTCTATATGTTGCTGGTAATGTCCCCCCCCCCCCCCGAGCTCTAGTCAAGATGTTGGCTTTGACTAGTTAAAGGCCTTTTGGAACTAGAACCTTCCAGAAACCTTATCCCCCCCTCCCCTAAATGATTCCATTGTGGAGTCTCGTCTTCACATCCTCCCATCCTGAGATAAAATGAGGTAGTACTGGCTTCTTGGGAGTGGACCTCTTCATTTCTGGTACCAAGTATGCTCAGCAGCTTTCCAAGAGAGGTACACCCAATGGTTTTCCCAATAGTGTTGTTCTGGCTTTGGGTATATTTATCCAGAAGAAGAGAAAATTGAGAGGTGACAGGATGCTTCTCTTCAGATATCTGCCAGGTTGTCATATAGGAAACTGAGCAAGCTTGCGGGTGGTTAGGAATCAAGCCAGTTGGTCTGATTAAAGGCTAATAAACCCTGATTAAAAGAGCTGTTCAGCTGTGGAACAACCATTCAACAGACCTGATATGTGTCTTTCCAACAGAATTATTATCCATCTCTGAGTTTGCAAGCAGAGGTACAGTTTTCAGTAGAAGTGATGCAGGAAGAGAAAACATTTGATTTTTTTGTATATGTATGTGGCAACTTTAATGCCTTGGCATCCATCATCCTGAGAAAAAATGAGGTAGTACTGGCTTCTTGGGTGTGGACCTCTTCATTTCTGGTACAGTCCATCAGGCTTTGTCCCTGCAAGTGGTTCAAGGTATCCCTTGCTCAAAAGCCAGTCATATCTGACTCTAGGGTGTAGTGCTCATCTCCATTTACAGCCAAAGAGCCAGTGCTGCCTGTGTTCAGATGTATACATGGCCATATGACAGGCATGACTAGATTGCCCACGACGTAGGCTCCACCCATGACATAGGCTCCACCCATGACATAGGCTCCGCCTATGGTGTGATAGCAAAATTTTTTGCTGCCCACCACTGGGAGGTTCCATAATGTGGGGGGCTATGACCGAGAAGGCCCTTTTCCTCATGTTGGAGAGGTGCGCCTCCCCAACAGATGATATATGGAGGGTGCCCTCTCAGTTTGCTCTCGTGGGACGGGTCGCTGTCCTTGGGACGATAGGCCAAATAGGCCATTATCCAGTCTGACCACTCTATCTTCAACTTCCTTTCGACAGATTGAATATATCTCTGCAGGGACACCTCTCACCAATTCCCACTACTTAGGTTCTCCCAGAGGTGAGATGTATGGAGCAGAGCACTGCATCTCTCGCCTGCAGGCAGATGTTGCTGCCCAAATGAGACCTCAGACACCAGTCCCAAATCTCTACTTGACAGGTAAGCACTGAAATTCCTATATGCCGCAACTATTGCCTGGTATGCTTATTGTTTTGTTTGCTTTTCTCTGTTTTGCCTTGTTTTATTAGAGAATCCAGGTAGAATTAGTTCCTTGGGTATCAGGTGGGGGTTTAAGGATATAAACAGACCCCTGCAGGATCAGATAAAATACTTATCTAATCTGTCGTTCAGCTTACTCTATAAACAACCAGTAGCCTATGAGGCACCCATAAGCACAATCGGAGTGTAGCATCATCTTCATGCTCCACTTGTAAGGGCAGGCCATCTGCCTCCACTGCAGCAGAGGATATAAATGCATTATGATGATTAGCCACTGAAAGACTTATCGTCCATGTGTTCATCAATTCCTCCTTTAAAGTCTTCCAAGGGAGCGACCATTGCTATATCTAACTGCAATTCATGGTGTAAATCATTGTTCTTTTCCATTTGTTCAGAATTTTCCACCACCCAGCTCCCACCCTGGATTCTATGAGAAAGGGAGAAGAACTTTTCTAAAAGATGGAGAACCCTTTATTTAAAATAAAGCAAGCATTTGATCCCCCAAAGATACAGCCCAGTAAATCCAAGGAGTAAATAAATTACAATTAAAATTGTGAATTCCGTACAATTAGCCAAATATGTTTTAACAACTTTTCTGATTCCCCCCCCCCTTTGCTACTATGATGTACAAAGGTCAAGATAATTCATTAGAGTTAACTCATTCAGATCCATCTTTCAGAAATATATAAATATACAAGCAAATTATGAAAGAATATATCTGTATCTAGGGTGCAGAGATAGAAGAAGTAGAGGTCATAAAATGAGCATTGCTAGTGTGAACATAAACCATGATCCAATAGCTAAGAGGGGATGTAGATTAGAGGGGGTGGATAAGAACAGATGTACTACTAAATCCTTTCTAAACGAGATGTTGCTTGTTGCAGAAAAGCAAGCCGAGAGGAGGAGGAACTAAGAAGATTTACAATGCACAACATTCAAGTTTCAATACCATGCAGAGTTTCCATACTTCATCTTGGATAGTAGAATATGAAAATATGATGGAAAATAAACAAATTCAGTCACATTTGTTGAGCTTTGCAGAAACTATAATATTTTCACTATGCAGTTCTGAAGCTGCAACATTTATTTGATTTAAGGTTGAAGATTACTTCTGCAAGATTAGCTTTCAGTGGACCTGTTAGAATTGTCCACTGAAAGTCTGATTTAATCTGGGGAAAAAGATTTTTGAACTAGTGAGACAGGAGACTTCAATTATTTTCAGAACACTATATGTGTTTTTATTAAATGACTGTAGATGGGAACCAACATCATAGATAAATCTTGTTGCTCTCTGGATGTTTTGGACTCCAACTCTCATTAACCCCAGCCAACATGATCAAGGTTGGGCTGCTGAGAATCATCATCCATAACAGGGGCTGCGGTGGCTCAGTATTAAGAAGCTTGTCTTGTAAGCTGGAAGGCTGGCAAGTCGGCAGTTCGAGACCCGGGTACTGCATGACAGATTGAGTGCCCGTCTCTGCCCCAGCTCTTTGGGACATGAAAGGAGCCTCATTTGGGCGTTCCCCGAGTGGAGTTTCTTCCGCAAAAATCCTTTCAACCCAGAATAATTTCTGACACAAAATTATTATTACCAGGAGGGTGCAAAAAGGTTCTGAAAATTGCCCTGGAAGGTACAATCATGCATTGTATATAGGAGCTGGTGGGTGGGCAAGTCATCATCAAGAGTTATCATCAGTGGTGGACACCAGTAGGTTTGCACCAGTTTGCCAGAACCAGTTGCAGAAATTCCCAATTTTGAAATAAAGTAGTCCTAATCCACCTTTGAGATGTGGTGTTGGAGGAGAGTTTTGAGAGTCCCCTGGACAGCGAGGAGAACAAATAGGTCAATCTTAGAAGAAATCACCCCTGACTGCTCCTTAGAAGGTCAAATAGTAAAGATGAAGCTAAAGTACTTTGGACATCAAATGAGAAGAGAGGATTCACTTGAGAAAGCCTTGATGCTTGGAAGGGTCGAGGGCAAAAGAAGAAGGGGACGGCCCAAGATGAGATGGCTAGATGGTATTGTAGAGACAATGGGCACAGAGCTGAGCGAGTTGAGGGGGATGGTGGAGGACAGGAGTGCCTGGCGGACAGTGGTCCATGGGGTCGCAGAGGGTCGGAATCGACTGTGCGACTGAACAACAAAAATCCGAGTGCAACACAGGGCCTTCCCCCTGGCCACACCCATCATACAATGCCCACAGTGTGGTAGTAAAAAAACAATTGAGCCCACCAATGGTTATCATCCAGAACATCTGGAGAATGTCCAGTCTGGGGGGGAACTGATGGTGTGACAAATCTACATGTGAATTCACTTTAGCTAAACAGGAGTCAGTAGAAGAAATTTAGTCACTCTTGTTAAGGCAGCTTGTATTACAGTTTTTTAGATTTCCAGGATGCATGGCTACATCAGAGCTACCTTAAAAAGCTAAAAAGAAATGCTGGTCAGTAATTCTTGCATTAATACAAACGATCACTCCAACTGAATTGATATGAATGAGCTAGCCTCTGCCTTAAAATATCTTTTCTTATATAATAAAAACAACAGGCTGAAACCAAACTCTTTAAAAGCACAGGTCTGTGCTGCCTTCTTGAAGAACAGAGAAACAAAGAGGAAGCTTTGAGTTAGCTTGGAAGGGAAGATGTTAAAAACGTTCCCCTTTCCCAGTGATGGCCAACTTTGGCACTCCAGATGTTCTTGGACTTCAATACCCAGAAGCCCTGATCAGCAGGAGTGCTGACTTGGGCTTCTGGTAATTGAACTCCAAGACCACCTGGAGTGCCAAGGTTGGCCATCATTGCCTTATCCCAAAGTATTAGAGGGGGCACTTTGGGTTGAACCTTGACCTACAAAAACATTGTCTAAACACCAAACATAAGCCAAAAATAATATACAGTAGTTAGGAAACTAGCTGGTTCAAGCTGGACTCCAGGCATGTTAGACAAGCTCTACAGATATAGATATTGCTGATTGAATATTTTGCTATTTGCTATCCATTCCAATGACAGATCATTTGGTTTAGCAATTACACTGGGGATCTCTCAGCCTCAGCCCACAGGCTTTTCATTGGCAAGTATATAAATATATCATTTTAATGTTCTATTTAGTTATTTTTTATTTGATAGGCAAATGAAATTGTTGGTTGGTGAATGATTTTTTAAAGCCAAACTGCTCCAGTCCCCCCCACACACACACACACGTACAGAATGTGCATACCTGTTTGTATGTGTGAACATAAATCTTGACTGCAGAGAACGGATGGGATGAGGAAGGGAGCAGACCAAAGGCTGAAAAGAGGGAATGACATTTTTTGTTTTCCTCCCTAGGTCAAGACGTTTTTCTAGGCGGCTTTCCGGGAGCACTTCATGGAGCCTTAGTCTGTGCTTCTGCTGTCCTGCAACGCAATCTTTACGTTGACTTCATGTGGCTAAGCAGAAAAATCAAAGCTGAAAACAAAAAGACCAAATGAGCCTTCAGCTTTCGACTTTGAGAACTTGTGCTTCTTCTTTCACCTTCCTTTTGAATTTTTTATGATTCAAACGCTGCTTGCTTCTCTCCTTGGGAAGGGTTTTTTTATATATAGTGCTGAAACCACCCCTGTATCCTGTTTCAGACGTGGGAACATCTCCTGATGTGGAAGGATGATGGATAATGCTGTTTGAATACCTAAACACACTGGGTGGTCATTCTGTGTTTTTTTCTTCATGTAAATGAGGATTCCAGAACACACATAGATTGGTTTTATGCATTTTATTAGTTTTACATCATTGCCAGCAGGTGGGCACAGACAATGAGGACTGTTTCTACACCAAGCATTGATGGAGCTGCTTCTGTAACCATTATTCTTGCTTCTACACTGCTGCAGTTACATTCTTAGAACAGGAATTTGATGTGTAGGATCTTAGGTTGTAGATGATTGCAAGGACATAATCCTAATCCCTTTGAATAGGCTTTTAGTTTTCTTTTCTTTTTTCATTTTACATGTGTTTTCTGTAGCCTAGTAGTGAAGGATAAGAGCAGAAGAACAGAATTGATTCATACTGTCCAATATTATTGATCAAGATGCGAAAATATTTTCAGCAATATTAACACAAAGATTAAATGACTTCATAGCAGAATATTTTCATGAGGACCAAACAGGTGTCCTGAAACACAGAAACAGGTCAGATTTAACAAGAAGAGTTTTAAATTTGATAGAGAGGGCAAATGAAAGTAAGTGCAAGATAGGAATATTTGCGTTGGATATTTTCAAAGTGTTTTATTCTCTCCAATGGACTGCTGTTAAATAATAAAAAGTATGAGATTTGGTGAAAATTTTCGGAATGTTCTTGACCAATTATACCAAAGTAGTTCTATAAAAATAAAGTTGAATGATGGGTTAACAGAAAAAAATGAAATGAAAGCAGGGACACGTCAAGGCTGTCCCTTTTCCCCAACATTGATTAATTTGGCTATGGGTTGTTTGCAAATGCAGTTAGAAGTGATACTCAATTAAAAGGTTTGGAAGGAACAAAGATAAATTTATATGTGGATGATACGTCGTTAACAATAAAGGACGCTATTGAGAACTTACGTAGAATACAACAACATCTTAGAGCAGGAGTTCCCAAACTAAGGCCTGCAGGTTGGATCCAGCCTATGGCACCATTTCATGTGGTCCCCACCCCATCCCAAAGGGCATTTGAGAAACAAAATGGCCACCCCATTGAAGCTGTTGGAACAAAATTGTCACCTCTATCATGTAGGCAGTGCAGAATGGTCATCCAGGCCATGAAGCTGACTGAGAGAGCGTGACCTGGCCCCCGGCTTGAAAAGGTTGGGAACCCATGCCTTAGAGAGTTTTAAGAAGTAACGGGATTACGGATAAACTGGGATACATCTGAAGTGATAATATGGAATAAAATCGAAGGAGACATGGAAAGAATTAAGAACTCATCCCAAATAAAGATAAAACAATACTTAAAATACTTCTTTTCCCTCTGCTGTTCTATGCTAGAGCAGAAATGCTCCTTTTTAAGCACCCTCATTTTCACTCTTGCCTCGATATATTTTAGTACTCCCTTTTTAACTAATGTTCCTTTTGCTATTCTCTGCTGGTCTTGGACCATTATAAAGATTTGATTGATAGTCAATTTCCAGGTAAGTTTGGAGGAGGAAATTAATAACATAATGCAGACAAGAATAGAGTTAAATTCTTAGGTATCTCTATTAATAGAAATGGATACATTAAAAGTATCTAAGGAAAAAAAAGGTTTTGTTAATGACCTTCCTAACCCTTACAAGATTAATGATTGCAAAACAATGGAAAATTATTCCCAATCTTTAAATCAAAGACTGGTATAAAGGGGTATGGGACATTGCTTTAAATGATAAATTAACATGAAAACTTAATATTAAAAAAGGTTTGATTAAATGCAATCAGTTTTGGGAATTTTGGAAATATTTTATTGAATTTGCAATGAAAATGAACTTTGGAATTTTCTAAATGGAAAAATTCATGTTGAAAATGTTATTATTGACAAATAATGATAGGGGTTCCCCATACCGGTGTCAGGTGCATTCAGTGCATAATTTGCATATGTTAGTAAGAAAGCAATTAACAACCATAGTTTATTATATAGTAACTAATAATGAATGATTAAATGTATAAGAAACTAAACTACTTAAATAACAAATATAGAAGTAACTAAGAGTAACTATGTGTAAGTATTGAATAGAAACCCCTATTGAAATAAGGTTAAGTGTTGTCAACTGCTTTACTTATAATATTTTAGCTGTCTTTCTATTACCATACTTTTTCTATTATTAGTTTTCATTACTTTTTTCTTATAATTGTCTAAATCAGGGGTGCCCAATTATTGCAATACTAGGTTTCATATAAATGACAAGTGTAAAGTATTAGAAAGTACTTATTGTTTACATTAGTTGCTAGCAGAGTAAATATGACAACTTGCACTTATATATTATAGCAAGAATACATAGCTTTATACTGATGTTTCTGAAAAAGTGTTTAAAAATGGCTTGACATATCTATGACATAGGCAGAATATAAAGTAATATGTTTTGTAATTAAAGTAAATAACAAAGAAAACTTGTGGTTCCTTCAGTGAGATGCACTGAGATAAAACTTACAGTTACAAGCAGTGATGGGATGTAACAGGTTCTCACCAGTTCTCCAGAACCAGTAGTAACTTTTCCCAGTGTCCTGGAGAACCATTAGCAGCTTTTGGGGGGAACCACCTTCGGGGTTTACCTTTTCACTGGTTCCCCCACTATGCATGCGCGCCAAACACTTGGTGTGCATGCATGCCTACAGTGCTTGGCACGTATGCACGGCCTCCTTGCTGTCCTTGTGTTGTGGGTGGGTGGGTGGGTGGGTTGAGGGGTGTGTGTGTGTGTGTATGTGTGTGTGCTTATTTTTATTTTATTATTTTTATTTTTATTTTTTCTTTGGCTCCGCCCATGGTGTCATGATGTCATGATGTTAGCTCCACCCACACTGTGATGACATCACAGTGGGGTAGTAAAATTTATGACATCCCACCACTGGTTACAAGATTAATAAGAAAGTACCGTACATCAAAATAAACTTTCTACTTATGACATTAAAGGCACTTATTACTCATATTAATAGCAGTGAGAGAAATAACATATCATTAGAGTGATAATATTTCAGAATCATCAATACATCATCAGTACTGAAGCACACTTGATTTTTGCTTTTATGTTTTATGTTAACAGTGAGAAAAACAGGAAAACAATATCCACTTTTTGAACTTGTACTCTCAGTTGTATGGTTAAGGAGGAGTTAACACAACTTCTTAGTCACTGCAAGTTAACTATGGTTTTTTAAAAAAAAAATCTAAAGTGTGACTGGAAGAGAGATCACTCTTAACATAAGAGACTTGATATTTTCAATACTTAAACTTAGCTTATTTTAATTAAAACAATGCAGCAAAAAAAAAATCAACAACCCTGAAAAATAACTCAATTCGTTGAATAGAAAGTAATGCTATCTCTGCCCTCAGTGAGACAACTATTATTATTTTTTTGGTACTCATAATGTAAGAATACATTTTTCTGGCATAGTTCCCTGATGGTCTGGCCATTAGAAGCCTTGTATTTATATATTTGAGTGGTGATGTATTTCATTCTCCCACCCCTCTGAATTCCTGCTTTGGGCAGATCTCGCTTGACAGTTGGAGGACAAAAAACAGAAACTGGAAGTATCTCGGAGAAATTAGAAGTGATGTAATCAGCACTTTTCAGGCCTAAAATTCTATTCCACCCCACCTTCACTAACGAGGCTGCAAATGAAGCTGGAAAAAGTGCACAATTCTGCTACTGCTCCCACTGCGTTTCATCACTCGGCATTATTTCTCATTATTCTCTGGGTCCATATTTTATTCCATGCTGTCTCTTCTATTTTCATTCCTAGATCTGCCTCCCATGTGTTTCTTAATGCCTCCTGACTAGTTCCACCTTTCATTAACATTTTATACAACATTTTATGCAGCCTTCCATTCTTCCAAGGTCAGCAAAATGAGTACCCAGCACGTTGGGGGCAAAATGCTAATTAACTTGTGAACCCCCCAGAGAGTGCACTAAGTGCTATGGCAGGGATTCTCAAGGTTTTCTCACCACACACTGGACTACTCATCCTCAGACAGCTGAGCGGACCAGATGCAATAATGGTGGGCATGTTTGCGCATGCGTGGGCGTGTCCACTTCAGGTTCCAGGGGGCATTGGGGGCCGGATCCAGCCTGTGGGTTGTAGGTTGCAAACCCCTGTGTTATGGGGTGGTATATAAGTGTGACTGCTTTGCTTTCGATGGAATGCTTCTCTGCAATATATATGTCCCAGACAACCAAGTTTTTGCAAAGAGGTGGACTGCAGTTACTCACTCTAAGAGAGGCTAAAAAACTTCAACTAGAAATAGGATCTTCTTGGTGGTGGCACCGTATCTTTGGAACACTCTTCCACTGCATGTCTACCAGCCCCAGCCCCTACATTTCACAAACTGGCTAAGGTGGGAATGTTCCAAGTGGCTTTCGCTGACATTATGCCCCCTTGCTGATTTTACATGAATTTATTTTATTCTTTAGTCTTAGTTTATTTTTTGGTGCTGCATAGATATACTGATTTACTGCCACTACATTTGAGTTGTTTTAAAATTATAGTTAAAGTGGGCTGGGATGTCAGAGAATAGGGGACTTTGCTCACAACCACATCCACACCACCCAGATAAGAGAACAAACCGGAATCAATGAAGCCGTTA
Organism: Furcifer pardalis; assembly: GCA_030440675.1. NCBI lineage: Eukaryota > Metazoa > Chordata > Lepidosauria > Squamata > Chamaeleonidae > Furcifer > Furcifer pardalis. The sequence goes on along the minus strand of CP126898.1, from coordinate 27,188,648 downwards.
CTGAACATCACAAACAGAAATTGCGCTGGGCTGGACACATCTCTCAAACGACAGATGAGCATTGGACAGCAAAAGTCACTGAATGATATCCCAGTAAAAAGACCCCTTGGGAGGTCCCCCAAAAGATGGGAAAGACCCAATCATAAAGTTTTGGTCAAACCTGGAAGTTTATTTATTTATTTATTTAAACTTTTATGCCGCCCTCCTCAAAAAGACCCAGGAAAAGAAGAACACGACAACTAAACAAATGGAAAATGAGTTGCGACCAGCAGGAACTTGTTTCTTGATAGTATGGTCAATCAAGAAAGAAAAAAATATATGAGTAAAATTTATATTGTATGTACACTTCCCCGAATGGCCATTGGTCAGTAGGGTGGTATAGAAATATTATTTTAAAAATCAATCAGTCAATCATGGGTTATAGCCAAGCTGCTCTTCCGTTTGCAGAAATGCAATTTGTTCATAGTAGGAGTATTAGATAACTAAAGCTAGCATTTTTTTGAGATAAATGAACATTAAATACAAGTTACTGTTTGGCTTGCACAATAAGGCTAATAGGGTGCCCCTCTTATAAAGTCAGCTGCATTGAGCTATAACATAAATTCCTGGGTTCTTTTCAACAGCTGATTCTGGGACTGTAAAGTATGGTTCATTTTGCTCTAAGAGACCAAGGTCTTTAAACTATGGTTTGAAATTGCTTTGCAATTTTATTACCTGTGCAATTTTATTACCTGTGGCTTGCCACTAGGCAGCTAACTATCCAATGAAAAATCTCAGGATTTGCTGTGGATAATAATAATAATAATAATAATAATAATAATAATAATAATAATAATAATAATAATAATAATAATAATAATAATAATAATAATAATATGTTACCAGTTGTAAAACCATGTTGATTTGTATACTTATCTGTTATGCTAATCATTCTGAACCCATGTACCTGATGTGTATAAACTGATGCCATGAAGCCTCACTCTACTGTCTTGACAAAGTGGACTCGATCTATGAAAGGTAACATTAAAATGCAGCAGTTAAGTCTTTAAAATGCCAACAAGTTTTTGTTTTGTTTTATTTACAAAGAGATTATTGTTAGTATGGTAATAATAATAATAATAATAATAATAATAATAATTTTGTGTCAGAAATTATTCTGGGTTGAAAGGATTTTTGCTGGAGAAACTCTGTTCAGGGAATGCCAAAACGAGGCTCCTTTCATGTCCCCATAGCTGTTATTATGGTAACAGCTCTGAGAGTATTATTGGCTAAAAACTGAAAAATGTTATGGAATTTGTAATGGAGGATTGGTATAAAGACTTCTGGAATATTGCTATAAACAATAAACTGAAATGTGAATTAAAATTTTAAAAAGGTTTGATAAAGAAAATGGTTTTATAGACATTTGGGGTGAGTTTATTGATTATGCATTTGTTAAAATTAAAGGGATAAAGCCAAGTCAAGAATATAGTATAGTACTTAACTTTCTGGAACTAGGCGATAAGAATAAGAAAGGAAATTGTTGTTTAGATCATGTGGACAATATAATAATGCCTAGTGGTGGTAGGAGCACTTGATGTGTTTTTTTTATATATTAAAAAAAATTAGTGTCCTATCAGTCCCTGGAAAATAGGTGGGGAAGAAGTAGAAGCAGTGACAGATTTTACTTTCTTGGGATCAAAGCTCACTGCAGATGGAGATTGCAGCCATGAAATAAAAAGGCAACTGATTCTTGGGAGGCAAGCAATGAGAATCCTGGGGAACATAGTGAAAAGTAGAGACATCACATTGCAAACAAAAATTCGTATAGTCAAAGCAATGGTATTCCCGGTGGCAATGTATGGTTGCGAGAGCTGGACCATAAGGAAAGCAGAGCGCAGAAGAATAGATGTATTTGAGATGTGGTATTGGAGGAGAGTTTTGAGAGTCCCCTGGACAGCGAGGAGAACAAATAGGTCAATCTTAGAAGAAATCAAACCTGACTGCTCCTTAGAAGGTCAAATAGTGAAGATGAAGCTAAAGTACTTTCGACATCAAATGCGGAGAGAGGATTCGCTTGAGAAAGCCTTGATGCTGGGAAGGGTGGAGGGCAAAAGAAGAAGGGGGCGACCCAAAATGAGATGGCTAGATGGTATTGTAGACACAATGGGCACAGAGCTGAGCGAGTTGAGGAGGATGGTGGAGGACAGAAGTGCCTGGCGGACAGTGGTCCATGGGGTCGCAAAGGGTCGGAATCGACTGTGCGACTGAACAACAACAAAATTTGTTTGCATGTAGTTTTCTTGTTTTTCTTTTTATATTTTTTTGTTGATTAAATAAAAATATTTTTTGAAGGACGTATTCAAAACTAAAAATTGGCCAACACACTTTTTGCACACAACATTCTTGATACAAGATTTCTAATTATTTCTCACCTATGAAGAACCCTGTTTCGATTTTCTTTTCTAACAGAGTGTGTCAGTTTTTGCAAACAGCTCCTTGGTCCAATCTCCTTATGCAGGACGACAGTCTACTCTACTGCTTGACAATCATATTGTCTGTATCTACACTTAGCTCAATTTCTTATTGTCAGTGAAAGTTTCTTACAGAAGTAAAGTAAATCAATACACACCAGATGGAGTTAAGTGTATCTGTGTTGGCTATTGGAACAGATTATGTAAATAGGTTTAAATTAACATCTACAGTTAAGCTGGGCACAAGAAGTATTTACACAAGATCTCTGTCCAATTTCTTACATCTTCAAGACACTGTAATTTGTACCCAAGCCTCCTATAGACTATTACAGTCCTATAACTGCAACATGTTATTCCCTTCATGGCATATAAATAGGTATACATTCTGAACGCATGCTAAGAGAGATAGCCATACATAAGCTATGTTAGGGCCTGACCAGATGGCCATTAGGTCCACTCTCCTGGAGGGGGGATTGAGGGGGGCTTATTTGCTTTTCTTTTAATATGACACCCAGACCCCTTGGACACTGACCGAAGTGAACCCAGTCCTCTCAACACATACATGGCTTCTTGAACTCCAGACAAGGGATTCTACCCCATATATACCATTCCCAGAGGATAACTGGGAGTCAAAGGCTGTTTCTGGTGTAAACATCTAGTATGCTGAAGAGTTTAGACAGCATATTGGAAATTGAAAGCTTCCACTGATCATCTGTGAATAGTCAGGGGAAGTGATTTTTAATGTCTCTAGATCAGGGGTGGCCAACCTTGGTGCTCCAGGTGTTCTTGAACCTCAATTCCCAGAAGTCCAAGTCAGCACACCTGCTGATAAGGGCTTCTGGGGATTGGAGTTAAGTCCACCTGGAGCACCAATATTGGCCACCCCTGTTCTAGGTTATCACTGATTTAAAAAATTTTAAATAATATTTTTCTCTGTCTGTTCATTGCCAATCAAAACAGTGGCTCCAGGCAGGTTCTTGACTTGCCGTCATCCCCCATTTTCCCATATCCCCATTTTCTTAGATTCACCTTGATCCTTCCAAATCCAGTCTGTAGCCTGCTAAATAACCTCCAAGTAATTCAGTTTCCCATATGCCTGCGGGATAAGTTTTCTGAGGGTTCCATCCATTTTGAAAGATGGTTATTTCTTTCTTTCCACATTATGGTCCTAGCATTCTTTGCTGTTCCTCCCAGATTCATAGATGTCCACAAATGCAGCGTTCAAACCACTCTTTAAAGCAATGGAATATATTTTCCCGACACTAATAAATTCCAACTGCTGGTCTTACTGGGTATTGTATGTAGAGAAAATATTATCCTGACCTGTGCCAAAGGCCACAAAACATTGTCCAATGTATCAGGCAGAAGGAGGGTTAGCAAAAGAATATCACTCCAGACCATCTAGGCTTACGATTTATAGCTGAAAGCGTATGCTTTTACCAGGAGGTAGCAGACATGAAACCACTGCAGAAAGGTATGTCCTAGTCTAGTGCTTTCCCCCACACTCTTGCTCCCTCATTAAAGTTGCCGTCAATCCATCCAAAGTCTCATTTGGCGAGTCTGCTTCTCATTGGTGCCTCCCTGAAATAAATCCCTCAAGACGTATGTATGCCAAGATCAATATCAAATCCCTCAAGATGCCCAGCTAAGGCCCAAACAAGATTTAGGAAGCCCCTTGCTGTGTTGGCTTATTAGAACAATCCTTCTCCCATAGTACTCTTGTCTGTAGTACAAAAACTCTTCATGGGTGCCAATAGGAGCATAGAAATAAAAACCACCTTGGAGAAATAGGAATGTGTACATGAGATATTTCCCCACCAAGACTATACACACACACACACTGCGACCTCTTCCTCATGTATTTTCGATTAATTTTTAACATTTAGGCTCAAAGTTATCCTACATTTTCTCACCGGCTATTAGTTGGATCCTCGAACACAAAGGTGCCCAAACTATGCCACGGGGGCTGGGTCTGGCCCCCAATATCAATTCATCTGGCCTGTGATGCCCATGGCCTTAAAAGTGGGGGGGGGGGGGTTTGCTGTAAAAGAATATGCAATGCTACACACTCCACTTATGCACTGCACTGTCCTATAGTTACGGCGTACATTCCCTCAAGTGAAAACAGTTTTCATTGGTCCATCTGTGATCTGCCCTACCCATCATTTTATCCCCATTATTCTCCTATTAGGCTGGAACAGAAAGCCACATGGTAGGAGCTTTAGGGATGGCATAGGGCAGTGATGGCAAACCTTTTAGAGACTGAGTGCCCAAAATTCACCTTCACCAAAGACTCGACTGGCTGCTGTCCACACTGCACCCTCACACCACATGTGAACCACCTGTCTTACCCCAGACAGGAGAGGGAGGAAGCACACCCATTGGACTGCTGGGCGGAGGGGTGGGGCGAACTCTGTGCTGGGGCGACGGCATGTATACCCACAGAGAGGGCTCTGAGTGCTGTCTCTGGCACATGTGCCATAGGTTCGCCACCACTGGCATTTATTTATTTATTTATTTACTTATTTATTTGCTCAAACTTATATAGCTGCTCCGTTCACCAGAGCAACTCTGGGTGGCTCACAATGTTAATATCCCAACACTTAGAAAATTATGAGTCTTAAAACTTAAAAAATTACAGAAATCATTAGAGCTTAAAACCATTAAAACCTGTTGCTAAAATACTCCCACTAATTAAAAAATTGAGATTAACCCTAAAAGTACAAGCGGCCATCATTGTATGAGTCAGCGAGGGGGGACTACCGTATCACCAGTGTCGCACACCTGCTTCGCCAGCCATGTTTTTAGGTCTTTTCTGAAGGGCAGCACCTTTTTATTAGCAATTTTGCAGAAGGCAATCCAATGCTTCTCAAGGTATATTTACACATAATATTTCTTCTAGAATTACCTTAGGTGAACCCTCTGGTTTACTGAACACACTGCCTCCTTTGCCAAAGGGGGAGCTCAACTGGGCTCGTGTGGTATCTGTGGAAACTGGGACATGGAGTGCTTCTGCAAGCTGTTCCATGGCTCCTGTGTATGTGCAGATGTGTGAATGTGTACTGCCTGTGTACCCCATCATGAGGGTGGCAGGGACAACCCAATGGTTAGAATGAGGAGCATTTTTATTAATTACAATTAAAAATGGAACTTTGTTATTTCACCTAACACAATCAAGACAATGCAGCATAAATAGCTTCTCTTTTGGGAAGAGATTTTTATGCTACCCATTTAAGAAGCAACTCAGAAGACCCTACGCTAGAAGAAGGCAATAGGTGCAGTTCCGACAGGAGCCACAGTCTCGCGCAGTTCAGTTTTATATGCCTATAAATTAGATGTTGCTCTGTGCTCCGAGTGTTTTTCATAAACAACTGTAAATTCAGCAAATCTCTTCCTAGTGCTGATGCTCAGGTAGGGTAACTCCTTTGTGTCTTATATTTAGCTTGTGGTTTACAGACATAAGGTGGGAGTAGATTATGGTGTTAACCAACACTGCTCTCTTCCTCCCCAGGTGTTATTGGGTGATCTAAGGGTCAGGTTCACACATCTCAGTTCAAGTTTTGTGTTGTAGATTAACACCTACTTAAAAGTGTTTGTTCCATGAATGGATTTCAAGAAACCATTGTCTTCCAGCCCTGAAGGTACCCCTCACCTTTTCCTCTGTAGTTTCATAGCAATTAAGGTACTGTATATTGTTCAATCAGGCTGGGAGGTAAATTTTAGTTTTAAAAATCCTTTCAACCCAGAATAATTTCTGACACAAAATTATTATTATATTAACTCTGTTGCACATGGCTCAACATCCTGGTATTTTCACAAAGATTTCCACATGACTTCTCAGCAGTGGTAGGCAGCAAAAAAAAAATATTTTTTTGCTACCACACCATGGGCAGGTTAAAAAATCCGGGGTGGTTGTCCCCAAAAGTTGCCACCAGTCTGCGCGGACACCGTAAAAAGTTACTACCGGTCCGTGTGGACCAGGCAAACTGACTCTTGCCCACCACTGAAAATACAGTACAGTCAAACCTCGCATGCCATAAAGAGCATTTTGCTTAAAGAGTAACTCGCTTAAAGAGCAGAATTTTATCTGAATGGTCGCTTCACTTAACAAATAAAACCAATCAAAAACTCGCTTAACAAATAAATCACCAACTGCCAGGGGAGGAAGAAGCCAGGGCAGGTTGAGGACTTTGCCGCCCCTCCCCCTGTGCCTATACCAACTGGCAGGGGAGGAAGAAGCCGGGGCAGGATGAGGACCTTGCCACCCCTCCCACTGTGCCTATACCAACTGCCAGGGGAGGAAGAAGCCGGGGCAGGATGAGGACCTTGCCACCCCTCCCCCTGTGCCTATACCAACTGGCAGGGGAGGAAGAAGCCAGGGCAGGATGAGGACCTTGCTGCCCCTCCCCCTGTGCCTAGACCAAATGCCAGGGGAGGAAGAAGGCAGGGCAGGATGAGGACCTTGCTGCCCCTCCCACTGTGCCTATACCAACTGCCAGGGGAGGAAGAAGCCAGGGCAGGATGAGGACCTTGCCGCCCCTACCCCTGTGCCCACCCCAACATATTGTAATGTAATGTAATGTATTGTCTGTAAGCCGCCCTGAGTCGCCACGGCGAGTGGGCGGCAATAAAAATTTGAACTAATAAATAAATTAATAATAAATAATAAATCGGGGTTCGCAATCCTCCCCCCCCACACAATGGGTCACTTTCAATGGTGTTTCGCTTAAAGAGCAAACTCGCTTAAAGAGCAATCCTTTGGAATGCATTATGCTCTTTAATCGAGGTACAACTGTACTTTATTCACTGGATTGTACTGCAAAAGCAACCCTTTTGGGGGATTTCTATAAACATTTTTGGCCAATATCCTGGTGCAGATAATAGAAGAGCATTTCCCACCCACCCCTCGGGTTGTCAGGCTCCTCGTCATATGCTAAAAGTGAAAGAAGAGACACACCACAGATAGGCTACAGAAGTGGAGTGAATACTTAAGCAACTGCCTTTCTGCTCCAGACTTCTGCAATAAAATACTGACCTTTGATTTTATCCACATTTCATTTCCTTTTTTCCTTTCAGTTTCAGGCCACAAACACCTTCTGTTCCAAGAAATCAAATAAAAATAAGAAAAACCCCAGAAGAAATAATCAATAAAATTGTACCTTATGGTGCAATAAAAGTCTAAATTTTGAAGAAGTAAATTTGCAAGGGTGAGAAGGAGATCTGAGTATTTTAAAGAAGATGGAATAAGGGATGTTTATAGCATTAGTCACACACACTACTCTCATGTCCCATGTTACTTACTTAGACCTTCCCATGCTATGTAGCATATTGGACAGCAAGAGCTCTCCAACAGTTTCGGTCTTGGGCAAGTACTTCAACGTCCTCATTTTCAGGGTCTTTACATCTGCCATGAAAATTCTTCGCTGTGTATTTTGAGGTTGTCCTCATTGTTTGGAGGGCTCCAGCTTATTGCCGCCTTAGGGATACTGTTTCTCTCCATACAGAAAATATTCCCTGCCATTTGGAGTCTTCTTCGTCCAACAATGTTATGTAATTTACACAAAATATGCCTTTGAAGAGCCACTTACAGTAATACCCCGGATAACGATTGCACCGGATAATGCTAAAACCGCATAACGACGACAAATCTGGGGGGAAGATTTGCACCGGAGAACGTTCTTTCTAGCGTTATCCGATGCATCGTAATAAAGAAGTAAAGGAGGCCAAAGCTCCTCTCCCTGCCACTTCCCTCCTTCTCCCCCCCCCCCAGCAATGGGGTGCCGTACTGCCGAGAGAATCCAGCCCAGCCCTGGCCCTGCTTACCTTCAAGCCACCGCAGCTGCTGCTCCCATCAGGTTCCCTAGGCAGCCCTTTGCACTGGAACTCATGGCTGGCCCAGGCAAGGGTAGCGTGCACGATCAAGCTGCTCTTTGCTCCGACTGAGCCAGGCTTGACTAGCCGATTGCAGAGCACAGAGCTATGCCTCATGGCAGGCAGAGGCAGCCGAGCGCTGATGCAAGAGGTCAGAAAATGGAGAGGAATGGTTGCCAAAGCAGCAAAAGACGCATGCATCGGATAAGGCTGAAAATCGCATAATGTTAAGACTTGTGGAACCAAGTCTTAACGTTATCTGATGTATTACTGTATTTGGTAATATGGTTAAAATATCAGATCTTTAAAATTCAAAGGAGACACCTCTGTTGAAAGACATCAAGTCTCTTCTTGATACTTGCTGATGCCTTCCAAGTCTCATCGACATAGATGGCTTTTGGGATCACTATGGAGGCAAACAAACGGAGTTTAATTTTCAGCGATATAGATGGCAGACCTTATTCATTCTCTGGGTGGCAGCTGTTGTGTTACCAAGATGACAATTGATGTCCACTTCTGCATCTCCATTTTGGGCGATCACACTGCCCAACTAAGTGAACCTCACCACTTCCTCTAGCTGCAGTGATCCGAGTATATGATGCCCCATGACCCATGTTAATTCCAAAAAAATTGAACTCCCTCCCCCTTTTTAAATATTTTAACTTTATAAAAAGTAAAATAAACATACTATTCAACAAAACAAAATGCAATAAGACATTAACAACGTCAATCAAAAGATTAGAGAGACAGAGATGAAAGATTCCCCTTACTGCAGATAAGGACTCCCTAATTGTAGATAATGGGCTGTGGTGGGTTAGTGGTTGAGATGTTGAACTTGACAACTGGAAGGTTGGCATGTCAGCAGTTTGAGACCCGAGTTCTGCACAATGGAGTGAGCGCCTGTCATCTGTTCCAGCTTCTGCCAACCTAGTAGTTTGAAAACAAGAAATTGCAAGTAGATAAATAGGTATGGCTTTGGCAGGAAATATAACAGTATTCCATGCGCTCTGGCATTTATCTACAAGAGCATGGAAATGTTTGTAGACATAGACCAGTGATGGCGAACCTTTTAGAGACCGATTGACCAAACTGTAACCCAAAACCCACTTATTTGTTGCAAAGCGCCAACATAGCAACAGGGGAGGAAGGAAACGCTCCCATTGGGCTTGCTGGGCAGAGGGGCAGGACATACTCTGTGCTGTGGGGAGGTATGAAGTGCTCCCATTGGGCTGCTGGGCAGAGGGGTGGGGTGAACTCTGTGTTGGGGGAGGAAGGAAATGTGTTGGGGTGACTGCAAGGGTGCCCACTGAGAGGGCTCTGCGTGCCACTTCTGGCACACGTGCCATAGGTTCGCCACCACGGACGCAGACAGTGCTGGCACTTTGGCTGTAAACAGAGATGAGCATCCCCCCCCCCCCGGTGATTTTCAAACAAGGGAGACCTTTATATTACAGACAGCATGGACTACCATAAAGATAAACAAGTGAGTCCTAAAGCAAATCAAGCCTGGATTATCTCTGCAGGCAAAAATGATGAATGATGCTGTCTTATTTTGGGCACATCATGAGACGCCATGATTTTCTGGAAAAGAAAATGATGCTGGGAATAATTGAAGGCAGTAAGAACATAAGAAGATGAACTGACTCCCTAAAGGAACCATAGCCTTGAGTTTACAGGAGCTGAGCAAGGCTATTGAGGACAGGATATTTCTGAAGTCATTCATAGAGTCATATCAAAAACAAACCTCTTAGGCAGCAAAATGCCATGGGCTGGCACTTCTGAACACCAACCTATAGTTTTGTTTCTACTGTTTCTGATTAAACTGGTAATAAAATAAGGTGTGGATTCTATTATCATTTACGTGAACTCTGAGATGAAATGAGTGACTAACAAAGCACGTGAGGCTGACTTTTCTATCATTTGTTCCACAGAGTGGCATTTCTATGACTTTCCTATCATTTTCTGTTTCTGCTCTGATAACACATGACAGATTGACTATGGAGAAAATGTGGCCCTGAAGCCTTAGTTCCTGAATATAAAAGTGATGAGGAAAGGTGTGACTGAAAAATAGGCAGGTGATGACCCGCCCTTCCTTCCCAGAAAAACTAACATTTACTCCAGTGCTCAGAAACATAGACTAATATCCGTTTCGTAGTCCAAACTAAAGCAGACCAATCAACCCAGAAAGGATTTATTTTATTTTATTTATTCCATTTTTATATTGCCAGGTCTGGGCAGTGTACAACAGTTAAAACAACAAATGACATTCCCTTTCTGCGCAACAATAATAATTAATCAATAATATCTGAGGGCATCCAAGTCAGCTAATATTAAATATAAACATCTAACTCATTGGCAACAGTAAAATTTAGAATTTCGTCAAATGATTTAAAGTGTAGATGGGATTACTAAGAGAATTCAAAGGTCATCTAATTCAGTCTTCTCTCCTTGTTAACAGTCTTCGATGGAAACTCAGTAGCTTTAAGGCAAGGGTTCCCAACCTAAGGCTCATGGGCTGAATCTGGTCTGCAGTGCCATTTCATGTGCCCCCCCCCCCCGGGCATTTAGGACATGGGTTCCCAACCACGTCCCCTGGACAGCTGAACGGGCTTGTCACGTGGTTCCTTCTACTGTAAATGGCTGTCATAAACGGGTCTGCTTCCGCTTCTGGTAGTGGTGAGGGTGGCTGCGGGCCACATGGAAAGGTGCCGTGGGTTGGGTCCAGCCCACGTGCCATAGGTTGGCCACCCCTGCTTTAGGACCTCAACTAATATGCAAATTAACTCACATTGTTTCATATTTGGTCATGCTGGGCTTTAATTGAAAGCATGATTGCTCACACACTGAAGTCTGCAGTAGTCACTTTCAACTTCTAACGAAACTCATATCCACATAGTATAGTGATCCAGAAGATATGCAAAAATTAATTATGCTGATCCTTTCCTGGCATAGAATATATCAATGTCAGCACCTTGGGAGACACCTTGGGAACAGTATTTCAGAGACAAATGGTAACCACAGGACAATTTAAACTATCTACATACAGTTAACATCCTACTTTTTCTTTTCTTGGTTTTGTAGAGGTTTACGTATTTTGTAATATGTCATGCATTTTGTCTAGATATGTATTTATTTATTTAAACAAACCTAATCTTCCTGTATTTCTGGACCACACAAACCAATCCTATTTCTTGCTCAGGTTAAATAATTACTTTGCAGTAATAGCATTGTTTGTAAAAGGCAATGTTTGCAGTATCACCTGTCTAACTAAACAGGAAGTTAATTTTCTTTGGTTCCTACCCACTACCTGAGTCAACAGTATCAAACAGGACAAAGATTGTGCCTGTCTGGGTGTGTGTGAGTGTGTGTGAGTGTGTGGGTGTGGATGTGTATAGATAGCTACCGGTATATCAAGCTGCTTTTAAAACCCTCAGTATCATTTTCATTTCAGTGGGTGAAACAACATGTCAAACCAACGAAAGAACAGGGCTGTGATCATTGTCAATTATGAATTCTACAAAACTAAATCCAGTGAGAAACTTCCGTCAAGACCTGGAGCAAAGAAAGAAGCAGACAGGCTTTTTAAAGCCTTATCCAAGTGCAATTATGCTGTGAGGCTGTACTATGACCTGACAGCGGAGGAAATAGAAGGAATTTATGAGAAAGGTGAGCTTCTTGTTTTGCCTCTGTCATGTCTGATCAACCAAAGTGTATCTGGAGGAGGGGAGTAAGGGTGGACGTTTGCGGGTCTGGAGACCAAGTACAGTGGTACCTTGAGTTACAAATTTAATGCATTCCAAGGCATTTGAAAAATGTGTAACTCGAATTTCCCATAGGAATGCATTGAAAACCAATTAATCTGTTCTGGAAAAAATCGTAACTCGAGCCATTATTTTCAATTGCTTTTCATTCGTATTGTGAAAATTTTGTAACTCAAACCATTTGTAACTAGAAGGAACCACTGTATTTTGTGACAAACCAGTTGAAATACCTGTTTCACCTCAGAGAAGGCAAGTTAACTGTCTTCAGTTATCTGAAGAAATGTTACACGTAAAAGAACAAACTTATTCTGAGTTATTGCAAAGGTTAGAACTGCATCAAAGGATGTCAACTGCAGGCAACCAGATTTCTTGATAATTTTTAGAAAGAATTTTCTAATGATAAGAGAAGTGGAATTAGAGGTGGTTGATTAAACTTTCCTGGAGTTGTCTTTCAATTGAGTTTCGGTGGGTATCTCTTTATGTTGTTGTAGCTCATCCTGCATTGCTGATTTTGCATGGATCAGGGGCTGTAGGCTCTCAGCCTTTTATCTGGAGGATGAAAGAAAAAGACAGGTGATAGTAAGTATCTAAAGTAAGCTAAATCTAAAGTGAGCTAAATCAAACAGGGTACACGGAAAGAGCCTCCTCGAAGATTGTGGTATTTCTGAACCACAATCGGGCACACCCTGGGCAACAGCCACCTTGTGCTGGCTGGTCTTCCTCACACTTGGTCAGGCAAAAGGAACTATGGAATGAATTCACCAAAATGTTGCCTTAATTTGACAGTTTCACATCTGACTTAGACACAGAAGAAGCAGCTAAATCAAATTAAACTAAATTAAGGGATTGTCCAGATAGAAATTAGACCTTGTACAGAAAGGCAGCATACCATTTGAGTGGTGATATTGAACTTCTGTATATTCTGTCTCTATAGAATGCCACATGGAACATGGAAGCTATTTTGTAAGCATTATTTCCAGTCATGGACAGGAAGGAAGTATATTTGACTGTGAAGGACAACCAGTTCAGCTGACACGGATTTTCCAGGCATTATCACCTCAAAGATGTCATAATCTGAGGGGAAAACCCAAAATCTTTTTCATACAGGTAAATGTGGAACAGCATACCCCTTCCAAAAGCTTATATTCTCATCTTATAATCACCATTCCCCTCCTCCCCTGCTAGTTTTGCATTGAAATACTTCTGGATTTATAGTCTAATACATATGGAGCAGTGGTTCCTAACCTTTTTTCACTCATGTGCCTCTGGCAGCCCAGTTCCAAAAACTGTATCCCCATTATTAGCATTTTTTTTGTCATTAATATGGTTGCACACAGCATCAGATACACCTTCTCTCCTTTCTCAAAGTAACTGTCATGGTACAACCTGCAGAAGCTACAATGAAGTTTCATCAGCCCTTCTAAGGAAATAGAATGGATTCACTCATGGAAGGCTACAAGGGGTTGTGGGCGCTTGCCAGGAAGCTTTCACATACACGTTCTCCAAATGCCAATCTATAATGTATATCTCCATTGTGTCTCCTTCAACTTCCCTGTGTCTTTGCATAGCTGCAAGTAGATCTCTCTTGTCTGCAGAGCTGTAGAAATCTCTCCATAAATCCAGTTATGCCAACAGATTCTGTTGAACTATATGCCCCCCCCCTCCTCCTCTTCCTTCACACCCCTAAATGTCCTGGTTCATACTCTTGGGGATACATGTACTCCACATTGGAAATAATTGACCTAGAATTTTCCCAACCTTTGGTTTTTGGATGTCAATTCCCATAAGCCTAAGTCAATTCCCCAAAGCTTGGGTCTGCCTTGGGCTTGGGCCCCACTGGGAACCACTGATCTAGAGGGAATCTGGTGGGAAATGGTTAGTGTAAACTGTAGCAATAACGATGGAAAAGTAGTTTTGTTTGGTCTCCTTTGTCTTGTCTTGTTCTGCACTAAGATGGGAAAGCAATCTTGAATGTTTCAGTAATGACCTCAGGCCAGCCAATGTCTGTCGTCTAAGCCATTTCTGAAGGTTGCTATGAAGATCAATTACAATGGTATAAACTGTATTTATCACTTGGAGTGCCTTGCCGATAAAACAGTTTTACCACCAAGCACCAAAATGCCACAGTTCAAGATTCAAAATGCTATTACTACTAGTACTAAACATGTTTACATTTTGTTGCATAAATTAATAAAACATTAATAATGAATGTTAAAACAAACAACAACAATGAAAAGAGCATTTGTAATCCTGCATATGCTATCTGTTCCTTAACTCTAATAAGTTCACTAAAAATGCCATTATGTTCAGTGATGGGTCACAATGTGGACAGGGTGACCTAAATGGCTGCTATTCTCTTGGGTGGTCATCTGGACACAAAGACTTTTCCTAGCTGGAGTATCACTGAGAAGGATCTCTGGGTAAAAGCTTGGAATAATAAACATGCAGGAATATAGTCCTAGAATCCCACTACTAATATATTTATTGCTATTTAAAAGATGCTTACTAGAAGACAGCAGGTAACCAGTTCGATACCTGAATACTAATACTAATTATAAGTCTTTGCCTTCTTTACCTCATTCACTAATTCCTGTAGTAAACATTTTCAACCTCAATGCCAGGTCAAAGCACGTGTAATGTTGACCCTCTCTTTGTCCTTAAGAGATAGGGTTTTAGAAACCTAAAATAAGATATAAGGAGAGAGGCTCAATGTAATGTTAAGGGACTCCAGTGGCTCAAGTGGGTAAGACGCTGACTGGAAGGCAAAAAGTCAGCAGTTCGATACCCGAATACTGCAGGACAGAATGAGCTCCTATCTCTGCCCCAGCTCCTGCCAACCTAGCAGTTCAAAAGCAAGAAATTCCAAGTAGATAAATAGGGACCACTGTGGTGGGAAGGTAAACAGCCTTCCATGCACTCCTATGCCTAGTCATGTGACATTTGTTTGTGATGCTTTGCTGCATTTTGCTATACTATATTTTGCTATACAGTATTGATGTTTTGCTGTATTTTTCTACACTGTATCTTTCTATATCCTGTTAGCCGCCCTGAATCGCTCTGCGAGTAGTGCGGCATACAAATGTGAAAATTAAAATTAAAAAATTAAATATAGCAAGCCCACATCCACTTCACAGGTGTTCATGCTAACCAAATCTTACTTTAATGGTATAATGGGACCCTGTTAGTTTTTCTAACAGCGCTGTCCATATGAAACTTGAGCAACTCAGAGATGCATGAGCACATGAAGGCACTTTTGTCCCATGGCAGCTGAACAAGCTTCATGAAGAGAATTGAAATATTTGTCTCACCAAGTGAAACCTGTATTGAAGAAGGGCTTACTCATCAAGCAGTACCTATTGTTTCTCTTCTGGACTGTATACTTTTGACTCAGATGTCAAAAGACAGCAAAAAGTCTCTCCTTCTGCTCAATTGTCATCAGAGATTAATTTGCCTTCTATGTCAAGAAATTACCCATGTTGGCTTTATGTTCTTATGTAATAACCTCTGTGCTCTCAATCATTCCTCATGTTTGAATGGTGAGTCTATAGGAGTTTCCTCCTCACTAGTTTCAGAGAAAACGACAGATCATAGCAAAGGAGGAAAGGTTTTGTTTTCTTTACCACACAGTGATAAGCCCCTCTTCTTATATGTTATTTTAGGTTTCTAAAACCCTATCTACTAAGGACAAAGAGAGGGCAACATCATACCTGCTTTTTCTCTGGCATTGAGCTGGGAAGTGTTTACTACAGGAATTAGTGAATGAAGTAAACAGGCAAAGGCTTACAATTAGGCACAATAAGTCAGTGGCCTTTACGAGTGTGACAATAGAAAGCCATCTTGCTTTCTTAGAGGACAGACTTGAGCTACACAGTGGCTGATTCACTCCATTTGCTCAAATTACCATATATACTTAAGTAATAGCCGAGTTTTTTAGCCCCCAAAAAGGTAACTCAGCTTATACTCGGGTCAATGACCATGGGGTCCCCAGAACCGTGCCAGATTGAGATGTGCCAACAATTTAATTAATTTTACCATATTTTCATGTATTTTTATTATAGAAACTCATTAGCAGCTGCTGCATTTCCCACCCTCGGCTTATACTCGGGTCGATCTATTTTCCTGAGTTTTCAGGTCAGAATTAGGTGCCTTGGCTTATATTTGGGTCAGCTTATACTTGAATATGTATGGTAAAGTAAGAATAAATTACTTCCCTTGTTGACTTCTGTACATGAAGAAGGGGAGGGTGGAATATGCCACATTCAGAGCATAACGTTACATGGTAAAGGTCACCCTTGCTCGAAAGCCAATCATATCCGACTCTAGGGTTCAGTGCTCATCTCTGTTTCATAGCCGAAGAGCCAGCGCTCTCTGCTTCTGCAGACGTTTCTATGGTCATTGGCAGGCATAACTAGGCACCGGAGTGTACGGAATGCTGTTTACCTTCCCACCAAAGTGGTCCTATTTATCTACGGTACTTGGAATTTCTTGCTTTTGAACAGCTAGGTTGGCAGGAGCTGGGACAGAGATGGGAACTCATCCTGTCCTGCAGTATTCAAGTATTGAACTGCTGACCT
Organism: Furcifer pardalis; assembly: GCA_030440675.1. Taxonomy (NCBI): domain Eukaryota; kingdom Metazoa; phylum Chordata; class Lepidosauria; order Squamata; family Chamaeleonidae; genus Furcifer; species Furcifer pardalis. The sequence goes on along the minus strand of CP126898.1, from coordinate 27,171,989 downwards.
TTTGCCTTCCAGTCAGCATCTTACCCACTTGAGCCACTGGAGTCCCTTAACGTTACATTGAGCCTCTTTTCTTATATGTTATTTTAGGTTTCTAAAACCCTATCTATTAAGGACAAAGAGAGGGTCAACATTACACCTGCCTTGACCTGACATCGAGGTTGAAAATGTTTACTACAGGAATTAGTGAATGAGGTAAACAAGGCAAAGACTTACAATTAGATGGAATGAGTCAGTGGCCTTTAGCAACAAATGCTGAAGTGTGATAATAGAAAGCCATTTTCCTTTCTTAGAGGACAGACTTGAGCTACACAGCTTGTTCTACTCAGTGGATGATTTACTCCAATTGCTCAGATTAAAGTAAGAATAAATTGCATCCCTAGTTGACTTCTGTACATGAAGGAGGGGAGGGTGGAATATGCCATAATCAGAGCATAACGTTACATTGAGCCTCTCTTCTTATATGTTATTTTAGGTTTCTAAAACCCTTACTATTAAGGGCAAAGAGAGGTTCAACATTACACCTGCTTTGATCTGGCATTGAGCTTGGAAGTGTTTACTACAGGAATTAGTGAATGAGGTAAACAAGGCAAAGGCTTACAATTAGGCAGAATGTGTCAGTGGTCTTTAGCAACAAGTGCTTGTTCCACTCAGTGAATGATTTGCCCCAATTGCTTAGGTCAAGGGCACCCAAACTATGGCCCGCTGGCCCAATTAGGCCCCTGCATATCATTAATGCAGCCCACAGTGAGCACCTGGGCTCACTGTGGACCATGCCCCTACCTGCCCCCTAAACCTGACATCAGCAGCGGTGGCAGCAGAAACAGTGACCGCGCTTTGTCCAGGCTGCTCTGAGCGGCCTCTTGCTTGGTCCCATTCCCTCAGGAGCCTTTGCTAAAGCCGATCGCTACTTCAGAGAAATTTTCGGAGCCTCCTGTGTTTCAAAATTTGTGGCACGAAGAGAGGCCCCTGGCGCACTCAGGATGATGTCACCACAGCGTGCCAGGTTGGCCCTTCCAACACTGCGAATTTTGATACACAGGAGGCTCTGAAAATTTCCCCGAAGCAGCGATCGGCTTTAGCAAAGGCTCCTGAGGGGATGGGACTGAGCAAGAGGCTGCTCGGAGCAGCCTGGACAAAGTGTGGTTGCTGCTTCTGCAACCACCACTGCTGACATCAAAACTGTCAGCAGCAGGAGCAGCCCACCTCCAGCCCCCACAGCTATGTGTCGGGGACGGGACTGGCCCGCTAAAAAAAAGTTTTGCCACCACTGGTTTAGATTAAAGTAAGAATAAATTACATCCCTAGTTGACTTCTGTACATGAAAGAGAGGAGCCTGGAATATGCCATATTCAGAGCATAGTGTTAGACTGAGCCCATCTAGCCAAATATTTCTGATACTGATTGATGGAGGTTCCCAGGTTTCTTTCAGGCTTTCTTTCCTAGAGCCACTTGGACATCTGTGATATTCTTTCTCCCATGTACAAATCAAGCTTAAGAAAAAGTTGAATAGAAGCCAGAGGGTTAGTGGCAACCAGATAGGAAAATGATGACAGCCTCTCAGCTTGCCCCTTGTATCCATTCTCCTCTGTGTAAGCCACCCATCATCTTCTTGTGGTAGTGGAGGGACCCTGTCCTGTGGTCTGTGCAGAAATAAAAGTCAACTGTAGGTATAGAATTTTTGGAGGTTTTATTATGGCCATTCAGAATGGAGAAGGTCGAGCTCTCTAAGCTGCATGGGAATAAAAGGGAATTGCATAGCAATAAAAGGGGGTACTCTTCTGTTCTGTAAAGGGTGCCTCTGAAAAATACTACCAGTTCCCTAATGTTTTGTAGCTTCCAATGAGCTTAGAAAGTTCCGCTCCTTCCCTTCCCTATTCTTAGTGGCCATCACTGCAGAGGGAATCTTGATAGGGGACAGGTGTGTATCATGAAACCCCTCTGAGAATTTTACAGTTTTGCTTCTGGAAGGAAAATGTCTTCAGCAAGTTGTACAGCGGCTGGTTTTGGAAGCATGTGGAAAGCCCTTAAATAATAGCTTTCCTACTTGCTCTGTTTTCAAGGCTTGCCGTGGAGAGGACATTGATTATGGTGTGTACCTCCAGACAGACAGCAGTGACCCACAAACTGACTGCTTCTCACATTACCTCTCTATCCCTGAAAATACTGCGGTCATGTTTTCTTGCAGCCCCGGTAAGACAATCTAACAATGGCCAACAACAGGCATATTTACTTTGAACTGAGTTTTGCCAAATAAGACTGAATGGAACGGCTGCCTAAGAATTTATATGGTATAATATATATTATATATATAATGATATGTAGTGCTAGTCCCAAGCAGAGCAGATGCATTCAAAGGAAATCACAGGTAACGTAAGTTACTTTGACTTTAGTCGCACCATTGCTAGTTGGGAATAACATCAGATTTTTTGTTTTGTGCTGTCAAGTAACTACTGAGTTATAGCAACCTGAGCAGAGATTCCAAGGTATGTAAAATGTTCAAGGAATGGTTTACTATTGCTATCCTACAGCGAGTTTCTGTGACTGAGCAGAAATTTGAAACCTGGTTCCTTTAGCTCTCATCCAACACTTTATTCATTAAGCCACACTGGCTGTAAACATCAAATTTAGCCTAATGTTTGCAGTGTTTCCCAAATGCTGGTTTGTGGACTTCAATTCCCAGAAGCCTAAGTCATTTCCTCAAAGCACTGATCAGCCAATGTACTGACTTAGGTTTCTGGGAATTGGAGTCCACTTGTGGGCTGTGTACCCCCTGTTGGGAACCACTGTTTTAAGGCATTAGCGACTGCAGTAGCTCAAGTGGCTAAAATGCTGACTGGAAGGTGAAAGGTCAGCAGTTTGATACCTGAATACTGCAGGACGGAATTAGCTCCTGCCAGCCTAGGAGTTCAAAAGCAAGAAATTACAAGTACAGTAATACACCGGATAACGTTATGACTTGGTCCCACAAGTCATGATGTTATCCAATTTTTAGTGTTGTCCGATGCATGCATCGAACAACGCTAAAAAAAATGCCCTGACTTCACGGACAAACCGCTTTAAAGGCAGGCAGGGAAAGAAAGAGACCACCCTGCCTTTAAAGCCACCCCCCATGCGCAGCAGTCTCTGCAACTGCAGTAGGGTCAGGGAAAGCGCCTTTCCCCTGACCCTACTGCAGTCTCAGAGACTGTCTCTTTCCCTCCCTGTATTTAAACTACAGGGAAGGGGGAAAGAGAGAGACGTGATTGGTTCTCTAGAGAACCAATCACAAATCTCTCTTTCCCCCTCCCTGTAGTTTAAATACAGGGAGGGAAAGGGAGGGAAAGAAAGACAGAAGCAGTTCTCTCTCTCCCTGTAGTTTAAATACAGGGAGGAAAAAAGACGCAATCACATCTTTTTTCCTCCCTGTATTTAAACTACAGGGAGAGAGAGAACTGCTTGTGTCTTTCCCCCTTCCCTGTAGTTTAAATACAGAGAGGGAAATAAAGAGACAAAGAGTCTCTGCGACTGCAGCAGGGTCGGGGGAAAAGGCGGGTGCTTTCCCCCGACCCTATTGCAGTTGCAGACACCGCTGCGGGTGGGGGGTAGATTGGGTAGTTCTACCCAGATCACCCCACACCCGCAGACCATTGCATCGGATAACGCTAAGAATCTTTATCCAGAATCATTATCCGATGCAAGTTTTTTCCAAAAAACTTGCATCGTTATCCGATTCTAGCGTTATCCGATGCAATCGTTATCCAGGGTATTACTGTATATAAATAGGGACCACTTAGATTGCAAGTAGATAAATAGGGACATTACGAGGGGAGGAACATTTACCCTCCTAACTGGATGTTTATACAGTACAGTAGAACCCCGCATAACGAAAAAATTCAGTTCCGCGGAGCTCTTCGGTGTGCAGTTTTCCCGTTATGCGAAGTGAATTGGTGATGCCACACCTAACAGGGGAGAAAGGTCCATTATACAGGGTTTCTTTAAGCGAGGTATACAAAAACCCTGTATAATGAACATTTTTTTTTGTTTTAGCTTTTTAATCTTGATTTTATATTATGTTTTCATTGTGTTTTTAGGTGTTGAGAGTTGTGTTAGCTGCCCTGGGTCTTTTTGAGGAAGGCGCCATAAAAGTTTGTTTAAGTAAATAAATAAATTATCGCAAATAGTGCACTAATGCTTCATTGTATGAATTTTGTTACACAACGTGTTCGTTATATGGGGTTCCACTATATTCAAAAATAGATAATGTCTATGTTTGGTAAATGCTGGAAAATGCTTTCTCCATACTTTGTTAGTATGCAAAACAAATGCTGTTCAACGTTATACTGGGCCAAAACAGAAGTTGGGTGCTTGGGACAGACAATTTGTAGCTTTTATTCAAAAAACAAAATGGCCGTTGGGCTGAGAGTGCTTTAACGAAGGACTACTTACTATTTCCCCTTATGCGTTCACAGGCTATGCTTCTTTCATCAATCGATGGGAATCTATGTTCCTCAGAGCTCTACTAGAATCGCTAGAAGGAGATGAACAGCATCTTGAACTTACCCGCTTAATGACCTGGATTAGTGGGAGAGTTGCCTTCCATTTTCAAGCAAGAGGAGCACATGCAGGTGGCAGAGAGATGCCTTGTTTTGTCACAAATCTGGTGGAAGAAGTTTACCCTTTCTCCTCACCAAGGAGAGAGGCCTCTGGTTGTAGGTGATCACTTTGACTTCGCCATCCTCCAGCATGGAAATGAGGGAAAAGGAAGATAATGGAATGTGTGGCTAAGGTGCATTTCTGCACCGGGAACTATTCCTACGCAACAAAGACTATCTCCACTATGAAAAATATACAGTAATACCTCGGATAATGTTTCCACCAGATAACGCTAAAACCGCATAACGTTAAGCAATCTGGAAAAAAAATTGCACTGCATGACGTTGAAATCCTATGAGATGTATCACATAACATTCGCTGAAGCCTGTGCCAGTTACAATGTATCTCTATGGAGTTTCAAAATTATGCAATTCATCCCATAGGACAGGGATCAGCAAACTTGGCTCTCCAGCTGTTCTTGGACTTCAATTCCCAGAAGCCCTGATCAACAGGTCTATTGACTTGGGCTTCTGGTAATTGAAGTCCAAGAACACCTGGAGAGCCAAGTTTGTTGAACCCTGCCATAGGATTTTAACACTATGCAATGCATGTATCACATAACATTAAAAACCGGGTAACGCTAAGACTCGTGGAACCAAGTTTTGGCGTTATCCGGGGTTCTAATGTATTGATACTACAAACTCAGTAACAACAGCCTGTTTATCCTTCCACTGGACGATAAATGCACAATGCAGCTAATATTTATTTTATTGTATTTATTAGTTACACTTATACCCCGCCCCTGTAGGGAAGAATGAACCCCTACACAAGACAGCTAACAGCATAAAATCCCCCATACAGCAAACAAACTTATTAAAAATACTCCCCAGAAAACTACAATAAAAGCTCACAGTAAAAGAAACCATAAAAATGGGCCAAAATATAGCAGACCAACATCATAAGCCACCTACTTGGAAGAAATATATGCCGGGCCGCAGTCTAATAGCCAGGGATAGGCAAAAGATTTACAAAGACCTCCTCAAAAAGCATAGTCTTCAGATGCTTTTTAAAAGACTGGAGCGAAGAGGCCTGGCGCAACTCAAGTGGAATAGCACTCCACAACACTGAGAAGGCCCTTCTCCTCATCCCCGACTTCCTAGCCAATCTCAGAGACGGCACTTGAAGCTGTGCTGACAAAGAGGAGCGAATGATGGGGGCTACACACCTGAAGGGAAGATATTCCACGAGGTAAGAAAGTCCCAAGCCTTACAGGTTAACACTAACACCTTGTACCTGATGTGGAAAGACATGGGTAGCCAGTGCAGACCTGCCAAGGCTGGGGAGATATGATCAAATTGTCTCAGACCTGTGATCAGCCTGGCTGCTGAATTCTGGACTCAATGAAGTCACGCCTGCCACATGATCACGGAAACATCTGCAGAAGCAGACAGCGCTGGCTCTTTGGCTTTGAAACAGAGATGAACTCTAGAGTTGGATACGACTGGCTTTCGGGCAAGGGTGACCATTACCTTTACTAATAAAGACGTTGAATTTGTATTGCAGTTGAAAGCAATGAAAACAATGATGACATACATTTCCGTCACTTAAAACCTATGATTCAATAAAGGCTTACTTTTAAAATATTTCTCATTCATCTTTATCTTCTGAATTCTGGCCTTCCTTTTCTTCAATTCCACAAAGAATTAAGAGGACACATGTCCTTCCTGTTTTCCCCTCACTGTTTATCAAGAAGCAGTCTGGCCAGGTTACTCTGCTATGGTAATAAAATAGACCATGCTGCCAGTGACTCAGTACTGAGTGTCAGGTGGCAGTTAACTAACCTGACAACCGTAAGGACTAATGGCCTTGGGAGGCAAAGTCCACAGGGAAGGGTGATGGTTCCCAAGTGGATTAAATCCTACTTCAATCTATCTTGATGGAGGGCAACAGCTTCATCAATACTAGCCTGGGGCTGAGGAGGACTTTGCGTGCCGAAAGGGCTCAGGAAGTGACTTGTGAAAATGGATCAGTGGTACAGGTGTCACGCTGAGATGTGGAAGGCTGATGAAAGGCCATGGCATTATATTCACAGGACAGTCTTCATGGCTGTTTGCTATTACGATCGCCAATATTCAGTTTCGGATATGGCAGAAGAAAAGATTTATGAAGAAGAGAACAACTGAGTACACTATATGGTGTTCCACCTTCAGGTGCTGCCTATAAAAGTGTTGCTGAATGGGGCCATTATGCCATAAGTAAGTGGAGGCAGGTTTGTGTCACCCAAGTTTTACTGCCCTGCACTTTACATCCTGACCGTAACACACTTGACAAAGCCTGTCTGAGCTAAGCTAATCAGCTCTCACTAATCAGATCATGCTCCAGGTGGCCTCCTTTAAGCAAACTGATCAAGTTGCCACTGATCTTTTGCTTAAATTAAAAATTATACTTTTAAGGCAGCATTTTTTTTAAAAAAGTGCTGAGATAAAACTACCACTTATAAAGATTGGGGTTGAAGAAGGTGGCACTGGGAGCCAGTGCAGGAAAAATGATTGTGGACACAGTTGACAAACTACTTTAAAATTGTTGTTCTTCCATGAGGTCAAGTCACCTTCAAATTATGATGATCCTATGAATAAATGGCCTCCAAAATGCCCTGTCATTAACAGCCTCACTCAGCTCTTGCCAGCTAAAGACTGCTTCGTACAGTTGTACCTCGCTTAAAGAGCATAATGTGTTCCACAGGATTACTCTTTAAGCGAGTTTGCTCTTTAAGTGAAACACCATTGAAAGTGACCAATTGTGACTTCTGGTGGTGGTGGTGGGGGATTGCAAACCCCGATTTATTTGTCAAGCGAGTTTTTGGTTGGTTTATTTATTAAGCAAAGTGAACATTCAGAGAAAATTTTGCTCTTTAAGCAAGTTGCTATTTAAGCAAGTTGCTCTTTATGCGAGGTTCGACTGTATTTAGTCTTTCACTTTTCTTGATGCCTTCAACTTTTCCTACCATTATTGTCTTTTTTCTCAAGATATGCCCAAAGTACCAAAGACTGAGCTTCATGATTTTTGTTCCTAGAGAAAGTTCCGGCTTGATTTACTGTAGGATTCACGTGTTTATCCTTTTGAGGATTCAAGGCATCTTAGAAGGCGTAGCCCTGGTTTTGAACATTCTCTTATCACCTTTCACCTTCATCAGTAGTTTCTGGCTGAAAATATCCCATTTCAGTCCATTTTACTTCATTCAAACTGAAGAGTTCAGACATTTCACTTCATGCTTTACCATTTCCAGTTTACCTAATTCATAATTTTCACATTCCTTGTTCCTGTACAGCACATGTTAGCCATTAGATGCCCTTTAAACTTTAATCTAGTTCAGTGTTTTCCAGCCCTTGGTTTTTGGCCTTCAGTTCCCAGAAGTCTAAGTCAATCCCCAAAACACTGATCAGCCAATGTAATGACTTAGGCTCCTGGGAATTGATGGACCCCTATTGGGCGTGGGCCCCACACTGGGAATCACTGGGCTAGTTGCATCATTCATGATAGCACTTTACTCTTCTCTAATAGCTGATTGAGTGCCTTCCAACCTGAGAATCTGATCTTCCAGCATTGTATTTTTTCAGTTTTTTATTTTCTTATCATAGGATCACACACACAAATCATTTCAGTACATTTCTCTTAACCATTCTACTTATATATGTTTATATCTTAACTCTTCTCAAATTATTCCCATGAAGATGGCTTTTCTGTTCTTGTAACACAAATACATTAAACACCCTGGTGCAATAACACTATGTCCTTGAATCTACCAGCTGTCTCCTATAAACTTATTTGTTTTGCCAAAAACTCATTACCTCTGGTACAGGTTTGTCTCCTTCATCCCCCCTCCCCAATGTGTATTGCAGAAATGGTTTCCAAATATCCCAGAATCTATTTTGTTTTAAAATCCCTCTTTTGACATTTAGATCCCATGTGAGTTTTTCATTGAGTGCCATATCCCAAATACCAGTATAGCAATTAGTCAAATGTAAATTCAAGACCCACATTGTTGAGGACTGTCTGTCCAAGTAGGGGCACAGCTGGGAGATCTGACGTAAAGGAGGAAATGTAGATTTAGTCATGGCAGGAATCTGATGTTCCAGATTAAGTGCCAGATCCAAAATAAATCCAAATCGGCAACTCCTTCTAAAGACCCCAGAAAAAAATACTACATTGTAGATCTCAAAGTGGACCACAGACAATCCCTGCAACAGCAGAATCCCCTTCTTGTAATAATTCAGTTTCAACATGTTTGCCTATGCTGGTTGGTGATTGTAATAAATAAATACATAAATTCAGTCATTCAACTTGTTTGCCTTTGTCTGTTCTATTAGTCAGGCAGTCATCATGGCACCGGACTGCATCCACTGCAGGAGATGCAAAGGATAGATTTGTGTATCAACATCATATTTATCTTGCACTCCAAATCTCCAGATGATTCTGCCCCCCAACAGCTTTACATAGTTGTTAGACAACATTGGGGAGATGATTGGGCTCTGAAGTGCTCCAGAACACGGTAACCACAGGGATGAAACACCTTCCCCAAGGAAGACCACATTCAGTTTTGGGATGGGCTATTACCCTCTTACGCTGAGGAGCTAATGAACCAAAGGCCCATTCCAGTGTCACTTTGGCAGATTTTACTAGCCGAGATGGGCAATCATGCGAGGAGATAGTGGTTTGCAAAATGCAAATGCCTTGTCAATCAAATTTTACAAGTTGAAACTGACCTCACAAAACAGGATCAGACACACTACATTGTACATCTCAAAAGTTGACCACTATAACCAGGTCCCGTTGGACAGCCTCAACTTTTGATCTGTGTGGCAAAATTCTTGCACATTGGGCAAAAAGGAAGAACCAGGGAATTGCAGACCAATCATCCTGAAATAAATCCCAGGGAAAATTATAGAGCAGATTATAAACCAGTCACTCTGCAAGTACGGTCAAACCTCGCATAAAGAGCGACTCGCTTAAAGAGCAGAATTTTCTCTGAATGTTCGCTTCGCTTAACAAATAAAACCAACCAAAAACTCGCTTAACAAATAAATTGGGGTTCGCAATCCCCCCCCCACAATTAGTCATTTACAATGGTGTTTCGCTTAAAGAACAAACTCGCTTAAAGAGCAATCCTGTAGAATGCATTATGCTCTTTAAGCGAGGCACAACTGTACCCTGAAAACAATGTAATAATAATTAGAAGTCAAGGCGGATTTTTCAGGGACAAATTGTGACAGACTCATCTTCTTTCATTTTCCAAATGGAAAACTTTATGGGTGGGTGGTAGTAATGCCGTAGGTGTAATATATCTTGACTTCAGTAAATCACTCTTCAAATACTTGATAGTCATAAAAGAGGGGCAGGATCTGTTCTTAATTATTCCAGATTGCAGGACATATAAAAATGGGCACAAATTACAAGAAGACAGATATAGGCTGGGTATCATGAAAAACTTCTTAACCATTGGAACAGTACAACAATGGAACCAATTACCTCAGGAGGTGCTGGAGGCATTCAACAGAAAATTGAGCAACCATCTGTCATATCTGCTTTGATTTGGATTCCTGCATTGAGCAGGGGGGTGGACTTGCTGGTCTCATAACCCCCTTTCAATTGAATGATTCTATTAGCAGAAAGGCATTGGGGCAAGAGAAATATTCATATATAGCAAAAGACCTAAAATTATTGGGCAGAAGGACACAACAAAGATACATACTACGTAACTTTAAAGGTTTTAATTTGTACTGTAACAGTTTTTATTTGCAAAATGCCTTGAGTTTGATTTTATCACAGGAATGTAGGCTTTAAGAATCCAAATAATTAAATCAAACATCAGAGTAGCATGGTTCCTCTAAAGGTACAAACTCACTAGATTCTCTTCCTGAATATAATTTTCTAGAGTTCGATAAAATATGTTTCAAGAAACGAAAGACTGATACAGTATATCCATTTATTCAAATTCACTTCATTGAAAAGGTTACAAATAAATTAAACACAAATCTGAACTTTTAGTAGGTCATTTATTTAAAGCTAGTAGAACTAGAAACATACATGTGTGAATTCAGCAGAAGAGGAAATTGACCTAAAGGAAAATGACCTAGAAAGCTATCTAGCAAGAGAACGCTATTCACTTTATTTAACTTGAGATGAAAACAAATGGGTGTACAATATATAAAACAAATAATCACTTATTTAAAATACTACGCTACATGCCTGAAGTAAAGACAACACAGAATTTATTTTAAAAAAATATTTTTTTCATGTTGAATTAAAGAAACAGTGACAAAACTCAGCTACTAATTTTCTAATTTTAATCAGAAATTCTATTGCACTCCAGAAATCAAGAGTCTGCTTATCTAATCTGGAACAGTCCTTTGCTATTTGGGCATTTTAATAGCTAGGGAATGTTACACAGTATTGTAAGTTGGTAAGCTGGATGGCAAATTTTATTTATTTATTTAATATCCTGCCAACAATTAGTGCTATGCATTACTCTGGTATGCTGGCTTCTACAGATAATTAATTAATCCACTCCCCGATTAATGTGAAAGACTAAGTGGTAGAATGATTCTCTTTCACTTCAGGCTGCCAGGGCAGACTGATATAGAGAGAATCTCTTCTGATTCTTTCTTGTGTTTTTTAAAAATCGCCTGCAAATTAAAATAGAATTTAAATGTGCAAATTAAAACAGCAGGCAATGAACTGGACTAGACCCTAACTCCGTCAAATGTTACTTTCTATTTTGAAGTAATATTTTAATACAACAAAAGCGAAGAAAACTTGGCACGCCTGATGTGGTACAGTCTTACTCTACTGTGCCACTGTACTATGTGTGTGCTGTAAGGAGTAGCAGCAGCAAGGTCCCATGTCAGTCTGAAGCAAGGTAGGGGTCTTTGAGGCAACTCAAATGTATATCTAAACAGGTTTGATGGTTGATCTCTCCTCAATTAAGAATTTTGCTTGGAATTCCTGCAGAAGCAAAGATCTCAAGCCAAGCAGCCTACAGAATCAACTTGTCACCTACATCCCAACTAGAAACAAAGCAAGACAATATAAAGTTGTGATATGCACGGGATTAAACAAATTCAAGCCATTAGCTAGAAGAACAGGCAGATCTGTCTTACAGTCTGCTTTGTAGAATTACAGAAAACTTTAGGAATACAGATAAGTGTTCACAATGCAGCACACACACATGCAGGAGTCCGCACACACAACCTGAATTGTATTTTCCGAAGTGCATTTGTGAACAATACTATCAATTTTACTCAAGTGCTTTTTATACCTAAAAAGAGATACCCCAAAACCAGGACTCAGAATTGAACAAACAAGTTTAGATTTGGGCAACAACAATTACATTCTAAGATTCAAAAGGATCTATTTAGTGGTAAAATGGTGAACATACAGTACAAAAAACCAAAGATTTACAGTCTTTTCTTTAATGATCTGAAATGGACATACTACCACATTATTAGTACTTTTAAGTGGATTAGAAGCCACTAATCCTGACACTACAGCTGCACTCTTCCGACATTTTTAAAGAGGTATGGCATCAAAAATTGACAAAGCTGTTAAGATCCTGTCTAAAAAAGCTTGGCACAGAGTGGAGTAGGAAGAGGATTAAAACATCCCAGCCCAACAAGAGGAATTGAGAAAACCCACACCCACACGTGATGCCCCCTTTCCCCACGGCTGCTGACAAACTAGAAACATTAAGAATTCAGTTCTCAATACTGCCCTCGACATATACAAGACATCCAATGGGCATGTTTGGCAAAGCTACACCTCGCCCAGGGCTGCAGATCATAAGGAGAGTTTCTGACTTCAACACCGTGGACAGGGCCATCAGTCATCATTATATCAGCTCCTACTCACTATAAAGATGATGCCACGAATGCGACGCTAGAGTGCTGGTTCAACTGGTGAAAGGCCACCCTACCAGACTCTACAGTAGGCTACCTCTCACATCATTTGGACAGACTGATAGCAAGTACCATTTCTTATTGGTTTTTATGTCACAGCATGGGAGAAAACAATTCAACTTCAAGTAGCTGAAAGGGTTACAAACAGCTGAGGACTTCAAAAGAAAACATTAGTTGTGACCACTACCAAAGTGCATGTGCATAATTATAAAAGCACTTTTGTCCCTCCCTGATTGGGTTGAGGGTTGAACGGGTGAAAGGCAGGGTCCTCAAGCTTCTTCAGATATATTTTTAGAACAAGGCTCTGTTCGGCTCATCACTGCATGGGATTTCTGGGTCCACCTCAGATCTAGCCAAGAAAAAAAAAGATATTTAAATCAATCAGAAAGACTGGAATACTTTATGACACTAACACAAAGAAGCAAAAAGCATTTCAATGTTACATAAGGTTAAAGGTATAAAGTTGTATCAGCAGCAAATGTTTTTCTAACATATTTCATGGGAATTTCCTAAAATGGAACAAGACTAAGTGGGTGTAGAGAGGGTTATATAAGAATACTAACAGTGCCCAATCAGCTCATTTTGAAATTTTCCCACTGCTTCCCTGCTTGGTCCCAGTGGCTAGTCCACGGTGCTTGGAGACTTCTGTTGGGTGTGCGGCACTGATGTCAACACCTGGTTTCCCAGCTCTTGGATATTTCCTGGTTCAGCACTGGAAAACCAGGCGCTGACATCAGCGTTGTGTGCCAATGAAAGTCTCCAAGCACTGTGGATTAGTTGCTGGGACCAAGTGGAGAAGCAGCAGGAAAATTTCAAAATGGACCGATCGTGCTCCGCAAAGGCTTCTGCCATCCTGGGAAGCAGTGGTGCCTGTCCAAAAGTCTTGAAGAAACGCACAATCACCATCAACATGTACGGCTGATGACAGCAGAAATGTAAGTCCAGGAAGAAAACACGCCTCCAGCCCCTGGTGGGAAATGTCAGGGCGGATCTGGCCCCTGGTGGGAAAATGTTGCGAACACCTGCTATAAATTAATGTTCTACTCCTATTTACTTATATTTTATTTGATATTTCATGTTCAAATGTAACATTATTTTTTTCCATTTTGTAGTACAGTAGTTTAAAACATTATACAAAAGAAAAAACCTCTACACGACTTGTGATTTCCCTTACTCCAAGTGAAGTGCGGTTGAGTAGGAAATCTTGTTTCACCAGAATGCTTCTAATTTAAGACTAAACTCCTTCCAAATGACCATACAGATTGCAGTGCCTCAGATAAGGCACACATCCAAAGCAACTATCAGTGCTTTGAAGATGTTTCATCTGCATCAGTGTTTCCCAAACTTTGCCTTTTGGACTTCTATTTCCAGAAGCCTAAGTCAATTCCCAAAAGCACGAATCAGCCAATGTACTGACTTAGGCTTCTGAAAATTGAAGTCCCTCTGTGGGGCCTGGGCCCAACACTGGGAAACACTGATCTACAACTTAACCTGAGGAAGAAGATGCCAAGGCCTAGCAGTGGCTGGAGAACCTTGCCCCCTCTGCTGGGGCCTCAACAACAGCCTGAGGAAGAAGATGTGAAGGCCTAGCAGTGGCTGAGAACATCGCCCCCTCCTCTGGGCCCACAACAATGGCCTGAGGAAGAAGATGCCAAGGCCTAGCAGTGGCTGAGAACATCGCCCCCTCCTCTGGGCCCACAACAACAGCCTGAGGAAGAAGATGCCAAGGTCTAGCAGTGGCTGAGAACATCGCCCCCTCTTCTGGCCCCACAACAATGGCCTGAGGAAGAAGATGCCAAGGCCTAACAGTGGCTGAGAACATCGCCCCCTCCTCTGGGCCCACAACAACGGCCTGAGGAAGAAGATGCCAAGGCCTAGCAGTGGCTGAGAACATCGCCCCCTCCTCTGGGCCCACAACAATGGCCTGAGGAAGAAGATGCCAAGGCCTAGCAGTGGCTGAGAACATTGGCCCCTCCTCTGGGCCCACAACAACGGCCTGAGGAAGAAGATGCCAAGGCCTAGCAGTGGCTGAGAACATCGCCCCCTCTTCTGGGCCCACAACAATGGCCTGAGGAAGAAGGTGCCAAGGCCTAGCAGTGGCTGAGAACATCGGCCCCTCCTCTGGGCCCAGAACAACGGCCTGACGGGAGTTAGTTTGTGTTCTGGTTTGGTTGTTTTATGCATTTGCATTTTATAATTTTTATTGTACTGTTGTTGTTTTGACTGTAAGCCGCCCTGAGTCGCCTCGGCGAGTGGGCGGCAATATAAATCTAAATAAATAAATAAATAAATGGACCAAGACATTCTGGGTCCAAAGCAGTCCAAATCAAAATGGACAACGATGCTTGAGCTTACCTTTTGATCAAGTCGCTGATAGTCACCGGATTTGGGCCTTCGAATTACCTTTGATTTTTTCCCTTCTAGAGCAAAGGCAATAATCTTGCAAGAAAAAGAAGAGATATGCAAATAAATGTCAATAAAAGCTTGTCAAAAGGTGAATTTTATATTGTAATCTGCACAACTGCTTATAACTATTTAAAAAGAAAACACACAGTGTTAAACTACAATACATAAATGGAGAGAGAAATGGGAAGATAAGGCAAAATTTTGAAAACCAGAATTTGAGCCATCAACATTTGGGATTTTGAATGTTAGCCAAAAGAAAATCTTCACTGGAGAAAAACACCATGAAAGAGAAGAGAGTAAGGCAGTGTGGGCAACTTGTGGTCATCCAGATATCGTTGGGACTACACCTCCAATAAGTCAAAGTGGGCACAGACAATGGTGATGGACAAAGGACAATGTGATCCAATATTATCCATGAGATGGTGTGTGTTAGTATGTACATATGCATCTCATGCTGCACACTATACTTAGATACAAAAACATTCCGAGACATTGAAATTAATTAGCAAGTACTCACATGCACTCAACCTGTTGTACTTGAACTACTAATGCACTACACTTACTATCAAATGGACTAACACTAGTGTTAGTCTTAAAAGTCTTAAAAAGTGCTATAGGTGTTAAAAGTTCAGATGCTGTTTTTCTGCATTTAACCTGTATGTGTATGGTACACTTCTGAGATCAGTATACTGCTGAGATGGATATCCAGCTTGTGTATATATTTCATCTCTGCTGTGTCTCTCTCTGTATCCTTGTCCTGATAACTACTAGTGTTCGGACACAGATAAGAGACCACCTAAAAGGCCCCTTCCAACTCAGTTATTCTATGATTCTTCTTCAAGTGCCGTATCCCATGAAGATTGTCCTGGGAACAATAGAATGCAGTGGCCTTCCATTTGCCTTCTGCATTGCAACATGACACCTGCATCACTGATCCAGTTCCGCGAGTCAAGCCCTTTTGGCACACAAAGTCCCCATTGGCCATGAGGCCATGACTGATGAAGCTGCTGCCCTCCGTCAAAATGGATTTAGGTGGAACTCGACAACCACCCTCACCCCCAATCTCAAGCAACTATTGGCAAACAACAGACTACGCAACAGTGAAATGGAGACGGGGAGTAAATCTTGCTACAAACCCAGAGGCCAGCTCTGCCCCCACATTTACTCTGGCAACACTATTACCAGACCCAACAACATTAAGGGCAGTTTTACTTGCTCCTCTGCCAATATGATTTATGCCATCTCTTGCCAACAATGTCCCTCTGCACTCTACATAGGACAATCTCTATGCAAAAGAATTTTCTTGTTCAGTCACATAGCCGAGTCTGATCCTTTGCGACCCCATGGACCACCAAACCCGAGGCACCCCTATTCTCCACCATTCTCCTCAACCCCCTCAACTCTGGGCCCATTGTGTCAACAATACTATCTAGCCATCTCATTCTCTGCCACCCCCTTCTTCTTTTGCCCTCAACTTTTTCCAGCATCAAGGCTTTCTCAAGTGAATCCTCTCTTCTCATTTGATGTCCAAAGTACTTTAGCTTCATCTTCAATATTTGACCTTCCACAGAGCAGCTGGGGTTGATTTCTTTTAAGATCAACTTATTTGTTCTCTTTGCTGTCCAGGGTACTCTTAAAATTCTCCTCCAACACCACATTTCAAAGACGTCTATTCTTCTGTGCTCAGCTTTCCTTATGGTCCACCTCTCACAACCATATATTACTACCGGAATACAATAGATTACTACTGGGAATACCATAGCTTTGACTATGCAGAATTTTGTTTGCAAGGTGATGTCTCTACTTTTAATTATGTTCCCCAGGTTTCTCATAGCTTATCTCCCAAGAATCAGTCACCTTTTTATTTCATGGCTGCAATCACCATCTGCAGTAATCCTGGATGCTAATAATGTAAAGTCTGTCACTGCTTCTACTTCTTCCCCATCTATTTTCCAGGGAGTGATATGGCCTGTTGCATTATCTTGGTTTTCTTGATGTTGAGTCTCAAGTCAGTTTTTGCACTCTCTTCTTTCAATCTAAGTAAGAGCTTCTTTAGGTCTTCTTCACTTGCTGCCATTAGGCTAGTCTCATCTGCATATCTCAAATTGTTAATGGACATAGATCAGACATCTGTAATGGCAACATAAAGAAACCTGTCTCAAATCATTTCAATCTACCTGGGCATTCTGCATGAGATTTGAAAGTTGCCATTCTTGAACAAGAAAAAATTCAGGGCAAGGGATCCAGAGATAAAATATGTGCACATTCTGGACACCCATCTCAATTTCAGAAGTATGGTCAGTGATTCTCATCCATAGCCTCAGGTCACCTCACAGAACAAAGGAAGCACTTGTAGCCTAGGTCACTCATACCAGTCAATTTCCACAACAGCAGTCAGTGAAATGTAAATGCTAGGTCTGAAAGGTAAACTCATTAGTGTAATGCCACAATGATTGATTTGCATCCATCTATTAACCATCTACCACCAGAAATAGACCTGAGTATCAAACAGGGAACTTCCTTTATTACCAGGTATAAAAAGTCACAATGATTTGCAACTGCACCTGTTATACTAACCAACCATTGTGTACCTTTGTATCCACACCACATATATTTAAATTAATGCCATGAAGACTCACTCTTATGTCTAACAAAGTGGATTTCATCCACGAAAGCTAATGTTAAACAGAATAATCTTTAAGGTGCCACAATGTTTTTGTATTTACTGCATGAAGGTTTGAGCACCCATCTCTGTCCCAGCTCTTAGGGACATGAAAGGCGCCTCATTCACACATCCCAAGGACTTTCTCCAGCAAAAATCCTTTCAACCCATAATAATTTCTGACATGAAATAATTATTATTACCTGCTTACCAAAGAATTTTCAAGACATTTCCACTAAGATGGGAGATATATATCAATAGGACAGACATATCTGCATAAATTTGCACAGACACAAAATCAGAAAATATTTTTATAATTTGAACAATGCATCTCACTTGAACGGGGAGGGGGGGGAGTAACATGAAGAATTGTCTTCTCTTTCTGTTGTTAACTGTGAATTGTACCTTCAAAGTCTCTGCAACCCTTCTTTACACTGTTTCGGACTGGGTATCTCTTGAAATAAAGGGCAACTTCAAAATTTGGGCTGCTATTTGGCAGCCCTTCAAATAGAGATTGTTTTCTGTGAAAATGAATGTGTGTCGTGAAGCTACATGTGGACTCTGCTTGATGGTGGAATTACATAACTTTCTTTTTGAAAGAAAAAAAATTACTAAATCCACTTAAGTCCAACAAATTCAATCTCTAGTTAGATAGCCAATTTACTGTTTGCTTCTTCTTCTTCTTTTTGAAAAGTGACCTGCTTGTCACTATATGCAAAAATAAACCCTGAAATTTCTCAAACTGGAGGTCAAAATTTCCTCCATCTATGCTCTAAAAGTTATTGAGGATTGAAATATAAATCATTTCCCAAGGTCATCCTTATAGTTTCATATAAACTCTTCGAGAACTCAACATTCTTAAAAACTATTTGAGTCTTAGAAGAGCTCCATAAAACATTAAACATAGGATAGCTATTCTTCTTTTACCAAATAAAAGGTTTTCAAGGGTACATGAAACATAACTCACTGTATTTCTTGGTGTTCTCTGTGACTCATCTTGTGTAACTACACTTGTAAAAACTTGAAACAAGGGCACAGCCTGAGTCAAACAAACATCTATAAGTTATATGATATACTGTATAATAATTTCCCGCACACGTAGTCTTTGGGAACCAATCAGCAACAAACTACGGTTCTGATACTACAGGATCAGCTTGAACTAGAAAGAGACATAATCACATTTCCTTGATCATTGTTGGAACAGATGGTAAGTCATTAAAGGCCCTGCTTGAAAGCATAGGTTGGAGTAAAAATCCTGCTAAAAAGGGAATCGGTCTCACACAATCTCTTAGAGTTCTAAATTATGGAATTTGGAGAATAAAGAACAGAGTTAGAATTAACCTGATTTCTTAACACAGAAAATATGTTCTCTATCCACCCTATACTTCCATCATTCAGGCAAAATAGGATGAAGCAAGACAACAAGCAAGCTTGAAACCAGATTCTGAAAAGCAAAATACAGAAGTTCTTCCTTAAAAAGGGCTTCCTCTTCTAAAACATATGTGAGAAAATAGCTTTTTTTATCATTACAAAAAAAATGATATAGTAAATGGTAACTGTCAAAACAAGCAATTATACTCACCTTTCGTTTATTGTGGTAGGCAATGTATAATGCAGCAACAACAATAGCTGTAGTTACTAAGTAGGCAAAGAAGTGGCTATTTTCAGATTCATTTTTGGGGACTGGACCAGCTGGGAAGTTATTCGTGTTGTCATTTTCAGCCTGTGAAACCTTAGCAGTCTCTTCTCCCACCTTATCCTCCATTAGTCCATCATCATCCAGATCCTCATCAGGCAGGTTATTTGTGCTGATTTCCTCGGTTGCCTCAGAAATTGGCAGCTGAAAAGATGGCTTTGGAGAAGTATGCAATTGTGCATCTTCAGGCACAGCTGACGAGGTCATAGATTTTTCAGCTAGATGAGGATCTAAATCATGGAGAGAATTTGGAACAGTTGCAAGTTGATGGCTTGGGGGCTTGGTTGAGATGCTCTGAAATAGCCTTGGTGAATGTGTTTCTGAAACAGAATTATTAAGATTGGAGCTGTCTTCTGACTTCAGATGAACAGGATCCACAGATTTTTGATTAGATTGAACATATGGGGACTTGGCTAGTTTATCTGGAGATTGTGAGTCTGGAGATTCCTCAGACTTGGTATTGTGAGGCTTTGATTTGTCAGTTTGCTTCAGGTCATGGTCAGGTACGATTGAAAATGAAACAGAAGGTACTTCTGAAACAAAGACATTTAGAATTACCGGCATTCAATACACTACAGTTCTACTGCCAGGCATTTTCATATTGGATTATTATATACATTTAAATCTAAGCTATGTCTTTTCAAGTCTATAAGAGGGTGTGTATATGCAACCACTTTCCAGTTTGTAATTGTTGGGAAATTTATAATGATTTAAGCAGATATATGGAATTCACTTAATTCTATGTTAGGTACATACTTCAGTAAGAAACCATATTTCTATACTGCATTTTGCCTATTACTTATATAGCCTAAATCTAACCAAGTTTCTACAACATATCTTAAAATTATTTTATTTATAAGCATTTGTCATTTTTCAGCTCAACAAATGTCCCAAAAAAAACAAAACCACAACATTAACAAACTCAAAACCCAGAATATTACTGCTGTCTACATACAGTTTGTGTAACTTGCCACCATTAATGCCATTGCGTCTTGATTGCATAGTGAGACATCCAAACAAGATGTGGCCCACCACCTCATCGATTAGCTAGCATTATCCATGGCAAGTTATGCATACATAAACAGATAAGACTGAAGATGGGCCCTCTCTTTCATCTATACTCATCAGGCTCTTCGTACTGAGCCAAAAACAATTAAACCTTGTGGCATTTGAAAGATTAAGTCTCATTAACATTTGGCCTAACTTTCAAGGACTGCAGTCCATTTCAGTAAGATGCAGAGACTGGCTGCTGCCCAAAAGTATTATGCCAACCAGAACAGACCGGTAGTTACAGCACCACAAGTCTGTTGCTTTTGCAAAATGCGGAAAGACAAATTAGCCAAAATTCTTAATGTGAGGGAAATCACAGAATTAGCCACCAGTAGTACAGTTATCATAAAATACAGTGGTGCCTCGCTTAAAGAGCATAATGCGTTCCACAGGATTGCTCTTTAAGTGAGTTTGCTCTTTAAGCGAAACACCATTGTAAATGACCAATTGTGGGGGGGATGGCGAACCCCGATTTATTTGTTAAGCGAGTTTTTGGTTGGTTTTATTTGATAAGCGAAGCGACCATTCAGAGAAAATTCTGCTCTTTAAGCGAGTTACTCTTTAAGCGAAACACTCTTTATGCGAGGTTTGACTGTACCTCATTCCTGACCATCTATCACAGTCCTCCCAAAGAAAAAGGAGGTTTATCTCCAAGGTCGGTGGAGTGCTCAGCTCAACAGAAAAAAGAAGCACCAACGCCTAGTAAGGAACTTCTCCTTCCCAATTAATTGAACGCCTCCCTCCAAATGGGCCCTCTTAAGTGTGGTTTTTAGACTTCAGTTTGCCTACGTCAATTCCCCAATCAGCCAATGTACCGAGAGGCACCTGGGAACTGAAGTCCCCCTGTGGGGCGTGGGGCCCCACATTAGGAACCATAGACTATGAACTTACTGCCCACTCAGAGAAGGACTAAGAGGCTACATCGCTTCAGTTGTTAAACAACATTTAAAGTAAAGGTTTCCCTTGCTCGAAAGCCAGTCGTATCCGACTCTAGGGTTCAGTGCTCATCTCTGTTTCAAAGCCACTGGCTGCTTCTGCAGACATTTCCGTGGTCATGTGGCAGGCACGACTAGACACCCAGGGAACGCTGTTTACCTTCCCACCGAAGGGGTCCCTATTTATCTACTTGCAAAACACTGATCAGCCAATGTACCGACAGGCACCTGGGAACTGAAGTCCCCCTGTGGGGCGTGGGGCCCCACATTAAGAACCGTAGACCATGAACTTACTGCCCACCCAGAGAAGGACTAAGAGGCTACATCGGTTCAGTTGTTAAACAACATTTAAAGGTAAAGGTTTCCCTTGCTCGAAAGCCAGTCGTATCCGACTCTAGGGTTCAGTGCTCATCTCTGCTTCAAAAGCCGAAGAGCCACCGCTGCCTGCTTCTGCAGACATTTTCCGTGGTCATGTGGCAGGCATGACTGGACACCGGAGCCCAGGGAACGCTGTTACCTTCCCACCGAAGGGGTCCCTATTTATCTACTTGTGTCAGTTTGTGATGCCGACACGACACTCTCTCTCACACACACACCCCAAATACACACAACAACCCATATCAGTTCAAGCCCACACACTGACCTGTAAGAGGAGCCGGAGAAGGCGAGCTCGTGTTCGTTTTATTTTGCGCCAAAACATCGACCGAAGCCAACTGGAAGGCAAGGAAGCACAACCAAGCCGCCGCCGCCATGCCGGCTCGACAAGTTCCTTCCGCTTCCTGAAGACTCCTGACAGGATACGGACATCCGCGATTGTGTTGTCAAAAACGCTCACTTCCGGTCTCGGTTGCTGGGCAGTCCTTCCTCAGCTCTCGCGAGAACTGGAGTTAACGCGTCTGCCGCGTCCAATGAGAGAGAGTGGGTGTGACTTATCTGGCGCGGGGCATGAAAGGGAGGATGATAGAGACTACAACGGTAGAGCGGAACAGCGGAAAGGGGGTTCCGTAGCAAAGTGTCGCTCTAGGCTCGACTTCTCTACAGTGTAATAGAGACAGGGAACGCCCTTCGGCTGTGGTTGGACTGCAATTCCCATCAGCCTTCGCGGGGACGCTGACGTATTTGCATCGACAGCCTGTCAGTTAATAGCGAAGGGAGGATATTTCTATGCAATTTTGGATTTATTATTATTATTATTATTATTATTAAACTTATATGCCGCCCTACTCAGCGAAAACCGACTCAGGGCGGCTCACAACACAATCAAATACAATGCAACAATTCAATAAAACAATAAAATGTCACAACACAATGAAATATCATACATCAATAATTCAAAAAATAGAATATCACAAAATACAGTACAGTAAAATAAAACCCCAATATACGTCATAAAATTACAAAAATATTACAGAACCCATAGGAACATTACACAATCTTACAAAGAAAAAAGTTACAAAAAGGATTGCATTTCTCCTCACCACCTTTTCTTAAGAGAGTTGTTCCTTTCCAGTGGTGGGATGTCAAAAATGTTTACTACCCCACCATGATGTCATCACAGTGTGGGCGGAGCTAACTTCATGATGTCATGGGTGTGGCCAAAGAATAATAAAATAAAATAATAAAAATAAGGACACACACACACACCCCTCAACCCACCCACCCACACAACACAAACCAATGGTGCTTTAGGCTAGCAGCTTCTCTTCCTCCTCCCCGCTTGGGAGGATAGCAAGGTCGGAAGCCATGCATATACACGCCAAGCACTGTAGGCGTGCATGCACACCAAGTGCTTGGAGCACATGCGCAGTGGGGGAAACAGTGAAAAGGTAAGCCCCGAAGGTGGTTCCCCTCCAAAAGCTGCTACCAGTTCTCCAGGACACTGGGAAAAGTTACTTACCAGTTTTCTGGAGAACTGGTGAGAACCTGTTACATCCCATCACTGTTCCTTTCTGATCCTGCATATGTTCTGTGATTAACATACGGACGGCGCAGTAAGGCAAAAACCACATATTGCAGGGGTGCCCAAACTTATTGGGCCGTGGGCCAGTCATGAGGTTCAGGGAGCCCAAACTATGGCCCCGGGGGCCAGTTCCGGCCCCTGACACCAATTCACCCAGCACCCGAAGTCCTGGTCGCTCCTGGAAGCAAAACGTGTTTTACTTCCGCTACCAGGACATGAGGGCTTTGCGGGCCGGATGAATTGGTACCGGGGGGGGCGGCCCCCAGGCCATAGTTTGTGCACCCCTGACATGTTGGGGCAGTTAGCTCCACTCTTAAAACGCAAGGCAATACCGATCAGCACAAAGAAACGCCTCGTGCAAAGCATATTTCATTCCCAACTCATGATACCATGGACACTTACAGCAAAACAAGTTGTTCACCACGGGAATGAGGAAGGCTGCTGGAGTGACTAGAAGTGATAAAATCAGGAATGAGATTATAAGGGAAAGAATTGGAACAGAACCAATCTTGCACTAAATGCAGAAACAATAAATAAATTGGTTTGCCCGTCTGGAAAGAATGTCTTGGGATTCTATACCTTACAAAGCCTATGTGGAAAGAGGAGAAGGACAATGACCCAGAAGAAAGTGGAGAGACAACATGAGGGGTAGGGCCAGGGGGGATTATAAAAACACAAAATAACACTGGTGGAGGCTGCTAGAAGTGCCAGAGCGAGAACCTTGCATCTCCTTCAACACCAGATGGAAAAGAGGAAACAAAGAAGAAATTAATACTGGAGCTTTCTGTGACAAGTTCAGTGATGGGCTGCTCCAAGTTCAGACTGGTTTGCCTGAACCGGTAGCAGCCTCTCCGGCCACCCTCCGGATGTTTTTTCCGGGCAGCCGAAAATGGCTGCTCGGAAGTGGGCATGCATCAAAACTCCATTTGATGAATGCACACTGAAAAATAGAGGTGTGCTTGCATCAAATGACTCAAATCAACAACCCCGAGGGTCCCAAGACTGCGGTGGTTCAAATTCAAACATACAGCTAAAAAAACAAAACCCAACAACAACACTATGAACTAAAGCTCTCTTTATTCCCTTTATCATGGTTTTGACATGATGTGTAGCCTGACCTCCAGATGACAACTTTTCACCTTTAGTGCTGTGACTGAGAGGATGGTTAGGCTGTGCCACTGTTGACTTTTAGCAAGGGTGGACAGATGTTGTAGGACTACAATTCCTGCCCATCCTTTGCCATCTTAGCCAAAGGTGAAGAATACTGGGAGCTGTAATCCATCAATTGTTGCCTAGCACAGTCTTTAAAAATAAATCACTAGAATTCTTCCTCTACATTGAAGGGAAATATAAATGGGACTTAAGGACATGAGCTGTGCCTGTGCCTTTTAAAACCAATCCTTTCTTTAAAATCAGCAGGTTTGTGTGTGCAGGAAAGACTGCTTTTCATCTGGAATTAAAACGTAGACTAGAATTAGCATTTTCTATTATTTTATTTACAGCCGAGCGCTCCAAATGAATTCATCCATGTAGAGATGAGATGCTCAGAACAATACTTTCTTGCAATCATTGCTGATTAAGCTGCCACAGATGGGAAATTAAGGCAGAGCAGGTGAGTCATAGTGAGGAAAGAAATTGACTAGCCAGAGGAAGTTAATTTGGTATTGCTGAGTTTCAGTTTGTGCGGCTCCTGCACATGATACTATAAACTGGGGCATGGCAGATGACTCACCTACATGTTTATGCTGAAATACCACATAACTTTCTTTCCCCTGCTTCCACACCAAGGAAATCCACTAAGACATGTCTTAGGTGAGTAGTCTGCTGTTCTTTCATTTAAAAAAGTGCTTCAAATGACTAAATTCTCTACTACAAACTTCAATTGAGCACAAAAGTGTATCTACACTATAGAGCAAGGGCCCTCAACCTTTTTAAGCTGGGGGCTGGATCATGCCCCCTCAGACTGTTGGCAGGCCAGATAGGTGCTGCCGTCGGCAGCAGCGGTGGTGGTGGTGGAAGTGGGGTGGCTTGGGGTAGTCAGTGGCGGCAGCGGCAGCAGAGGGACCACCCCAAAATTATGTTTTAGTAGCTGGAACCTGTCACGTGCACTGGATAGAATGAGAGATTAGGACCCAGGTAATTCAGGTTTCAGTCTCCTTAGCCATAGCATAAGTCAGGGGTTCCCAACCTTTTCAAGCCAGGGGTCTGGGTCACACTCTAAGTCAACTTTAAAGGCTGGATGGCCATTTTGCCCTGCCTGTGTGTTGGGGGCAACACTTTTGTCCCAACAGCTTCAAAGGGATGGCCATTTTGAATCTTGTATGCCACGGGAGTGGTGGGGCCACATGAAATGGCACCGTGGACTGGATCTGGCCTGCAGGCCCTAGGCCAGAACCCCTGGCTTAAGTCATAATTGCAAACTATAACAAAACTACTGTATACTGGTTGCCACTCCCCATCTGTGGGTGTAATATCCGGGGTCTCAGTTATCTACTGGTCTAAAAATATACAATTTTTAAAATTGCTAAAATACATAATATATATGTATCTCATTAGCACATTACCAGAGCAGGCCACTGAAGGCCACTGTAGTGTAAATTTTACAAGGAATGGAGGCAATCAATCAATCAATCAATCATTATTACAGTCCAAGACCAGCATAGTACGGGGGGGGGGGTTACAATACATATTAAAATCATATTAAAAGTGTTGTGCCAAGGAGCGTGTCTGCTCTGGATTAAGGAGTAATAGATTAATATTACAATCCGGGGCCAGCATTGTACAAGCAAGAGAAAAAGAAAAGCGTAAGTTAAAATGAGGATAAAATACATTTTAAAAGGATTGTGTCTGCTCTGAGTTAAAGGAGTAATAAAGTTAGTATTTAAGATTAATGGTGTTACAGCTACTAAGCCTATTGTGTAGCGCTGGTAGTTTATTTAGCTGAAGGATCTGCCAGGATTGTTCTTCTGAACCTACATGCTACAGCACTGCATCTGGCAGTGTTGCTGGAGGCAGTCATATTGGTAGCTCTCACGTAGAACAAGAGGCATTTTTAACATTTAAATATAAAGTTTGCTTTTGTATGAGGTACACCATGGATTAGGCCTCAGACTGTCCACTCACAATGTGATATTTGTCCCTGTGACCAGCCAGCCATCACAGTGAAGAGTCTCGTTCAGAATAGATAATGAAGTCTTCACCTGGTTGGAAGCATCTATGCACACACACTTCCTTCCCTCCTTCCCCAGAGGCTTAATTTGGTCGGAATAGAAGATCAAAAGAAGAAACAATTAGCAAGTAAAGTTTAATAGTGCTAATTAAATGCATTAAGCATAGCCTGTGCCACTGCATCAGCTGCTTGGGTAGGCAAGCCAAGAGCTCACAAAGTTCACCCCAGTGTACAGAACCAAGCCAGGAGGACATCTGGCATTGCTTCCCCATGGCCTGTCACAAAAGGTAGGTTGAAGGAAGCCTTCATTTAATCTTGCACCATTTGATGGATTTTGCATCCAAGTCCCTCATTAGTTTTTTCTCTATAACCTCCCCTGGGTCCTCATTAAGTGTTTTAGTTAGCGGAGAAAAAGACTGGTTTGAAGAGGCACATAGGAAAGAAAGCAGGATGTGTCTGCGGAATGCAGATTATGATTAGCTATGCATGTAAAGGTGGCTGGAGTAACCCTCATTTCTAAAGGAGGCATAAGACTCAGATGTTATCCACACTCGAGAGAGATTATAATAAGCTCAGAAAGGGGAAAAAAGGGAATTCGCTTGCCACCACAGGTTCTTAATAAGATGTCCAGTGGATCCCTAAATGGGAGCAATAATAGCTTTAGGAACTGAATAAATAAGCTGTTTATTGTAGGGAGGAAAAGAAAAGCAAAACATAAGAAATAAATTATGACATTTGATAAGAGTGAAAATGAAGAGCAACAAAATGCAACTCAGGTGTGTCTATCCTTTTGACATCCCATTCCCTTGCCCATTCCTTTGTTTTCAGATCACTCCACTTCTCTTTCTGACGCTGCTTATGGCAAAATAAAAGATCTTCTTCCGTGTCTAAGCCAGACGTGAAACTGCCAAAACCAAGGCGTATTCTGGTGAGCTCGTTCTGCAGTCCCTTTTGCTTGACCTAGTGTGAGAAAGATTAGCCGGCAACATGAGGTCGCCATCACTAGGGTACGCCCAACTGTGGTTCAAAAATACTACAATCTTCGAGGTTCTTTTTGTGCACCCCAAAATAAAAGATATAAAGATAAGAAATAAACCCAAGAACATAAGATATTGGTCATACCAATAGCAGGGGGTATACATTACCCCCCGTGGCCTGCATAGCTGATTAGAAGTTTTAGAACAGCCTTGTACAACATGGTGCCCTATCTCTTTCATATTACAACAGCTTTTAGTTCTATCTAGCATGCCCAATAGAGACACAGTACAAAAATGTTCTCATTTGTTCTAGCTTCAGCTGCTACCAGTTTTCAAGGCCTGTCCCCCACTGCTGCTGACGTTGAGACAAGCTCCTAGTGTGTGCTGCATCTGACCAAGGAAAGCACTTTCAGCCATGACATCAGAACTCTGTTCCAGCTCTTTCCCCCACTGTGGAAACAATGAAATAGTTCTTCTCTGGATCACACCTTGTTTGCCTTGGGAGTCTTACAAATAGGAGCAGGATCTGAAGGATTGTGAACAGAGCCACAGCACCCAAATTTAGAAGCCTGGCCAATTAGCTTAATTCTGCCAACCTAGCGGTTAGAAAGCAAGACATTGCAAGTAGATAAATAGGGACCACTTCGGTGGGAAGGTAAACAGCGTTCTGTGTGCTCCGGAGTCTAGTGGATGATCCTGAAGGTTGTTACTTAATAATGAAGTCATATGGGTCATAATTGTGTAGTTTACACCATCATATAGGATCTAAGTTTTAAGTGGTGTCACACTGCCTCGTTAGAAGGTTAATCCATCAACTGTCAAAAACGAGAGTGCAAAATTTGGTTCCAGGACTGGTAAAATTGAACCTAACAACCTCCTTATATAGTCTTTATTAGTAACAATTATTAAGAGAACTTGTCGTTGTTTTTTTTACTTGTGTTCCACTCAGCAAGGTACTGATAGACTAGAAATTTGGATTCTTTTGCTTCCTTTCCTCATGAAAAAAATTAGTGGTACCTCGCAAGATTTTAATCAGTTTCACAGGGCTCACTGTTGTAGAAAAAAATCGCTATACTGTACGATGCATACCACCCTAATGGCAGAAAGTGAGGAGGACCTAAAGAAGCTCCTGATTAGGTTGAAAGAAGAAAGTGAAAAAGCTGGCTTGAGACTCAATATCAAGAAAACCAAGATAATGGCAACAGGCCCTATCAGTCTCTGGAAAATAGATGGGGAAGAAGTAGAAGCAGTGACAAATTTTACTTTCTTAGGATCAAAACTCACTGCAGATGGTGATTGCAGCCATGAAATAAAAAGGCGACTGATTCTTGGGAGGCAAGCGATGAGAAACCTGGGGAACATAGTGAAAAGTAGAGACATCACATTGCAAACAAAAATTCGCATAGTCAAAGCAATGGTATTCCCTGTGGCAATGTATGGTTGTGAGAGCTGGACCATTAGGAAAGCTGAGTGCAGAAGAATAGATGCCTTTGAGATGTGGTGTTGGAGGAGAGTTTTGAGAGTCCCCTGGACAGCGAGGAGAACAAATAGGTCAATCTTAGAAGAATTCAACCCTGACTGCTCCTTAGAAGGTCAAATAATAAAGATGAAGCTAAAGTACTTTGGACATCAAATGAGAAGCGAAGATTCACTTGAGAAAGCCTTGATGCTTGGAAGGGTCGAGGGCAAAAGAAGGGGACGGCCCAAGATGAGATGGCTAGATGGTATTGTAGAGACAATGGGCACAGAGCTGAGCGAGTTGAGGGGGATGGTGAAAGACAGGAGTGCCTGGCGGACAGTGGTCCATGGGGTTGCAGAGGGTCGGAATCGACTGTGCAACTGAACAACAACAAAACGATGCATGCGTCATATAGCGATTTTCCCTATGGGATGCATTGTACAACGAATATCTATGAGGAAAATCGTACAACAAAAATTCGTTGTACGATTTTCCCCATAGAAATGCATTGCATTGTATAACAATTTTAGTTGTTATACGGGACACAATGTTTTTTTAAATCCTCGTTGTTGTACGCTTTAATTGCTTTACGAGGCATTTGTTTTACGGTGTTCTACTGTATTAGAGATGTACTATGATTGGCTGTCTAGGAGCAAGGATCTTATATTTAGAGGTAGAGTACAGTGACTCTGTTGATCAGGTTGCTTTTGCCAAGGCTGTGCTGGCAGAGAATCCAAATTGCCAGAGGCTCTCTGAAAAATAGAAGAAAAGGAGGAGGAAGAAAAAAATACATACTCCCAAACATCCCAACAGATGTTTTATTTGGTATGGGAAAATGCAGTGTAAAACAAAGGAATATTCTCTTGCTGAAGCTCAACATCTGTTTGAAGTTATCTGGCCCTGGGTCAGACTTTAATTACTCTGACAGGTTGCTTCATGCCCTTAATTTTCCATGAAATCTGAGTCAAGAAGCTGCTTGTCTGCTGGCATCTCTTGGGGTTCTCAGTGAGGTTGCATATAGTCCAGGTGCTCCTTGTCAAATGTCCAGTGTTTTCTTGAAACAGGACTATTTAGATTCCCAGAGAAAAAGACCTTTGTCGACCTGTTGGCAACATGAATAGAATTCGATGTAATGGAGCCTGATTAGAATTGGGGACCTTTTTATTAGAGCCTGATAGAAATTATTCCTTCTAAAGTTTCAATCTTTTCTTAAACTCGAAATAGAAACTTCAGTTTATTTGTCTTCTGCTTCTATTCATCTTATTTTTTCCTTCACTAGAGATCAAATTACCAATATGTATAGCTATTACAGAGCTCAGCGAGTCGAGGAGGATGGTGGAGGACAGAAGTGTCTGGCGGACAGTGGTCCATGGGGTCGCAGAGGATTGGAATTGACTGTGCGACTGAACAACAAATAGCTATTACGTTTTTCTGTTTCTTCCATCTGTTCACTTCTGATGCAATATATGACTAATATTGGCACACAGGTGTGGTCCTCTCTGCCTCCTCCCCCATCCTTGCTTTCCTTTCTCCGTTTTTACGAAAAATATTTTTGGTCCCAATGTCAGGTTATGGGTTTGCTCCCCTTATTTTACATAAGCGTTCATCTTTCGTCACCTCTGATTTTCCATCTTCCTCTCCCTCAGTTCTTCACAATCCATTGCACAGGTTCAATCAAGAGTATTTTCAGATCCATTTCCCAAGTATATTACCAGTGTTCTCAGCTTTCTTGTTTGAGCATGTGTGGACCAGATGAATGCCTAGTCAAAGACAGCTGGGAGCCTCACATTAAACCATTCTGACTTTGCTGAAAGAATGCAAGTTCAACATTAATATCTCCTATCCTACTCTAGTTCTGCATCTGCCCCGCTTATTACTAAGTAAGACATCCACTTGGCCTTCTTCCACAGGATGGTTGTACTCCAATATAGGCAAGTGCTTTCACTTCATATATATATTTGGTAAGCACAAGAACTATGCAACTGCCTTGTCCACCAAATTCCATATATACCCAGGGCAATTCTCACTCCAGTGTGGGCATATTCTTTGCAGGAAATTAATGAAGAGGACCCTAGGAAGGCTGTGTGGTACAAATTATAGGTCAGTGATTTAAGTACCTGCCTGCAGTACCAGAGATGGAAGTTTAATTCCCCATTGCCCTTGACATAGGCTGGACTTGATGATCCACCAAATTCCGTTCATCTCTGCAGTTCCGAGATTATTATTAAAGCTCTGTCCTATAGTACGTTCAGTTCACAGATATTCCTGTTACAGGGCCCGGTATTGCGGAAAACAGCTTCTTCTACTACTTCTTAGCACCTGAGGAATGCACAATTAATTCTGCATATTGAGAAATGTATTGTGCCCCAAATCCTCTTATATAAGTTATATCTGTCAGAGGATGAAAACATCAGACAGGAGGAAACTTTCAGTATTTAAACATTTTCCAATTCTCTCTTGCAGTTTATCTGATTTACAACATCAGTTTTATCATACAGAAGCCATGGAACTGAAAGAGGGAAGTCTTGAATTACAAAAATAATCTTCTCTTGGCTAGAACAATCTAGAAAACTGGAATGGAGGCCTAGATACATGCTGAAATCCGTTATCAAACAACTTCACTGAATTCTATCTAATGAGAAGCCTTTCGAATTTAATTTATTCCTACGCTGCCTTTCTACCACAAAGGGACACATGGTAGTTCATAATTAAAATGCAAGTAAAATTAAAAAGGACAATAAATATACAATTGAAACCAATTAAACATAGGATAACATAAAATTGATAATACAAACTCAAAAGCAAACTTTCAAAAAAAAATTAGAAGTTCATTGTGGAGAAAATTGTTTTGATGCCCAATGTAATCACTGAAAATTTTTTGGATGCCGGAAGGGCAAGGGGGAGGAGCTTGCCCTCCCCTCCCAAGAGAGGCCATTTTACAATGTGGGACCAGCTACAGAGAGGACTCTTTCCCGCCATAGCACTATAGATACTAAAAATTGAAGGAGATACAGTCCTTCAGATAGGCTAGATTCAGGCCAGAGAGCTTTATAGTAATAACTCGCACTCTGAGTTGGACCTGGAGATGGGACAGCCAACAAAGCTGTTGTAACAGTGGTATTATATCCTCCCCAGTCAGTAGACTAGCTGCAGACATAACTGGCACACAAACTCCTGGCCACTGCTGAAATCTCAGCATCTAGAACAGCGGTGGCGAACCTATGGCATGCATGCCAGAGGTGTCACTCAGAGCTCTCTCTGTGGGCACCTGTGCGGTCACCCCAGCACAGAGTTCGCCCGGCACTTCTGCCCAGCAGCCCAATGGGAGTGCTTCCTTCCTCCCCCCAGTTCACCCCGTCCCTCTGCCCAGCAGTCCAAT
Source organism: Furcifer pardalis (assembly GCA_030440675.1). Classification (NCBI taxonomy): domain Eukaryota; kingdom Metazoa; phylum Chordata; class Lepidosauria; order Squamata; family Chamaeleonidae; genus Furcifer; species Furcifer pardalis. Next base: position 27,139,772 of record CP126898.1, on the reverse strand, counting down.
GGGAGCATTTCCGCCCTCCCCTGTTGCTGCATTGGTGCTTTGTGATAAATAAATGGGTTTGGCGTTGCAGTTTTGACACTTGGTCTCTAAAAAAGTTCGCCATCACTGATCTAGGCTCAGGAATGAACCCAGGAGTAGATTCAAATTGTGATCTTCAGTTGCCAGGTGCAGTGCTACCAGCACAGGCTGGATCTCTATTTTCTGATCAGCATTTAATATAATAACTGAGTTGGAATGGGCCTACGAGGAAATTTTGTCCAACGCTCTGCTCAATGTAGGAATCCAAATCAAAGCAGATCTGACAGATGGTTTTCAAGTATCTTTTAAATGCTTCCAGTGTTGGAGCACCCGCTGCTTCTCAAGGTACAGTAATACCTTGGATAATGTTTGCACCAGATAATGCTAAAACCACAAAACGTTAAGCAATCTGGAAAAATTGCATTGCATAATGTTGAAATCCTATGGGATGTATCGCACGTTCACTGAAGCCTGTGCCAGTTACAATGTATAGCTATGGAATTTTAACATTATGCGATTCATCCCATAGGATTTTAACGTTAAAATTCAGATAACGCTAAGACTCGTGGAACCAAGTTTTAGTGTTATCCAGGGGTTCTACTGTAGTTGGTTCGCTGTCATACTGAACTAAGTGTTCTGGAGGACTTCCCTGGAGGACCTCCGGTGCAGGGTGGAACTTGCATCAGCCCCTGAGCAGAACCAGAAAGTAGCATACGGCTGCTGTCTAGCCACCGAAGAGCGGGCGAGAAGAGAGGGAAAGGTTCCAAAATGTAACAATTATGCTTCTAAAAAGTTTGCGCTGCCCTGGGAAGTGATGGATCCTGTGCAGAAACCCAGAAAAACAGCACAATTCCTGCCACCGCTGTGGTAAATGACTTGTGAAAAAAAATATTTTTTTTTTGCTTTTTTCTGAGCTCAGGAAAGCTTTTTAATTTTTTAAATGCATTCCTATGGAAACTCTGGGTTTGACATAAAAAAAGACATACAAATAACATTATGGAACAAGGGAAAATTGTACGTCGAGGTTTTACTGTACTGCTTTAGAATAGGAACAGCTTCCTGGATTTAGGTGTGAAAGAGTTGGGTGTCATCTGCAAACTGCAGTTAACCTCTTCTAGCCACTTTCATGTGTGTGCAAAATTGCATGAGGGTCAAAATGGCACCTTGAAAGACACCACAGGCTAATGACCAAGATGTTAAACTGAAGTCCTCCTACGCCAATTTAACAGATTGTCTCCTCCAGGAAGGACCAAAGTCAACAGTGTCTCCAACTCTAATTCCACAGAAGCAGCCCAGAAAGATACCATGGTCAACAGCAGCTAAGGTAACTGAGACAACCAATGCACCAGAACCAACAGGGGCACACTCCCCCATCCAGTTTCCAGCACAGGTCATCCAACAAGGTGACCAAAGCCATCTTCCATCTCACAACTAGAACTGAATCTGTATTATTTTGGGCAAATAAGCATTCCAGATAATCCATATTATCCTGGAATTGAATCCCACATAACACTCAAATGTATCAGTGATCCGTTTTCAAGTGCTTTGAATAAATAAATGCTTGGCAATTGTTTTTATTTGTTTAGGTTGGCTTTTAAAAACAAATTCAAATAACAAAGATTGAGCTATATTTAAAATATCCAAATGTAATTTAGGATACTGTACTATTAATTCAGGATCTGGATCACAGAAGAATTAGGACTCTCCAGTTTGAAAAAAAGTTATATATTTAACATACTTTAAAAAGTAAAACAACAATTGCATGAACATTAGTGTCATACATAAATACTTCATGCTGGAATCCCATTGTGTAACACAGATGGACAACATGGTACATTTAGATAAGCACATCTGATGTGTGCAGTGATACATTACAACCCATGTATGATCTTGTTTACCATGCAAGTTGATGATGCCACCATTAACAGGATTTTATCGTGAATTAATTATCTTATCCCTCCCCTTCAAGGTTTCAAAACTCTCTAGGGATTTCTTTCAAGGTAGAGAAGCCTTTGAGGACCTTGGACCAGAAGGGAGAGCCTTTAATGTCTTAAAACTGCCACTGATGGAACTCATCTCAAAAAACCCCAAAGCTTTCCAAGTCTTATTACAATATCATTTATTTAATATTTAGCTACAGCCTACCTATGGCAGCATACGATTATATGGTCTAAGCTTGCTGTGCCAGATAGATATTACTGGAACATCACTGTTTTCAGTATTCTGTTAGGGGCTTAGCCTCATTGTCTTCACCAATAAAACATCATCTCATGCAAACATGTGTAGTTCTGTTCATACTAGCTCAAATCTAGTTATAATTTCTTAGCTAGTCCGTCAATGCTTCCTGGTGATTACAAAAATCTATAGTTCCTCATAACAAAACCTTGAGAAGGGTCAGCCTAAATGCTTGAAAACATGCTTAGCTACTGCACCAACTCCAACTCCTGTTTCTTTTACTATTCATAACTTTGAAAAAGAAACACAATCAATGATGGTGCAAAGCACTATGTAAGTTGGAATGAGAGGTAACCTAACTTTTGCTCAGAAAAATTGTATCCTGCAAATATTCTTTGCAAGGTCACCAACACAGAAAGTGAGAACAAAAAAAATTATAATGAAGAGATAAGAAGTAAAGCACCAACAATAAATTAAGGCAACACTAAATTGTGTAAAAAGGATATAAGATAGAAAGTCTTGTTAGTTCATTTCATTTTCTCATTGAATACTCTTACACAGGAAGTAAAGAAGGAGATTTATTTTCCGTTAGAACAACAGATGATCCCCCAGGTTCCCTCCCCACCCCCCTACTTCTTGCTACACAAAATAACTCTGTAAGGAAATAGGATAGATTGTCCTGCTATTTTTCCTGGATGATCATTCCAAAGTACAGGAAAAGTATCTGGGGCTATCCAAGGCTAGGCAGATCTGAATTGGACAGTGAGGCACTATATTTGTGTCTTCTGGTAAATGATGTAAATTCTTTACAAAAACTGTGGAACTGCAGGCTGGCTGGGTAAGGAGCATAAAATAAAATACTGTCTTGCCAAAGGGATGGGGAACAAAAATGTTAACAATATAATAAAACATGCAAAAACCATTGCAAGATGATCCATCTATACAAGTCTACATGCCCAATGGACACTGACCGGAACACGAGAGTTGCTTGGGTTTTGCTTACAAAAATTGTGGATTTTTTTTATTTTATTTTTTTAAAAAATAAAAATGGTCTTTAGACAGACTACTGAAAACAACTCTGAGAGTAGAGCACTTTCTTCCTCAAGAGTCACTTTACGGAAGAGTTCAGAAAGGGTCAAATATTGACCAATAAATGGCTTGTCTGCTGTAATCTCAATTGTGGCTCAACAGGAAGGTAGGATAGATTATTCCTTATTCAGCTGGTTTGGTTACCAAGGAGAGCGGCTGGGCCTGTAACATAGCCAAGGCAGCCTGAGGTGACGAAATCGCTGCAAAGGAAGGCGGCGAGGTCAGAAGAGCTGTGGAAGGCATGGAGGTGAATGGGAGGACCCTGGAGAGGAGTGATGGTTGGCTAGTTACGCTGGAAGAGGAGGCAGACTTGCTTGATAGGAAAGAAGCCGAGTGCAGGGACAGCTGGGCCCTGGCTTCAGGCTTGGTCGTTAGAGAGAGGGGTTGTGCTTGTTCAGAATGGGTGGCAGCTGGAGCTGCTGGCGAGGCCAAGGCTGCGGAAGGGGTGGCTGGAGAATCCAACATGCTGCCATGAGAGGACGCAGGGCTATCGCAGGATTTCTCAGCTGGCAAGTATGGCACACAAGGCTTTTTATTCTTCGAGGCCACAGAATCTATGGGTGTCAAAAGAAAACATGGGAAATTATGTATTAACACATTGCCTTTTCATTCTGGACCACAGCCTCAGAATAGTTTCTTCAGTAACCTTAGATCTCCACAATAGTTCCATGGAAATAGATTACAATGTCCTTTTTCATTCCAAACTCTCCACTCCATGTAGCACATCCTTGGATGCCCTATTTTCAACCAGGTAATAAAAGTATGAAGACGATAAGGAACATGCTCTCTCCAAAGCTGTTCAAGAATGTTTTTGTTGAGGATGAAGGACCCAATGGCAGCTGTCTACATTCTATACCAGTGGTTCCCAACATGGCCCACTGGGAGACTTCACTTCCCAGAAGCCTTAGTAAGTACATTGTATTGAAGTTCAAAAAGCAAGGGCTGGGAACTACAGTTCTATACAGAGAAACCAATGACAAAGATAGCTGACATTTTTTCATCACACCTGATGAAAGATGACTTGTGGGAGGAGAGTACAGGATGCGTAACAACAGACAACAATGTTCTTTCAAGAGTGGGAAATGGCTGAGATGGGGAGCACAGAGGGAACGGCTGGGGACTGTTACCACAGAGCCCTGCAATCCACTAGCTAAGGTGCTTGTTCACTGTCTAAAACTGGGCTCTACATCAGTTTGCTTCTCTGATTTTCATTGTTAGCATTTTTACTATTTCTGTGTGTGACAGGAAATGCTTTTTCCTACAGATTTTCTCTGTGGCAGAAATTATTTACACTTCTGATTTCAGCAGGATGTGGAGAGCACTGACGGAGAAGAAAATTGTACAAACCCTTGTCTAGCCACTTCCCTTCACAGACAGGAGAAATTTAATTGCTATCATACCCATGAGAAGACAATGCATGATACTTACTCCCAGTTTCCTGAATTTGTTGCTGAGGTTGTTTCTCTCTTTTTCTTTTCTTTTTCTTACCCTAAAAAGACAAACACACACACAACAGCAAGAAGATAATAAAAAATGAGATATCACCACAGAACAATTTGCTACAATAATGAGACAATAACAAGGCTTTTTAGGTAAGCCAACATTTACATAAACCTCACTAATTCAATGGGTCCATTTTTGCTAGTAGCTAAGAAACTATTTAAGGTCTTTAGTTTAGCCATAAATGTGTCTGGAAAGTATATTCATATGCCACCTTTCCCCAGCATATGTGTGCCTCCAAAAGATCATTAGATTTCAACAATCCAAATTTTAGGATTTTTTAATGTTTCTTCTATTAATCAAATTTCCAAGTCAAAACAAATGAAAAGCTGCATGCAGATGCATTTCAACTGAAGTATCCTATCTGACAAAGTGGCCAAAATCCTCTTGTGCAAGTTATGCCTGCATAAGGGTAATGAAACTACCTAGCAAGCAGGACTCAGTAACCCACTCAATTTATCCATGCTATTACTCTTAGTCAAATTAGCCACCTAGCCCTACCTCTCATTATCTCTCTGCATTTCTACTGTCCACATTCTTTTTTCCCACCATCAACAGTTTAGATCTTCACAAAATCTCACTCAGAAAGCGTAGGTATGTGTAGTAAAACTTTGCATAAAGAGCGCCTCGCTTAAAGAGTAACTCGCTTAAAGAGCAGAATTTTCTCTGAATGTTTGCTTTACTAAAAAAACAACAACCAAAAACTCACTTAACAAATAAATCAGGGTTCGCAATCCCCACCACCACCAGAAGTCACAATTGGTCACTGACAATGGTGTTTCGCTTGAAGAGCAAACTCAATTAAAGAGCAATCCTGTGGAACACATTATGCTCTTTAAGCGAGGTACAACTGTAGTTGCAAAATACCTGGTTACTTAATTTGTACAATGTATTCTGAATTCCCGGATAGAATTCCCAAAGCGAGGCAAATCTAGATTATTTTAATTTTTTGGCACAAACGACAGATGCTACACTTCTGACTTACATAGTTATCTCGCGCAGACCAGGTAGGATAGAGCTGAGAATGAAGTTGCCGTTCCTTCCGGGCTAGTTCATAGTATTTAGCTTGCTCCTCTCGGGATAATGAATGCCACTAAAGCAGAGGTAACAATATTTTAGACTAAATTATATAATGACATTTGAGATATCACCTCCTTCTCTAAACACGAGTGTTGATTGTGTTATCTTCTGTATAGCTTACACCTCTATTTTCAATACAGGCTTGAGAATAATATTGTGGTTGCAACCAAACTAGATGTTTGCAGCTAAAGAACTGGTTGCTTCTTTCAAATCAATATTCAGAAGCCAGATTATAACAAAACCTATTCTCTTTCACTCCAACCTTCTTCTAGTCTCCAAAGGGTCTGTAAATCACAATGCTGTGGCAGTAGCAGAATCCATAACTGGCAAAAACTGCTTGTTTACACAACTTCCAAAGGAACAAGGAACCGTTAGAAGCCATTTGCCCCAAAACATAGCTTTCAAAACCTTCTATCCACATTCTTCCTGCCAATGATTACAAAGCTCCCAATACTCTTTGTCCCTGTATTCAGTTCCCTGTTCTCTTTAGGGTTTCCTATTTTCAGCGCTCTATTTCCCCAGGCTCATCAGACCCCTGCCTGCTTTGAACCACTATATTATCTACTCAGAACACACATTGTCAGTACTGCAATGTTTATTTAGCATCTAGATCAGTGGTTCCCAACGTGGGGCACATGCCCCACAAAGGGGCTTAAATTCCCAGAAGCCTAAGTCAGTACATTGGATGGTTAGTGCTTTGGGAAACTGACTCACCTTCACCCACAATACTGCCAGGTTCTGCGCCGCAGCGTGCAAGATCAGAAAAACAATCCTGGCAGGCCCTTCAGCTAAATAAACCATTCTATTTCCGTAGCTATGAACAAACTCTACACAGAGACTAGCAGGTTAAGTGCTCGTGATTGCAGCGGGATGAAAAGCCAACGATTAATTTCATACCCTTCTTCCCAGGATCTGGTTGATAGCAGCACTCTCCTTCAGCGTACATTCTGCCACCACTTTGGCCCGCATCTCCTTCATGTACAACATGAATGCATTCAGCGGTTTTTTAATATGGGGTTTCTTCTCCTCCTCCTTCTTGACAATAACGGGTGTTTTTCTGGAATAGTCATATCTTTCATTATAGTCCCATAGTTCTGATCATAATCACAGGATCTTTCCTACCAATAGTGTATAGGCAACAGAGAACAAGATGCCTAGAGTGAAGAATTATTCTTAACACTTGTCAAGTGTTTCTTTTCGAGGTAAATACTGCAGTTATTTTCCATTTCACATTGTATATTTAAGACAGAACACACATTAACACAAAGATGACATTGAAAATAGCATCCCTGTGGCAAGTCTCTAACGTACTGTTTTAATATTCAGAATATCCTTTATGGTAGTTGGATGGGAAATAGCAATGCTGCTTAATGGTTACAGGTATATGGTGTTTGAATATATTTTAAAATTTAGCAGCTGGGAGAGAGTACATGTATAACTTGCCAAAAAGATGCAGTTTTCTGCAATAACTAGTTCGTGCATATACTGTTCTGTAACATATGCTGCAAAAACTAAGCTGGTGTTATCCTGTGCTATATAAATTTTGTTGTTCAGTTGCACAGTCGATTCTGACCCTCTGCGACCCCATGGACCATTGCCCGCCAGGCACTTCTGTTCTCCACCATTACAAGTGTAGAAAAGGTTTTCAGTATTTGTACATGATGTAGAGAAGTGTTTCCCAACTTTTGGGTTTTGGACTTTAATTTCCAGAAGCCTAAAGTGCTGAACAGCCAATGTATTGCCTTACGCTTCTGGGAATGGAAGTCCCCCTGTGGAGCATGGGCCCCAGGTTGGGAACCACTGATATAGAGGAAAATAGGTTTTTATGTCAGAAATGCCAAGTTTTCCCCAACTGGGTTACTTTTACAGTACACCATATTATGAGACATGGCAAGGCGGGGTTGTAATGAGTTTATGAGAAAAGGAAGAAAATTAATATAAAATTTATTGAGAAACAGTAAGTTTATTACACTGACTGCAACTTTTCCGCCCTCTAGAGTAAAACTACCAGGCAGTACCTGGCTAACCTAATACTTACGAGCTCCCTTCAGGACTCAGACTGTGCTGCGTAGGCTCTTGTTTGACAATGGGTGACACTATGGTAGGGTGTGGGATTCCTGAGGGATGAAGTCCATGAGCAGAAGGAGGAACCATGTGAGGAGAAAACCTGCTAGACATCAAGCTGAATATAATTACAAGTGAGGTGCTGAAAACAAATGTCTATAATAGTCTTCCAGGCCCTACACATCACTCAGCTATTTTCTCGTATCTTTTGTCCAAACTGTTTCCTTTTCCTCCTTTTTCATGGCACCTTACCAGAATCTCCAGAAAACAGTGACACAGATGATCCAGGGTCAACGAAAGAGACCCCAAGCAAACATGAACCTTACTAATGAACTAAGCTACACAGAGCTACAAAGGAAAAACAATTTCCCCAGCTGTATATGCCTTGTTTTTGCTTTTACATTGCAGCAACTCAAATTTTTCAAAATTCTTGCTATAAAAAATGTGTTTCTATTCATAAGCAGAACTCCGCCACTGCCAGTCCAAAGCCTGGATTTGGGAGAGGAGAAGGGTTGTCCGTTAACACCCTGGTCCTGTAAAGCTTTATTGCTGAAGAAACTAGGACTCATGTTGTGTGGCGGAGACATGCAGCATGAGAAAGAACAACATCAACTACTACACCATTCATAAGCAGAAATATTTATTATTTTTCCTTTCCAGGCTTTGGTGACTTATAGATGACAATTATATGCAATTCTCAACCTGCCATTAATATTAAACTGTCAATGGACAATCTATGGAATGGAAAGTGTTTCTTTTTAATTACAGTATGTTGGTGTTTTGTTTTGGTTTTTTTTTTTTTTTGCTGGTATGTGATGAGTTCATAATGTAACAGACAACACATTCAATTGAGAAAACTGAAAATGTACAAACTTCTGTTTAAGAAACAAATAACACACCGTGTTATTTGTTTCTTAAACAGAACTATTGGTTACCACACAGCAACTATAGTTATTTCCTCGTTTAGCTTTTAAAAGGAAGCCACCACGCTTGAATGATATCCACACTGCAAGATGCAGTTTTGATACAATCTATCTGCTGCTTGTTCAATTACAATTTAGCTATCTGAGAAAAGAAATATTTATTATGGATTCCCTTTTTAGTTGAGAAAGTCATTTAGGCAGGCAAGATGGGAACACTGTTACTATCATTTTGGCAACTAAATAAAAACTTCTGTTGGTTTGTCATTATTTTTCTGACTTAGAACAGTTTTAAAAAAGAGAATAGGTGCTGTAAGTTACATATTTCATATCAACAAGAGTCAATGAAAGCCTTCTCTAATGTATAATGTGAACAATAATTCTAACTTCATCTATATCCTTTGTTTTATATCATTTATCCTGCACATGAAGCAAATCTTTATTTAGGCTATACTATTAGTATGTTTACCAAATGCTCCTCAGTTGAAAAAATCTTTCACATAGGAAACTGGATGTCAGGGAAAGGGGGTTAGGCTTACTCTATCTACATAACTCTACCCCACTTTCTATCAGTACACATCTGCACATGGTACTGCAACTGTTGCGGTACATGCCAGTTGCAGGTTTAGCGTCTTTGTGAGGTCACAGACTCCCAATGGAACCCACCTGGACATTGATGCATTCATAGCCAAGGCAGGATATGGATGTCTGAACCCACCTGGAGGAATGGAATACACTGGCTGTCCTTGCCTAAAATGGTAAAGATAAAAAGAATAGACAGAACAGATTGACCTTTGATAGTCAGTGCCAGCATTACTAAAATATTTCATATCCAAAATTAAGTGATCATTTGATTGCCAGTGAATATAAGTATCCATTCAATCAATACTCACATGCTAGCTACACAGATTTTACTCATCTATTTATAATCCACAGAATATAGATGAAATCTACTGCCATGTACAGAATTTACTTACTAAGCATCACTACTTCTTTTAAAAAATATGTAAATTCTGTCTGTAAATATTGCAGGCAATTCTTTACCCTGGAAAGAATATATTGCGTACCTGTAACCAAAGTTCTCTAAGAGATCATCTGTGAATTCACCCAAATGGGTTACAACCTACATAGAATAGTTGTGGGAATGTTTCAAACCTGAGTAGCTTTTTTTTTGGAAGGACACTGCTCCATGCTATCTGCACACAACTAGACTAAATCCTATATGATTTAGGACCATGCTAGGTGTTGAGTGCCATTTCCTGAGAAATCAGACCAGGAGCACCCATCTGATGAAGCTATGGGTGGCCATGGCTAAAGATGTAAAAAAAATCTATGATAAGAGGAAGAGCTTTTCAGCAGTGGCCCCCGTGTTTTGGAACAAGTTATCAACCGAAATAAGAATGGCACCTGCTTGACTGGCTTTCCAGAAAATGTTTTTGCTTATACAGGTGTTTTCAACTTAGATCTCTCTGAGCACATCATTCCTGATTATTATGAGCTGTCGGATTCATTTTAACTCGATATTTTTAACTTGAATTTAATTGGTTTAATGGGAATTTTGGCATCATCTTGGTTTCTATACTACTTTTTTGGTTTATATTGTTCGTTCCTGTTTTACACTGTACCTTTGTATGTTATATTGGTAACATGTTGTTTTGCTTAATTTTGAGTTTTGTTATATTGTTGTTTTGGATGTTGTTAGCTACCCAGAAAAGTGTTTTACACTAACTGGGATGAGATGCAAGTATATATATACATGCACACAGGCTGCCCTAATGGCAACCCCTAAGTTCCCAACTACCAGCCAGCTATACACTGTCACAGTTCCAGGTTTAGGACCCACTCATCCACACACTATCCCCTTTCTTATATAGACCCGTGATGGCAAACCTTGGCACTCTAGATGTTCTTGGACTTCAATTCCCAGAAGCCCCCGTGAATTTACACGAATGGGTTTACTGCGATTCATCCAGCCAACGCCGCTCCTGGCAGCAGAAGTAAAATGCGCCTGTATGGGCACGTATTACTTCTGCGTCCAGGAGCGACAAGGGTGGTGTGGACCGAATGAATTGCAGTAAACCCATTCGTGTGGATTCACGGGCGCTTCTGGGAAATGAAATCCAAGAACATCTGGAGTGCCAAGGTTCGCCATCATGGCTATAGACCCTGATTGGAACGGTTTCATTCCCAGCACTCCCAGTCTATCCTGACTGACCAAGCACAAGGGAATCTAAAAACAAAAATCCACAAGGCTCGGCACTTAAGAGTTAGTGTGCCAACCCTAGCATGTTAGATGTAGATCTACTTCACAGGGTGGTTTCAAAGCCCACCCTGAAAATTTGTGAAGAAAATCTTTGGAGATAACCTTTTGTACACAACTGTTAACTCCTTGAGGAAAATATGGGATGAAGATAGTCAAAATTGAAGAACAAGGGATTCCTCGTATACTGAGGAAACAACTTTTACAGGAAAAGGAATGCAACAAAGGAGGAAACAAAGTAAGGATTCTTACTGTGGTACAAGCCACCCCAAGGGATGAGGAATTTGTCCAATGGCACCAGGTGATAACGGGTAATAGGGAGACAGTTCTGATGGATGAGGTGGTCGTGGAATTCCTTGTGACAAAAAATATACACAAAATAAAATGGTTAATATGCATTTATAGCCCAAATTTTAGTTCCTAAAAGGAATCCTGTTATCTTCTTAATTATAAAAATATAAACATGCACCATTTCCCCAAATTTCACAATACAGTAATACCTCAGATAACACTAAGACTTGGTTCCACAAGTCTTGGTGTTATCCGATTTTTAGTGTTATCCGATGCATGTTAAAATCCTATGGGATGGATCGGATAACGTTAAAGCTCCATAGAGATACATTGTAACCGCACAGGCTTTAGCGGTTGTTATCTGATCCATCCCATAGGACCTTAACGTTATTCAATCCAATTCTCCTCCCCAGATTACTTAACATTATGCGATTTTAGCATTATCCGAGCTAAACGTTATCCGAGGTATTACTGTATACTTTTTGGTGGAACTGCTTTCATGGGCCTTTTGACGTTGTTCTCCCTCACTTCATGTTCTACCTATTTATGTTTTTTCTGGCAAAGTATGACATAGTACACAGGTTTGGGGGGGGAAGAGGTATAATTTATAAAAGCTCACCTGTCTTTGGGTCAATCTCTGGGGAGAGGTGAGATGGTGGGGAACCTGGAGAGAAATGGTCATTGCTGTAGGTGATGAGTGGTGTCAGTGGGTGCATATGATGCGGGTGTTGTACCACAGGAACCTTGTTTGACTGAAAGATAAAGATCAGGATATTTTTGCATTTTAATGTAACATGCGCTCAGAGAGACAGATAGGAAATCTCCTGAGGAAATACAACAGTACTATGATAAAAAAGCGGGGGGGGGGGGATCAATATGGTTAAATTTCATACTTTTTTAAAAAAAGCAATACCTATCTTTTACTCACTCGAGTAATGCTTTTACTACTGGCAAAATCATCTAATTTTGACATACCTTTTTGAAATTCTTTGGCTTTCAACACCCTGAATAACTGTCTTTTAACAGTCTCACTGCTGACTCCAGATTACCACAGAATCATAGACTCGTTGAGTTGGAAGGGCCCTTTGAGGCAATCTATTTCAACTCCTGCACAATGCAGAAATCCAAATCAAAGCAATTTGACAGATGGTTGTCCTTAAATGCCAGTGTTGGAGCGCTCACTACCTCTCAAGGTAGTTGGTTCCACTGTTGTATTGCTTTAATCATTTCATTTTCCTGAAATTCAGCCTATATCTAGCTTCCTGTAGTTTCAGCCCTTTATTATGCACCCTGGGATGATTGAGAAAAAACCCCTCCCTTCCTCTTTATGGCTATCTTTCAGGTATTTGAAGAGAGCTATTGTATCCCCTCTCAGTCTCCTTTTCTCAAGACTAAACATGCTGAGTTTGTTTGCATCTTTCTTAAAGTGCAGTGCACAGAATTAGACATACTCTAGATGCAGTCTAACTAGTGCTGAATAGAGGGGGACTAGTACCTTACGGGTTTTAGAGACTATACTGTTAATGCAGCCTCAAACAGTATTGGCCTTTTTTGAAGCCACAGCATACTGTAGAGTCATATTTAGCCTGTGATCTACAACAATTCCAAGATCCTCCTCGCCTGTAGTATTACTGAGCCAGGTTATCTCCCATCTTCTAATGGTACATGTGGTTTTTGTTCCCTAGGGTGAAATTTTGCACTTATCATTGTTAAATTTCATTCTGTTAGTTTCAGCCCAGTGTTCTAGCCTATGAAGATCTTTTTGAATTCTGCTCCTGTCTTCCAAGATATTAGCTATTCTATCCAGTTTTGTGTCATCGGCAAATTTGATGAGAATTCCCTCCACTCCCTCATCTAAGTCATTTATGAAAATGTGGAAGAGCATAGGGCCCAGGACCAAGCCTTGTGGTACTCCACTTGTTACCCAATCCCAAACTTAATAAGAACTCTCCGAGTACAATTCTGTAACCAACTCTAGATCCACCTGACACTTGGGCAATCCAGGCCACACTCAGTTAGTTTGCTTATCAGAATATCATGGGGCACTTTGTCAAAGGCTTTGCTGAAGTCAAGATATAGTACATCAATAGCATTCCCACTGTCCGCCATGGAAGTTACCCGGTCGAAAAATAAAATCCGAATAGTTTGGCAGGATTTCTTTTTGACAAATCCGTCTTGGCTTCTAGTTTTTACTGCATTGTTTCCTAATTGTTTGCAGAGTGACCACTTTATAATCTGCTCCAGAATTTTCCCTGCGATTGATGACATGCTTCTGTAGTTCCCGGGTTCTTCCTTTTTGAAGATGGGGACATTTGCCCTCTTCTAGTTATCTGGCACTTCACCCGTCCTCCATGATTTCAAGAAAATGATAGTGGTTCAGCCAGTTCCTTCAACATCCTTGGATGCAGTTTATCTAGTCCTGGGGATATGAACTCATTCGAGGTATAAGGTATTTCTTGTTACTCCCATATTATCAGTGGTAAAATATTCACATTTCATACTCAGCCCTATACTGTACTCTATACTAAAATACTATATATACGTTATATCCTCTGAAAATATTATTGGCTTAGTTTTTATTTTTATTTGATTAAATTATTGACCAACAGTAGTAAACCCTTTCTCAATGCAACTGCTTTGCAAAGTGTAGATCACACTACTAGCAAACAATTTTGCAGTGACATTGGGTTTAACCAGTATAAACAAGAAGATGATTGCTGTGAAAATCAGGAGGATTGGCTTCGAGACAACTGGAAGTGCTCTTTACACTTGTCTCAATTGTCTATTCAAGCAAGAGCTCCCAATGTATTTTCTAGGGGCTGTATTCGCTCAGTGGTTAAGAAGCTCGCCTTGTTAGCTGGAAGGCCGGCAATTCAGCAGTTCGAGACCCGGGTGCTGCATGACAGTTTGAGCACCCATCTCTGTCCCACCTCCTGCCAACCTAGCAGTTCGAAAGCAAGAATTTGCAAGTAGATAAATAGGGACCACTTCAGTGGGAAAAGATCTTGGGGACATGAAAGGCACCTCATTCAGGTGTCCCCCGAGTGGTGTCTCCAGCAAAAAATCTTTTCAACCCAGAATAATTTCTGACACAAAATTATTATTATTATTGTTGTTGTTGTTGTTGTTGTTGTTGCTGCTGCTGCTGCTGCTGCTGCTGATTGTTGTTGTTGTTGCTGTTGTTGTTGTTATGTTTCTTCCCCACTCATTTATGAAGCCTTAAGTTGATACTGAAAGACTGAGATGCAGATATTTTAGACCCATCTGCTAGACTTCAAGGTTGGGAATTAACTGCTTCAGCTTTCATTTGTTATTTTTTGAATTATCCTCATTCTATCTCAAAGAAAACTCTTTTAGAGCAACTGTAATAGTTATCAAAATTAGTATTCCAGTGAAGGACATACATGTGTTCAGAGTCGTAGATGTTTCTATCTGCCACAGCAATAGCAAAAGAAAAAAGCCAAAGTATCATAATATCTAAAATATTTATTTCATCATGAGTTTCTGTGGGTTACAATCCACTTCTTCAGACAGCATAATTATTATGAGAGTTAAGTTAGTATTCTGTGATGACATTACAAGTAGCTGCATTAAAACCTTTCTCCTTTCATCCCAAAGCTTTCAAACAGATCATTCGTAACTCAGAAAAGTTGTAAGTGAGAAAGAATTATTTTTTAAAAAATCTCCCTTTGTAGGTGATGTCAGAATAGGATTTCAGCCAAAAGATTACAGTGAATAATTCTGAAACTTTAGCCAAGTAAATTTCTGCAATATCTTTTCTAGGTTTTTCATTTCTTGAATTAGTATTGCTTGGTTATACTAGTTAGCAATTTACTTTTAAATTGCTCTTCCACAGATTTGTAACAATCCTTCTCATTTCCCCTGAAAGAATAAGGTGCTGTATCAAGTGCTTTCTTAACTTCAATACAGTATCCTAATCATCTATGCAACCTTTTCCCACATTACTGATGCCTAAATAACCAGAAACGTCTGGAGACTGAGACAGTGCTGTCTCTTTGGCTGTAAATGGAGATGAACACAGAACCCTAAAGTTGGATACAACTGGATTTCAAGTAAGGGAAACCTTTACCTTTAATAACCTTAATTAATCTTGTAAGCCTCTTTCAGATTTTCAATGATGTTTTATTTTTAATTTCAGCAATGTCTCAACATATTTCCATAGCTTGTTCAAATTCTATACTGTATAAAAGCCTCAACAGCTAGTACAGTATTCTATTTAATATTTACATATGTGCATGCAGCCTAGCTGCAGAAGCTGCTGTGGTAATTTGACCAGATGCCAGATGCTTCAAACCTTGCACACAATCAGTACCTCATTAGATAGCTTGGCAACTTGTACAGTTGGGACTTCTACACACACAAAAATGCTGAACCAGCCAATAATTCAAAAAGAACATCTGTAGAAATACTAGTTTGTAAAATTTGGATAAATCCAAACCAAAGATACTTACTAAGTGTGCAGGAGAAGGAGATCTTGCATCCTTTAGTGTAGCCCCACCTGGTACATCAAGAAGTGGCCACTTCACCTGCAGATACTAAAACAAATTGAGATAGATGAGATGAAACCACAGAAGTAAAATAATGGCATGCAACTAATTTTACAATGGCCCAACATAGTAGCCATTAATAACTTTTAGCATGAATCAGATAGAAAGCCTGATTCATTAATAAAAACCCTCTTCTTATGAAATACCTTCAGTCCATACCTTGGGCAACAAAGATGGTTTAGTAATCACTAGAAAGCTTATGATTGGCTTCCAGACTGCCTTACTAACATAATTATTATATATTAACATAATTATTATATATAAGTATACAATTGTAACTCTCTCCTTCCAGTAGCCACTCTGAAAGAGGCCAGGTCAAATACTCGTAGGAGATCCTTTTTCGTGGTGGTTCCTTCCCATCGAAATCCCCTGGGCCTCTCTTAAAAGTTTTAAAAACACAGTTGAAAACCTGTTTAGAGACAAATATGGATTCTCTCCATAGACAGTGGAGAAGTTTGGGGTGAATTTTGGTTATGTTAAGTTTACATTAGTGTTTATTTCAATCAGGATCCTGAATTTGATTTTGGCCATCAGAAATATAGATTTATATATGCAGTAATTAGATATTTATTAATTTTAGCATAGCTTCCTCACAACTTCTGTCCCTCCAAACAACCAGCCTCCACAGATCATCTTAGAACTATGGAAGGCGAGCAAGAAACTACCAGATAAATGGGCAGAACCACACAACTCTCTACTGCCTGGCCAAGAACAACCATGGAAAGCTTTAAAAAGACTGTGTGCTGGGGTAGGAAGATCAAGAGCTAATCTGAGAAAGTGAGGTTTCCCTGTAGATGACAGCCTGTGTGAATGCGGAAAAGTACCAACTATCTCCCATAGGATACAATGCACACAATGCCCCTCAACATGCACTGAAGAGGACCTTATGTTGGCAAGAGGAAATGCTATTGATTGGGCAGATATCATCTAGCCCTGTTTAATTCTATTTTGCTTTTTGATGTGTTAATTTTAGCTTTGTATGTTATTATATGCTGGTGGTGCCTCTGACATGATTAAAGAAACGTTATTCTTATTTGAATGTTGTGTTTGTTCTTTCTTTCAGCTCTCATATCAATTTTTTTTATAATTCAGTTCTAAATCTGCAAATCTACTTCAAGTCTCAATTGAGAAAACTCATCTTACTTTTAATGTATACTATACTGTGACCTAACAATGATCAGATTTCACAACTAAAACTCATTAATTTTGCACTCGTTTTACATGCAACCTAAATACAGAATCAGATTCTTTTTTCTGAAAGTTTTCTAGCATTATTATATAAACTCAGATTGGATTGTATTATTGGACTCATATTTAATGTTCTCAAAATACAGATGTTTTGTATTGTGTTTTAGCAGAGGTATAAAATCAGTTCATGCCATTATAGCTAGATGCAATGCTCCCTGTGAAATGCTAGAGGTTTGGGAATGTAGACTGGATGAGTTGCAGCTGTGCAATGGAATTTCCCTAGCATACAAATCTTCATGATGTAAAACAGCTGGAAGGAAATCCAGCATGCTCTACTTAGGGATAGAACAACCAATAATTTAAACGGAAGATTAACCCTTCAACTTAAAACAAACCTTCACATTTCCTCCAACATGTATTCCAACTATCTACTTCAGGTAGAAAATGCTGCAAAAACACCAATCTCTTCCAATAAATATTCTGAACATTTAAACTAGCATCTTCTAAACAGATTCAATTGGCATTCAAAAAACAATATCAGGGTATAAGTGAAAAGGAGACTTATTTCATCAAATGAGTTGCCTTTCCCCTGCCTATTCCCAGGGTTCAAACCAAGTAAATATCTTCCTAATTCCACTGATTTCTACACAGATAGTATTTTAGCTATAACATTTGCAAATTATACTGATGTAATTATTTTCCATTTCTGTTATAAGAATTAAGAACTCTCAGTATAGTAGCAAATTGTAAATGGATTTTAACTATGGTAGCTATCATCAATTGCTATGCAAGTCTTAGACAGACTTGCCAAAAATGACGGCAAACTGCCACATATGTAGTCATGAAAACAGTTTTTGCATTTTGCTGGTCATCTGTCAAGCACCTAACACACACATGAGTCTATAATCAACTGTGCAATCCAAGTGTGTCTTGTCTGTGCAACATACAGTTGGCAAGATCACACTCACTGCTTGCATAACCTCTGGTTTATGCTTTGTAATACCAACAGGATTTTCACCAGTGTGTGTATATATCATCTCCTAATAACAAGTCAGTTTAAGATGTCCAAACACATTGAGAATCTTGTTGGTTAGAAGTTAATAGTCCATATGGTTTTGTTTGTGTATCGGGACAAAGGCAGGAAAATGATAGATGCAATGAAGTAATGGTGATTTATCAGAATAAATATAAATTTATATTTATTCTTAATATCAGGGGTGCCGAAACTACAGTCCGTGGGGCAGAACCGGCCTCTGATGTCAATTCATCTTGCTCATGCTGCTCTTGTCCCTCCTGGAAGCAGAAGTAAAATGTGCCCATCCGGCATCGGGGGCCGGATCCAGCCCAAGGGCCGTAGTTAAGATACCCCTGGTTTAAGCAGAGAAAATGGCAGCCTATAATCTATCTCACTCTGTTGCAAAATGATTGCAAGGTGTGTTTTACTTCTGCTTCCGGTGGGAGGAACCATGTGACCAGCCTGTGGCATAAAAAGTTTGAGCACCCCTGCTTTATATGAATAAAGACCTAGCAGGCCAACCCATAAGCTTCTAAAATTAGGAAGCCAGGCACAAGGCATGTATACAGCTTAAGGTCTTTCTTTCTTGAATCAGCATAGAGCACAGATAAAAAATGGAAACCTTAATTTCTTATAAGCTGAAATACAAAATGATAATATGCTCCTAACAAGAACTAAGGTACAGTATACTTCAATTTATTGTACTCTATTTATTCCTTATACAGTCAAACCTCGCATAAAGAGCACCTCGCTTAAAGAGTAGAATTTTCTCTGAATGTTCACTTCGCTTAACAAATAAAACCAACCAAAAACTCGCCTAACAAATAAATTGGGGTTTGCAATCCCCCCCCCATTGGTCATTTACAATGGTGTTTCGCTTAAAGAGCAAACTCGCTTAAAGAGCAATCCTGTGGAACGCATTATGCTCTTTAAGCGAGGTACAACTGTACTATTAACTTACTTTACCTGGAATAAATTGTGGGATTTACCCTGAAAGAGGTGAAACAAAGGTGTAATGTTCCAGACTGGAGCAGCAAAGGCTGCAACTTCCCAGAAATAAAATGCTGATAAAAGTTTGAACAGGGATTGCTTATACCTCAGAGGTAAAGGAATCATTGCCAAATATTTGATACTCAGAAGAGGGGATCTGAAAGGTTACTTAATGGTTAAAAGAAGCAGTAGCACAAATGCCCTGGATTCAGAATAGGGGTTCTCACCCTATGGCCCACAAGCCAAACCTGGCCCACAGCACCACTTCATGTGGCCGCCACAAGAAGCAGAAGTGTTTAAGACAGCTGTAAATGCACCAGCGGCTGTCGTAAATGTGTTTACCCGTGGATGTGTTTTATGGCAGCGTTTATGGCAGGGAAATCACCAATCCGGCCCTCTCATCTGTCTGCGGCTTGAAAATGTTGAGAACCCTTGATTTAGAATGTCAAAGGCAAATGTTACTATGTGCAATCAGGTACCAGCCTCCTTTAGATGAATTTGTATGTAATTTGGACATATTTGGTTCTAGGTGAAGCAAAGCTAGAAATCAGTTTATATGAAGAACATAAATCAAGTTGGATTTTACACAATTTTTTTCCCCAAAAAGGCAAACGTTAAAAGCTAACTGTAACAGGATGCCATTAAACTTGACAGAACACAATTATTGGCTGGTTGTTTAAGTATCTGGCTGCAGAATCAGAAGTTGTGAGTGCGATGCCTCCACTCTTCCATGTGGCCTTGGGCAATCTGTACAGTCCTAGAGTACTCATAAGGAAAGGTGAATCATTAATCATTTCTGCGCATTCTCTATTTAGAAAATCCTAGAAAGGGTCACCATGAGTCAGAACTGACTTGATAGTGGGAAATAATAAATGTATAAATATAAATATGAACAACAACAACCCCTCCATGGAACAGTACCTCAAGGTGGAGGAGCTTGTGTGTTCTAAGGATGCTAGAAGCCATGCTGAACAGGTGCAGGGCTTTGCTGAAGAACTAGACTAAATCTGTTCCACAACACATTTAATATGCTGAGAACTCATAATACTAATCCCATGCTGACTCAGATGTCGCCCGGATTAACAAAGGTCGCATTGGATGCTATGGCTCCTGGTCATCCAAAGAAAAATGAGCTATAGGGCTCAAGTCCTTTTTCTAGGCAACCAGGGCATGGAGTTGATGACTGACTGGAAGACAATAAAACCCCATGAAGAATCTGGATAAGGGAAGAAAACTATCTGATTATAAAATGTGGATTTCAAAAACGTATGTACCAAATTTGGAAAGAAAACCACCCAGACCTGGAAGTTGACTAGCAAAGAGTCATTAGTCCTTGCTAGTCAACTTCCAAGTCTGGGTGGTTTATTACAAAGCATAAACCAGAGATGTGTTATCTTGAAACATACGTTCTTCACTTATGTTGAATTACAAGAGATTGTAAACAGATCAGTGCAAAATCCAGACTCAAGTATAACTTATAAGGCAACTAGTTTACAAATAGAGAAACAAGTAGTGGAGGAAAGAGAGGAG
This sequence comes from Furcifer pardalis, assembly GCA_030440675.1. NCBI lineage: Eukaryota > Metazoa > Chordata > Lepidosauria > Squamata > Chamaeleonidae > Furcifer > Furcifer pardalis. The sequence continues at coordinate 27,119,084 of CP126898.1, read as the reverse complement.
GCCAATAGGGCTACTGAGAAATAAGAAGCCACAGCTGGGGGAAAATACTTGAAGAATCAATGGTCAGTGATGAATTAGTTGAGAAGATTAAAGTTCAAATAAAAATGGGAGAAAGAATCTGTTTGCCAAAACTAAACCAAGTTAGTAAGGAAAATTTGGCTAAAATATTGAAGAAAGTGAATGCATTTGTCCAGATTATTCCAACAGAAACATTAGCTCAAACAAATCAGCTATTTTATGCAGCAGCATAAATTACTACCAAAGAAATGGTCTTGAAAGTCTAAAAAAATCAAGGGATTAAGGAAGGAAAACCAAAAATGGTTTGGAGTTGAAAATTAAAAATATTCAATCGGATTTGAGTAATCTGAAGAATTTGAGACAAGGAAACCTAAAAGATAGGAAGATAAAAAGCAGCCTGATACAAGGTATGACTTGAGCAACAAGGGAATTGCAGTTAAAACTGAAACGTTGAAACAAAGAGTTGTGGCCATTGCTGAAAAGTTCAAGTGATATGATAATTGAATAGTGTGGTTTCAGCAAAATTCAGTTTCAAGTTAACCAACATTATTTTTACAAACAATTTGTTGCCTGTAGAGATGAAAGGGTGCTACAAATACTCAAGAGGAACCAAAGATCAACTATTGAGAAATCAGACTTAAAGAATTCAAAGAAAAGGCAAACAAATTTGTTTATGCTTAGCCTTAGATCAATGCTGGCGAACCGATGGCACACATGACAGAGGGGGCACTCAGAGCCCTTTCTTTTGTCATGCACGCTGTTGCCCCAGCACAGAGTTTATCCTGCCCCTCTGCCCAATAAGAGAGCTTCCTTCCTTCCCTAGCACAGTTTGCCCCGTCCCTCTGCCCAGCAGCCCAATGGGAGCACTTCCCCACCACCACCACCACCATGAGTTTTCCCTGCCCCTCTGTTTGCAAAAGCAAAGGTACATTACCAGCAGAGATCCCAGCCTCAACAGGCACAGAACAGCCCAGTGGGATTGAGGCTGGGATCTCCACTGGAAATGTACCCTTGCTTTAGCGAGGCTTGTCTCAGAAAAGCCGGCAGAGATTTCAGCCTCAATCCCACCAGGCTGTTCTCTGCCTGTTGAGGCTGAGATCTCAGTTGGTAATGTACCTTTACTTTTGCGAGGACAGAACAGTCCAGTGGGATTGAGACTGGGATCTCCACCAGTACTGTACCCTTGCTTTTGGCGAGGCTTGTCTCGCAAAAGCAAAGGTACATTACTGGCAGAGATCTAAGCCTCAATCCCACCGGGCTGTTCTCTGCCTCCCCAGTTGGCTTCCCAGCCACACCACCTCCGCGAGCTTCGTAGCGCCGGTTTGGTTGGGAGGAGAACTGGTGCACCTGATCTCCCCCCAACCAAACCGACGGTCTGAGCCTTCTTGTGTCCAGTTGCGGTAAGTGTGCCTTAGCTGTTTTGCCACAAAAGTGCCAAAGCATAATATTATAGACATTTTGGCTTTCCAGTACAAGTCAAAGGAAAGCTTTACAAGTCTGATTAGGATCTAAAGTAAAAATACAATCAGATGCTGCACAAATTACTCCAGACCAAATCAATATTCATTTGCAAGCCACAAAGTGTCATCCAGCAAACTCAGAGGACCTGCACATCGGTCTACTGATTACATGATTAAGATCACCAGGGTTCAATAGTCCACAGTATGTCTCTTTAGGGAGAAGCAGATGCTGATAGACTGCAAAAGAAAATTGCCATCCAATGGGAGTTGTGTAGTGGCAAGAAATAATTAGTCTTGCACATATCACTTATACTTTTCACTTGTGCATATCTGTTCCATCCAGCGAATGATATGGAAAGGAAGTCACCAGAGACTGAATGTTCCTCTCCTTACAGGAAGAAGTCATAACAGGAATACCTGCCTTTCCAGCAGGTCCATAGCACAATTTATGTGTAGTTAAAATAATACAGCAAAACATATTATTTAAAATTCTACTTGGAAGAACTTAATGAGTGCTAAGATACTCAAGTAAGTAAAGAATCTCCTTGCAGTGCTATTCTAGTAGTCCAGCAACTGTTCTGGTTGATTTGAAGAGGAATGCCATTAAACCCTACAAAAGAGATGCAGCTGAACCTCTTGGATGCCCGTAGTATACAAAGGCTGCTCCGTTTTTTCAGAGATCGAGTGAACATACAGTTAAAACTTCCACAGCAATGTTGCACTTTAATGGAAGGACAGCTTTATCGGCTAACATCTAGCACCAAATCGAGGCCAAATTGACATTCCTCAATAGAAGCAGAGCAAACATTTTAAAAACTGGAGCTATTGCCAAAACTAAACTAAAATATAAATTCTGGATTCTCCCCTATTCGAAACTGAGAAGGGGAAACTGAAAAATTATAAATAAGCCTAGTACTTTTGGATAAAAGAAGCAAGATTTGTGTACAGTACTTCTGAAATGAAACGGGAAGAAAGCCTATCACAAATACAGTACTCCACTACAGTGGCTCAAGTCACTAAAACGCTGACTGGGAGGCGGAAGGTCAGCAGTTCGATTCCCGAGAACTGCAGGATGGAATGAGCTCCCGTCTCTGTCCCAGCTCCTGCCAACCTAGCAGTTTGAAAGCAAGAAATTGCAAATAGATAAATAGGGACCGCTTCAATGGGAAGGTAACATGTCTAGTCATGCCTGCCACATGACCATGGAAACGTCTGCAGAAGCAGACAGCACTGGCTCTTCAGCTTAGAAACAGAGATGAGCACTGACCCCTAGAGTCGGATATGACTGGCTTTCAAGCAAGGGAAACCTTTACCTTTACCTACTACAACAGAGTAGATTTGTCCACAATGCACAAGTGTTTCCTTTCAACTTTCCACATTTTAGCTGTAATCTTCAATCTTTGAATTCAATGTAGAATACAGTATAGGCGAAACAAACTCCCATGGCAAAAATGAATGAAAACACACAAGCGAGAGATTTTGCGCTGAAAGGAGGAAATGACAACTGTGGCAGCTACCACTGCCATTGTTTATAAGCTACAGAGAATATTTCCTCATAGAAAACACTCTGAAAAATGTTTAAGAAGTAAAGTTTTGAAGGTTTCAATCTAATTTGGGGGGTAGTGTGGGAGAAGTGATACAACAGACATGTTGTATTATATATTTCCTATGAGAAGAGAGGATTCGCTTGAGAATGCCTTGATGCTGGGAAGGGTGGAGGGCAAAAGAAGAAGGGGGCGGCCAAAAATGAGATGACTAGATGGTATTGTAGTCACAATGGACACAGAGCTGAATGAGTTGAGGAGGATGGTGAAGGACAGAAGTGCCTGGCGGACAGTGGTCCATGGAGTCGCAAAGGGTCCGAATTGACTGTGCGACTGAACAACAACAACAAAAAATCTGTTAAAAAACGTAAGCATCAGCAACATTTGTAAGGAATACTTTGCAAAATTAAATCAAATCTACTTGCTTTCTTCTCTTACTGGTTTACAAAAGCTAGATACTTTTTGTATAATCATAAACCGTGGCTACACTTCGTTGGACAGCCTCTTAATAAAATTCAAATAGTATTTTCAAAACATTGAATCTCAGAACTGTAGAGATATTTATCAAATCCAACCCCCTAAAATGAAGCAGGCAACCCATAGCTAAAGCCCTCTTGACCTATCACCATCCAACCTCTTTAAAACCCTACAAGGAAAGAAGTCTAGCACTTCCTGAAGCAGTCCATCACATTGTTGAACAGCTTTTCCACAGCAAGTACTTCATGGATACTTGCTATGCTAGCTGTATTACTTTTGTCTTGACTTAGATCAAATATACTGTTCAAATATTAAACCAAAACCCATTTTATATGTGCAATTCCAGACATAGTTCAATAGGAGTACAAATACAGCCTATATAAGAGGGAATGAGAACCATGCAACAACATACACTAATACCCCGGATAACGTTATGACATGGTTCCACAAGTCATGACGTTATCCGGTTTTTAGCATTGTCCGGGGTATACATCGAACAATGCTAAAAAAAACCTGAGAGGAGGCACTCGCACGCGCGCGAAAAGGCGCACCAGCGAGAGCCTCTTCTACCAAACGGGTATAGCAACGGGGATCGCACGTCAAGGCAAGGGATCAAAGCGAGGGGTGCCACCACCCCCACTTTGATCCCCTACCTTAACGTGCGATCTCCGTTTTGCGCACCTGGGCAAGGGTCGGCTTTTCCGAATTCCCCCCTCCCCCAGGGAGGGGGAAATTCGGAAAAGCCAACCCTTGTTTAGGCGAGCAAAACGTGGATCGCACGTCAAGGCAATGGATCAAAGCGGGGGGTGGCTCCCCCCACTTTGATCCATTGCCTTGACGTGCGATCCTCGTTGCCATAGCGAGCCCAGGAAAGTGGCCAAGAGCGGCAATTTCAGCCAAGCCACCACTTTCCTGGGCTCGCTATAGCAACGAGGATCGCACGTCAAGGCAAGGGATCAAAGCGGGGGGTGCCACCACCCCACTTTGATCCCTTACCCTAACATGCGATCCCCATTTCACGCACCTGGGCAAGGGTTGGCTTTTCCCCCATATCCTGCCCTAACCCCCACCGACACACGCCGCTCGCCTGATGTTTCAAAAGGGTAAGGATGCTTACCCTTTTGAAACATTGGGTGGCTTGCAGGCGCGTGCGCGTCGGTGGGGGTTAGCGCAGGATACAGATGTCTCCCCCGTATCCTGCCCTAACCCCCACCGACGTGCGCCACTCACCTGATGTTTCAAAAGGATAAGGATCCTTATCCTTTTGGAATATCGGGTGGCGTGCAGGCGCGCGCGCGCGTCGGTGGGGGTTACGGCAGGATGCGGAGGTCTCCCCTGTATCCTGCCCTAACCCCCACCGATGCGTGCCGCTCGCCCGATGTTTCAAAAGGGTAAGGATCCTTACCCTTTTAGAACATCGGGCGGCGTGCAGGCATGTGCACGTCGGTGGGGGTTAGGGCAGGATACGGAGGTCTCCCCTCCGTATCCTGCCCTAACCCCCACCGACACGCGACGCGCGCCTGATGTTCCGAAAGAGTAAGGATCCTTACCCTTTCCAAACATCGTGGGGGCGGGCACTGGGGGGGTTGGATTGGGTAGATGTTCTACCCAATCCAACTCCCCCCACACGCATACGCTTGTACCGGATAATGCTAAAAATAGCATTATTCGATATAACATTTTTCCGAAAATCTTGTAACGTTATGCGGTTTTAGCACTATACGGTACTAGCGTTATCTGGGGTATTACTGTACTACAGTAATACCTCGGATGTTTGCACCTGATAACGCTAAAACTTAATAACGTTAAGCAATCAGGGGGGTGGGGATTGCGTCGCATAAGGTTGAAATCCTATGGGATGTATCACATAACATTCACTGAAGCCTGTGTCAGTTACAATGTATTTCTATGGAGTTTTAACGTTATGTGATTCATCCCATAGGATTTTAACATTATGTGAGGCATGTATCACATAACATTAAACATCAGATAATACTAAAACTCATGGAACCAAGTTTTAGCGCTATCCGGGATTCTACTGTATTTGCAACTAGTAAGCCAACATTTTCTGGTTTAGTGAATTTCATAACAGTGCCATCCAACTGTGACTAGAAGCAGTGTGGAAGATGATTTCATACATCTCAAAATGTATTTTTGGAATTTGATATATTGCTATTTATTACTGTTAGCTGCCTTAATTCTAATGCGGTTAGTCAAACTTTTAAAGAATAATAATAATGATTTATAATGGTTGAGCAGAGTAAAATGAACACATATTTTAGGTCATTACTTTTAGGGGAGGAATGAGATGGAAGAAATAATATGCTGCACACTTGAAAGGTACATTATGAATAAGTTACAGTAAGAGTCCTGGAGTTGGGGCTGAAACTGCAGGATATGTAGAAATGCAGGACTGCCCTTTATGTAGAACTGGGTAAGGATCTGTAATCAGATCTTAGCCTTCAAGATTCGTACAACAGCCAATTGTGGAAAAGGCATGGAGCCAAGGCTGTCATTTGTAAAAGGATCATGTTTGGTATGCAACTGGCCCCATGACCCCCAACTAGCTAGCGCAATGACCTACAGTACACTCTGGGCTCTGAGTACAGTAGAAGTAGTTTCCTAAATGACTGACTTTGATCTGCTTTCCAAGTTTTGAGATCAAAGCAGCTAGTTAGATTGGGGAAGTCTCTGGATCTGGATGCTGTACAGCTCAAATCTGTTTCCAAACACTAAGCAGTGATATGAACTCGCTTGCCATTTACTGCAGAGTCATTTAAAAAGGTATTCACAACACTCACAACCATTGGGACACAGAGCACTCTACTCCATTTGGTGAGTCAGCTTTCTGGCAAAAGCTGAGAAGCCATGAAACCCAAAGAACATGCAGAAGGTTCTACTAATTAAAAATCTTGTGTATTGTCGTTTTTCCAGCTGGTTTATTTTATCCTCCACTCTTCTTTACTGCTCCACACTTTCAGTCACAAAGAAGGCTTTCTAATCCCTTCTGTAAGCAGAGATACTGCTGGTGATTGGGGGTTGATGCCTCCAGGAAAGTTGCATAAAGGCTCCTTCTCATTTTAAACAATTTAGAGGGCAGTATATGGGGGTGGGGAAAATATACAAGGAAGAGGACCTCTCTAATGGTATAGGGGGCAATGTGGAAAACTGAAACCTCCTCTGAGCACAAGATGGTGCCTCTTCACACAGACATTCACTGTATAACCACATGAAAAAAAATTAATGGCATATTGAAGCTATAAAAGTTTCAAAATGGTTACATTCCACAGAGATTAGAACAAGGCCTGGTTCCTTGTTACCTTCCCTTCCCTCCTCCTCTCTGCAATGAAAAGGATTTTAACTATTTCTTTCCCACATGCTGTTGCACCACACACACAGAACAATGCACTCTGCTGTCTGCACATTAACCTGCCATTTGCCAAATAGCTTCCCCTCAGCTGGGGATTAACATCTACCAATTCAAAAAACAATTCAGTGGCCCTGAAATCCTAGGCTCGAACAATGGGGTGCAAACAACAGGCTTTGGCTTGTCTAAGAATGCCATAGTCACTAAAAGAAAGAGGAAGCAAACTAGGAGGAGGAGAGAAAGAAACGAAAGGAGAGTTTCTATAAGCAATTAGGAATTTTAATGACCAGATATCCTGCTTCTGTTATGCATTCAGTAAAGATGATATTACTTGAAGAAAAGGCCATCTTTATTCTAGATTCTGCACACAAACCCAGACTATCCAGTAACTAACCATAAAATATGCTACTTCCCTTTGATAATCACTCTTGGTGAACTTTCACACATTTTTCATTACCTATTACTTTTTCTCCCAAAATAATTTTTACATATTCTGTAATTATCTACTTTAAAGTGTCAGAAGCTGGAAACAAGGATGATATGTTTGCTCTTGCCAAAAAAACCCAAAAAAAACAGTCGTAGCTGACTCTAGGGTTCAGTGTTCATTTTGTTGATAGCCAAAGAGCCAGTGCTGTCTGCATTTGCAGACATTTCTGTGGACATGTGGCAGGCATGCCTCAACATAGCGGAACACTATTTACGTTCCCACTGAAGTGGTACCTGTTTATCTTCTTGCAATTTCTTGCTTTTGAACTTCTAGGTTGTTAGGAGCTGGGACAAAGACAGGAGCTCACTCAGTCTACTTGGAAATTGAACTCTTACCTTCCAGACTTTGAGTTCAGCTTCTTAACCACTTGAGGCACCACATGTTATAAATCATCAACCTTGTGTCAGATCACTAAAACACAATTTTTAAGAACTTCTACTCACTGTGGCAGAAACAAACAGAACAAATACATATACTGGAATGTATTCTGCAGATTGGAGGGGCAGAATGACTGCCACATTCTATCAATAAGGCTTTGGAGCATCAGATGCAGACTGATGTGTATGAATGCACAGCCCACAAAGAATACAATATTCTGGAAATGTTAAGGTGTTTCTCTCAAATTTTTCAAATTTATGATTTTCCCCACCTGTCACTTGACATTTTTTTAAAATCTTGGCTGATGTTGTATAACCAATTCCATTTTACACCATCATTGTTTGTAGAAAATACTTAAGCTGGCCTGAAACTCAACATCAAAATCATGGACCACCGCATGCTAGGCTCCTGTCATTTGCCATCCTCTGTAGACTGCCCAGATCTACGCCTACTTTGTCAATGATGCCATCTAGCCGTCTCATCCTCTGCCGCCCCCTTCTTTTGCCGTTGATCTTTCCTAGTATTAAGGCCTTCTCCAATAAAAAGTAGAGACATCACTCTGCCAACAAAGTCCACATAGTCAAAGCAATGGTCTTCCCAGTATGTAATGTATGGCTCTTGAGAGCTGGACCATAAGGAAGACTGAGCACAGAAGAATAGAGGCCTTTAATCTGTGGTGCTTGGAGAAGGCCTTGATACTAGGAAAGATCAACGGCAAAAGAAGGGGGCGGCAGAGGATGAGATGGCTAGATGGCATCATTGACACAGTAGGCGTAGATCTGGGCAGGCTACAGAGGATGGCAAATGACAGGAGCCTAGCATGCGGTGGTCCATGGGGTCACAAAGCGTTGGACTCCACTGTGTGACTGAACAAAAACAACAATCTTTCCATATATACTGTATAGCTCAATTAACAAGATCCCATCAACATAATCTCCCATTTTTGGCCCAAACAGGAAATACATAAATAGGAGCAGAACTAAGACTCTTTTACACCTATGTCACTTCTGGCAGAGAACAGTTTAAGCACCTCAGCACTGCCTCTCCCTACACCAGACATCTCTTCACCTATGTTAAGTGAAAGACTGATAAACAAATGGGAGACTAAAGACAGTATCATTTGCAGATTACACAATAGTGGGAGCAAAACAGGTGACCAGGACAAGGACCCATAGGAAACAGAAATAACATGGAGCAGCAATGTACTCTTCATGGTAGTTCTAGGGTGATAGTCTCTCAGATGTATGTTTGTCTTCCACTTGAAACCCACACACAGTTCTGCATTCAGAAAGTGTTTATTGTCCCTTTGGGGCAAGAAGCCAATGAAAGAGATAACAAATTTAGAAAAGTTGAAATATGGGAGTACAAATTCACCATAAAATTATACTGCGTAGCTCATTAAGTCAAGAAGGCATGAGTTAAGCTGAGTCAGGATGCCACTAATGCTCTGTATGGCAACTACTACCCTGTTTCCCCGAAAATAGGACCTCCTCCTATAGTAAGGCACCCCCCTATTTTTCCCCACGTCGGAAATATAAGGCCCCCCTGAAAATAAGGCACTCACCTAAATCTTGCCCTGGTGATCCGCTGTATCAGCAATAAATGTATACTGCATTCTTCGTCATGGAAAAATAAGACATCCCCTGAAAATAAGACCTTGTGCATATTTTGGAGTTTTTAAAAATATAAAACAGTGTCTTATTTTCGGGGAAACATGGTAGTGCTCCTATTTCATACTCAATTGTTGCAGGCTGGGTACACCAAAAGAACTTCCTCAAAGACTGGATATTGTTTACATTTTTGAACCACAATCAGCCATACCCAGAACAACGGCAACCTTGTTTTGCCGGCTCATCTTTCTCACAACAGATTAAGCCAAAGGAACTAAGGAATGAATTCACCAAAAAGGTCTTTATCAAGACCAACCTTAACAATTATCTCAATAAATATTGAGGGGTTTTCTAGTAATAAGAGTATTCTACTAGTAGACATGTGCAGTAAATACAAATGTGACATACGCTTGGTCCAAGTAACACATTGGGGGACAGCAAGTTATGGACACAAAGTGGCTGGAATAGAAATAGTGAGAGACCGCACTACCAGTATGGGAGTACAATTTTTGTTATACCTGGTCTTAGTATAAAATCAGCTGCACTGATGGAAATGAATAAAATTGAAATTCTCACCATCCAAACCCCACAATTCGTTAGTAAGGAGATAGCAGCACAGTGCATGAAGTGTTGATGACCAGATTCTGCACACCCAACACAGGCCCATCATGTGTCTAGTAAATGCTGCAGTTAAACCCTAGGAGGTGCCTTTTTACAGGCGTTTTAATTTTAAGAAGGCTAAATGGGTGGATTTTCGAGAGCTGTTGGATGAAAGTGTGGAGAATATCCAAGACCCAGATAAATATGATGAATTTGTCCATCTTGTGAAAGTAATATCAAGGAAAAATATTCCAAAAGGATGCCACACTTGGTACATCCAGGGCTTGAATGACAACATCAAACCTCTACTGGATAGCTATCAGGCACTTTACAACCAGGATCCTTTTCAGTAAGATACTGTTTTTCTAGCTGAATATTGGAAATCATGATGGTGCATTGTTAGTCGAGGAACCTGGATATGAAACAGAACAGTAGATGAGATTCAAAACACCTTAAAAATTTAGGTGGAGAATTAACCCAACCAAAGCAAAACTATAATGGAGTAACAGCAGAACAAAAAGCTAGTCAGCTACTGAAGAATGGAAAACTCAAGTCAAAGTACAAATAGATTCAGATGCCACACAAATTATTCCAGAGCAGAATAAGAAAAGGGATTACTCAATAGCCTTTTTGTGGCATCTGAACTGGAGGAAGCTAAAAACAGCATGAAACTGAATAAAGCAGCAGGTATGGATGACATAAGAGCAGAGCAGATAAAGCAGTTTGGACCTTGCACTTTGGAATGACACTCCAATTAATGAACGACTGCATAGATACATAGCTGAACTTAAGATTCCTAAATTGTGGAGAAAGGCCAGAGTTTTGCTGAAACCCGGCAAAGACCCAGATGACCCAAAAAACTACAATTGTATTTCCGAATTTATTGATGGAAAGATCATGAAGGAACAAGCAGGGTTCATGCTTGATAGGTCATGTTGTGGTCAAATTCTTAACCTTATGCATCCTCAGATGGCTTTAAAAGAAAACTAATTACAGAAGTGGCTTTCATTGACCTAACTGCAGGATACAATATTGTCAATGATAAAATAGTGCTCCATAAAATAAATAATCTTACCAGAGATAACAAGCTTACTATGATCATTGGCAGCTTCCTCCAGAACCAGAGATTCTATGTGATGATGAATGGAAAGAAGGTTGTGGAAGAATGCACTTCCATAACGGATGATCAACTAGTTCCTGGCAATACAAAATTGTTCATCTATCCAGATGACACAGCAATAGCCATAAAAAGGTCAACTTTTGATGAGATAACTGGAAAACTTACTTGAGCATAATTTTTAGCTTGTAATTACTGTCCATGGGGTTTTCTTGGCAAGGACACTAAGGTGGGTTTTTGGCTCCTTCTTTACTGGATCATGTTTAGCCTGAGTTCTCCACTAAGGCCTGTCTGAATTGGGTAGACTTACATGGCATAGCCCATATCCTCATCGAGCCACACAAGCTCATTCATCATGGCAAGGCAACGATTCTTGGACAGGACAAGCTAGAGCTGTTCCTTTATTGAAACTCAGGAAAGAGCTTGATGACCTGAAAAATTAGTGACCAGTGTCACTCCTTTGACACCTTTATAAGTCAAAGGAAGGGATGATTTACAATTGTATTTCTGAATTTATTGATGGAAACATCGTGAAGAAACAAGCAGGCTTCAGGCCAGACAGGTCATGTTGTGGTCAAATTCTTAACCTTCTGCAACATACTGAGGATGGCTTTGAAAGAAAGCTAATTACGGGAATGGCTTTCATTGACCTAACTGCAGCATATGATACTGTCAACCATAGGATACTGCTCTGTAAAATAAATAATCTTACCAGAGATAACAAGCTTACTAGGATCATTGGAAGCTTTATCCAGAATCAGAGATTCTTTTACAACAAATGGTAAGAATAGTAGATGGATGTTGAAGAGGAATTGACTGCCACAAGGAAGTGTATTGTGTCCTGTCCTGTATAATATGTACATCAATGATCACCAGTTCCTGGCAATACATAATTGTTCATCTACATTGGCTGTCACAGCAATGGCCATACAAGGATCAAGTTTTGATGAGGTATCTGGAAAACTTCAGGTGCTTCAGTATTAGGACCAGTGATGGGATTCAAAAAAATTTTACTACCTACTCTGTGGGTATAGTATGGTGGGTGTGGCCAGGGGGAAAGCCTTGCATTGTTTCAAAGCTTGGATGGGCAGAGACAGCTAGAATTTCTGCTCCCAGTTCTGGTGAACTGGGGTGAACCTGCTGAATCCCACTACTGATTAGGACAGTACTACACCATCAATCATATGAGGCCTAACCCAAGCAAGAGTCAAGTGTGCACTTTCCACCTTCAAAATTCAGAGGCGGAGGTCACGTTAGATGGCAAGGGAATTGATTATAGCATTGTTCAGCAGAAAAACCTTGGCATGACACTTAACAGAATGCTCTTTTAAGCATCACTGTCTGAATACTAAAGCTAAAGTCAGATCAAGGAACAATATTATCAGGAAACTGACAAACTATACATGAGGAGCTCAGCTACCCACACTGCATACATCAGCTTTGGCCCTGCACATCTCTACAGCAGAGTATGCTGTGCCAGTATGAAGTGCATCCACACATGCAAAACAAGTCAACACTGCTGCTAATGAAACAATGTATATACTGACAGGATATCTCAAACCTAAACCATTTGAGAAAATACATCGTCCTGTTGGTATCACTCCACCTAAAATAAGGAGAAGTAGCGGCAGATTCCGAGATAACTAAGGAAGAAAATGACCCTCTGAACAGATGTTCCCCATGTTCACTGATTAACATTCAGGAAGAGCTTTGTGTCAAGAATATTCTTGAGGATATACAAGAGCAAAATCAAATTAAAAGATGGAGGGTGAAGCTCATTGCACGAGGAATAACATTAAAGGAAGATATGACTAAAGAACTCAACCTCCCCAATGTCACTTGGAGGACCCTAAATAGACTAAGGGTCAGAGTGCCTAAATGTAATATCAACATGTTCAAGTCGGGGCTGCTGGCAGGCAACAACAAGGTGTGTAAATCTAAAAGACCTGCTGATCTGTACACCAGAAACATTTACAGTACTGACAATTTCATTTTGGCCAATGATAAAGCCAAGAAGGTGGTTTCATTTCAGCTGTTGTGCATTTGATCTGTACACAAAAGAAGAATTCCATAACCAAAATGTCATGAACTTGACTGGCATTGTAGAAATAAAGAAATGACTGGAAACTGAACAGATGTAAACAAATCTACAATATAACCCCAGTGTAATTACACTACTGAATTCTAGTATCCCTAAAAACATTCCCAAGAGAAACTTGGCTCTGCTTATTTAAATAACTACATTAAATGTAGGGTAGGGACTGTGATGGCTCAGTGGTTAAGAAGCTCACCTTGTTAGCTGGAAGGTCAGTGAGTCGGCAGTTCAAGACACGGGTACTGCATGACGGAATGAATGCCCGTCTCTGTCCCAGCTCCTGCCAACCTAGCAGTTCGAAAGCAAGAAATTGCAAGTAGATAAATACGGACCATTTCGGTGGGAAAAAATCTTGGGGACATGAAAGGAGCCTCATTTGGGTATCCCCTGAGCAGAGTTCGTCCAACAAAAATCCTTTCAACCCAGAAAGCACCTTTGTGTGCGTCTGACAAAAAAAACCCTGCAGGGTCATAAGATTTTGCCTCCAATCCTAAAAATTAAATAAAATGTTTAAGAAGGTGGTATAGAGCAAGGTTTCCTCCAATAGTCATCAGACCACATTTGCTCCTTGAAGGCTACAGGCTAAAGGCATAATTTGCCATTTGTTTGTCAGTGTAACATGACAGATCACAGGTCTTCATCCTAATGGCTGCAAAGAATTCTAGCAGGACAAGCTGTCCCAGGACTATTTAACCCTAGGAATGAAAATGTTTTAGATCTGTCGATTACAAAAGCACAACAAGAAAAATGTTTCCAAATTGGGCTATGTCTATGGAAATGCAAAATTCCAGATTTGTAAACCAGAATCATTTACATTCCTTTACTGCCACATAATGATAAAACCCCAGAACCTCTGTAGCTGTTTTTACTTGACTGTCAAAAAACTTAGTTATGCTCCTGTCACTGTCTTTAATTTATAGAGCACCTAGCCCACAAAACTGGATTTTCCTCTCTACCTCCCACTGTTGTTTTTCATCTTTTATTCTCAAAAAACCATGTAGCATTTCTGCTTGTACATGCTTCAAGGAGATAAATTTCCTGCCCTCAAAAGTATTATAACTTCCAAGACAAAAAAAGACATAAAAGATTAAGAAGTTTCCAAAGTGTAATACCATTTATCTATTCCTTCAATTTAGTTCCATTCACACATTAATATACTGAGTGAAAATACAGCACTTAATTTTATTTGATATAATTCAATGACAAGCAAGAATGTTTGTCCTCTATAACTTACAGTCAGTTTCAAATATTATTTCCAGAATACAATTTTGTTTTTAAAAACAGAACAAAATGGTGTTGTGGAGTCACAAGAAACCTCTGAAAGGCAACAGGGCCTCTCAACCCCATGGGAAAAGGGAAGAGGCAGAACACTGGAGCTGCAAATTCGGGCATACTAAGGTTGAGCAGGATGGTGGCAACAAGTGGGTCAAAGGTCAATCAGCCAACCCTGCTCTGGTTTCCATGGATATGTGGGCTATTCATACAGCGCACAGAGGGCTCTTCAGAGCCACTTGCACACAATTGAGCTACTACTCAAAAGCTCTGGGAGTAGAACACTTTAGATGGGAAAGTTTAATGAAGTCAATTAAAACTGAGAATTAGCAATGAAAGTAACTGCTACTGGAGAATTTAGACACATTATCACAATTGTATAATCACAGCACAGGATACAGGCCAGAACAGTGCAGATGAAGGAAACAATTTAAAGTTCTTACTCTGATTTGAAGTTACTTGCAGGCCATCTATGTTGTAAGCAGGGAGTTATCACCAATGGTCAAAAAGTGGCCAAACTTAGCATATCTTTGAAGTGACTGAACAGCAAGGTCAAGGTCTCCCTTGATTGAAATTCAGTTGTGTCCAACTCTAGGGTTCGGTGCTCATCCAAATTTACAGCCAAAGAGCCAGCGCTGTATGCTTCTGCAGATGTTTCAATGGACATGTGGCAGGTATGACTAGATGCTGAAGTCCACAGAATGTTATTACCTTTCCCACCAAAGTGGTACCCATTTAGCTACTTGCAATTTCTTGCTTTCAAACTGCTGAGTTGTCAGGAGCTGGGACAGAGGATGGAAGATCACTCTGTTATGCAGCATTCAGGTCTTGACCTGCTGACCTGCAGACCTTCCAGTCATCAAGCTCAGTGTCTTAACCACTAAGCCACTGCAGCCCTCTACGTATCTAGTACTAACATTTAAATATCATCAACGCACAGATTTAGTTCTAAGAAATCTAGCCAAACACAAAAAGGGAAATGGGGAGGGGGAGAATCTAGTGGATTGAGTTCCATGGTACAGCTGAATGTGTCACATGGCACTAAGCAGGATGTCGCTTTATGGCAATTCTAATAGGGTTTCCTAACTACAGAAGATATTTAACAGGTGACTGTCAGTGCTACTCTCCAGTGAATTTTTATGACCGAGAAGAGAGTTAAACCCAAGGTTTAAAAATGAAACAGACATTCTTCATCTAATACATTACATTCGCTTTTGTAGCACAGATACATTAAATGAAAGAACTCCCTTTCTAACAGATGTTAATCATATTTCTAGACAGCCGTAACACTCAAAACATCTCTTCTACAGACACAGATAGGAAAAGCCATTCATCCAAGCCAACATTGGTAACTGTGGATCTCTAAATGTTGTTAGCTGCTACTCCAGTGAAAAGGTCCTAAGCTTCAAATACTGACAAGTACTTTTTCCAAACACCTATAAAACATATATTCTCTCTCATTCCCAGAGATCTTGGATTGCCTTTTTGACTGATTACGTTTCTGAATTTAAAATCTGAAATAAGTAAATGTAATATATATGTAAAAGAATCACAGTGAAGATTGTTTTTATGGGGAATTTGGTTATTCCTCTTAGTTAGCAGAGTATGAGGTAGGAAAAAACAAAACAAAAACAAAAACAGTAACAGAAAAAGTGGAGAGATCAGTCTCAGGCCCAGCCCACTCCTTTGGTTTCTTTTTCACACAAACTAGCATTTGCGTGATAAAAATTAATCTAGAAGCATTTAAAATAGCAAAGGAATTTTTACTTAAAGTTTCCATCTACAGTTGCAGCCAAAAGAGAAAAAAGCAGGGGGCAAATGGAATCTCCAGCATGCAGAGGAAACCTCCATGCTTGTTGCTTCGTCCAAGGTTAAAGGAAGAACTATCAACAACACAATGAAAATAAGAAAACAAACAGGAAGAGTGGGAGAGGGCTTTCCTCAAATACCAGAGGGGAAAGAAGAACTTCTTCTTGTAGTCTGTGAATCCCCACTTTTGGATTCTGCGCCTGCACGGAACCGTTACTGGATCTTTCAAGCTGATTGGGTAAAAGTTACAGAGTTAGGGCCGCCCACCCTTTGGCGCCATTTCGCGCTCTTTCCTCAGTTCTCTTCTTTCCGCCTTAGCAGCAGGGGACCATTGAGAGCTCTCTTAGAATTTTTTCATTTTTGTCGATTCTCTGGAAAAGACTACTTTACATTTTAAATTTTTCTTGGCGATCCTGTTCTCTAGACAGGATCACACACCCCAGGAGTGTTCCTCCTTTGGGGGGGCAGTCCTTTTACAACATTTTTTTCCTCAGGGGTGCTTCTTCCTTGCAGGGGAAGTGCCCATCGGCCTCGGATTTTTCCTCAGATGTTCATCCCCTGCGGGTCGAGCAACACCTTTCAGCAATTTTTCTCTTGCCAGTTTTCCTCCCCAGACGGACTGGCATCCTAGCCATTTGCTTGCCTTGCAGTGAGCATCGGGGGGGGGGGGATATTGGTCATCTGGACTTCTGATGGCATCAGCGGCATTCAAGTATTGCACCGCAACAGCAAACTTCCCGCCTCTGACGGCCACAGTGAGTGCCTGTTCTGCCTTGGAGAAGCTCACAAGGTCCAGACTTGTATACACTGCAGGAAGTTTACCCAAGTTGCAGTGCAAAACAGAAGTAACAGGTTAAAGGCTCGTCTAATGGAGTTGGCGCTGTCACCAACCACGGCCTCTCAGCTTCCTGCCAAAACTCTGGTGCCCAAGATAGCCACCGTAGAGGTTCAAAGATGGCTGAGGTGATGAAGAAGAAAGATAAGACAGGTGACAGGACGAAGTCCAAGAAGGCAAGTCACCAATCCTTGCCTTTCACTCCAAGGCTGGACTGTTCTCCTCAACCATTGGTTGTCCTTCTCCACGCCACCCACGGACATCCATGCTACAGTTCCATCCCAACATGGCTCCAATTCGACACCTATGGCTCCTCCTCTTGAGGGCCAAATGGGCTTTCCACAGCCACTTCTTGAATTGGTGGTTCAGAAGATTGGTGAGCAGCTTCTGACTGTGGTTTCCCAAGTACAGCACCTGGCCTTGGTCCCCCTTGACGCTTGCCCTGCAACACAAGACTCTGCTGCCTCTGTTGCTTCTGGGCAACAAGAAACCGCTCTGCCACCCTCCAGGGTGTCATGCATCCACTCCATCGAACAGCCCAGACCGTACTGGTGAGGTTCCAACATTGAGGCGAGGGTCCCTCCACTCGTCTTCGGATGAGTCCAAGTCCTCTTTGGGGGAGGAGGATGTGGAGGTCGAGGGGGACAAGACTCCCGTTATGGTGCAGCTAATGCGCCCCATGATGAGGACCAGGAGTCCTTCACATTGATGCTGACTTGCCTTGGGGCTGCCCTAAGCCTCTAAGCAGACCACCCTCCATTACTGGGTGAAGACCAGGTTACAGCAAAACTGGACAAGAAGGTGATTTGTTCTCTTCACACCCCCATGCTGTCAAAGGCTCCTAGGACTTATGGCATCGACCACAGCCGTGGTTCTACACGCCAAGCTGAAACTATGCTCACTGCAGTCTTGGCTCCTACACAGCTTCAATCTGCTGGTGGAGAGTCCCACCAAACAGCTGACACCCACTCCAGACCTAGTGGCTAAGTTGGATTGGTGGACATCACCTCTGAACGTGGCAGTGGGGAAGCACTTCTACCCCCCTCAACCAACTATTCAAATTTTGACTGACACAAGCAATCTTGGATGGGGAGCTGCTTGCAGGTTTCTCACTGTCAACAACCTGTGGTTTCCACAAGAAGCAATTTTCCACATCAATTATCTGGAACTTCTGGCCGTTTGTAAGGTGTTGTAGTCCTTCGAAACAGTACTGTTAGGCAAGGCTGTCCAAAAATTGCATTGGACAATACAACTGCGATAGCCTACATCGACAAGCAAGGAGGCACGAAATCGATCACTCTCCTCTACTTGGCAGTTCAACTGTGGGAATAGTTTCTGCAGAGACAAATATTCCCGTTCGGGGTCCACATCCAGGGCAAGTTGAACGTCTTGGTGGACGAACTCAGCAGGTTGCACTCCACAACCCACAAATGGGAACTGGATGAAGAAATCTTCTAATAAATCTGCAAGCAGTGGGGTATCCCAGATCTTGACCTCTTTGCGTTGGAGACAAACTACAAATGCCCGAGGTATCGCTCCAGAGCAGGAATCGGTATGAACTCAGAGGGCTACGCCTTCATGAAACAGTGGGACATGGACTATCTGTATGCATTCCCTCCATTTCCCCTCATTCATATAATATAAATCAATATAAATCTGAATAAATAAATAAATATATTCAGAAAGTGCTCATCTGGATGTTCGATCATCAAACTCGAGTGATTCTGATCGCACCAGCGTGGCCATGGCAGCCGTGGTATCCTCTTCTACTACAGCTGTCATCACAATCACTGACGTTACCAGATTCTCCATCTCTGCTCCAAATGGAGAAATGAACAGGCCCACAACAAAGGCCTGAGGAAGAAGATGCCAAGGCGTAACAGTGGCTGAGAACATCGCCCCCTCCTCTGGGCCCACAACAACGGCCCGAGGAAGATTCCAAGGCCTAGCAGTGGCTGAGAACATCGCTCCCTCCTCTGGGCCCACAACAACGGCCTGAGGAAGAAGATGCGAAGGCCTAACAGTGGCCGCCCTGAGTTGCCTCGGCAAGTGGGTGGCAATATAAATCTAAATAAATAAATAAATAAAAACGGCCAACTCCTCCATTCTGACCTGCTGAGTCTGCATCTTACGGCATGAAGGATAACCCAGACTGAACAGAATACTTGATATGCCCAGGAGGCCTTCCACGCATAAGTCCTATGCCTCCAAATTCCAACAGTTTTGTGACTTCCTTACTTCCAAGTCTCTCAGTCCGAACCATTGTAGCCTCCAACACGTCATGGACTATTTGCTCCATTTCGCAGTGCCTGGCCTAGTACTTGCATCCATAAGGGTTCACTTGGCTGCCACTGTTGCTCATTCTCTACAAGGCTCCACTACTTCTACAGCTTTTAGGGACCAAATGGTGAAACGGTTCCTAAAAGGTCTCCATAATGCTTTTTCCACCGGTAAAAACTCCAGCTGTACAGTGGCCCCTGTCCACTGTTCTGACTGTGCTTACCAAAGGTTCTTTTGAACCTCTGGCTATGGCCAACCTTCGCCTTTTGTCATAGAAAGCCCACTGGTTAAGTGTGGAATCATAGGACATTATATGGGAATACAATTTTCTAAGGGGCATGGGGTACTGTACGTGTAGAAATGTTTTTGGCTATACCTCCATATGGGCTTGGCGGGAGGAGAGCATGTTACCTTAATACCTGTGTGTACACACACACACTGTTTAATTTGTATATTTGTTCTTTTTGGATAACAAAAATATATTAAAAGATGGAAAGAACAGAAAGAAGTCTTTTGAAATGCTACAAATTTCTATAGAGAAGAACATTCTTCTTTAAATCCATAATACTTGAATTATAACCTCTAAAACAGATTCCTTCAAGTTAGATAAAATACTTTCCAAAGCCAGAACAATGTCAGGTTGCCATTTTTTTTGCAACTTTTACAATAAGATATGATTATAATGGTGTGGGGAACTGTCTGTTGATATGTACAACATAATCACAATCAACCACCTCTAATAGTTCATCCTTTTCTTGGCCTCTAACCACAACCTGTCCACAAAATCTGGCCTCTGGTGTTTCTGAATATCAGATTCCTTCAACTGCACTTGGCGGTTTACTGCCTGAACAAATTAAATTAACAATGCAGAGAAATGTATACATGGCCTTAAATACATGACTGAGCTGGGACCAAAACAAAGGCAACGGTATCTTAGCAACAAGTCTGAGCCTGCTCCCTACCAGCCTAGTTTCTGGACCTTGCCATGATTTGGAAACCATTGAGTTTTACTCTCTGCTGCAAACAATTAAGGACTTAGAGGAGTCCCAATTACAGCTGGGATTTACAGCCAAAGAAACATTCTATAAATCACTCTCTCACTCCCCCTGCTTCTTCTCAAACCAAATAATCTCATCCAGATGTTTAGCTACAGTTGTCTAAATGTGTGGTATATTGTTAATCAACAAGACTGATTTTCTTTGAAAAAATGTCAAGGGCTAAAATTGTACAGCTTCATACAAGGAGTATTCGAAGTCCGAGTTCATGGTGGTTATTGAATTCATCAGGCAAACAATACTTTTAAACAGCAGTTGTAACCAACACCTGCTCTAAAGATATTTTTATCCTAGTTTCTTCAAATTAATTCTCACTACTCTGTATTATTTCATTTCTTCCATCAGTGCTATAAGTTTTGTATTCTATAGTACTAAACACCCCAAAGTACACATTACATGCTATCCAAAATCATGAAACTATGAATTTTATGAAATTAAACAAGATATGCTGAACATCTTTTGCTTTACATGCATTACTTGATCTTTAATAATAATTGTGAGTATCTAGTCGATGGCAGCCCTTTCCAGGGTTTTCTTAGGAAGACTCCAGAGGTTTTACTAGGCCTTGCATACACACCTTCAAACATATTTTCACAGCTGTGAAGATCATATACTTACTCTAAGAGCCAAGATCATAATAACATTCAGTTCTACACTTATTAACGCATTTTGTCCTCTTCTCGATTCATATGGGATTTCAGTATACATAGGGGTGTTTTTTTGTTTACAGTAAAACCTCAGATAACACTAAAACCTGGTTCCACAAGTCTTGGTGTTATACGATTTTTAGTGTTATCTGATGCATGTTAAAATCCTATGGGATCCATAGAGATACATTGTAACCACACAGGCTTTAGCGGTTGTTATCTGATGCATCCCATAGGATCTTAATGTTATCCGATGCAATTCTTCCCCCCAGATTGCTTAATGTTATGCGATTTTAGTGTTATTTGATACTAATGTTATCTGAGGTATTACTGTACTTTCAAATCCATTGCTTCCCATGTTAGCCATTCAATTCTAAATTCCAGAACACCAATTCGCAATAAACTTCAACCTTTAGCAATTCAGTAGTTTACACTAAACCAACACGTTCTGCCATTCTATTAAAGCACTTAAAACTTATCTACAGTAAAACCTCAGGTTATGGATACCTTAGGTATCAAAAAACTCGACTTAAACCAAATAAATCAGAATGTATTGA
The DNA here is from genome assembly GCA_030440675.1 of Furcifer pardalis. Lineage (NCBI taxonomy): Eukaryota > Metazoa > Chordata > Lepidosauria > Squamata > Chamaeleonidae > Furcifer > Furcifer pardalis. Next base: position 27,097,476 of record CP126898.1, on the reverse strand, counting down.
TGACATAAGAACAGAGGAGATAAAGCAGTTTAGTCCTCGCACTTTGGAATGGCTCCTGCAATTAATGAACTGCACATATGAACAAGGTTTCTACATTGTGGAGATAGGCTACAGTTTTTGCTTTACTGAAACCCAGCAAAGACCCAGTGACCCAATGACCCAAAAAACTACCGATCAGTGTCACTCCTCTGCCACCTTTATAATACACTGGAATTGATGTTTACCATCATATGTCCAAATGTATTGATGGAAAGATCACGAAGAAGCAAGTAGGCTTCAGGCCAAGCAGGTCATGTTGTGGTCAAATTCTTAACCTTACACAACACACTGAGGATGGCTTTGAAAGAAAGCTAATTAGAGCAGGGGTTTTCATGGACCTAACTGCAGCGTACAATATTGTCAATCATAGGATCCTGCTCTGTAAAATAAACAGTCTCACCAGAGATAACAAGCTTGCTTGGGGCATTGGCAGCTTCCTTCAGAACCGGAGATTCTATGTGACGATGAATGGAAAGAACAGCAGGTGGAGACTGTGGAAGAATGGATTGCCCCAAGGAAGCATATTTTCTCCAACACTGTATAATATGTATACCAGAGATTCTCAACCTGCGACCCACAGGCCGGATACGGCCCACAGTGCCATTTCATGTGCCCCCCATGAAGTGCCATGTGGTGGAAGGGCAAAATGGCTGTCCGGCCCCCAAAGTTGTCTGGGGGTGCGTGACCCAGCCCCTGGATTTAAAAGGTTGAGAACTCCTGATATATACACTATACCAGTGTTGGCCAACCTTGGCACTCCACATGTCCTTGGACTTCAATTACCAGAAGCCCAAGTCAGCACTCCGGCTGATCAGAGCTTCTGGGAATTGAAGTCCAAGAACACCTGAAGTGCCAAGTTGGCCATCACTGCAATATACAAATGATGAGCCAGTTCCTGACAATGCAAAATTGTTTATCTATGTGGATGAGACAGCAATGACCACACAAGGATCAAGCTTTGGTGAGGTAGTTGGAAAACATATTGGAGTAACTTGAATAATTAGCACAGTATTACAACAGCAACCATTTGAAGCCTGATCCAAGCAAGGCTTAAGTGTGTGCTTTCCACCTTCAAAACCAAGAGGCAAAGGTTGAGTTGGATGTTACATGGCAAGGGAATTGATTACAGCATTGTTAAGCATGGTGTGACGGTTGACAGGACACTCTTTTTTAAGCAGCACTGCCTGAATACCAAAGCCAAATTTAGTACAGTGAACTCCCGCTTTAAGGAATTAATCTGCTCTGTATGGTTTTCCTTATAGCGATTTTTCCTTAAAGCGAAGTGCAGTTTCCCATAGGAATGAACTGAAAACCAAATCTTGCGTTCCAGAGCTCAGGAAAAAAACAACACAGTCTTTTATCTGTTCAAACTCTAGAAATGTGGTGAAAAATTCCAAGGGAAACCTCACTTTGTCCCCTCTAGTGGCCAGCTCTGGTAATCACCTGCCAGTCGGCTGTCTGATTAGGATGAAAAACTATCAGAGAGCAGAACTAGCCAGAAGAAAGTGGGATAGGTGTCATTCAACTCTATCAAAGAAATCTTGCTAAACAAGAAATTCAACAAGAAACAACGCACAAACCTTTTTAATTCAACAGTGCTACCTGCAGTTCTCTATGGGAGTGAAAATGGTAATTAACAAAGGCGGAGGAAGAACTATCTAGTTCCATAAGAGCCATGGAAAGATCAATGCTAAAGGTATCCCTTCATCACATCCCCAATGCCCAGATAAGAAAACAAAGTGTAATCAACAAAGCTGTTATCGAATATCATAAATGGAAATTGCACTGGGCTGGACACGTTAATCAAATGACAGACAGGCATTGAACAGCAGCAGTCACCAAGGAGTATTCCAGAGGAGTAAAAAGACTCCTTGACAGGCCCCGCAAAAGATGGGAAGACTCGATTGTGAAAAATTTGGTCGAACCTGGAGAAGAAGAGCGCATCAGTGAAAGGAATGGAAAGCAAGTTGCGACCAGCAGGAATTCATCCCTTGGTTGTCTGGTCAATCGAGGAATCAAGGAAAAACTATCAGTTTAAGATTAACATCCAAAATCATTACCGTATATATTCAAATATAAGCTGACTCGAATATAAACTGAGGTAACTAATTTTGACCTGAAAACCTAGGGAAATAGATTGACCCAAGTATAAACCGAGGGTAGGAAATGCAGCAGCTGCTAGTGAGTTTTAATAATCAAAATACATGAAAATATGGTAAAATAAATTAAACTGTTGGCACATCTCAATCTGACGCGGTCTTGGGACCCTCATGGTCACTGACCTGAGTATAAGCCAAGTCTCCTTTTGGGGGCTCATTTCTGGGGCTAAAAAAATCAACTTATACTTGAGTATATGTTGTTATTCAGTCACACAGTCGATTCTGACCTTTTGCTATCCTTTGGGCCATTGTTCTCCAGACACCTCTGTCCTCCACCATTCTCCTCAACCTGCCCAGCTCTGTGCCCATTGTGTCTACAATACAATCTTTGTGTCTACAATCTTGCCATCTCATCTTTGGCCGCCCCCTTCATCTTTTGCCCTCCAACTTTCCTAGCATCAAGGGCTTCTCAACTGAATCCTCTCTTCTCATTTGATGTCCAAAGTACTTCATCTTCATCTTTACTATTTGCCCTTCTAAGGAGCAGTCAGGGTTAATTTCTTCTAAGAGTGACCTATCTGTTCTCACTTTCCAAGGGTCTCTCAAAACATTCATCCAACACCACATCTCAAAGATGACTATTCTTCTGCACTCAGCTTTCCTAATGGTCCAGCTCTCACAACCATACATTACCACCGAATTTTTGTTTGCAATGTGATGTCTCTACTTTTCACTGTGTTCCCAGGTTTCTCATCACTTGCCTCCCAAGAATCAGTCACCTTTCTATTTCATGGCTGCGATCACCATCTGCAGTGATCTTAGATCACATTTTGTTGTGGTCCACACAGTCAAAGACCTTGGTGTAGTTAATGAGACAGAAGTAGACTTGTTTCCGATATTCCTTTGTTTTCTCCATGATCCAACATATGTTGGCAATATGGTCTCTAGTTCCCCTGCCTCTTCGGAACCCAGCCTGCACATCTAGTAATTCTCTCTCCACGTGCTGCTGCAATCTATCCTGTATTATCTTGTGTCTAACCTTGCTAGCATGTGGGATGATCACAATTATTTGATAATTTGAACACTCTTTGGCATTACCCTTTTTTGGGTTTGGAACGTATACTGATCTATTCCAATCCTGTGGCCACTGTTGTGTTTTCCAAATCTGCTGGCATATAGAATGAAATAATTTGATTCCATCATATTTTAGGGCTTTGAAAAATTCAACTGGAATACCATCTTCTGCACTGGCTTTGTTGTTTGCAGTGCTTTTTAGGGCCTTTCTGACTTCTCTCTCTAGGATGTCTGGCTCAAGTTCAATGTTCTCATCATTATGATTATCAGGGGTGTTGAGGTCTTTTTTGTAGAGTTCCTCTGTGTACTTTTCCCATCTTTTCATAACTAAGTTGAACTATGGCTTTAAAAGCCCTGACATTCTCTCTAAATTCAAGAACATAGCTAGGTTGGGGGTTTGAAAACTTTCAGAAACGTGGCTGCTTTTTACATCAATCAAACTACGGATTCAATTTTGTGAATCAAATGAAGAAAAAAATGGCTTTTTAAAACAAGAACATGTAAGCAAACAGTAACAAGAGATTATCCCATCTGCTTATTTTATTACACCATAATTATATTCTATTTCCCCCTTAAAAAATCATTAAAAATCTTAATAGGGCCAGGGCTCACTATACAGCCTTCCCATCAAAATGTCTACATATAATTCCATCTCTATAAAATACAGAAAAAGATCAAGCTTCCCTAACATTATGCTCTCCAAATGAAATCAACAGTTTAGTAAAAGCTGAAATAAAGACAGATTAGAGATATTTTTATTTATTACATGTATATACCCCCCTTCTCTCCTGCCAACCTAGCAGTTCGAAAGCAAAAAATTGCAAGTAGATAAATAGGGACCACTTTGGTGGGAAGGTAACAGCGTTCCATGCGCTCCGGTGTCTAGTCATGCCTGCCACATGACCATGGAAACGTCTGCAGAAGCAGACAGCGCTGGCTTAGAAACAGAGATGAGCACTGACCCCTAGAGTCGGATACGACTGGCTTTCGAGCAAGGGAAACCTTTACCTTTACTATACCCCCCTTCTAGCCAAAAGAACATCCATAGTCAGTAAAATTAAATGCTTATTTTTGTTAGTATACAAATTTTGAAAGGCATTCACGCCTTCTCAGAAGCACAGTTCAAAAGTTGCCAAATCTTAGGCATTTCAGCTTTGAGCATAAGCTCTCAATTATCACTGAAACTCCAGAGTAAATCTTACTGTATTATTTTGCTTAGTGACCAAGAACCGACCAGCATGGCTCCTGAACGTTACTGGCTGATTTTTAAGAAGCACTGTCAGCCAGTCAAAATTTCTTACCTATTTGTGTTTCTCTATCCATATCCATTTCAATATCTAAAATGTATTACATTATCAACTACCTGCTTATATCCATTGCTTTTGTTTAGGTTAAGAAAACTGTACCAAGTCAAAAGCTCCAGGAAAGCTTGTACTCTGTTCTTTGTCACTTATCAGCTTTGTCTTGCAGAGGGCAAATGCTGAAGCACTAGTTCTACTAACTGCCCGGTAGCTTTTGTGTGCAGATTTCAGTTCTTGTCCATCAACTTGAATGGCTCCATTCATGCCTATTCAGACACTGTCACTCTCCAGGCCGACTAGATACAATCTGTTGGAAGAGCTCTTGCCTAGCAAATGGAAATCCCACCCGGCTAGACTACCTTCAGAAGTCCTTGATTGTTCCTCTGTCTCCAGTTAGATAAACCAAAGGATGTGACAGGGGATAAATGTGAAGCACAAATATTTCATAAACTCAAATAATGGCCATGTTAAGACTGTTACACCACAGAAACTGAAATATATTAAAATAACAACTGAGTTTTAAGACAGCTGAAAGATGTACATTATGTTTAAAACACATATAAGGAAAAAAAAGTGAAAATCCCAGAGCTGCTTTTATGTTTCCATATAATTGTTCTCTTGGAAAATGAGACAAATAGATTTCTATTTCACCTGGAGGGTATAAAGCAAGGATTCTGCAGCTCATGGGCCAGATGCAGCCTGCAGCACCATTTCATGTGGCCTCCCACCACACCAGGAAGTGCCATGTGGTGGAGGAAGGGCAAAATGGTCGTCCGGCCCCCAAAGCTGTCTGAAGGAGTGTGGCCTGACCCCCAGCTTTAAAAGGTTAAGAACTCCTGGTATAAAGACTAGCCCTGTTTGTACATTGGTTCCAAGAGACTTCAAACTAATAATAAACTAGTCTTCTGACTCTTCTGAATCTCAAGATGATTCACTTTACTTTTCAAGTTTTCCTTCCTCCCTGTAAAAGTCAGTAACTGAGGGAAACAATAGTTTAATGAAATAATCAAGAACAGCTGCACAGAATAACATATATACATCACCCTATAATGAGGCCTCTTAAAATGAAGTAAAACGAAGGACAGTCTGGAGCATTTTGTTGCTCTGTGTTGGAATGGTATTGGGAAGAAAGATCTTGTGGATCTTACTTAGCCAAAAGCTCAAAATGAATTGCAACTGCAATAATAGCACTGCAAAGAAAAAGCTAATATAATGAATAGCAAGGAATTCTTTCAACTTGCGATTACTTTGCGTTTCACTGTTTTTTATATAAGATTCCATCTCTCAAAGTTTTTCAAAGACACTACCATTCAACCCAAGAACAGAGCATTCCACAATACTACATAGCCTGAAAATGAAATAATAGCGACAAATAACAGAACACCTCTACGAAGAGCACTTTCATAACAGATTTTTACAACAAAACATGGGCTTTGTCCTTGCAATGACAAAAGCACACTATCTTTATGCTCTGGCATTACATTTTTAGTTCCTCACATCTCCTCCTCTAAATTCTATTTACATGTTAAACAGTGCAGTTGCATTCAGTACCTTAAATTCTTTATACCAGTTCCTCTGGCTGTGCTTCTTTATATTTCTGGTACTGCTTAGGAGGCATCACAAGGGTGTTGTCTGAGAAACATCTGTGTGTTTTTGGCTTGATAAGTAAGAATGGACAATAGCTAATAAAACACCTGGGATGTATAATTAATGTACATTACAGGCTGGACAGATGAGCCAAAGTCAGTAATTCTTCCTGTGTTCTCAGACTGTGGCCATGAGCTGATGCATAGGATATGGCATCAAGCAAATTACTCCAGGTGGTTGGATGTCTTCTGAGTGGAAAGGCTTAGAACCAAGGCTTATGTCACAGCCTTTTTACTGTATATAAGGAGCAGCCTTAAACCCAGATTTTCAGAGCTTTCCCACGGAAAAGATGTCCCTTACTATCTATGAGATCCCAGGTAGCATGAGAAGGGACTGAGGGGAACCCATGATAATTAGGTAGATATGCCTTTTTGTATTTCTGTTGCTTGTATCACCTGCTCTCTCCCTCTTTCTCTGCCTCTAAGACGTTATGCCATGTTTACCTTAGAAATTGTCTGGAATGAATAAATCAAATACTGTCTTTAAAATTGGAAATGTACTCTAGAATTGTATGAATGGCTTTTGGTAATATAAAGGTAAATAAATATAAGAAAGAGATGGTTGTTATTATGTTAACAGCCTTAAGATTATTAATGACTAAAAATTTGAATATATGAAATTTCTATTAAGAGGACTGGTATAAAGAATTATGGAACATTGCTATAAATGATAAATTGACATGTGAGTTAAAATTGAAGAAAAGTTTGATAAAGGAAAATGACTTTATGGACATATGTGGTGAATTTATAAATGATATATTTTTTTAAAACCAAGGGGGATAAAGCCAAGACAAGAATACAGTACCTAACTTTTTTGGAAATAGGGGATGTAAATTAAAAAAGGGAAATGTTTGTTCTGAGTATATGGGTAAGACAATAATGTCACAGTGGGTGTGGGTGGACATTTGTGTTGAAATGTTATTTGTTTTTATATTTTATTTATTTATTTTTTCTTATTACTTGTAGTGTTATATTTTGTTTATATGCATCTTTTTTATCTTTGTTGATCGAAATATATTTTTAAAAAAGAATGTTCTTCCACCAACTAATTAGTCAATTTAATTGCAATTTATTTCAATATCTACAGTAGAGGGCTCTGGTGGATCAGTGGTTAAGAAGCTCGCCTTGCTAGCTGAAAGTCTGGCAAGTCGGCAGATCAAGACCTGGGTACTGCATGATGCATTGAGTGCCTGTCTCTGTCCCAGCTCTTGGGGACATGAAAGGAGCCTCATTCGGACACAAAATTATTATTATTATTATTAATTTTATTTTTAATTAACACAGAGTGTTATTTGAATTACTGATAAACTTTAATTAATGGGACAAAGAAGGTTTGAATACTAATCTTGTTAAAGAATTTGTATACCTTGGCTCAGTCCGTAATAAAAAAGCAAAGCAAAAAGGCAAAGCAATGACACTTATACAGTATACCGCCCAATAGCACATAGTGCACTCTCTGGTCAGTTCACAAGTTAATTAGCATTTTGTCCCCAACATGCGGGTACTCATTTTACTGACCTCAAAAGAATAGAAGGCTGAGTCAAACTTGATCCCTGGGTCAGGATCAAACTCACAACCTTTTGGTTGCAGTACAACAGTTTTAACCACTGCACCACCAGGAGACAAAAAATATTTTAGTGCAAAAAAATCAGAAGAATGAGACTCCAAAAGAGAACAATAAAGGCATTAGACAAGATCATCAATATAGGGCTGTCACTGGAGACCAATACCAAGATCATCCACACTACTGTATTCTAGATAACTATATAATACTATATATAAATGTAAAAGCTGGACAGTGCAGAAAGCAAATGGAAAAGAACTGGTTACTTACCTGTAACTGTGATTTTTTGCGTGGCCATCTGTGAAGTCACACACTTGGGTATTGCACACGCATGGAACTCTCATTCAGAATCTTCCAGAGCTGAAGAAAACAAAAGGAAAGTACATTAGGACCACCCACCCACCCTACATGCACGCGTGCGCGGCCAATGACTTCCCGCTTCAGTTTATGAAAAGCTGTCAATGTACCAGTGATATGTGCAGGGGTAACGATGAGGAGGTAGGATGAGCTGTATGATTTCATAGATGACTACTCGAAGAACCACAGTTAAAAGTAAGTAACCAGTTCTTCTTCATAGTCTCTGTGAATCATAAGCCTGGGTGAGGAGCAAGCTCACTCACTGGATGATGGGGAGGAACACTGAGCATCTTCAAACTAAAGAACTAAGTTGAGTATCGCCCGTCCAAAATGGCTGTTGGACCTCGTTTAAGTATCAACAGCTCTATCCAGGTAGCCCAATCTACAAATGTCTTTGATGGCTACCCCGCTTACGAAAGCCATCAAGGCCAAAACAACCCAGGTTGAATGTTTGCTGGCTGTTGTTCAGTGGAGGCGGCATCAATGCCAACTGGTAGGTCAAATGGATGATGGCTACTATCCAGTTGGATATTCTCTGGAACACGATTGGATGTCCTTTACGAGACCTATAGTATGCAATGAAAAGTCTGTCTGTGGAGTAGAATGCACAAAGTGTGGGACATGTAGTACAGGGGAGCCCTGTGGATGTTGAAGCAGTCTAGGACTGAGGTTGGATGAGGAGGGGTGGAGAGTGGTAAACAAATTGATTGAGACAATTCCTTTGGTAGGAATGTGTTATCTGAGGACAAAGTCACCTTATCTGGGTAGAATTGGAGGAAGAGTGAGTCACATCATAGTGTGGCCAACTCTCCAGTCCTCCTAGCAGATGTTATAGCCAGTAAGAACGCCATATACCTGCCAGATAGACTTTGATAGAAGACATGGAGAAGCCAGACTGGGCCAAATGGAGCATGAAAATGAGGAGTGTCAAGGTGGAAACCTCTGACAAGGGCTCACCATGCTTCCAGAGGGCAAAACAGAGAAAACGATTATAACATAAGAAGTATTCAAGACATTGTTGATGCTTTCTTTGTTTTCAATGTCAGTGGATGATAGTCACTGGAGGATGAAGATGGTAAGGGTGATGGGAGAGGTTCCAATGGCCATTTAGTCTGACCCTGCAGCAGTCTGGGTCGCTGTGTCCAGGTGATCCGAACAAGACGCTGACCCTCCATTCTGGCACTTCTGTTTGGAGGGTGAATGTGTGGTCTTCACTGCAGGCACTTTGGTAGGCCTTGATTAATAAGGCCTTGCTTGCTATGCGGCAGCCAATATTTTGCCTCATGGGTGGTGGCCACGTAGAAGGGTATCCTGGGCTCAGAACTTTGAGTCCACAGGCAGGTACCAATTTGGAATTGGGGAGAACCAATACATCCTTGAAAATATGGGGGCATTGCACTCCTGCGACTCCACTGGAGGGAACTGCAAGCCTATGGGAGGGAACAGACCCTCAAACAGCCTAAAAGCTGCATGCGACCCATGACAGAAACTTTAGGAAGGCGATTAGTTTTCTGGGAGGTCTTCCATGGGGGGAGGAGTCTGGGCCCTCATCTCTAGGCGAACTGAATCCAGCACCATCTCTCAGTGCAGGGACCAGCTGATCATTGTAAGCTTCTCTTCCGATTAGGGTGCAGGACAGTCTGGCAGAGTGAGGTCTCACCGGGTACGTTTGAGCCGGGGAGCGCATTGTGGAGCCTGGCAGAGACATCCTCAATGATCTGGAGACTCACACTGAGTTCGAAACAGCTCTATGCTTCGAGGCCTACTTCAATTTCTTCAGGGATAGAATGGTTGGAAGAGTTTCGAGTGCTTCCTCTTCCTGGTCCTCAGATGGCTTGGGAGGAGGAAAGAGATCCTGATGTAGAGGTCGAAAGTGAGATAGAAGGATCAGCTTCTCTGGACGGTCCTGGCTTGGAGGGTGCCAGCGAGGGAGGCGAAATCCATTTTAGGGGCTGCTGAGAAGTGTCTTCTCTCACAGGTGGGAGTACAACCTGCATTGGAAATTCCCAAATGCCTAAGTGAAGTTCTTACAATGTTGGTAACTTAGAACTGATGTAACTCACCCAAGCAAAAAAGGCACTTGGAATGGCCATCAGAAAAAGTAACCTTGCCACTGCAAAACTTGAGCACCATTTGACTGGGCCAGTAAGGGCCATGAAACAGGCGCATGTGGTCACAAATAAAGTCTAAATCAAAATATTTTTAAAGGAAAAATTGCGAACATAAAGGAAACCAGAAGAAAACAAAGGAAAATAACTTGCAAAAAAACCAAGGTAGAGAGATCAAAGTTCAAATCACTCTAGACCAGTGGTTCCCAGGGCACATATGTTTCAATTTGTAATCCTCTTTTGATTTTCAGTATTATTATTCTAGCAAAATAGTTGTTACTACGTAGTATACATTTTGCAGTGTCTGGATGTACCAAGAATTCCACTCCATTCTTTGCTATTATCCATCCTGAGTAAATGAACAAGTATCCTTTATGAATTTTCTTACTCCCATGGACTTTGCATCTTATATCAGCTAAACCAGTGGTTCCCCACAGGACTTCAATTCCCAGAAGCCTAAGTCAGTACATTGGCTGATCAGTGCTTTGAGGAAGTGACTTAGGCTTTTGGGAATTTAAGTCCCAAAACCAAAGGCTGGGAAACACTGCTTTAGAACCAACAAAGAGAGCCATTACCGGTACAGTGGTAAAAGAAATGAAGCAAGAAGCCAATGGCTGCGCACACGTGCATGTAGGGCAGGTGGTCCTAATGTACTTCCCTTTTGTTTTCCTTATCTCTGGAAAATTCTGAGAGTTCCGTGCATGCGCAAAACCCAAGTGTGTGAGTCACAGAGACCACAAAGAAGAAACATTAGTTAATTTGAAATATGGTGCTGGGGAAAATTTGTGGATAACTTTAGATTGCCAGAAAGACAAACAAATCAAGCCTGAACTATCTCTAGAGAGGGAAATACCAAAACTAAAGTGTCCTAATTTGAGTGTATTGTAAGAAGGCGTGGTCCACTGGAAAATATAATAACGCCAGAAAAGTTGAAAGCAACAGGAAAAGAGAAAGACCAAATATAAGACCGATTGGCTTTCCTAAAGGAAGCCACATTCGTGAGTTTATAAGAGTTGAATGGGGCTGTTGAGAACAGGACATTATGAAGATCATTCATACAGTTGCCATAAATCAGAAGCAACTTGACGGCATGTAACAACAATAGTTATGAAGAAATAGAGGAGAAAGAAAGAACTCATCAAAAATTATTTAAAAAATAATGCTACAGATTAAGAGAAAATTGGAAGCCTAGATAGGCAACACTAGCTATTCCAAACACTCAGTTTTAGTCTCAGATAATAGAGTAGGCAATGAGTTATTCTGCTACATAGGTGTAACTACATATACAGTAATACCTCGGATAACGCTAAGAGTTGGTTCCACAAGTCTTGGTGTTATCCGATTTTTAGTGTTATCCGATGCATGTTAAAATCCTATGGGATGGATCGGATAACGTTAAAGCTCCATAGAGATACATTGTAACCGCACAGGCTTTAACGGTTGTTATCCGATCCATCCCATAGGACCTTAAAGTTATTCGATCCAATTCTCCTCCCCAGATTACTTAACGTTATGCGATTTTAACGTTATCCGAGGTAAACGTTATCCGAGGTATTACTGTATATTTATATCTCAATATAACTTGACTTAAAATAAAGTTTTAAAACCTGATTATAAATAAAATCAGAAACTGGATACAGCTCTGAACGCTATATTCCACAATTCATGCAATCAGGGATAAAAATAGAGCACCAAAGTCTTAGAATGCACTAATAAGTTATTAAATGTTCAGGATATTTATAACACAATTAAAAGTGTTAATATGCAAAACCAACAAGGTCAGTCTCTAAATGCTGGTCTACAGACTTCAATTTTCTTATTTGAGTGTCATTTCCATGTACAGTATAAAGATTGAATTTCCATGTACAGTAATACCTCAGATAACGCTAAGACTTGGTTCCACAAGTCTTGGTGTTATCTGATTTTTAGTGTTATCCGATGCATGTTAAAATCCTATGGGAAATATCGGATAACGTTAAAGCTCCATAGAGATACATTGTAACCGCACAGGCTTTAGCAGTTGTTATCCGATCCATCCCATAGGACCTTAACGTTATTCGATCCAATTCTCCTCCCCAGATTACTTAACGTTATGCGATTTTAGCGTTATCCGAGGTAAACGTTATCCGAGGTATTACTGTATAAAGATTGAATTTTCACTCTTAAAATTTCTTGGCAGTATTCGAAAAGGGGGAACTGCAAGGAAAACAGTTAATTACTGATAGTGATCCTTCTCTGTGGATGTCTTCCTGGAGCAAGCTCATTGAGCCTGATTTTAAACATCAGGCCACAACACTGCTGTCTGGAAGGGATTTTACCTGACTATTCTCTTCATCTTATTATGGTTTTTCTATATTATTGATACAGATTATCTTATTATGTTTTCCCAAAGTAACTTCTTGTGCTTTATATATTATACAATGTCCTCATGCCATAGGGCAGTTTAACTTTGCTTCTATAATAATAATAATAATTTCATGTCAGAAATTATTTTGAGTTGAAAGGATTTTTGCTAAAGAAACTCCACTCAGGGGACACCCAGATGTGGCGCCTTTCATGTCCCCAAGATCTTTTTCCACCAAAGTGGTCCCTATTGATCTACTTGCAATTTCTTGCTTTCGAACTGCTAGGTTGGCAGAAGCTGGGACAGAGACAGGCGCTCAATCCGTCATGCAGTACCCGTGTCTCGAAGTGCTGACTTGCAGACCTTCCAGCTAACAAGGCGAGCTTCTTAACCACTGAGCCACCGCAGCCCCAGTTTGCTTCTTGAAAAGCAGGATACCAAAGATTTCTAATAAATTATATAAAACACAATTGATCAATTTTATTTTTAAAAACACCTTCCTTTGTACACCTCATCCAAACATACTTCACAAATATCCTAATAATTCTCAAATCATTTTATTCCTCCCTTTCATACTGAATCAGTTTATACAACACAGACTGTAAACAGATTTAAGTGATGCTTGAAGTTATGTACTGAATTCTCATGTTGTAATCATATTGACCCTCCTATGGTTTTCAAATTAACAGAAGTACTTAGTGAGTAGTTTTACCAGTTCCAGTCCCTGAGCATGAATTTTCATGGTCCAGCAATGCAGAAATATAAACTGATAATCTAGGACAGGGTTTCTCAACCTTGGGGCCTCAGGTGTTCTTGGACTTCAATTATCAGAAGCCCAGTCAGCATACCTGCTAATCAAGACTTTTGGGAATTAAAGTCCAAGAACATCTGGGGACCCAAGGTTGAGAAACTGTGGTCTAGGTAGGATACTGCCGTCTAAATTCATGTATACCTGAAATTCATGCAGTAATCATATCTGTAATAAAATAAACTTTGTTTCACTATTTATCTTCTCCAGAATACAGCAGCATCAGAATGAGTAAGAAAGTGCCTACTGATATGTCAGCACTTTCATCAACATACAGTCAAACCTCGCATAAAGAGCGCCTCGCTTAAAGAGTAACTCGCTTAAAGAGCAGAATTTTCTCTGAAAGTTTGCTTCGCTTAACAAATAAAACCAACCAAAAACTCGCTTAGCAAATAAATCGGGGTTCACAATCCCCCCCTGCCAGAAGTCACAATAGGTCACTTACAATGGTGTTTTGCTTAAAGAGCAAACTCACTTAAAGAGCAATCCTGTGGAACACATTATGCTCTTTAAGTGAGGTACAACTGTATTGGCAATTCAGAACTTATTAGCAAACCCACACAAATACTAACTGGAACAGGCAGATCACAAATAACAAACCAGAAAATTTTGTTTAGTTTTGTCTGTCTCATAATCTATATAAGCAATGGTGTGCTGCTCCACATTTCCCTTTCCCACACCAAATTGTAGTCATGAGTTTCCATTATCTGTGCCAGACAGTGGCCTTGTATGCCTTATGAAGCAGCAGATTCACGCACAATATTTTTGCCACAACAGAACTATCCCTCAACAATCAATAAAGTCATCAAGACTTTCTTCTTTAGAGATACCCAGGAAGTAATTACAGAAATAAAAATCAATCAACCACCAACATGTAAACAAAATAATGAAACTAAGAAATAAATTCAGCTGTTAGATGCCGTGCTGCTACACAGAAGACCTAATTTGCTTTGGCTACTGTTAAGAAATGGTCTAATTCCCACAGAAAAATATTTATTCCTAATGCTGTTTAGCACTAAACTCAATAGCAACATATGGCTTCAAGTTAATAGAATAATTTCTATATAAAGATAGCACAATTATTCAAGTAATACTCCATCTTTCTATGGTTTACGAACATCCACAAATCACAATCAATACAAAAAAACTGGATTATTAATAGATGTCACAAAGGAGGCATCAATACCTTGATTAACACAGCAATTTTTTTAAAAAAAATTAAGAACTATTTGTGTAGGTGGTAATGCAAAGCAATCACACTTACACTGTCCCATAGCACTTAGTGTACCCTTTGAGCAGTTCACAAGTTAATTAGCATTTTGCCCCCAACATGCTGGTTACTCATTTTACCGACCTCAGAAGGCTGGAAGGCTGAGTCAACTTTAAGCTCTGTTCAGGACTGAACTCACAACCTTTTGGTTGTAGTACAGCAGTTTAACTACTGTGCCACCATGCTGCGGAAGCTGCATATGTCTCCGGGTGCAATTCAAGGTGCTGGTTGTCACCTTTAAAGCCCTTCATGGTAGCAGACCAGGATACCTCAGGCACCGCATTGTCCCTAGGACACTGACCCGTCTCACGAGAGCAAACCGAGAGGACACCCTTCGGGTACCATCTGTTGGGAAGGCTCACCTTTCCAGCGCAAGGAAAAAGGCCTTCTCGGTTGCAGCCCCCACACTATGGAACCTCCTCCTGGTAGAACTACGTCTCTAGGCCCAGTTGCTACCATTTAGGAAAGAATTGAAGATGTGGTTAGCAAAATGGGTCTGGGGGCCAAGATTGTCAACAAGCTCCCCTTTCTGGCTTGTTTGAGGGCCCCCTCATGTAATTAATTTTTTTATGTTACGGTTTTGTAAATTTTATATTTGTTTTTAGGTAGCAAATGCCACAGCAGGGGGCAATTCTATGTTTTAAAGGTTTTTTAAATTTGTTTTATATTGGTTTTAACTTGCGTACACTGCCCAGAGTCCATTGGAGAGGGAGGTATATAAATCAATAAAATTAATTAAAATTAAATTAATAAAATATCTTATAAGGATTTTGTCACTATGAAGCTAGGAAGTTCTATCTTAGAATGCCTCTAAAATTATGTCTGTTGAGATATATGGGAATGTTATATAAATCCTATACTGTATCATCTAAATATAGAGTTTTTTCAAACCATTGCTATAACTGATAAACAATTCTAAAAATTTCTTCAATTAAAACTCATAATGGAATTACTGAGATTTGTTTAATTGAATGGCACCCCCTTTAATCATTATTTAAAACTTTATAGTATTTCCTAACAAGGCATTAGTTCAAAGGCAATTTCTTAGTCTTCACAACAAAGTTGATAAGGTAACAGATCATAGATATGATATTTATGGCACAACAACAAAAATATTATAAAGATGTGGAGCAGAGAATCCTTAATGAGGACAAAACATAAGGAACTCCTGAGGATTATGGCATTTGTAAAGTTTGGAAGTGGAATGGGAGATTTAAACTCGTGGTACAATACTTGGGAGGTTTGATCTGCTATCTAAGGCGTGGTCAATCAGCTTAATCGCTTCTTTAAATGTCTGTGGGGACACATAATGTCAGCCCATTAACAGCTTTTAAAATCTTAATTCCTCCCCTTCAAGGAGAAAAACAATGCTAACAAAAGAATGGAGGTTGTTACTAGATTTTTCCTGGGCCTTTTATTCATTAGTTTGCCAATCAACAGTTACAGTCAAGTGTTAAATAGTTGCAAAAGTTGACATCCCTACTACAGGTATTTCTAAGGCCAAGACAGAAACAACAAATATGTTCTGCTTGAACTATTTGCAAACCAAACATTTTCAAGAATTGGTGGTTTCTAGCCTTTTTAAAAATAAGCACTTACAACATAACACATACAGTATTCTCAAATTGAAAAAAAAACCTATTTAATTATGCATCTGAATCTCAGTGGTATATTCAGTTCCAATACAAGACAAAAATGGTTTGTAACCTTTCCCACTATTCACTGAAACTCTGCAACAACACAATCCATTCTTATCCCTACCACATCAATTTCATTTTCTCCTATATGAAAGAAACCTGTTACAGTATTTAAAACCTCATACACCAAAAATATGATTAAAATAGATTCAAAATTAATGATATTGTATACAACATTTATTAAAACTGATACAAGAGTGCAATCTTAAGATACTTCACCATCCATCATTTATATTGAGTCAAATATGATCCCAAAACAGCTCTTTGAATTACTGCTTGAAACATTTTTATGTGGGAAACTTAAATGATAAGTCGCCCTGACTTGACAGCCAGTTGTATCCGACTGTAGGGTTTGGTCCTCATCTCCATTTATAGCTAAAGAGCCAATGTTGTCTGCATCTGCAAATGTTTCCATGGACATGTGGTAGGCATAACTAGATGTCGGAATGCACAGAATGTGTTTACTTTTCCACCCAAGTGGTACCTATTTATGTACTTGCAATTTCTTTCTTTTAAACTACAGTACTAGGTTGGCAGGAGCTGGGACAGAGACAGCAGCTCACTTCATCATGCAGCACTCAGGTCTTGAAGTGCTGTTCTGCGGATACTTCAATGTTCTACATATTTCATTGTCTATTTTAAATTAACACTACTACATTGAGACCTGTGCTTTAGTTTCTTTATCAATCTATCCATCTTTTAGTTCACTGATCATTCTAGTTGTCATTTGACCAGAATTGTACAGACTTATTTCAAGTACGGTTGCAACAAACTTTTATAAAAACGAATCATGATTGTGGCACTTTTATATTTAATCCCATTCCTAAAGTCTCTTAATATGGAGTTAAATCTTTTTCACAGCAGCCGCATACTAGGTGGCTTCTGAAGACTGGCTGAACTTGAAAGTACAGTAATACTTCGAATAACGCTAAGACTTGGTTCCACAAGTCTAGGTGTTATCCAATTTTTAGTGTTATCCGATCCATGTTAAAATCCTATGGGATGGATAGGATAACATTAAAGCTCCACAGAGATACATTGTAACCGCACAGGCTTTAGCGGTTGTTATCCGATCCATCCCATAGGACCTTAACGTTATTCGATCCAATTCTCCTCCCCAGATTACTTAACGTTATGCGATTTTAGCGTTATCCAAGGTAAACATTATCCAAGGTATTACTGTACCTTATAGTAATCCTGACCTGTCATGTACAACGCAAGCAACATGCTATTTCTCTGCTTATTAATCAAAGTACCAATCACATATCTAAGATTGCTTTCCTGGTCATTCAACATCAACCCAGTTTAAACCAAAGCATTTGTGCCCAATTGACAGAGACAAAACGCAGACCTGCACAACCCAGGGTCCCCAGCATAGCAGGGATGAGAACTGTAGTCAATGACAACAGGAATTGCAGTCCAATATATATTGGATTCAGTGAGAATGAATCGAGGAATAAACTCAACTTTCTTCTGCTGATGCACCCTCAACAGTTTTAGGCAAATGATCCTGGGAACTCATATGAAGTTTCCAAGAAACTCGGAGCTGCTTTAGAACATAGCTTGGGAATCATTATTAAGTACAGTCAAGTTGGAACTGACTTACAGCAACCCTAGTAGGGCTTTCAGGGTAAGTGAGATATTTAAGGAGTGGTTTTACAAGTTTCCATGGCTGAGTGGGGATATGAACTCAGACCTCCTGAGTTCTGATCCATCACTCTGTTCACTATATTGAATGTCTGTTTGAGAATCAGTGGTGTATAATAAAATGTACATGAGCAATATTTTTGGTAATCAATAAAACTAGCTCTCGTTTGATTTACTTGTACCCCTCTAATAATATTTTAAAAAAGTCTAATCTGACCAATGCCTCAATGTGTTTTAAAAAATATTTTTTTCATCATTTATTTCTATAATGGAAAAGGTACTTTCTTTAAGATCCAAATCTGTCACCTGAACTTTAAAATGAATATTTAGTCCTTTCTATCCCTAAATCAGAACATTGCTAAAAAAATTTGAAAACAAACAAATGAAAGCAAAGGTTATTAAATTCTCACACTTCCTGAATTTCTCAATTACCAGAACCAATCTATACTCTCTTTTGAACATTTAAATGATGGGTAGTGGGCAAAGAGAGCAGTGAACAGAGAGCAGTGAAATCTCCTTGATCCTGCAAATTGTTAAATTGCAATCTGGGCACTAGATATTATACAAATGATTGCTTATCTTCAAACTCCAGCCTGGAATAGTACATGAAAAATACCAATAATCAAGTTTTCTTCAAATAATATGTATTATCCTATGGTAACAGAATTTATTTTATTTCTGAGGGGGAAAGGACAAAAGGAACATCACTTTTCACAATTCCTTTTCATGGAAAAGGAGGGGAAATTTTAATCTCTATTAACTCAAAGCAAACCAAAACACTTACTGTTCGCGCACCACCTGGGGACAAGGCTCCACTGGGAAGGTAGGGGCTTCCTAGCTCTGGGATCATCAAGAAGGGGTAACTTGGATAAGGAGTCCCTTTGAAAAAGCCTCCCTCTTGCTGTCTTCTGATTACTATGAATAAACAAAGAAGAGACACATAAGGGGAAAAGTTGTAATGATAAGCATATTCATACACAGTGGCTGAAATCCAGTTAACTTATGCCTATGGAAATGCTGGTGATGACATGAAGAGAGGATCATTTTCAGAAATTGTTTCAACTTCTGGCCTACAACTTCCATGCAACCCCTTTCACCTGGTGGAAGCTGTGGGACAAGAGGGGAAAGACAATTATCAAAACTTGCCAACATTGGCAATATTATCCTGGTGGCTGCAATTTTTAATAACTAAACACTTCTTCTTGTTAGGCAGCTCCCATTGCTTCCAGATGATAAAATGGATTGCATGCTCAAATAATTTGAGATAATTAATCCATGCTGATGGCATCATCAGAGCATAGTTATGCCATCATAATTTCAGTTTTTAAGACACAAAAATGCAAAAATTAAAGTGATTGAGTTTTAACAAATTATGATCACATAATAGACATTGGTATTGATAGTAACAAACATGACTTATACTCATCCAATTCTCCAATCAATTTAGTAGTCAAATATTAAAATAAATTTACTTTGAACAAATAGAATATAATTTAGATTGAATATATGTATGTGCAACTCATCATACTATGTTTCTCCCAAGAAATAACATATACAGAAGACATTCCCCATTCAAATGTGCTATGTCAACAACAGAGGAAAGGTGGGTGTTTGGATTTTGTTACATTTAAACTGCTATCAATTCCAGTAAAAACAGCTAATAACAACGGATTATGGGAACTGTGGTCCAGCATCTGGAAACCTACAAAATTTAACCAGTTTTAGACCATAATTTTAAGAAACCACATTATACTTTTTGGCAACCAAAGATGGGGGGAGAGGGAGAAAGGAGAGGATACTAAAATACTAAGACACTTCAAAGACTAATATTTATTTCAATGTGAGCTTTTGTGAATAAAGTTTTTGTTAAACATGAATGCAAAAAAATGTCCTCTATACTGTATTTATATATACTGTACTCCCATAGTGGTGAGAAACACAATCAGATGAGGATACAAACAATAGCAATTATGTACTGTTCCAGTGTTCAGAGCACAATTTGGGCGGTTCACAAGGTAATTAGCATTTTTGCACCCTCAACACACTGGGTACTCATTTTACTGATATCAGGATCAAACTCAGGTAATGAACAGTTTTGGCTACAGTACTCTTTAACAGATAATTAGATAAAGTAACAATACTCAATCCTGTCAGCAAACTGAGAAAGATTAACTCAGCTACTTCTTCGGAAATTATATCATGCATGATTACTTGGTACAGGAAGCCAGCTGTTATCACTGCTTCCAGGTGACAAGGAAATAAAATGTCATGGGAGGTAGTGGTATTTTAAAACATTTAGGCCATACCTTTTTAGCATGGATAGAGAAATTCAGGCTGCTAAAAATATTTCTCTTCCAATAATTTTTGCAAATATATTTGCAAAACTAATCTACCTTACACTTAAACTCAATGAGATGTCCATGCAAATGTTTTATAAATCTAGACTAGCATCAAGTGTGTAGTCACACAAATATACTTTAAGTTAATTTATCACTAACAGTCATAAACTACAACATAGGGGCTCAGGTGGCTCAGTGATTAAGAAGTTCACATTGTCAGCTGGAAGGCTGGCAAATCAGCAGTTCGAGATCAGGGTACTGCATGACAGATTCAGCGCCCATCTCTGTCCCAGCTCTTGGGGACATGAAAGGAGCCTCATTTGGCTGTTCCTTGAGTGGAATTTCTTCTGCAAAAATCTTTTCAACCCAGAATAATTTCTGACATTAAATTATTATAAACTACAACAAGAACAGCAACTCTTAACATGACAACAATTTCCACTTCATTAACTGGCAGTTAAATCAGGGGAGTCAAGAGAAGAAACACCCAAAACGGTGGCTCAAGAAAGGAACAGATATAAGGATATACCTTTAGATTATAATTCTACACACATCTAGTACTAATAATTGTATACCATCAAGTTAATTTCTAGTTATGGTGACTTTTCCGAGAGTTTTCTAAGTACAGGATATGCAGAAGTGATTTACCATTCCTATAGGGGTACTTTGAAACTGTGCAGCTTGACCATACAGCCCTTACTAAAGAGGCTGGCTCTACTCCCAGGAAGCACAGTAGGGAATTGCACTCCCAACCACTGGCTCTGCAGGCAGACACTTATACCATTGAGCTATTCAGCCAGCAACACAGTAAAAAGTAATTCCCACTGAACTATTGTTGGCTTTATTTCTGCATAAATACACTTGCACTGCACATTAAAAAAAAAGACCAAATTATGAACATTTATTCAGAAAAAAAGGTCAACTTGTTTTAATGGAATTTATTTCAAAGAAATAAATGAATTTCCAAGGAAATATGAATGAATTTCTAAGGAAATATGTTTTATATTCTAGTCTTAAAAGAATAATTTGTGGATGAATGACACATGAATAAAATTTCTGAACAACTCAATATGGCACATTTATGTCCTAAGAAATCTGACAAAGGAACATAAGATTTCCTTTTTGTCTACCCTGCCCTGCTGTGTTGCTTCTAATGTATCTTCTGTCAATTTTAATAGTCTTAATGTGTTTATTTTATTTTAATGGTCCTTACTGTGAGGTTGGTTGATTTAACTATTACTTTTTTTAGATAAATGTGGTTTTGCCAATTTTTCTTTTTTAAATTTTTACAAGCTGCCATTTTTTTCTGGAAAGTGCTATTTTTTATTTGAAAGTAAGATATAAATGTAATAAATAAACAATACTGAAAAGAAGAATCACCCAGTGATAGCCAATGAGGTGCATAAAAGTATCAGAGAAGAACTTAGGAGAGTTCTGGGTTCAAATTCCCACTAAGCCATGGAAATTCACTGGACTCCAACTGAGGCTTACACAACATAACTATACACAACATAACTACAATACAATTCCACAGTTGCATTTTAAAAACACTCCCTTATGCAGCATTTGGAACACATAGATACAGTGGTACCTCATACAATGATTTTAATCCGTTCCATGGGGCTCGTTGTTGTACGAAACAATTGCTATACGATACATGCATCGTATAGCGATTTCCCCTATGGGATGCATCATACAACAATATTTTTTGTTAAGTGGTTTTTCCCATTGAAAAAATGGTTGTACGGTTTTTTTCCATAGTGAAAATTATTATGTGGGACACCATTTCCCTCCCGTCCAAAAAAACCTAATTGTTATGTGATTTTGTTGCTCTACAGGGCAACTGTTGTATGAGGTTCCAGTGTACATGGATTTGAAAGAGGTAAATATCGTGCCCAGAGGTAAATCGCCTCAACGACCAGATTGTTTTGTACCGTACTGTATATTCTTGACCTTAGTGTATTTTTTGACCGTAGCGTATTTTTTATTGTATTGCATTTTCCTGACTGTATTGTATTCTTGTTTTTATGAAAGATTTGTTGACTGTATTGACTGTAACATATCTATTATATTTATACTATGCTGCTTTTTAATATTTGATATTGTAACATTGTAAGCCGCTCTGAGTTGCTTCGGCAAGGAGAGCGGCATATAAATTGAATATAATAATAATAACGAGCGGGCGACAATATAAATCTGAACAAACAAACGAATAAATTTCATACCAACTCTACTGAATTCAGTAAGTCTTCATTTTGATTAAACACTTACAGAATTGCATCTAAATCTGCCTAATGATTTCCACTTATTTGATGTGTACCATTTTCACATAGGAGTAACACTGTGTGGGATGGGATGTCTCCTTGATAAATGTCATGCATGCAAATAAGGAAGAGCCTTTCAGCACACTAAAAACTGAGAGATTTTATCTGGAATGGGTTTCCAAGGACTGAAGCACACTTCCTGATCCAACTAGCAAGCGTGCATACTGAACTGCAGACATATACAAATGTTTACCCAAGGGGGGGGGGAGAAAAATCCGATGAGACGCCCATTCCGTTCAATCACAACGAAAACTTCCAATTTTCCAAATAACTTTACGACAGCAGAGCAAAGTGAGCCACTGAGATTGCCAGGCAGTGGCCAAGAATCGGGGCCAAAAGGGGGCGGCGAAGGCAAACAAGAGATGGAGGGCGGGCATGGCTCCTCCTCGTCCCAGAAAACCAAGGGAGTCGCAGGAAAAGAAGTTGAAATCAGTCCTAGTAGTAGTTGTTCAAGAAAAAGGGGGAGGGAGGAGCCATAGCTTTCACTCTGACATCCCCACCCAGCCAGAAATATGTCGCTTACGCTTCATTTCTGGGAGTGGAGAAATCATAATATTAATAATTTTCGCGTTAGGTGGGTGGTAGGTACCATGTACAAAATAATAAAGTTGTAACATTGTGGTTAAAGAGGAGAGTGGATATAAAGGTGAAATTATACAGTATAGTAAATGTATAGAAAATAACTAAAGTAATGTCCGACTACATTATATTATATTGATATGTGTTTTTTTTTTCTCTTCCTCGCTGTAGGATGTACGTGGGAACTACTTTTTTTGTATGTAATTGTTTCTTTTATGTTTTGTAGATTGTTTTGTTAGTTTGTTTTTTAAAAAAATTAAAAAAAACTTTTTTAAAAAAGAAATTATTCTGGGTTGAAATAACTTTTTGCTGGAACTCCGCCCGAAACGAGGCTCCTTTTCATGCCCCCCCCCATCTTTCCCCACCCCTCGACTTGCAATGGTCTTTCGAACTCTTAGGTGGGCAGGAGCTGGGGCAGAGACGGGCGCTCATCCCGCCCATGCAGAACCCAGGTCTCCCAGCGAACACAAGGGCACTGAAGACAACAAAAGTCTTGATTATAATAAGTGGAAATCATTTTACCTTCGGCTAGAGACTCCCGAGGCTTCTGGAAACTTTCTCGGGGCTGCTGAGGCGGCCTCTCCGCCTATGGCGAAGGGAAAATGGAGGGGGGGGGGAGAGAGAAGGACAAAAAGAAGAGAGGGCGGGTTTAAGTAACTGAATAACACCCCCCCAAAAAAAACAAAATAACCCAAACTCTTCTTCCACAACCCCATGTCATGCAACGTTTTCACGGGCCCCCCCAAACCTTAACACACACACCCCAAAAAAAGAAAATAACCCAAACTCTTCTTCCACAACCCCATGTCATGCTACGTTTTCACGCCCCCCAAACCTTAACACACACACCCCAAAAAAGAAAATAACCCAAACTCTTCTTCCACAACCCCCCCATGTCATGCTACGTTTTCACGGGGCCCCCCCAAACCTTAACACACACACCCCAAAAAAGAAAATAACCCAAACTCTTCTTCCACAACCCCATGTCTTGCTACATTTTCACGCCCCCCCAAACCTTAACACACACACCCCCCAAAAAAATAACCCAAACTCTTCTTCCACAACCCCATGTCATGCTACGTTTTCACGGCCCCCCCAACCTTAACACACACACCCCCAAAAAAGAAAATAACCCAAACTCTTCTTCCACAACCCCATGTCATGCTACGTTTTCACGCCCCCCCAAACCGTAACACACACACCCCAAAAAAGAAAATAACCCAAATTCTTCTTCCACAACCCCATGTCATGCTACGTTTTCACGGCCCCCCCAAACCTTAACACACACACCCCCAAAAAAGAAAATAACCCAAATTCTTCTTCCACAACCCCATGTCATGCTACGTTTTCACGCCCCCCCAAACCGTAACACACACACCCCAAAAAAGAAAATAACCCAAATTCTTCTTCCACAACCCCATGTCATGCTACGTTTTCACGGCCCCCCCAACCTTAACACACACACCCCCAAAAAAGAAAATAACCCAAACTCTTCTTCCACAACCCCATGTCATGCTACGTTTTCACGCCCCCCCAAACCGTAACACACACACCCCAAAAAAGAAAATAACCCAAATTCTTCTTCCACAACCCCATGTCATGCTACGTTTTCACGGCCCCCCCAAACCTTAACACACACACCCCCAAAAAAGAAAATAACCCAAACTCATGTCATGTTACGTTTTCACGCCCCCCCAAACCTTAACACACCCCAAAAAAAGAAAATAACCCAAACTCTTCTTCCACAACCCCCTCATGTCATGCTACGTTTTCACGCCCCCCCCCAAAAAAAACTATCTTCCTGCCCCCCCTCCCCAAGGCCCAGCCTTCCCCCCCCCCATTGCGCCCAACTCGAGCCTCTTCCCCGTCCCCCTTTTGTTGGACTCCCCTCCCCGTCCCTCCCTTTTTCTTCTCCGCCATAAAACTTTTCCCTTCCTTTTTTCCCAATTTTTTACCTCAGAATCGGAGCCGGAGGTGTCGCCGCCGCGGCGGTTCTCCGACTCGTGGACCAGCGACGACTTGAGCTCGTCCAAGTCTCCGTGGGCCGAGCCGCGCCCCCCGCTCCCCTCCTTGTCCTGCTCGTCGCCTTCGTCCTGGAAAGGGATGAGCTCGTCCGGGGCCCCCAAGTCGTCGCCCCCGCCGCCGCCACTATTATTCCCCGCACCGGCGGGCTGCAGTTGAGGCATGGTGGTGCGGCGCCGCGGGGGGGAGGGGGGTCCCGGCCGCTCCCTGCACCCCGCCTGCCTCAGCCCGGCCTCCCGCCTCAGCCCCGTCTTGGCGTCCGCCGCCACAAAGTTTTTGACACAGAAGAAGGAGGGTGGTGTGTGTGTGTGTGTGTGAGGGGGGGGGGTTCTTCCTCCCTTGCTCTGCGTCAAGGGAATGGGATAGGCGGGAAAAGGAGGAGACTTGGGGGGGGGGGAGGCGGCTGAAAATTAGGGAAAAACAGGATTAAAGCGAGAGAGAGAGGGAAAGAAAGGACGAAGAAACGGCTTCTCTGCCTCCCCCCCCCCTAAAAAGGTCTCCTCGCCAGCCCACCCGGGGAGGGAATGAGAGCGAGAAAGGGGCCGGAGTGGGGGGCAGAGGAGGAGCTCCCGCTGCAAATGGACACCCCGAGTGAGGGAGGGGGTGGGTGCCCCTCACCCACGCCCCCCACCCCTCTCTCCACCACCTTCGCAAACAGGGACAAACACCCCCCCCTCTTTCTTTCTTTCCTTCCCCCACTTTTGCTCGAGGGCAATTCCCTCCCCTCCTGGTTTCCTCTGCCCCCCCCACCCGCCTTTTCCCTCCCTCCTCTTAATTGCATACCCTTCCCCACATCTTAGAAATGTAAATAAGTCCTCCTTTCCTCCCCCCCCAGCCCCTCCTCGTTTTATTGTTCTAAACTTTAAACTGAACAAACACATTGAAAGCTGGGGGGGGAGAGGAGACAGGGTGTTAAGTATGGGGGTTGCCCCCCCTTCTCCCCGTGTAATATGAGAAATTGGGACATCTGTAAATGCTCCTTTTTTTTCTCACAGGAAAGATCTGTTTTTTTGAGCCTCCACACACACACACACAAAGGCATTACAAAAAAGGGCTTCGCTCAATTGCTGTGCATTGCAATTGATTATGTTAAAAAAATATATTATTTCCGGCCTGATGGTTCCCAAAGTATTTTTTTGGAATAAACCTGAACACTTTTTTTTTTTAATAGAGTTGGACCTCATTGATTTTTTGCGGGACTTGCTTCCGAGTAAACAGTCAAGCATAAAGGGTGCGTAGCATAACCACTTGACAACCTTGACTGTCTGTGTGTTTACTCAGAAGTAAAGTCCCACTGAGTTCGTCGGGGCGTCATGCCAAGTACATGTGGTCAGAAATGCAGCCATAATCCCACAATGGAACTAGCTGTGCTTTTTATAGATGAGCAGAAACTCTCAAAGGCATTCCCCTGGCTTTTTGTATGCGTTTACATCCCTCCAGATGTTTACTGGACTGCTGTTCCCTTCTGTCCCAGCCAACTAGCACAGGCCATGGAGAAGGGTGATAGGAATTGCAGATTAATAACAGGAGGGTGTAATGCCTGACTGAATGCTTATATTTGGTTACATTTACATCTCTCCACCCCCAGCCTCCTCGGGTTCAAAGTAGTTTCTATGCAACCTTTCCCATGCAATCTGACATGGACCATTCTTGCATGCAAACATCCCCTGCATACATGTATAGGGGGTCGCCCTTGCTCGAAAGCCAGTCATATTTGACTGTAGGGTTCAGTGCACATCTCCATTTACAGCCAAAGAGCCAGGGTTGTCTGTGTCTGCAGACGTTTCTGTGGACATGTGGCAGACATGACCAGACACGCAATGCTGTTTACCTTCCCACCAATTTCTTGGTTTTGAACTGCTAGGCTAGCAGGAGCTGGGACAGAGACAGGAACTCACTCTGTCATGCAGTACTTGGATCTCGAACTGATGACCAGCCGACCTTCCAGTACTTCTTGATGTCAAATTTGTATTTGTTCTTCAGCTGTTGTTCAGTCACATAGTCAAGTCCTTTGTGACCCCATGGACCACATCATGCCTGTCATCCACCATCCTTCAGAGCCTGCTCAGATGCACACGCACTATCTAACCATCTCATCCTCTGCCTCCCCTTCTTTTGCCCTCAAATCTTTTCCAGCATCATGGCCTTCTCCAGTTAATTCTCTCTTCTCATTTGGTGGTCAAAGTTTTTGAGCTTCAGCTTCAATATACTGTATGTCCTTCCAAGGAATAGTCAAGATTGACTTCCTTTAGGATTGACTGGTTTAATATCCAGGGGACTCAGTCTAAGTACTGTACTGTAACTAAGTTTTCTTCAGCAACACAGTGTGAAGGCATCAGGGCCATAGTCAGGGGGTGGCCAGGGTGAGCTTTGCCCACCCCTAGTTAGCAGTTTGCCAACCTTCAAACTCCTGGCTGCTTATATATATGACATATATATATATATACAGTACAGTATATATATATGACATTGTTGCCCATCCTGACAAAATATTCACCCACCCACATCTAGAATCCTGGCTATGGCCCCGGAAGGCATCTACAGTATTTTTCTGCACTCAGTCCTTCTTATGGTCCAGCTCTTGTAGCGATGCATGACTACTGGGAAGACCACTACTTTAATTATGCAGACTTTTGTTGGCAAGGTGACGTCTCTACTTTTTATTATGCTGTCTAGGTTTGCCATAGCTTGCCTCCCAAGGAGTAAGCATCTTTTATTTCATGGCTACAATTGCCATCTGCATTGATCTTGGATCCCAGGAAGGTAAAGTCTATAACTGCTTCCATTTCTTCCCCTTCCGTTTGCTGGGAGTCGAGATAAAACTTTGGATTGCCAAAAAAAATTACACCATACCACTTTCTTGGTGTAAAGATAACAAAGCCCATAATCCCATTACAATAGGGCTCATTCCACATGATAGAGACCTGCACCCATCCAGGAAACCAGCATAAAAACTTTTGATGCTTCAGAGTACTGTACTTGAAGTTCTGTTCTAGGTTAGAGAAATCTAGGTTACTGTACTGGCTGTTTATGCTTACAAACCAGCCAGATCAGGTAGGAAATAGCAATGCAAATTAGGTAGCAATATGTAGCATTGCCAATAAAGAAAACGGAACTGGAATTCACCTACCAGTTTATATGCTCTATATCAAAAGTACGTCTTCTGTAACAAGTCAGTTTTTATTTGAATGAAAAATAGATCAAAGTTCTTCAGGTGCTCTATCTGTTCCAGATATTGGCTATCATCATGGCGTTCTTAATTCCTCGGAACAGTTCTTCTGAGAACACGCCACACCAGTCTCTCAGGCGCTTCAGCCATGAAGTCCATCTAGGTCCAGGGTCTCTCTTCCCAGGGATCTTTCCTTGCAGAGTGAGTTGGAGTATTCTATACTTTATGCATATCAGAAAATAAAATAAAAAACACTGTAGCACTTTAAAGACTAACTGCTATACTTTATGTTGTTCTTCATGATATGGCCAAGGTATTGGAGCTTTCTTTGCTTAATGTTCTTAAACAGTTCTTGTTCTTTATCCATCCAGCGGAGCACTTCTACATTAGTCACATGCCCAGTCCATGATATCCTTAGCAGCCATCTGTAGATCCACATTTCAAAAGCTTTGATTTTCTTTTCAGATGTTTTAGTCAAATGTCCAAGCTTCATTTCCATACAGCAATACTGGGAATATGTAACAAACATCCTGTCACTATATGCATTGCTTCGTTAGCAGCAATGTCAACTTGTTTTGCATGTGTAGATGCACTCCATACTGGAGCAGCATAGTCTAACAGAGATGCTTAGGGCCATAGCTGATGTATGCAGCATGGATGGTTGACTTTCCCATGCCAGGGAGTGATGGGGGTCAGATTCCATGACCTTTTTTTTTTAATGTTAAATTTCAAGCCAACTTTTATACTCTCCTCTTTCATTCTCATCAAGTGGCTCTTTAGATCAGATGGCCAGATTTTTTGGTCCACTGGTCGGTCACGTTCCTCCCACTGGAAGTGGAAGTAAAAGGTGCCCGCACATGCGCAGAACGCTGCCATAAATGCACCCACGTCATGCGCGAGTGTCATAAATGCGGAAGTGGCTGCATTTATGATAGCCATAAATGTGCTTGCTTCCAAAGGGTGTGGTCTGGCCCACTCTGCTGTCTGGGGGGCATGGTGCTCAAAGACTTAGTAACTGGAAATTAGAATGTTGGTTATATTCATTAACTTCTACTTCCTTTGGCTATGGAGCTTTGGTACAGACATGGACAAACTGATCCTCCAAATACTTTTGAAGTGCAACTCCCAATATTCTTCACCATGGTCTATGTCTATGCTGATAAGGACTGCTTGGTGAGGGCAGTCCAACAGTATCTGAAGCGGCCCAATTGACCACCTATTCTCTAGTGTTTTGTGGCTTGCTATGATCTAAAAGTATCATTTAATCCTACTTTTTGGCTTGGAAACATATATTAGTATTGTATTAACGTTAAACTACCTACTTCCAGTGGTGGGATTCAGCAGGTTCATACCAGTTCACCAGACCCGGTAGCAGAAATTCTGGCTGGCCCTGCCCATCCAAGTTTTGAAATAAAGTACAGTACTGTATCTCTTTTGCAATGCATTTTTCTTCTACTTTCGAGGATTAGTGCTGAGTTCTGATCATAGTTAGGCATCAAAGGAAGATCATGCTTCAGGAAGGAGGCAGCTTCTAGAATTTCCAAGTGTAGCTGTTTTCCTGTCTGCTCACCTGCCTTTCCTAAATGAGTGAGCAATGAGAGAACTTGGTCCTCTCAACCTTTGACATTTTGACATAGGTTTACTTTGGTGTGTCTACAGACTGTTACATAATGCTCCTTTTTTTCTTTAAAGCCAGAGCATTCTAAAACTTGGTAACAAGACTGAACAGTATGAAAGCTGTTCATATTTTTCCCCCTTTATTTCATTGGAAGTGTAGTCTTGTTCTTGGGTAGTTGTCTACATACCAATGTTGTTTTGCTGATCTATTGGTTTATTTACTGCTATAACCTTCCTTTTCCAATAATAAAATTAAAACACTTTAATATTTGAATTTTTTAGTGTCATTCTAGTCTGTATCTATGCAGAATAAAGACCAAGTGTGTTCTAGATAAGCATTTTTAGATTTGATTTCAGTGTTATTAAGAATTTATTCATTTGAACTTGTCTTCCAACATGCACTATCTCCCCCTAATGGCCAAATTCTGTTCTCTTGATGGGCCCACGAAACAGAAATATCTACTGCTAAAGTGTTTTAATCCTGGGAAGCTGTAGTTGTATTTTTGGCTTTTTAAAACAATTACATTTCTAGAGTGAATTACAAAGATGTTTGAAAGGGTTGTTATCAATATCAGTGGCTGAATCTTCTTAGAAGAATAGTTCTCAACCTTTGGTCTCATACTTTTTGACTTCAACTCCTAGAAACTCCAGGCAGCAACATCATTTGTCAGGGGTTCTGGAATTTGAAGTCTAAAACATCTCTAAAGCAAAAGATTTAGAACTATTGTCCTCAAACAAACAAGATATTCCCTCGTGCTATGCTTTATTTTTGGGGCAAGCAAATGTGACCCTTTAGCTGCTTTTGAATTGTATCTCTGTAATCTATCGCCATTGGCCATGTTGACTAAGGTTGCCGGGCAGTGATGGGATGTAACAGGTTCTCACCAGTTCGCCAGTTTCCCAGTGTCCCAGAGAACCAGTAGCAGCTTTTGGGGGGAACCACCTTCGGGGCTTACCTTTTCACTAGTTCCCCCACTGCGCATGAACGCCAAGCACTTGGTGTGCATGCATGCCTACAGTGCTTGGCGCACATGCACAGCCTCCTTGCTGTCCTCCCAAGCGGGGAGGAGGAAGAGAAGCTGCTAGCCTGAAGCTCCCTATAGCCTGCTCCCCAGGGTAAGTGACTCACCTTCAGATGTGGTGTGTCTGTGTGTATTTTAATGTGTATTTAATACAGTACCTTTATCTATATTGACTTACTACCACAGTTCCTTAAAAGGCCTGGCAGCCTGGCTTGGGGTTTTTAAGCAAAGTCTTGGAGTTACCTCATCAATAAGCTACAGGTGTGGTGTTCCAATTGCTGTTCCAATTGGAGAACCCTTAAGGAGGTACAGCTGTTTTACATTTACATTAAGGCATATTGTCCTAGAGAACTGGTACGATGACCATATCCATCTTGCAACATGGTGCTGCCCAGGCACATATACTAACAGGTAAGTGATGGTTTTGTGTTTGGGGTGGGTGGGTGGGTTGATTTATGTTTGGGGTTGTATTTTAATGAAATTTTTATTTATTTATTTATTTAATTTACAGGTTTGTGTTGTGGGTGGGTGAGTGGGTTGAGGTGTGTGTGTGTGCTTATTTTTATTTTATTATTTTATTTTATTTGGCCCCACCCATGATGTCATGACATTAGCTCCAGCCACACTGTGATGACGTCACGGTGGAGTAGTAAAATTTTTGACATCCCACCACTGTTGCCGGGAATTACAGTTTACAGAAAATATGGAGTGTCACAGTTGTTTTGTGTTTCTGCAGGAGGTCTGCGCCATTTCTTTGAAACATTTCTATGAAACAGAGATGAACACTGAAACCTAGAATCGGATACGACTGGCTTTTGAGCAAGGGTGACCTTTACCTTTAAAAATCAAATTGTCCCACATTGGGAACCACCAAATTGACCCCAATGAACTCCGCAAAATGCAGCTCAGCAGAGGTAAAGGTCACCCTTGCTCGAAAGTCAGTCGTATCCGACTCTAGAGTTCAGTGCTCATCTCTGTTTCATAGCCGAAGAGCTAGCGCTGTCTGCTTCTGCAGATGTTTCCGTGGATATGTGGCAGGCATGTCTAGACACCGGAGCGCACGGAACGCTGCTTACCTTTCCACCAAAATGGTTATATGTCTCATGAGAAATTTGTACATGAAGCAAGAAGCAACAGTTAGGACAGAATACGGAATGACAGAGTGGTTTGGAATAGGAAAAGGAATAAGACAAGGCTGCATTTTGTCACCCTGCTTATTCAACTTGTACACAGAGCACATAATGTGCAATGCAGGGATGGAGGAATCACAATTTGGGATCAAAATTGCTGGGAGAAACATCAACAATTTGAGATATGCAGATGATACCACCCTAATGGCTGAAAGTGAGGAGGACCTAAAGAAGCTCCTGATTAGGTTGAAAGAAGAAAGTGAAAAAGCTGGCTTGAGACTCAATATCAAGAAAACCAAGATAATGGCAACAGGCCCTATCAGTCCCTGGAAAATAGATGGGGAAGAAGTAGAACCAGTGACAGATTTTACTTTCTTGGGATCAAAACTCACTGCAGATGGGGATTGCAGCCATGAAATAAAAAGGCGATTGATTCTTGGGAGGCAAGCAATGAGAAACCTGGGGAGCATAGTGAAAAGTAGAGACATCACATTGCAAACAAAAATTCGTATTGTCAAAGCAATGGTATTCCCTGTGGCAATGTACGGTTGTGAGAGCTGGAAAGCTGAGCGCAGAAGAACAGATGCCTTTGAGATGTGGTGTTGGAGGAGAGTTTTGAGAGTCCCTTGGACAGCGAAGAGAACAAATAGGTCAATCTTAGAAGAAATCAATCCAGAATGCTCCTTAGAAAGTCAAATTGTAAAGATGAAGCCAGAAGAGTAGCGTGCCTTGGCGGGGCCCCGTATAAAAATTTGTTTGGGGGCCCTTAGGAAGGGTAAAGATTTGCTTTGCTTACGCACGCGTTGGGGGCCCCCGTGGCCTGGGCCCCCCCTATAATTGATACGGCAGATACTCTGTAATGTTGATATCGACTATTATGATTTATTGATATGTTGTGTCTAGGAACTTGTAACTGTAATTTTGTATGTGTTGTAAACCGCCCTGAGTTGGCTCTGTCAAGTAGGGCGGTATAGAAATTGTAGTAATAATAATAATAATAATAATAATAATAATAATAATAATAATAATAATAATAATAATAATAATAATAATAATAATAATAATAATAATAATAATTATAATTATTATTATTATTATTATTATTATTACGGCGGTAGCTACGCCTCCGGATGAAGCTAAGGTACTTTGGACACCAAATGAGAAAAGAGGATTCGCTTGAGAAAGCCTTGATGCTGGGAAAGGTGGAGGGCAAAAGTAAAAGGGGGCGGCCAAAAAATGAGATGGTTGGATGGTATTGTGGAGACAATGGGCACAGAACTGAGCGAGTTGAGGGGGATGGTGGAGGACAGGAGGGCCTGGCGAGCAGTGGTCCATAGGGTCGGAATCGACTGTGGGACTGAACAACAAACAACAACAAAAAATTAAATTGGCAGGAGCTGGGGCAAAGACGGGACCTCACTCCGTCCTTTCGTGTCAGAGAGATGACTCTGGGTTTGAAAGGCAGCCGCAATCAGGCATGGAAGAGGCGTGGATTCCCGCCTTCCTCCTCCTCCTCCTCCTGGGCTGGCCTCCCTCGCCCCCGGGTGCAGTAGGCAGCCTTTTGCCGCTGCAGGTCTGCCTGCTCCAGCCAGCGCCAGGCCGGGCGGAGCCGGAAGCCTCTGAAAGCCGAGCCCAGCGCTTGAAGAAGAGGGGAAGAAACGCTTCGATGGCGCTTAACCTGAGCCGGAACGGGCCGGCGCTGCAGGAGGCCTACAGCCGGGTTGTGGCTTCGGGAAGCCCGGCAAACTGGTGAGGGAAGCCCTCATGCACCTTTGGGGGGACCTGCTTGGGTGGGTGGGTCGGGAGAGTCGGGCGAAGTGCGCAAGGGGTGGGGCGGCTCTGCCTTGAGAGACCCTGCCTCGCCATGACCCATGGGGGTTGTTGTGGGTGCAATGGGTTGCCCCCGAGCTCAACTGCGGCTGGGGAAGGGGGAGAAAAGTGTGCGTGAAAGAGAGTGGAGGGGTGTGTGTGAGAGGACGATGTGCAAAGAGGGGGCAGAGGGAAACAATAGCATGGACGGGGAACAAGATGGGGAGGGAGGCGAAAGTGCCAGCACATGGCATGATGGGCCTCCCTTGAGGAAGGGGAAGAGCTCTATTATGCAGAGATGTGGGTGTCTGTGTAGGGCGAGACACGAGGATTGTGTACACCGTGGAGCTCGTTAGGGTGCATTGAAGGAAACCATGACTAAACAAGAACAAGATGGGGTGGTAAAGAGTCTGATGACACTTCAGCACATAATGTGGGGCTAGGTCAGTGGTTCCCAACCTTTTTTTTTTTTTTTTGGCCATGTCCCACCTAAGCATCTCTAAAATCCTGATGTGACATAATTACAGTAACATACCTCAGATAACATTAGTATCGAATAACACTAAAATCGCATAACATTAAGGAATCTGGGGGGAAGAATTGCATCGGATAACATTAAGATCCTATGGGATGCGTCGGATAACAACCGCTAAAGCCTGTGTGGTTACAATGTATCTCTATGGATCCCATAGGATTTTAACATGCATCGGATAGCACTAAAAATCGGATAACACCAAGACTTGTGGAACCAGGTTTTAACGTTATCCAAGGTTTTACTGTATTATTATTCAAAAAGTGAACTCCTATTCCTGTGGAGGAAGCCTAAAAGGCCATTAATGTGGTCTAAACAAGCTTCCAAAGAACATGGCATCCATGAAAGAGAAAAATAAAAGGACGAAAGGACAGTCGAAGTAATGAGGAAGAAATCACTGTGTATGTCATAGTATATATTTATATACAGTAATACCTCATATAACATTAGTATCGAATAACACGAAAATCGCATAACATCAAGGAATCTGGGGGGAAGAATTGCATCAGATAACATTAAGATCCTATGGGATGCTTCAGATAACAACCGCGAAAGCCTGTGTGGTTACAATGTATCTCTATGGATCCCATAGAGGATCAGATAACACTAAAAATCATATAACACGAAGACTTGTGGAACCAGGTTTTAGTGTTATATGAGGTTTTACTGTACTACAGTAAAACCTCATATAACACTAAAACCTGGTTCCACAAGTCTTGGTGTTATATGATTTTTAGTGTTATCTGATGGATGTTAAAATCCTATGGGATCCATAGAGATACATTGTAACCACACAGGCTTTAGCGGTTGTTATCTGAAGCATCCCATAGGATCTTAATGTTATCCGATGCAATTCTTCCCCCCAGATTCCTTAATGTTATGCGATTTTAGTGTTATTCGATACTAATGTTATATGAGGTATTACTGTATATATATTTATATACCGTATATCCTGCCAACCTAGCAGTTCGATCCTGGCAACCTAGCAGTTCGAAAGCAAGAAATTGCAAGTAGATAAATAGGAACCACTGTGGTGGGAAGGTAACAGCGTTCTGTGCACTCCGGTGTCTAGTCATGCCTGCCATATGACCATGGAAACGTCTGCAGAAGCAGACAGCGCTGGCTCTTCGGTTTTGAAAAAGAGATGAGCACTGAACCCTAGAGTTGGATACGACTGGCTTTCGAGCATGTGAAACCTTTACTGTATATGAGGCCCCTAGAACAATAAGAAATGCCTCATTGTCAAATTGCCTCCCCTTAAAAATCAAATAGCTCCCCTGTTACTAGATCAAGTAACAGGATAACTTGGTTGTATGGAAGGAATTTGAGATTTGGGGTTTAGTACAGAAATGTGTACATGTGTTTGTCTGGAAGTATGAGAGATCTGGGTGTGTAGTTTATGTAAGATAGGGGTTACATTATGGTGAGGCCTTAATTAAGAGCAAAATGGCAGGTTTGAGGACCTAACGAAGTTCCAGTATAGGATGAGAGCCTAGTGACAGAAAAGTCAAAGGGGAACTGCAAAATAGTGTGATGCCTTAATTACTAACCAGCTTTTTTTTTACATTGTTAGAGTTTCTAACAGAGTTTTGAAATTGGGGAAGTGGGTTTTGATCCACAAAAGCTCTCACAGAAGCAAATTTGTTGATTTTTAAAAATGTGCCGCAGTATTTTATCCCACTTCATTTTTTGCCAACATGCTGAAAAAGACTAACATGGCTGTCTGTTTGCAAGCAGGTATAATGGAGGCCTAGATAAGAAAAGTAGATGGGCAGGTGGTGTGTGGCTGCAGAGAAATGAAGGTTTGGCAGCTAATATGCATGGAAATAGAATTGGTATTGGAAAGAATAGGTGACTCATAAAAGACGTGAGGCTGGGGTGGCTAGTTTCAGGAGACGCCATCATCTGACGTTGCTCACACGCTAGAAGAAGACATGTTGTTAATACCCAGATTCCTTTGCTCCTTATCCTTCTTTCCCTGTCTGCTTAGCCTCTCCAGGCAGGTAAACAGTAATAATACTTTCTTTGGTCTCTTCCGTCAACCAATGCTATGGATGAGCCCTCGAGGGGGAAAACATGGAAATATGTTATAGTTTCACTTCTTCTTCAGTGTCTAGGCCAGACGTGAAACTGCAAAAATGAAGGCACCATTTGGTGACCATTTGGAGCCATAGCTGCTACATAAATCCAAACAGGATGCTGATATGGGATGTGAATAGACAGGAGCCTGTGCTTAAAGTTATTAGAATGGTGACATTCTAATTGTGGTTCTCTAGAGATGTGTGATCAGTCTGGCTAGGTTATCTTGGTACGGTAATAGAGTAGACCGTACTGCCAGTGACTCAACGCCGAGTGTTATGCGGCGGTTAACTAACCTGACAACCCTAAGGACTAACGGCCTTTGATGCCGAAGTCCACAGAGAAGGATGATAGTCCCCAAGTGGATTAAACCCCACTTGAATCCATCTTGATGAAGGGCAACAGCTTCATCAATACTGGCCTGGGGCTGAGGAGGACTTTGTATGCCAAGAGGGGTCAGGACCAGAAAGTGACTTGCAGAACTGCATCAGTGGTACGGATGTCATGCTGTGATGCGGAAGGCAGATGAAGAGCCACTGCATTATATTCTCAAGACAGTCTTCATGGTATAGGTACACAGAAAGCCTCCTCGAAGATTGTGTTATTTTTGGACTTGCAGGATTAGGTGTTTGCCCCATTCTGGTTGGTGTTTGAAACTTCTGTTGGATACAGTTTGGTTTTTATAAAAATGAACAAGCGCTATATTATTATAATCACAGTGCCACACAGAGAGAATGGTGGCTTAGATTGGTTTGTAATGTGGACTTAAGATGCAGGTACTGGCTGAAGGAGAACTTATGATACACAATATAACTCAAAGCATGTCCTTATCACAACCTTGCAAACGCATTTTAAAAACACTGAAATGAATACTGGGTGTTTTCCATGATTGCTGTGATAATAATGGTACATGCTAACAAGTAGGATAGTTTTGGAGCTGAGTTGGTTGGTGCAATGAGGGATTTGGGAATTCGGTAACACAGATGGGGTGTGTGCCAAGTTACCTGTCTGACTGACTTTTTCATGATAGACTTACTGGATTCTTAAATACTATCTAGTCTAGAGCAGTGGTTCCCTACGTGGAGCCAACACCCCACAGGTGGACTTCAATTCCCAGAAGCCTAAATCAGTACATCAGCTGATCAGTGTTTTGGGGAATTGACTTAGACTTCTGGGAATTGAAGTCCAAAAATCACAGGTTGGGAAATATTGGTCTAGAGCAGTGATAGAGAACCTTGGCATTCCAGCTCTTGTAGGACTTCAATTCCCAGAAGCCCAAATTAGCACTCCTCTAACTTTTTATCAGGTAACTGTGATCTCCGCTGTTAATCAGTAAAAGTAAATATAAATCTTTTGCTTTTGCTTTCTTATTTTCAGGGCTCTATTTACTTATGAAGGTAACAGCAATGACCTAAGAGTGGCTGGAACTGGAGGTGAGAAAATTCTGGAAGTGTATTTTAACTGTAGAGATGTTTCTGGAAAAGTTTGTACTGTTTAAAATCCATGGGTTATGTTGTTAGGGGTTTGTCTTCTGGGCTAGTTAGTTTTCATACTACAAATGCAGATTGTGTCGTAACCCAATTAAGCCATCCATATGATTAAAAGAAAGAATAGTGTTTTAATTTTCTGTCTGTTGCCACTTGTTCAGGCACAAGGAGAATTCTAGGAAGTGCCCTATAAAATAGAGCAGGGGTTCTCATCCTTACCATGCCACGGGCCAGACAACTCCCTCTTAAATCATGCCGCAGGCTAGGACACAATGGCTGCGGGCATGTTTGCGCAGGTGCTTCCAGCGTCATCACCTTGGGCCAGATGGAACGGCGTTGGGGGTCAGGTCCGACCCATAGGTTTTATGTTGTGAACCCCTGAAATAGAACATGGGAGGCCAAGAGAATATATATTTCCTTTCTAACAATGAAAAATAAGTAATGATTTATATATTGAATATGTTTTCAGGATTATGTGAAATTGAAGCAGAAAATTAATCGTTGGAGTGCTTATTTTACTTAACATGTAAAACAAAGGGGGGGGGGTAAATTACTGGGCAGAATGTTTGATTTCACATCAAATCTAGCATGTGAAGAATTATATATAAAGTGACAGTTTGAGGGAGTGTAACTGCTTAACATGAGCAACTGGCTGTGGAGCAAGAGGTTGGGAGTTTAGATCCCCTCTATGCATCCTAGAAGAGTCAACCAAAACTATCTGGAATGGGTTACTTGCCCTGCTGGTCAGATCTGTTGGCAAGCTGTACATTTCCAGAGTGCAACCAAAAGTTCCAAATTGGCAGCACATAGCAAAAACAGTAAAGCAGTAGAAAAAGAGAACCTTGACATTGAATTATATAGCTCACTTGGAAACTTCTCCCTTTAGCTGTAGCAAATGGGATGTTGCCTTTCTTGGGAAGATGTTGAATAAAGAAGGGCGAATGTCCAGCTGTGACTACTTTTGTATAATTTAAAATGTGCTTCCTGGAATTTTGTTGACTAGCTAGCAATAGCCATTCGAGTTGAAAGCCACAATGACACAGTAACACCATATTTTCCGACTTGCTGTTGTACAATTGCAGCTTGCCATTGTAGAATATACAGGACTTCTGCTTACAAAATGGGTGATACCTTTTGTGAGTTGTAAAAATAAAACATTATGCATGTTAATGTCTGGTATATTTGTTGACAGTGAGATAAAAATGGGTTTCCATTTGATAAAAGCAAGTTTGTATTTCAAGCTGGACAAAAAATAGGCCAGATTTTAATGACATATACATGTATTCCATGAAATGGGATAAAATTTATATGTACGTGTCTCTGTTCCATATTTCAAAGCATTTATTTGCAGAGCACACTACAGTAAAACCTCATATAACACTAAAACCTGGTTCCACAAGTCTTGGTGTTATATGATTTTTAGTGTTATCTGATCCTCTATGGGATCCATAGAGATACATTGTAACCACACAGGCTTTAGCGGTTGTTATCTGAAGCATCCCATAGGATCTTAATGTTATCTGATGCAATTCTTCCCCCCAGATTCCTTAATGTTATGCGATTTTAGTGTTATTCGATACTAATGTTATATGAGGTATTACTGTATATATGTTTGAATCTGTTTCCTTATATTTTAAGATGTCTATCTTTTACTGTTTTTCCTATGATTGCAACGCTGTGCATGTCCTTTTGTATTGGGTAGAATTTCTTCCTAAGTTAGAAACCAAACTTTGATTTAGGCTGGAAACATGAAGTAGGATAGCTTCACATGTACCTCTGTAAGTTGAACATATAGTTTGCAATTAGCTAGCAAAATGCAGTGTACCAGCATGTGCCATCTATTTTTCACCAGTTATATCTGTCTCTGTCAAGGAGATTGTGTTGATAAACACTCACATCCAGGTTCTGTAGGAATGTAAATACAGGGAGTCCCAAAAGTCACCATGCATAGGCAAAATCGCATGACAACAGATAGCTTGGAACATGTTTGCCATGAGTTGGGAAGACTTTGCGCGTGCTTATGTGTAAAGAGGTGACCAACATGTAAAGAATATTTTGTAAGGATTTTGTAAGATTTTGTAATGAATATTTTTTCAATAAAGGTACATTTAGCTACAATTTCCCTTATGTATGGAATGTTGGGAGCCACTGATATAGATCTTGACCCGACTCCAAATAATTGTGGAACGATTTCTGTGTATACAAGCAGGCTTTAGGCTTGTTTTGCTCAAACAGAAGCTCTCTGAATGTTTTGTGGTGTGCCTAGCAGCTTTTGAAACAACCAGGTTTTGAAAGCCGCACTGAGAAGAGTTTTGAAAGCTGTTGGCCAACCATGTGAAGATCAGCTGTTGAAACGGAGCCACATATTTTGATGAGTTAACACGAGGTCTGTGCCTAGAGCAGGCGTTGGATTCTGGCTGCTCTTTTTATAAAGAGTTTTAGGAAACGCACGTTACCTTTCTCTGTAATTGGTAATCTATATCACGCTTCCCAAATTGTTAACCTTTCATCTGTGTTGGACTATAGCTCTTATCATCCCGGTCTGCACAACAAAAACTGAAGTTGAGTTGGTAGGAATTTCAGTTCTCAATACATGAGGAGTGTGACAGGTTGGAAAAGGCAAATGTGAAACGTTCTGCACTTATTTGTTTGCTATAACTGGGTTAATTATTAGGTGGTTTTCAATTTTCCTCTCATTTTTATTTTCAAAAACATAGAAGGTGGCCTGGAGGAAATGGTGGACGAACTCAACAGCGGGAAAGTGATGTATGCTTTCTGCAGGGTGACTGCCCCAAACTCTGGCTTACCCAAGTATGTGCTCATCAATTGGGTATGTAGAATATGGTTTCATTTTAATACAAAGATTATAGGATGTATGCCTCTTTATTACAAAATAGTAGGGCTATAATCACAGCCTGCAATAGCTTGTTATCATTATTTGGATCTCTTACTTCTGACTAATTGAATGAGCTTTTTCTTTCCATACAAGTTTATCA
The DNA here is from genome assembly GCA_030440675.1 of Furcifer pardalis. NCBI lineage: Eukaryota > Metazoa > Chordata > Lepidosauria > Squamata > Chamaeleonidae > Furcifer > Furcifer pardalis. Next base: position 27,056,417 of record CP126898.1, on the reverse strand, counting down.
AGTCAATATTTGCATTCATTCAGATCAACTTCCTATATCTTTTGAAACAGAAAAATATATAAATGCATTTTGTATTGCAAAGCATGGACCTTGCTAAGCTCCTCTCAAGTAGAACTGCTAAGAAAACAATGAATGAAATCATAAACACTTAATAATAATTAATGGAACGAAAGCATACTACCCAGAAGTAGAGCTAATGTTGTAGGAAGTTAGATCAGTCTTGGTAGTAGCGATTAAGCTTTTTAAAAAAAAATAATTTAATTTTTAGACTTGTATTCCGCCCCACTCGCAAAAGCGACTCTGGGCAGCTAACAGAGATACAATTACAGTTACAGGTTCACAATTTCAAACCAACAAAATACAATATATACACCATAATACAATATACATAATTTAATTACATAAACAGCATATCAATTATAATAGTACAATGTAACAACAACATGATACAATAATGTAATGGCCTCTCACCCTGGCCACAAACAATTCTAAGAGTGGCAGTCCGCCATAGCGGGCTCTTGCAGCCCGGCATGGGAGCGAGGTCTGGAAGCGCCGGGAGGTGGAAGGTCATGGTGCTGAAATGTGTAACTGAGTTTACTAGAGCTAATCTGAATAACAGCCTGAGTTCACTAGTGTATATTTCTGTGATTTAGTTTTATTGATAAGTAAAATACAGTTAATATATTGGATGTTGTTAGACGTTCATGAGAGCATTATAGTGTTTGAGAACTGAATGCTTTTAAGCAAATAATACTCAGAAATCAGGCTTTGTAAGATGCCATCATTTTGCAGTGTAGTCCATTCTTTTCATACAATTTTGTGGTTTAGAATTTAGCAGATCAGCATCGTGATAATTGGTAAGCTGAACAGTTAGCGTAATCAATAGGTTTTTGGCACTAGATCCTGGTCTCTTTGGCAACACTGTGTGAAGCATTTGTACACTCATGTCTCTTCTTAGTGCACAAGCTGTCAGCTCCATTTGTATAAACTAAATAAGGCTTGACATGATTTCCGCTGTTTAAACTTTTTTTCTTTTGGTAGTTTGGTGAAGGTGTTAATGATGTGAGAAAAGGAGCCTGTGCCAACCATGTCAGCTCTGTCGCAAATTTCTTGAAGGTATGTAATCTTTATTTATTTTTCCCTCTATAGTCTCATTTTCTTTCCGTTGAATGCTCTCCCAGCTTGGGATGTGCAATCTCTATGTGCTGGAAGCACAAAGAAAAAAAAATATATATATACTAGTTCTCACTTTCCATTTCCCCAGGTTAGTAAGATGTTTACTAAGATGCTCCTTACAGGGTTAGTTTTTAAGAAAGAACATTAAGATTTATACTGCTGCATATTATGTTTGTTTATCATGAGCAGAGCAGGGAATCTTTGCAATCAGTGCAACTCTTAAAACAAAATGGGTCTCTCTTCTCAAGCAACAGTTGCTTCCCAATGCTGTTGTAAACTTCAGTCTTATGTTGGACCCAATTCAAAACTACGTGTCTGTTTCCTTCAACAAGCAAACTGTAAGGTGCATTCACATGTTTTGTTCATCCTGTATACAGTAATACCTCGGATAACGTTTATCTCGGATAACGCTAAAATCACATAACGTTAAGTAATCTGGGGAGGAGAATTGGATCGAATAACGTTAAGGTCCTATGGGATGTATCGGATAACAACCGCTAAAGCCTGTGCGGTTACAATGTATCTCTATGGAGCTTTAACATCTGATACATCCCATAGGATTTTAACATGCATTGGATAACACCAAAAATCGGATAACACCAAGACTTGTGGAACCAAGTCTTAGCGTTATCCGAGGTATTACTGTATATGTTCTCAACATGGACCCTCTACCGCCAAGCCATCAAAAAGCTTGACCGTTTTTACCAACAGAAGCTAAGGTCCATCTTGAACATCAAGTGGGATCACTATGTCACCAGCATTGCAGTTCTCGAGAAGGCACATGCAAATAGCATTGAAGCTTCCATCATAGGGCGTTGTCTTAGATGGATAGGGCATGTCAGCCGTATGGACAGTTTCCAGGTTTCCTCATCAAATTCTTCATGGGGAACTTAGCTCCAGTACAAGATCTCATAGAGCTCTTTTGAAGCATTATAAGGACCAGCTGAAACAAACCACAGACTTGTGAAGCAGCAGCCGTAGATCGCCCACTTTGGTGCCAAACCACCTCTGCTGCTGCTGATCACTTCGAAAGAGAACGCCGCAGACATGAAGAGGCTAAGCAACAAGCACGGACACTTTGTCAAACTCAACTACGCCCTCCATCATCTATTCAGTGTAGTGTGTGTGGTCACATGTTTCATGCCAGGATCAGTTTATTGAGTCAGCAGGGACACATCCATCAACTGTGAAAAGGATTTCCAGGGAAAATGTATACTCAGATACGAGTAGCAGCTGACCACGACAATATATTCTAGCCATGTTCTTTAGTTTGAACTCTCTTTCTTGGCCCATGTCCCAGGCACTCAAGGCTAGGTTATAAAATATCCTTTCTCTTGACAGAAGTAGTTTATTTGGCTAGGAGATTTACAGGAGATGACTCAGATTGCAGGGGGCGATGTTTGGGATTTATTTAGGCACAGAAAAGAGCTACAAGGAGCAAAAAACAGCTTTTGTCTGGCAAGCTGCAAGATAGCTTACATAGGGATATTTTTGGATGCCTGATGACCAAATGCTACTTGCTTTTATTGCCATTGTGGTGGGACTCTATCTCCTTTTTTGACCTGCTACTGCTTTATTTTGACTGGTGGTTGTTTGTTATTTGTATGATACTCCCAATGTTCATAATACTTCACAGAATACAAGGGGACGCTTTCTCACCCCAAGGATCTTTCATTCTAAAATTAGGCCAAGTCGAAATGACAGAGGAAGGAAACAGAGGGTGGACAGGCGTTCAAACTGCTAGGTTGGCAGGAGCTGGGACAGACAGGAGCTCACTCCATTGTGTAACACTCAGGTCTCAAACTGCTGACATGCCAAACTTCCAGTCATCAAGTTCAGCATCTTAACCACTACAACATTGCAATCCCACCTCTTGGACCTTCTGCAACACAAAAGAAAAAAATGAGTAAGAGGAAAACTAAAAAGCTTGGGCATAAGTTCTTAAGATTTCTCTGCCTTAGGATGGATGGAAGTGGGAAGAAAACTTGGTAGGGTTGGCTTCTCAAGAATGATGAGAGTGACTTAACTTTTCTCTGGCCACAGGATGTGGTATGCAACAAAGAACCCCATGGTGATTTTATGTTACGTAGGCCAACTTGAGGAGCCTTCTGGTTGAAAGGCAGGGTGGAAAAATTAATACCAGAAAAAGAACAGTATGATGTACATTGTTAGGAGCAGGAAGTTTTCACACATTTAGAAGTTGAGCTTTCCTGTTTTTCTGCCTCACTCTCTGTTTTTTCCTTCAGGGTGCTCATGTGACGATAAATGCTCGAGCGGATGAGGATGTGGAGCCAGAAACTATCATGGAGAAAGTGGCTAAGGCGTCAGGGATAAACTATAACTTTCACAATGAAGGCAGTAAATTCCAAGATGCTGGCCCGCAAGCACCAGTGGTGAGTTCATGGTGTCACTCATTAGTGGTGTAGACAAATAATTTGGTGGTATAGGTAGCTAGGTTCTTGAGCACTTACTTCGACTAAAATCAATATCTTGCTCTGTAGGCAGGTAATGGCATATGTTGGCATTAGCAAAGACAACTTTTTCTTGGAATATTAGTGTTACAAAAGCAGGACTACTTTTTTTTTTCAGTGTTAAAACTGGCACATGAACATTGTATAAGTTCCTCATTATCAAAACTTTGCGAGTTAGACTGTTACTCTTATTGGAGTATGCTTGCTAATTATCCACTTATCTCCAGCTGGAGGATGCAGAGCCAATTAGTAATGTATCTGTAACTTTGCATCTCATCTACTTATTTAATTATTTCAACCATCCTTGTTTTTAGACTACCCAATGCAACATTTCTGGCTGTGGTCCAGTCGGGAGTAATAACTTAAATGGCAAATTCTTCAAAAATAAACAAATATGGATTTGATGCGTAACATGACATGTTTGTTATGCACAATGAATTATAAAATCGTCAGACAAACTGAGCCTCGTTCCAGGTTTTGAATTGATAGAATGAGTACTGTTCTCTTCTAAAGATGAAGTATTACTGTAGCATTAAGAATATACAGTTGTACCTCGCTTAAAGAGCACAATGCGTTCCACAGGATTGCTCTTTAAGCGAGTTTGCTCTTTAAGCGAAACACCATTGTAAGTGACCAATTGTGACTTCTGGTGGTGGTGGTGGGTTACAAACCCCAATTTATTTGTTAAGTTAGTTTTTAGTTGGTTTTATTTGTTAAGCGAAGTGAACATTCAGAGAAAATTCTGCTCTTTAAGCGAGTTACTGTTTAAGTGAGGAACTCTTTGTGTGAGGTCTGACAGTATGTAGAGTGATGCTTGCGCCAAAAGGGTGGTGAATAAATGTGAATGAACGAATGAATAGAAAGTCTCATCCTCTGTTGCAGTGTCTTCAGGTCTTAAGGCACATAAAAGCAGAGATTATGTGTTGGCATAAATCAAATTCTAAAATATATATTAAGATGGTACCTTTCTGATAGCCAACCAGAAAGGCACAGAAAGTGGGCAGAGAGCACAAACAGTGTAGAATTTGTACTGGCACTTGGGCAAAGCACTATGAGAATGCTAGTGCTTCAATATACTCTAAGTCTATGGACTTATCAGTATTATATTGGTTGATCCACTTTTGTGACATATGTACACCTCTTTTCACATCATTTGGTAAACATTTTGGAATTTCAGTTAGCAGCTTTCTTAAATGGAATGTTGCTCACTGCAGATCAGTACAGCTGGTGTATTACAATGTTATGATGCAGTGTTATGATTGGATCATTACATGTGGTCTGCTCTATTGGGAGCAGTGTGGAATAAGGAGGTCAATCTTCTGCTTAAGTGGTTATGCTGTGTAATTTAATTAGGCTGATGCTCTTGCCACCTGATTAATTTGTGTAGAAATTATGAAATATCAGCTGAATTGTATTTATTCATGCCTCATTTTAAAAATCGTATTGTCAAACACCTTGAGTTTAGGTTTCTTATGGAAAGGCGGAGTATAAATTAGATCAAATAAAGGTATAGTACTACACTTGTGACCAAGACTGCTCTGCATATTCATATTAAGAAGAATTAATGACCTGATTCTAGAATGAACACTATCATACTGCTCTGAATGAATAAGATAATGAATAATGACATAAATGACAGAATTTAAACTGGAGACATAGGAATAAAGGCCTCACATTCTGTTGTGCATTTTGAACACACTCTTTATAGTATATTAATTAAATGTTTGTGTAACCAAATCCCCCCTCCCTCCAAATAGGGCTCAGTATACCAGAAAACCAATGCCTTATCCGAGATCAAAAGGGTCAGCAAAGATAGCTTTTGGGCTAAAGCAGAGGTAAGTTTTTTGTTTCAGACTATTCAATGTGGTTGAGGTGGTTGGGTTGTACTGGTAGTGATCTTGTTTTCGTTGTATGTTTGATTTTGGGAAACATATTGTGTTCACTGCAGTAAAGCAAATAACCAGTTAATGGCCAATCAGTAGAAAAGTTTCTGTAGAAAAGTGCTGACTTTATATAATGCAGGGGTAACCAAACTTTTTGGGCCATGTGATTCAGCAGGATAATTGGGTATGTTATCCTTACATAGTACAGTGACATTTTCCTCCAAAGTTGGCTATGTCTAATTTGGACTTGTTGGGGTCACTCTTTCAGAAAGACGAGGAGAACCGACGACTAGAAGAAAAGAGGAAAGCGGAAGAAGAGCGTCAGCGTCTTGAAAAAGAACGTCGAGAGCGAGAATTGCAGGATGCAGCTTTACGAGAGCAAAGATTTAAGGAGCGAGCTCATGAGATTGATGCTCAGAAGTGAGTAGATGTAATAGTTATTGAAATCTTATGTAACATTTTCCTCTGTTAAGAAAGCATTTTTGAGAACTTGATGTTCTTTATTCATGGAGAGAAAATTGTTCAAATTAGGGATATGTGGAACCCCAGAGCTCAGCACCTTAACTTTGTGTCCATGTGAATATTACAGGATTGGGACCAGTATCTCTCCCTCCCCCCCAACAGATTGCTTATGAACCCTGCTAGTATGGTCACCTTCATAGTAAAAATTAAAACACAGAAAAAATATAGTGGGAGGGGAGGGGAAAACATTATTAAATATTTACCTTTTCAATACACCTGAATCATATGTGGGGGAGTACCCCTGAATCATTTGTAACAAAGTATTAATTGCATTCATGCTAACCCAGACGTAGAATGTGTGTAGGGACATTTCTGGTACCTCTGTTGATGCAAGCCTCTTGTGTTCTGTTTAAAATTTAACTTGACTATTTAAGGTTCAAATAGCTGGATTTCTATGAGATCTGAGCTTGGTTTTTTTTTTTTTTTGACATTGCCAACCTACCCAAGCTTACACAGAAAGCCACAGATAATAAGGCTCATGTGTAATCTGTGAAACCCAAGTGCACAGATTGAATTTTCCTTTTATTCCTCTCATTATGTTTCCCATGAAAACTGTTGTTACAGATCTACAGGAAGTGATCAGCGCAACAGCTTGTCAGTAACTCTGACGGACTGTTTTTATGTCTGTAAAATCAAGTCTGTTTCACATACTGTATATATCACTGAATATACTCCAGCTGTAAGTCACATCTTACATTTGTAGTGAAGATAAAGAGTCTGAAGTAAGAGCATTATGTGCAAATGTTATAAAACTGAAGTACCGTAATTGCTGGGAGCTGCTGTACAGCTAAATCTGATGTAATACACACTGTTCATATGGCAAACCAATAGAGTTGTTCAGGAGCAGGATTACAGGGTTCATCAGTTGGGAAATACCTATGAGTTTTTTAGTCTCTTTGTCCTTGCTTCTGACATTCCAAGAGCAAGAGACTGCCACCCAAACATCTTGGCTTGTAGCTTATTTGATGATTTCTTTTTAAAAGAAGAGCTTCATCCATCAGTATTTTTACTGAGCAGAAATGCTCCTTTTCAAGCCTCATTTTATCTTTTGTCTCTTGATAAAATTAGTTCCCCCACTTTAACTTCTGTTCCCTCTGCTGTTCTATGCTGGAGCAGAAACACTCCTTTTAAGCACCCTCATTTTAACTCTGGTCTCTTTGATATATTTTAGTACCCACATTTTAACTTTTGTTCCTTTTGCTGTTCTATGCTGTTCTTGGACCGTAATAAAGATTTGATACAAAAAACTATATTTAGATAGATTTTTGCTCCAACTACATTTTTTAAAAATCCAATAATATTAAAATGTATGCTTTAAATTTCTAAAATCTTATTTTTAAAAAACCTGATTTTATCCACCTTGAAAGCAGTTAAGATTCCTAAGAGTGGTAGCAGAGTAGCTACACAGTAAACAACAAAGAAGAAAATCATTTCTCAGAAAATTGAGCCATTGCAGTCCTCTTCCCAGAGGTACCCTATCCTCTCACTAGTCTTTTGTCACAACCTGTGACAAGCTGAAATTTTAATAGGGAGACAGATTAAATTAACATGGTTAATTTTGAGGAGCACATTTATACTGGAAACTAGCCATTATTGACGTAAACTTCTGTCTTTTAAATCTGCAGGAAATTCCAGCAACAACAAGAAGCAGAGTCAAAGAACAAAGATAAACAACAATGGGTGAGGTTTGAAAATGTCACACTTTTCCTGTTGGTCTGTGTATATTTTTAAAAGATTTCTGAGTGTAGAGAAGTTGTCTTGTTTGTAAAGACAATGTAGAAAAACAGGCGGCTTATAGCAATTTATAAAACTGGGCTGACAGAGGTACATGGTATTTTAAAGTGCAATTGATTTTTATCAGGTCCAATGATCATTCTCGTAGTCAAGGTTGCATGACTGGCCAAGAGGCTTGTAGCATAGGATGACGTTATGTTCATACACGAGAACCTAAATTCACTCAAGGCAGTTGCAGAAAGCAGAAGTGCCAATTGCCCGTATCCATCTTTAGCATGAGCATAAGGGAATCATTTTATGTTATAGAAGCTGCATGAAGAAGACCATAACAAGATGCAAAAGGCTTTCCGAAGGAGTGAATCTGTGGAGAAAGCTCAGGTACCTAGAAGCACTTCTGCTCCATTCTTTGCCAGGCTGCCGTAACCTTGGTCTTGTATCTTACTAGTTACTATTGGCTTTGATCTGTATCTTAGCATTTAGCTGCTTTTCAGCTTATGCTGATAGAACTGTGATCCATCTCTCTGAGTACGTGTTTTGTTTCCTAACAGTGCACACTTCCATAATTGGTAAGCGTGAAATGTTGCTTCTTACATATTGAACAGAATACTACCCCAAATTGAGAGTTTGCATACTTTCGCTAAACCTCTTCTTTATTTGAATAGCTTAGTGTTTCGCTTTGCCACTTTTGCTTATTTCTGCAGCACATTGAAAGGCAGTGAATGAATGCCTTAATTTCATAGAATCACCGAGTTGGAAGGGGCCTTTTAGGCCATCATGTGTAACCCATGCTCTGTGCAGGAATCCGAATCAAAGCAGATATGACAGATGGCTATCCAGTTCTCTCTTGAATGTTTCCAGTGTTGGAGCACCCACCACCCTATCAAGGCAGCTGGTTCCATTGTCGTACTGTGTTAACCATTAAGAGGTTTTTCCTGATATTCAGCCCATATCTGGCTTTCTTTAGTTTGAGCCCACTGTAGGATGACAGAACAGATTCCACCCCTCCTCCTTATGGCCATCTTTCAGGTACAGTGGACCCTTGGTTAACGTAATTAATGCGTTCTCTGGGACGTTTCTTACAGTGAAAATTACTTTAACCGAATATCCCATCGGAATGCATTGGATGGAGTTTCCCATAGGAATGCATTGAAAACCAAAACACTTTAACCGAAATGGAGTTTCCCATAGAAATGCATTGAAAACCGATTAACCCATTCCAGAAAAAAATCTGTAAACCGAGCCACTATTTTCTACGGATTTCCTTTGGTTATGCGATGTTTATGTTAACCAAGCAGTTTGTTAACCGAGATTCTACTGTCCTGTATTTGAAGAGTGCTATCATATCCTCTTTAGTCTCCTTTTCTCAAGGACATGCCCAGTTCCTTCAGTCTTTCCTCTAATGGCTTGGTTACCAGGCCTCTGATCATCCTCATTGCCCTTCTCTTTACCTGCTCTAATTTGTTTGCATCTTTCTTAAAGTGTGCTGCACAAAATTCAGGGAGTACTGGCTCTCATGCTGTAAACACAGTTCTTCAAATGGAGGTTAACTCTTCTCTCTTTTTTTTTCTGGCTACCTTGGCTGATAAATGTTCCTTGAATATTTTTTTAAAATTTTGGGTTAAAATCTAATGCAAGTGGGGCTCATGATAATCTTTATTGTGTTCTCTTTTCTGCCTGTCATCAATCTTTAAAGAGGCACTTTCCTATGCATGATGAATTGTTTTCTTTTGTACACATTCCTTTATCTTGGGCTCCTCACACATAATAATTTTTGCCTTCTCATTTATTCTGTCCTGTATCATCCAGCAAATTAATGAAATTTTTCTTGATTTGACAAAACACCCGAGATTAATTCATTTTAAATTCCTTCATAGTGGAACATAAAGATACTCACAGAATAATTTATCAAGTCCACATCATCAGACTTCATTCATTTAAATATGGGAATTAGTCTTTAAGGTGCCACAACTTTTTGTTGTTTGTTTTATTTACTCTCTGATATGCTTGCACAGACTAACACAGCTACCACTTCAAAAAATTCAAGAATAATTTGTGTTCTACTTTCCTCTTTTGATCTTTGGTAATTAACATACTAGGGGACTACTTTGTTGTACACAACATTACAAGTAAGTGTAGCTTCTGACAAGCTTTGCTTTTCTCTGTATTCACTCTTCCTGTAAGCCGGGGGTGCCCAAACTGCAGGCTGAATCTGGCCCCCGACGCCAATTCATCTGGCCCATGCTGCCCATACTGCTCCTGGGAGCGGAAGTAAAATGTGCATGCTCAGAATGCTGCTGTAAATGACCCATGGCTGTTGTAAACACATTTAGGACAGCCCTGGGTCATTTACGGCAGCATTCTGCACATGTGTGGACATGTTATGTGCCTACGCATGTACATTTCACTTCCACGTCCGGTGGGAGGAATCACGAGACTAGCACACTCAACCAGGTGACCGGCTCACAGCCAGAAAAGTTTGGGCACACCTGCTGTAAGCATTTGTGCATATTTCCATTCTAGGGCAAGTTTGACCCAATATAGGAATGACATCTTGCTGTACGGTACTGGTATTATTTATCTATCTTTATGTCATTTATTTCCTAATTTTCTCACAATTCAGAAATCCATGGTTACATACAAAATGATAGGGAGGACTACAGTAGAGACACTTGAAGCATTTAGAATTTTATGGGTCAGGTATGAAAAGGATTTGTAAAAATTAAAACAACTTAACAAAAAGAGGAATACACACTCAAATAAAGGAGCTTTAATGGGGAGAAAAAGGGCAGTATCCATTCTTTGCAACTCAGTCTAGCCACAAGACTTATCTTTGGCAATGAAAGGAGAGATGTGGGGGGTGAAACCAATCTCCGGTGCAAGTGATAAAATAGCCCAAACCGAAGCTATATAGTGCTTCATAGGTTATGCTCCATGTTTACCTCAAAATAACTTCTGATTGTGTTGCAGGATTTCAGCAAATAAACATTGTTACATTTCTCTCTCCTCTCTCTCTCTCCAGCCTTAGATTACTGAGCTTTTTCAAGATTGAGTATCATTTCCTCTCTTCACAGGAAGCAGCATCGGTAATAGCACAACGATCAGTGAATCCTCGTGATATCTTCAAACAGAAAGAAAGATCCATGTCAACAGAAGGATCATCTGTCAGTTCCCAGCCAGGTATTGGACAGAGCCATCTTGTAGTCCCATTAAATTAGAGCACGGGTGCCCAAACTATGGCCCGGGTCTGGCCCCCGATGGCAAGTCATCCGGCCCATGAAGCCCTCGTCGCTCCTGGAAGCTTGGGCCTTTGGGGTCAAGGCTGCAAAGCCCATTCAAGAAAGGAGATGCCTCATTTATTAAAGGAGGGTTATAGGGACTGCAGTGGCTCAAGTGGTTAAGGCACTGAACTCGACAACTGGAAGGTCAGAGTTCGATTCCCAAGTACTGCATGACGGAGTGAGCGCCCGTCTCTGTCCCAGCTCCTGCCAACCTAGCAGTTCGAAAGCAAGAAATTGTAATGAGATAAATAGGTGCCACTTGGGTGGGAAGGTAAACAGCGTGCAGTCAAGGTATGCCTGCCACAGAAACATCTGCAAACGCAGACAATGCTGGCTCTTGGGCTGTAAACAGATGAGCACTGAACCCTAGAGTCGGATACAACTGGCTTTTGAACAAGGGCAACCATTACCTATAGGACACAAAGGAATGGACTGCTGTACATTAGTACACTGACTGCACAGTTAGCTTCAGGCTTATTGTAAAACAAAGGTGGACATTGTCCAAAGATACATGGATCATTTTTGCTCTCTTGGGGGCCTTGTAGGGCTGCACCACCCAATCATCCTTACCCCCAATGTTGAATTTTGCCCATGGAAGCCTTTGCAGTTTAAATATAGTTTCATATATGTTGACTGGGTTCTTTTGGACATTAAAAGCCACACAACCACATGACTGCAGAGGAAGAATAGGTATACCATATATACTCGAGTATAAGCCGACCCAAATATAAGCCGAGATACCTAATTTTGACCTGAAAATCCAGGAAAATAGATTGACCCGAGTATAAGCCGAGGGTGGGAAATGCAGCAACTGCTAGTGAGTTTCATTAATCAAAATACATGAAAATATGGTAAAATTAATTAAATTGTTGGCACATCTCAATCCAACGCAGTCTTCGGATCCTTGTGGTCATTGACCCGAGTATAAGCTGTTTCCCCTTTTGGGGGCTCATTTTTGGAACTAAAAAACTAGGCTTATACTCGAGTATATACAGTATATTCTATATCACCCCACTGGGGCAACAGTAAAATTCTGTGTGTATGTGAACCACATCTCCATGTATCCCTGATGTTCTCCTCCAAGGCAACATTGGTCATGAGTGTTTGGCTTCCAGTTACAATGGTTGAGATGGGGTGTTTGGCTTCCAGGACTCCAAAGGCTTTGTGTGTTGACAGCCACTGTTCTCTGGTATTTAGAGATGGAGGAAGAGTGTTTCATCAATGCAGTTGTAACAGTACATTATTCACTTGTGTCAAAGCTGGGGAGAAAGAATGGGAGATGATTAAACCAGTTACTGTATGTGTAACAGGATGTGTTTGTCCTCTCCATGTTTACCTGTCTGGAATACAATGTATTTTCACTCCCAACTGTTAGGATAGAGTTAGACGTTTAATCTGGTGTCCAAAGGCTTAGTACTTTCTAAGAATCTAGGAAAGGATGGATTAGCAATATAGTCAACTCTTCAAATGAATTTTGGAGGCAGGCTGATTTGTTCAAACAGTTCCCTTTTGAAATAAGAATCTCTTGCCACTGTTTCCATGCAACCTGAACGTAAGGATGATTAACAGGTGAAAATGAAGCCATTTAAACCATGATTGATCTGTTACTTGGTAGAAGAACAGTCCTATACAGTTGCTAAGTACATGAAACCAGAAGGTAGGGAGCATTTAAGCTTCACGCCCTAAGTCAGTTGGGTGTAATGAGGAATGAAGGTCTGAAGTGTAGCCTGTAGACGTGTCCATTGGATAGGGTGGTTTATAAATCTATTAAATTAAACTATGATTACACAATTCACATAAGAAGGGGCTCTTATAAGGAGACCCAGCTTAACTGAATGTGTTTGCAGTCTCCAGTTCAGACTTTCACTTGAAAAGCAACAATGTGTTACATGCAAACAGGATTGTAAACGTCTAATCTGTCAGTCAGTGTCTGCTCACCTGAAATCTCAGAAATCGCCCCAAATTTCCCAGATTTTTGGCTGCAAAGCAGGTTGCAGTAGATGATGCAATTGGCCACTTTGCTAAACTGGCACCAGATTGGGGCTTTAGGGGATGTTTTCAAAATTTAAAGTAATCCAGTCATTTCTAGTTTGTAGAAATATCCTCTGTGCCAAAATGGGGAAGGGGAGATGTAGATGTGGCTATGTAAAAGGTCAGTTACACCACTTAGAGCAGTGTTCTCCAACCTTTGGGTTTTGGACTTCAATTCCCAGAAGCCTAAGCCAATTCCCCAAGCCATTGATCAGCCAATGTACTGATTTAGGCTTCTGAGAATTGAAGTCCAAAACCCAAAGGTTGGGGAACCCTAACTTAGAGGACATTATTGTCTGTAGGTACATTTTATAGCCTGTGGAGACATTCTGCTCACATTGGTGCCCAGTGATTTTCCTTGAGGAAAATGGGATTCTAGAACCAAGCCATTGAGTCTTTTCATCTGCTTCCCTTCCAAAAGAATCTGAGATGTTTGGACATATCCAGGTTTTATATTATGACTGGCACAGTGATTTGATGAAGTTTCTGAATTGAGTAATTAGATGAACATTGAGTTTAAATGCTTTGATCTGTAATCTATTTATTTATTTATTTACATTTTTATGCCGCCCTTCTCACTGGGGTGACCCAGGGCGGTTTAAAACATCATACAACCCAACCGAAACCCATTGTTAAAAACTTCAAAATTACAATTATAAAATTTAAAAAGTTTTTAAAATTTATAAAAATCAACAGGTCCCAGTAATAATTTAAAAGTTAGAACAACTTAAAAACAAAATATTAAAAGACCAGGGGGGAGAGGGAGCTCAAACAAGCCAGCGAGCTGGGGTCATGGTACCGCCAGGACCCCATACCTGTCCCGCCAGCCATGTTTTTAAGTTCTTCCTAAAAGACAGCAAGTCCATCTGTAGACGTAGCTCAGTTGGTAGGAGGTTCCATAGGGCTAGAGTGGATACAGAGAAGGCCCTCCTTCTAGTGCCAGAGAGATGTATAATAATGACTACTTCAAGGGTATTGTCACTTACTCTTCAGAATTGCTAAAGACAGTGATTAGCATTATGAAAATTTAGGCCATGAGTTGAAGAACGCGTGGCCTTCCAGAGGTTAATGTTAAGGGGTCATGGGAGCTATAGTACAGAATATCTGGGAGGCCTCATGTTCCCCATCTCTGATTTATATGGTAAATTAGGTTGAATCAAATGACCTGTCCAAGATAAGCTCAGCAAATTATGGAAATACTATAATATGTTTATATCTCATCACTTCGTGTTTGTGTGTTGACTTGCCTCCTTTCCTAGGCAAGTTGCGGAGCCCATTTTTGCAGGAAAATAGTCGCGCAGAGGCTCCCCTGTCCCCTGTCAGTCCTGTTGCTCAAGACGTTCGCCTGCCTCCTGTTGTTCATTCATCAGTACACGATACACCTCCTGTCTTTCCTGCAGCTGAACTTGGTAAAGCATTGTGAGACAGTTTGTTACTCCAGGTCCTTAAGTACATCAGGATTTTAACAAGGGGGTGGAGGTCATTTTTTTAATAGCTCAAAATCTCTTGACCTGCTTATAGTTTCCTGACCCCAGAAAAAGAAACAGTCCTGTCTTGAAGCAGTCCAAGGACAATACATATTTATGATAATAATATATGATCAAATCAATTCTGACTTAATCTATTAGAGACTATACAGAAGTAGTTTACTATTTCTTCCCTCCTCCTCCCCTTTTTCTGTGGGCGCATTGGGACTGTGTATCTTGTCCATGTTGACAGGCTGGTTTTTCTTGCAGAAGGCACAGTGGGGAATCAAAACTTCCAACTTCTGAGTATGCAGTAAACCACTTGGTTCTCCAGCCAATCATATTTCTGATGTATTATTTCAACTACATTTTCATGGGCAGATGCATGCTATATTTCCATTAATACATTGGGGGTGGGATTCCCACTGATCTGTAGGAGTAACTCCCTAAACTTATTTATTAAATTTATACTAATATTACAAGAGAGTAAGGGCCATATAAATTGATAGGTCTTCATCCTGCTTTGCTTACTAGCTCAGGTATCATTCCTTATCTAAGGAAACTGAGATGACCCTTGTTTTTTGGCTGTGACCTCTGTGATTTGCTTCTGTCTGTACCATGGACTCTTTGTTTTGTTTCTCTGCTACTAGCATCATATGTGTCTTAGACCTACTGTTTTGTAGATCTTTCTCTTGTTTTTGAGGATTGTAACAGTTTTGTACTTGGAAACCTTGGAGGAAAAAAGACGGGATTATTGTGGAAAAGATTCAGATAACAGCTGCCATTTGTAGTAATTTTATTAGGCAGTTAAATGGCATGGGGAGACAAAGTAAATGGCAGCTTATTTGTGCCAAAAAAAAAGGAGTCGAGAAAGACCGTAACTGTTTGGCTATGTCTTAATGACTGTGTGCACTATATGTAATCTTGAGCTTTCTTCAGTGAGGATTAGGGTGGCTCAGAAAGGAGTGTCACATAATGCTGATCATAGGAATTAAATAATTAAATTTGATGGACTGAAATAGAAACCTTTGTTCTGCTTCTTCCAGCTGATACAGTCAGACAGGAGTATAAATCAGGCACTCCTGTCATCCAGTCAGAGGTGGAGCATGAAGCTGTGTATGAAGAACCCCCTACCCAAAGAGTTATCTATGATGAACCCCCTGAGGTTAGTCTTTTCCTTTACCAGTTGAGCTGTGTACAAGAAGGATGGATGTAGTCTTATGGTCAAAGTGTAGAACTCTTAAAATGCTTGAGCGTTTATAATGCCTGATG
Source organism: Furcifer pardalis (assembly GCA_030440675.1). Taxonomy (NCBI): domain Eukaryota; kingdom Metazoa; phylum Chordata; class Lepidosauria; order Squamata; family Chamaeleonidae; genus Furcifer; species Furcifer pardalis. The sequence continues at coordinate 27,040,584 of CP126898.1, read as the reverse complement.
AAAATTAGAGTCTTGTTTTTGCAACATTTTACATGAAATTCCGATTTGGTTTTATTTAGGCCAATCTATTTTCAGTATTCAGAAGTGAGTATCAAAATAAACTGGATATATCAGCAGTCTTGGGGAAACTTGTAAGGTTTGCAGAAGAACAAAATGCTTTGGGAGAAACAGCTGGCGGTGGTTCTCTTCCTCCGGGTGTCGGTGATGGAGCCCGGAGGGGTGGCCGGAGCTTCCTTCCATCGCCCTCGGCCAGCGTTCTTTTATCCTCTTCCCGGCGTTGATGGCAAGGCCTGGGGGGGGGGGCAACCTTGAACCGCCACCGCTGACGGCGCTTCTCTTCCTCCAGGCATCGGTGACAATACAGTCCTTGTACAACCAGCTCTAAAATATTTCCTAGCCTTCATTGTTCTTTCCAGTCCACTGTTCTCTCACTATTTCATCTCCCCTCTGCTCTTTTTCAAATCAGTTGGGTTTGTCTACGTGTATAAGGTAGCAATTATTTCTGTGTGGTTTTATTTTTTTAGATATTAAAATGTAGATTAAAAAGATATTTAAGCATGATATTAAAGAGTGATGGTTTTGATAGCTGTCCATTCTGTTTGACATATCCTTCTTCCGCCCCGCTTGCCTCTACAGGAGCTTCCTGAAGATACTAAATATGACTACAGTGATAACTACGAGCAAAATCTTAACCTGGAAGGGAAAGGAGTATGTGCTCGGGCTTTATATGACTATCAGGCTGGTACGTTCTCTATAGTTAGTTTGTCCTTTCCATTAACTCTGATAGCTTCCTCCAAGTGTGTCCTAGGAATAGCACTTGTTTTGCTGCTCATAAAGGATAGATAGACCATAATCCTGGAAACGCCAGAAGGTGCAGTTCTCGTCTGAAGTTAGGTTTTTCTTTTTTAAAATGTTTTTTAAAAAAATCATGTCAGAAGGACACAAAGGTACTTTTCGGGTTGAAAGGATTTCTGTTGAAGGAACTCAGCTCAGGGGATGCCTCAATGTGGCTCCTTTCATGTTGCCAAGATCCTTTCCCACCAAAGTGGTCCCTATTTATCTACTTGCAATTTCTTGCTTTCGAACTGCTAGGTTGGCAGGAGCTAGGACAGAGACGGGTGCTCATTCCGTCATGCAGTACTCGGGTCTTGAACTGCCAACTTGCCGACCTTCCAGATAGCAAGGCAAGCTTCTTAACCACTGAGCCACTGCAGTCCCTTCCTTCAGAATAAGCATTCTTAAAACATAAGCTGAAATTTTGTTACTTAACATAGTTGCAATTGGAGTAGGCCCTTTGAACCAGTGGAACCTAGGTAGAAATTTACTCACTAAATTCCCACTGATTCAGTGAACTTACTCTATTTGTGACTTACTGTTTCAGCCATATTCTTTAAAAACAGAAATCAATACTTTTGAACCAATCACTTCCTGTCTTTTTTTTTAAATGAAGATGTTTGGCAAGAAGGTGGTCCACAAAGGGTCCTGGATAAATGAAACTGCCTATGCAGGACTGCCAAAATAGGCCATTCCTGATATACTGTACAGATTTGAGATTCATGATTTGGAATATATATATGAGATGCTTTTAATTGTGCTAGATATAAAGCAGAAGCGTTGAAGTAATGTTTTAGTTAGCCTCCCCCTGTCTTTGGTCAAGACTGCTGTGTATCTATCTATCTATCTATCTATCTATCTATCTATCTATCTATCTATCTATCTGTTTCCTTTTATCTATCTGTTTCCTTTTATCTATCTGTTTCCTTCTATCTATCTATCTATCTATCTATCTATCTATCTATCTATCTATCTATCTGTTTCCTTTTATCTATCTGTTTCCTTCTATCTATCTATCCTCCATCCATCCATCCATCCATCCATCCATCTCTCTCTCTGTGTCTATCCACTGAACCATATCTATCTATCTATCTATCTATCTATCTATCTATCTATCTATCTATCTATCTATCTATCTATCTATCTATCTATCTATCTATCTATATGTTTCCTTCTATCTATCTGTTTCCTTTTATCTATCTGTTTCCTTCTATCTATCTATCTGTTTCCTTTTATCTGTTTCCTTCTATCTATCTATCTATCTATCTATCTATCTATCTATCTATCTATCTATCTATCTATCTATCTGTTTCCTTTTATCTATCTGTTTCCTTCTGTTTCCATCTATCTATCTATCTATCTATCTATCTATCTATCTATCTATCTATCTATCTATCTATCTATCTATCTATCTATCTATCTAAAATTTTGATGTATCCACTTTTCAGCTGACGACACAGAGATTTCTTTTGACCCTGAGAACATTATCACCAACATTGAGATGATCGATGAGGGCTGGTGGCGTGGTTATGGTCCTGATGGGCACTTTGGAATGTTTCCTGCCAACTATGTGGAACTCATTGAATAAGTGTCCTGTACCAGAGCTGAAACACAAGCAATACTTGAAAGAACAATTCTGTGGAGCCCAATTCTTTGAAGTGAAATTGTGTGTGGCTTTTAAAAACAATTGAAGTGCCATTGTTCTGTGCCCCTGTTGCTGGAGCAGCATCTGTGCCTGCCCTGTGAAGCAGAAGTCTTCCTTTGCCTTCTTTCTTTTTTCCCTAACTGGCTTTTAAAAATAGAAAATAGATCAATCTTGGCAGTGTGTTAAATTTTCCTTCTTTTAAGAGCGTAGGGCTAGGCATTAATCCTCCTGATACACACAGGGACCAGATTACTTACTGAACATGAGGATAGAGTGTCTTGGGGTGTTCCATTTTAATGCAAACTGATTTTTCATGTGTGTGTTGCAGTTTTCCGATACAAGTTGTACCTCGCTTAAAGAGCATAATGTGTTCCACAGGATTGCTCTTTAAACGAGTTTGCTCTTTAAGCGAAACACCATTTTAAGTGACCAATTGTGACTTCTGGTAGGGGGGATTGTGAACCCTGATTTATTTGTTAAGCGAGTTTTTGGTTGGTTTTATTTGTTAAGTGAGACGACCATTCAGAGAAAATTCTGCTCTTTTAGCAAGTTAGTCTTTAAGCGAGGTGTTTTTTATGCAAGGTTTGACTGTATGGCATAAGGAAGCATTTTTTTAAAAAAAAAAAGCTAGCTTACTGAGTAACCTTAGATTTGCATCCCACAACCAGTTATTTCTGAGCACTGTTTTGGAGAATAAGGCTCACAAGTTTCAGCTTTTTGAAATGCAGTCCATTAGGAAATGCTCCAGGGCTAGTCCACTTAAAAGGAATGGAATTGTGCAAGATCTCCAGTGTTCTTGTGCAGTTTCCCCCCCATTTCAGTGAAGCAAGGCTTCAAAGGAAAATTCTGCATTCAAACTACTGCACCTTTTGTGTCAAGACGAAGATAACTGTTTTTTAAGTTCTTGGACATTTGGGAAATTGGTTTAAAGAAAGGCTTTCTGCTATTATGTTTTAGATACAAACACAATCAATGAGTGCTCTGAAAACAAAACTTGCGTTGAATATAGTGCACACAGTTTTAAATAGAGTGCTTTGTGTTCACATGATGTATGGTCTGGTTAATAGAAGGAAAAGTTTACTGCGATTTTAAAAGCCTCCTATGTATTCAGATGGAATTTGGATTTGTTTCTTTCTTTTTTTCTTCTGAAACGGGTAAAGAAAATAAAACTTTAAAGAAAGCTTAGGCAACTGAACCACTCAAGAGTGGTGTGAACAAGTGCTGTGGTAATGATGTGCATTGCTCTTATATTAGCTAAACATATGAGGCATTTGTTGCATGCAAATGGAGTCAAAGATAGCATTTTTAAATGACATCATGACACTTATCCAACATTTCCCTCTTTGTTACATGCTACCTACCTGTTAAAATTTAAAAACACAAAATTAACTAGTAATTTTTAAGATTCATTTTGTGTTGCTCATGGCAGCTGTGATGGGATTCTCTAGCAAATTTGAAAGAATTTCTGTGCAGATATTTTACATCAAGTGGGTTTTATGGAAGAAAATCATATTACAGTCATACCTCGCATAACAAATTTAATTCGTTCTGCAAGGCTGTTTGCTATGCGAGTTTTTCACTATGCGAGTCAGACTTGCATAACGAATTTTTCGCTTTGCAAGTCGGACTTTTCCCTATGGAAAAATTTGCCTAATGAGCATTTCAAGGGGGAAAACTCGCATAGTTAAAAAATTTCGCTATGCAAGTTTTCTCTATAGAAACGCTCGTTATGCGAGTTTTTCCATAGGGAAAAGTCCAACTCACATAGCGAAAAATTCGTTATGCGAGTTGGACCGCTTAGCAAAAAACTTGTTCGTTATGCGAGTTTTTCGTTAAGCGAAACACTCGTTATGTGAGGTTTGACTGTATTTGCTTGAGAGACAAAATTAATAGTCTTGAAAAGCTAAATCTCATTCTTATCTATCTATCTATCTATCTATCTATCTATCTATCTATCTGGAAACAAGATCTTAATGTGAGAATTGATACTACCCACTCCAATTTTTATCCCACTAGTGACATATAATTGAAAGTTTTAAAATTGTGTATACTATTTTTTTTTGTATAAAATTGAAAATGAGATGAGGTCCCTTCTTGTTCCTTCTAACTTGGTAGTTTCAGGTATTCTGGTATGGGTGTGGGTGCGCGCGCGCTGTCCTTTAAGAAACAATATCTTTCCTTTAAGGAACAATAAAGAAGTATGCCCTTGGAAATAGTTAGCAAACCAGCAATGTTTTCCTAGGGATTATTGAGAGTGCATTGTTACAAGAATTTCCAATCATCATGCAGAATCATTAACATTTCTTTTTCTGCTGTTTACTGCATATTTTGCTTTAATTCATATCTTCTCCTTTTCCAGCCTTCTGCCATGCATGAAGTATTGGAGTGAGGAAAAAGCTTGTGGCTTGTATCAGGATATCTGAATAATTTAATAATGAACTGATTAAAATAACTTCCTGTGAATTATGTACATTTTTGTATCTTTTGTGTCGAGTGTGTATGTGGACAAGTTCACTATCCACCATGATCCACATACTTCCTCTTCCTTCAAAAGAGATGAACAGTTTTTTTACATTTCATGAGTTGGTATTGACAGGTGAGCTGAGAAATTCAGATCTTTTTCTGTTTCCAGGGCTGACGTGAAACTGCCAAAATGAAAGGTACCTTTTGGTGATTTCGTTCAGTTCATTTTGCCTGACCTAGTGTGAGAAAGATTAGCCAGCAACACAAGGATGCCGTTACCAGGGTTTGTTCGATTGTGGTTCAAAAATACCACAATCTTCAAGGAGGCTCTTTCTGTGTACCCCATTCAGATCTGGATAAGATAGAAGTTGAAAGGAAAATCCATGCGTTTGTTGCTTTTATTATTTATCCTTTTATACCAGGGGTTTGCAACCTATGGTCTATTTCGCAACTTATGCCTGTTAGGCCAAATAATCCTGCCCCCAACCTCACTCCCAACTGCTGCCACCGGAATCGGATGTGGACTCATTTATGGCCGTCGTAAACGCATTTATGACAGCCATGGATGCATTTTGCGGCAGCATTTACAGCAGGGGGAACCACCAGTCCGGGCATGATCCAAACCGCGGCTGAAAAATGTTGAGAATCTCTGCCTTATACTATCTGAGACTGCTTTGGCTTCCATCTTTCTCACCTTAAGCCTCCGAATGCATATTTTTGGCTGCTGTTTTACCTATAACTGTGATGGCAAATCTTGGCTCTCCAGGTGTTCTTGGACTTCAATTACCAGAAGCCCAAGTCAGCACTCTTGCTGATCAGGGCTTCTGTCAACTGACGTTCAACAACCACTTGAGTGCCAAGGTTCGCCATCACTGACCTATAAGGATGATAATAGTCTATGGGCAATTTTTACTGATAGACTGCAATATTTTTCTTTTTTTAAAAAATGTTTTTATTTTTACAAATAAACATAAAATACATAGAACAAATTGTAAGACATCCGACTATAGCAGGGGATTTATACATTAAACCTTTTCAAACTTACTTGATTGCAATATCTGTTCAGGCCAGTTGATAATAAAGAAGGATGTATGTGGGGGTGGTAGCAGCTGTGAGGCAGGATCGTACTAACCGGGTCAACCAAACAAGGCGGGGACAGTGAAAGACAGAGATAATCAAATTGCATTCTGGACCTAAATTTCATTTTTATTCCAAACCATGGTTCTTTGCCTCTCCTTGGATTCTCTGCCAACAGAGACATTAGTCTAACACTATGTTGCTAACTTTGCATATACCTCAACACATCATCTTTTTTCCTTTAGGATGCTATTTGAAAGATGCAGAAAGATTTTTCTAGAGAATCTAGTAATTTTTCTTATTCTACATTCCCTAGAGTAGAATCAGCCACAGGGTAAGTAGCTGTTAGATTTCCTGTGCCTGTTCTAAACAGTTGTTTTCTTTCCTTGCAGTACTAATACTTTAAAAAATATGTTTTATAATAAGGAAATTGCAAACACAAAGAAAAACATAAACAACAAATACACAACATTACATCAATATCTTAAGTGCTCCCTCCACCTATGGGACTTATAAACATTATTAAATGATTATTTTCTGTATTCTTACATTGCTATATTTTGCCTCTTTCTTGCTTTAAATGATAAATAGCTATGTCTGAATATACTGTAAGAAGTGGCCTCATTTCAAGTAAGATAGCTTGATCACTTGGCCCATTATTATCTACAACAGGAGTTCTCAACCTGTGGCCTGTGGGCCGGATGTGGGCCACGGCACCATTTCATGTGGGCTCCCCACCGCCTCCACCACACAGGAAGTGCCATGTGGCGGAGGAAGTGCAAAATGGCCATCCGGCCCTCAAAGATGTCTGAGGGAGTGTGACCCAGCCCCCGGCTTAAAAAGGTTGAGAACTGTTCTACAGTATTATCTTCTCTGACTGACAGCAGATCTTCAAGGATTCGTGTGGTTTTTCTGAGCATCTGCAACATGGTTCTTTTAATTGGAGGTGCCAGTGATGAAGCGGCTTTGTGCATGCTATATATCTCCTACTTGTGCTCTCTTCCCAGTGTGAAGGAATAGTGAGTAGCCCCCCCAGCTGTGACGGAGAGGCTGGTACTTTTCCCATTCAACTGACACCGCCATCTAACACGGTTCTGAGGGGGAGAACTGTGAAATCATACATGTTGCAAGGCTTTCTAGCCTGGGTCCGGCAGCAATCTTCTTAAAGGGATGAAATAGCATAATCCCATGTTTCTCAATTGGGGGGGGGGGGGTTTTAAGCATCTGGGATAAAATTTTAAGTCAACCACACAGGCCAACAGGGAAAGAAAGAAAGAAACTAGTAATACGGTTCTTGAGCAAACTGGAAGAAGGTCCTTCATGTTTAATCAGAATGCTTACTTATTTTTCTCCCCTTCTCCAATTTTGATTTAAAAAGCAGGTTTTTGAGATTTTAATGCTGCATTAGCCCACCTTTATTTTTTCAGTTTTTAAAAACCCACATAATGTTTGCTATTAAGAGCAAAAGCTTTCATGCCAAGCTCTGTCCAGATGAAGAAGCTTCCATCTCTTTCTCTTGTCATTGACTATCAACTATGAACTGCAGAAAGAGATCTGCCTGAGAATGACTTCAGGGCCTGGAGCAGCGTTTTTCTTGGCTATACAGTATCTCCCTTTCCTTTGGATACCCCTCCAAAAAGAAGTTTTCGATCTGTTTCTTATCTGTGTTATCATGACTTGGCCTGAATGAGATTCACAATCAGCACCCCTGCTCAAGTGTAGATAATGCCCTGATTGCAAGGTTAGCCCTGCCACTAGGAAAATGAGGACACTGCCCTTCGCAACAGATGGTATTGCATGGTGAGTAGTGGTGAAACACTAATGGCCACGCAACCTTTTGTCTCCTTAAGCCACCCTGCTATTCACAAGTGCCACAGAAGACTCTATCGCCTCATTAGTGTCTGCTAACCAGTCTTATCAGCATAAGGAATAAAAGGACCACTTCAGGCAGCAAAATATCTTGGGCTAGCCCTACCTGCTCTCTTTGGCCCAGCCCTATATTGTATGGTTATTTCCAGTATTTGCTACTTCTGTTTCTTGCTTTAAGCCTTGTATCTCAGCTTACAGTTTTGTTTAGTTAGTAGTTATTATTTTATATGCTGTTCTTCTGTTCAAGAACACCCAGAATTTTCCCACAACCCTTCTATCTGAGAATGGAAAATATGAACCCTCCAGATGTTGGACTATAGCTCTCATAAGCACAAGCACTATTTTAAATAAATCAATCCAAACACTGATATGAAAGCTTTTTGTTTTGTTTGCTCCTGTTCACTCCAAATATCAAAGAGATGCTGCCTGAGATTTGCCCAGCTAGTTTGTTTTAAATCGGTGCCAACTGCGTGTGCACGAGCACTTAATGAGATTTAAGAAGTTTGAAAGCCTAGCCAGATGGGGCTCATCCGTTATCCCCCTCCCCAACAAGATTTTCTTCTGAGTTTGTGTACTGTTAATGCTGGCATGCAGTACACCAGCAGGATATTATGGGTGCAATGGATGTGACACTTACACTATACAGTACAGTATATGTCCTGGGCATTGTGCCATTTATCTGTTTGGGGTGTTTTTTTTCTCCTGCAGGCATTTTGTGTGATGTGCAGGACATCATAATATGATAATTAGGAATTGTGCTGTTTAGAATTTAGCCCAATGCTGTGTTTCCAACTGGGTGAATGTTCACATCCCAAGGGAACAAAGATGACACCATCCCAAAATAATACACACTGCTGTCATAACTCTGAAATTATTTTTGGGCTTTAATTCCTAGAATCTACTGGCCATACTGTGGAAGCTGTAGTCTAAAATAACTTTTCAAAACTCTCTTTCTACACATACAGGTTCCTTTTTGTATTCAGAATGCATTCATGATAACCTTTCTACAGCAGTCTAACAAAATTGTGGGTAATTAGATGTGGCAGAACTCTACATTGTGTGTCACCAGACCAGGAGTTCTCAACCTTTTACAGCCCGGGGCCAGATCACACTCCCTCAGACACCTTCAGACAGTCCGGTCCTACCTTTTGCAACCCCATGGACCACCACATGCCAGGCTCCTCTGTAATCCTCCGGAGTCTACCCAGATCTATGCGCACTATGTCAATGTTGCTGTCTAACCATCTCATCCTCTGCCTCCCCCTTCTCATTTTGCCTTCTATCCTTCCTAGCACCTGAGTCTTCTCAAGTGAGTCCTCTCTTCTCAGAATATTATCTTGAAGATTTATGTCTTGCCTCTATTAGTAAATGTACCAATTTATGGCGGCTTACTTGTTACCCATTACCAGTATTGTTTTTAAAAGATTAAAAAAAAAAAGGAGATAAAGGGAAACCTGATACTATTTGTCCACATTTGTTGCTGAAAATGTAATACTACCCAGTTGATCTTAATTGGGTCCAAATCCTCTTTAGTGGAATAGCTGACTCAAAGACGAAAGTGAAATTCTTATTTTTCTGATTTTTAAATATCCTGTTTTAAGAATTTGGGTGGGTGGGTTTCCTTCATTGTTAAGATCTTGATTAAACATAAAAGCCTCACAGTCAGTCTGTGTAACCATGGAGATGATCTCCAGACTAGCTGGGCAGAGCAAGGCCTCTCAGCAGCAGATTAATGCCTGTATTGTCAGACATCATTGTCCTCTTGAAGTGGGGCCCCCAACTGATTCTGCCACCCAAAATAGCAGCTTCCTAAATGATACGCACCACAGTGAGATCTGCCTCCTCTAAGCCACCATAACAACTTTGGCTGTTACAACATGCAAAGTGCCCTTACTATCTTAATTAAAATTGTCACTTTCTGGTTCTCAGTGGCTTATGCCTATAATTTACCAAAGAGATAACATTACCCAATGCAAAATCAGGAATTGGTCTTTCTGTGTCAAGGGAAAGTTGCTGCTAGTAAACAAAGTGAAACCGCCAAATCCATGGGGATATGATGTGCAGAGGGCTCCTTTTGAAGGCACCAGTCAATCATGGATACTCCTGTCCTTACCTCCTTCCCCAGGTGTTAGGTCAGCTTTCCATAACTCAGTCCTCACTGTGATGTTTTAAATTCTACTCTCCAGAAATGTTTGCTGTTTCTAAAAAAAATTGTAAATGGATCTCTAGACAGATCTTGTCCTTTCACACTTTCAGCAATCTGTGTTGCCCTCTGGGGTTTACTGGGGCAGAAACCTGCCCACCCACGTTAACATTTTGATTATGTTCTTTGGGTTAAATTGTGATTTATATCCACTTTTGAATTTAAGAAAGGAAGGAAATGACATATAGCTTGTATTGCTGAGCACAGTAGAGACTGGATGACCTCTTTCAGTCTTCGGGTGTGACTTCCAGCTGTGTAAAGTAGAACAACTTGTAAGGTTGGACCCAGGAGGGGGAAGGTTGGTTGGTTGACAGCCGTCCGGGGTGGCAGAGGATGTTAGTAGAACGTGTGTATGTATGTGTGCGTGCACACATACAAGAATGTGCCAGCGTGCATGTGTACAACGTGCTCACATACCCGCACTTGCAATATATACAAGCTTAGTGTGTATACGTACATATACACATATACTGTACACAGTTTGCACATGTAGGATGTGTGTATTCACTCACGCACACAAAGAGAGAGAGGGGGGGATATCAAATCAAATCACTTTATTACGGTCAATGACCATCACAGTAAAAAGGGTTTAAGTGCACGAGATGCAGTTAAAATGTACTACCACAAACGTATCTACTTGAGTTAAAATAAAATAGAATAAAATCAGTAATTGATGCTGCATTTGGGTCAGGTAATGGAACAGCACTTCTTTGTGAGTGGGGAGGAAAAATCAGGAGTTTTTCAACCTTTTTAAGCCCGGGGCTGGGTCCCTCCCTCAGACAGCTTCGGGGGCCAGACAATCGTTTTGCCCTTCTTCCACCACATGACACTTCCTGAGAATCCCTGACAGTTATATAGTCAATGGAAGCTCACACTTTAACAGCCTTGTCAAAGGTGCCACAAAACTGTTTTGCTGCAACTGACGAACAGACCGTATGTGTACATAGACCAGTAGATATGCACGCACAGATTTCCTCTGAGGTCTTTCAGCATCGCAGGCTGCGCGAAACTTTGAGAGACAGCTGATTCTTTTCATTTTCCATCTGCCGATTACTTCTTAAGGAAGAAAGGTTTTTTAAAAAATTGGAAGAGAGGGGGTGGCCAGAGGCAATAACAGCTAAGTACAAAGCCAGGATATGTTTGCAGCTGTTTATTAAGTTGTGCAAAGCAGATTAGAGCAGCGGCCACAGCAGCAGCGCTAGACACTCTGCAGTCTCCAAGCTGGACTCCGCTGGGGTGGGGTGGGGTTGGGATGGGGTTGGAAGTGGTCTTTGTCCCTCTCTCGCAATGGGTGGCTCCAGTGGTCGTGTTTCCAGAGAGCATTGTCAGCATTGCCCGTATGAACCTCATCAAAAGAACTGGGGACTAACCAGGAGAGGACAGGGTTTTTCCTGTGCTCCTATGAACACGTGAGTAAGAGTTCTCCCTTTTAATAATTCTAATCATAATCACTTCCATAAATTCTCAACAACTTGCAGTATGTTTATAAATGGATACTGGTGAATCAGAGGCCAGCATGAATGGAAGCAAGTGGGGAAGGGAAAGAATCCTACTGGAATGAAGGCAGAGGGCTGCTGATTCAGATCCACTTCTTTTATTTGTGAAATATGATCCTCAGGTACACAGTAGCAGGGAAGGTGTTTTGATGGGATTGGAGGGAAGAGTAAGGAACAGGCAGTACCTTTCTGGGCCATATTGGTTGCTCATGTGTTCATTCATAAATGTACAGTATCTCATCCCATTCATGTATTTATCTACAGTCTTTCTTTTGAAAAGGAAACATAAATGTTTGTACATAAATATCAAGTTTTAAAAATACAGTATCTTTAATATCAGCCAAAAATACATTTCTAAACATTTTCAAAAGTATAAAATTCATTTTGTGTGTCTGTGTGTCTGTGTGTATAATGTGTGTTTGTGTGTGTGTTGTTTCTCTGAACCAAGAACTCTGCTACAAAATTTAAGGAATATAAAATCCACCTATTAGTAAAGGAGGTGTGAACAGGTTGCTTTGTTTCAAATGCAGACTGAACAAAAGCCCTGAGGAACGTTGAAGACTGGGTGGGCCTCAAGAGCATAGGTCATGTGGGTGTATAGAACTGTTGAATGAAGTGTCTAATTAGCTTTTTTTAATATGGAAAGATTTTTTCTTGCCCTTGCTATATTTTGTACATGGCCAATACCATTCAGTATGTTGGTTTGCATTTACAACATCTGCAAGGGAACTCTCTAATTAACCATCCTAGAATAATAGAATTAGAAGGTGGCTATATGGCTATTGGGCCCCACTCCTTTCTCACTGCAGGAATATACCTGGTAGATGACTTTATCTTAAATGCTTCAATTGCTAAGGTGCTCACTACCTTCCAAGGTGAGTGGTTCCATTGTCATAATATTCTAACACAGGTGTTCTCAACCTATGGCCTACGGGCCGGATTGGGCTGTGGTACCATTTCATGTGGTCCGTGTTGCCGCTGCCACTGGAAGCAGAAGTGGATGCATTGTGTTTTACGGCAACATTTATGGCGGGGAACTACCAGTCTAGGCCACTCAGCTGTCTGAGGGGGCGTGGTCCAGCCTGTGGCTTAAAAAGGTTGAGAACCCTTGTTCTAACAGGACATGACCACTCATCAAAAATGCAAACTGATTTTGTGAAGCCTGGTTCCCCCAGGTAAATTTGCATTAACTAACTATACAGGGAGGGAGGAAAAAAATTGATAACCAGCCTTGTTTGCATCTTGTTAATGTAGGTCTCCTGTAGCCCTCCTGATTTGGAGAAAACACCCAGTTCTTTCAGTTTTTCCTCATAGGGCTTTGTTCACAATCTCTTGATTACCTTTGTTGCCCTCCTCTGAACCTGTTCCAATTTGTCCTCATACTTCTTAAAGTACAGCATAGTGTCTGGAACCAGATTCATGACTCAAAATGAAGCCTGATCTTGCTTTCTAGAGAGAGAACCAAGAGAGGCAGGTAATGAGGGTGAGAGGGATTTTCATTTACGTCTCCAATTCCCACAGTCCACAAAATGAAAAAGTTTTTTTTCCATTGGAAGGGTTTAGTTGCAGCCAAAAAATTACCTTGAGGTGACATGAGGCCTGAGGGCCATCAATGCACTTCTAAACTTTTTTTTATTGCAAACCACACTTTCATGCTAAAAGCCACAAGAATGGGGAGCAGCTAGAACGTTGGAATTCCTCACCAGTAGTGAACATCCAAATAGTCAAGTAAGCTGGCACATGGGCAGCTTCATCATCAGATTCTGAGGTCGACTAGAATGGTTCTTTTGTATTTGAGTTTAAAGCAGGAGTTCTCAACCTTTTAAAGCCAGGAGCTGGGTCACACTCCCTTAGACAGCTTCGGGGGACGGACACTAGCCATTTTGCCCTTCCTCCACCACATGGCACTTCCTGGTGTGGTGGAGGGGCACATGAAATGGTGCTGTGGACCGCATCCAGCGCGTGGGCCACAGGTTGAGAATCCCTAGATTAAAATTTTCTAAATATGCACCCATTCTTGATATCCTTTAGCTTTCTGTATTTATGTAGCATTTCTGTTTCTTTTAGGAATCTATAAGTGGTCACCTTATTAGTCCTCAGTGTGTTCACCTTGTGGGGAGATGATTGCAGAAGAAGGTGAGCATAAGGCAGAAACATTCAATGCAGGCTATGGATTCAACCCGGTTCTTCCCAAGAACCGATAAAAACAAAAGTGGAAATTACTAGAAGATCTTTTTAGATTGCTCTTTTTAAAATAATACTATTTTATTCTAACATAATACAATTGGCTCTAACATAATTTAACAGTTGTGAGTTTAGGGAAAAATACAGATACGAAAATACAAGAGGGTTATTGTAGCTCAGTTCTGACTTTTGATCCTGTGTTATTATTGTAGGCTGTCTAAAATCCTGATGAAGGATGATGTGCTAAGAGAGGGACTGGCAACTCTGAATGAATTTCCTTGCAATTCAACAACTTTCTTTTCTCTTACTTTCCATTCCTTCTAAATATCCATCTAACCTAGTTCCTGCCAGGGTCTTCTTTGAAAGCACACAAGCCTGTTCATTAAAACTGATGATAGGATCCATTTTCTAGGAACTTAGGGCTGTGTGCATGATTCTTCTCCTCCCCCCAGTTTTATTCTCACAACAAGATGATCAAGAAAATAATACCTGGTTTAAAGTCAACTATTGAATTTAGTGGCTGAATGTGGGTTTGAACAGATGAGTCTTTGGCCCTACTTTCACATGTGCCTTTTCCAATGTTTTTGATCATTTATTTGTAAAAAGGATTTTGTCAACATAAAATTTACGACAGTGTATTAGTAAACTAAAGTGTGCGCGTGTGCGCGTGCGTGTGCATGTGCGCGTGCATACACATGTGCATGTACCATGCCAAGGAAACTCACTGGTGTAGAAGTCGTAAAAGCTCTCCTTAAATATCTCACTTATCTTGAAAGCCCTGTTAAGGTCATCAGAAAGTCAGTTCTGGCATGATGCCACATTATTAAGTGCATATACTGTTCTAAACACGCTTACTGAAGCAGGAAAAATGCCGCTGGCATGAATTTGTTTAAGGTGGACCCCAGCTTGCCATGAAGTGACCCACACACTATGATCACAAAGCGATCTCCTGAGGCACATATGAAATGAGATATGAGGATATTATCAAGGTGCACCTTCACAGCCAGTCCATCTGGCATGGCCTTTTCTACCTCCATGACCATTGGGAATCAGAGTTCCTCCTCTGATCATTTCGGCATTGGGCCCAATAAGATAGTTTCCAGTGGCATTTCTTCAACTGAGGGGACCATAACCGCACCTAAAGGGGCTCCTCTGCCCATAGCTGTTGGCCCCTTTAGTCTACTTCATTACTGTAGTGGAATGTCCAACAAGAAAGGTAATATAGTGTAATGAGTAAATATATGTGACCCTTGGATATGTTACTTTTTAGATACAACTACAAATGATCATGTTGGCTGGAGGATTCTGGGAGCTGTAGTCCATACAGTAACATTTCCAAGCTGGTAGTGTTTGGAAAGAGTAAGGTTGATTGCTAGGAAGAAGGTTAGCCTTGAATACTTGTGGAATAACTCCATGGCATAATTTGAGTGCTCTCTGTTCCTCTGATTTCCATTTTCTCCTCTTAGGCTTAGACATGGGAGGCGATGTTTGCAGCTGGAAAAACATTAGAGACCTTGTTTCTATGCGCCATTTCAAAGAAGACGGCAACAACTTTCCTAGATTCCCAGCCTTGAATTGGAGCTGACTGTATGGCATTCCAAATAAAATAGGCAAGACTGGCCAAGTTCGGATTGCTAGTTTTGGAATCTATATTTTAGACTAGGAAGCTGGACAACCCAAACCTAAACAGTGCGTGCCAGCTGGATGGAGACTTGGAAGGTTTGGCTGTCTAAAAAACATCTCATGAAGCAGCAGCAGTACCTGAAGTACAGGCAAAGGAAGACGCTCTCACCTTCCTTGGCATACCTGAATGTCTTCTTGCTGCTTCTGGCTTTGCCATCCTATGCCAACCCTGTGCCCAGTCCTGTTGATGAAAGTGGAGAGATTGTGGTAAGTTGATCCCAGTCATAATAAAATTAAAAGGTATATGCTCAATGCAAAAACAAACTTGGATAGCCATATAATTTAAATCAGCTTCTCCAACACAGCTGTTTCCTGGATATGTTGGACTACGGTTCCTATCATCTCCATCAAGAATGGTAAGTAATAGAATTGGGAAAATTGGAAAAAGAAGCAAAGTTAAAGAAATGATTATTTTAAAAGGTGGGCACTTCTATGATATGAAAAAAAGCCCTGTGATTTCATCCCACTTCTCTTTTTAAGGACAATCTTTGCATGTCCACTTTTACATTGGAAGGAGGAAAATGAGAGATTAATGATACCTTTACCACAGTTTGTTTCTTTATATAAAAAAATTGAGCATGTATTTAAGGTGTCAGAGGAGCAAGCACACAGGCTGCCTGGGTCTCCAAGAAAATCAGCACTTTGCAAATCTAAACATTTTAGTGAAATCGAAGAATGACGTTTTGCTTCTGTTGTCCACATGTTTATACTATGCTAAATTAGCTTCTGCTCCCTGTTGGACTGTGGCTGGATGTCACTCCGAGGTACAGTTGTGTCTAATCCAAGACATCTTGTCATTTAAAGAGGAGAAGATAGTGCCAGTCTGCCATTCCATATATCAGAACTGACCGAAACATAATTCAGTGCTGCAGATGAATAGCATTCATCACCAGTCCTAAGAAGAACAGCTGGGAAGTGGAGGAGAAACATTTTGGGGTGTCTGCTCCTGTCGCCATCATTTATTGCAGGGGTAGCCAAACTTTTTGAGCTGTGGGCCAGTCACGTGGCTGAGCAGGCCAGTCACGTGGTTCCTTCCACCGGAAGTAAAACACACCCACGCAAAATGCTGCCATAAATGTGCCCATGGCTGTCATTTATGGGAGCAGCAAGGATGGTGTGGGCTGGATGATTTGGTGCCATGGGCCAGATCTGGCCCACAGGCCATAGTTTGGGCACTCCTAATTTAATGCCCAAGGCAGTTGTATCACTGTACTTAATGGTAGGGCAGACCCTGAACAGAAGCAGAGTAACCATTCTGAAAACATGCCAGGCCTTTTCAGTGGTTTGTAAACAGTATATTTTGTACATCTGAGCACACTGACCAAAAATGAGCTCAGTAGCTTTGCATAGGAAGGCACAAACAAACTGGGTTGCTGTTCCTATCACTCTCCTTGTATAGAAAGGAATTATCTGCAGTAAGGGGGCTCCATGGCTTAGAAGCCTGATTTTCTAAGAGGCTTAATAATTCAGAGAATCTCTATAGTTAGGGAAAGCTGTTGTCCTCTGTATGTGTAGGCTGATGAGAAGGGTGATGAAGAGAGGCTGGATATACTATGTTCATATCATCATTCCTTTTTCTTGCACGTAGCCTCTCCAGCCTAGAGCACAGACAACTTATTTTTCAGGATTATCGGGTATAAATCTGTCCTGCAGTTAAAGCATTACTCCTTCCTTTTCCAGTATAGATCTTTCTTAGTGCTGGAACTTTCTGCTATGATAAATGGACAGACTCCCAGAAATCCCCTGAAGGAAAAATGGGAAGCTATATTCTCTTGTGTTCTCTACCTATTCTCTGCCTAGGAATGGCTGATGCAGTATGGATACCTTCCTCCTGCTGATCCGGTAACTGGCCAGCTGCAAACCTGGGAGGCTGTGACAAGTGGCATCCGCATAATGCAACGCTTTGCAGGCATTGAAGAGACTGGGTTCCCAGGTAAATGAAAATGCTGAGAAATTGGAGTTTCTGCTATTTGCACCAGGCACCTTATACAGTACTGTACTTTGACATACACACCTCTACTGGAATGTCAGAATTAAAGAGTTGGAAGTGGCCTTTGAAGTTTTCCTGGAGATTAACTCCTGCAGGAGCAGGCAGTGTTTTGTTCTTTCAAGGGAAATGCATATGTACACGTTGAGACAGCCTGTCAAGGCCAAACTTACTCTTGCAATATTATTATTATTATTATTATTATTATTATTATTATTATTATTATTATTATTATTATTATTATTATTATTATTATTATTATTATTATTATTATTATTATTATCATTATTATCATCATCATCATCATCATCATCATCATCATCATCATCATCATCATCATCATCATCATCATCATCATCATTATCATTATTATTATTATTATTATTATTATTATTATTATTATTATTATTATTATTATTATTATTATTATTATTATTATTATTAAATTAGACTTATATGCTGCTCTACTCGCCTCACTGAGGTGACTCAGAGCGGCTCACATAACATAAGCAACATATACAGTATCACAATCTCAAATATAAATACAGCATAATATCTATAACAACAGATGCAGCACAGATAATCCAATCAATAAATTTTACATAAAAAGAAAAAACAATAAAACAATACAATAAAATACAGTGTAAAAAATACAGTACAGTCTTGATTTCTTGACTCCAGAACAAGAAAAGGAAGAAATTTGAGTTTGTGTGTGTGGGTCAGATTTCTGCAGTTTGCAGTAGCACTTTCCATAGTGAACCATATTTCAAACTGAAGACCACTAAACATTGGGAGGGGAGAGCTTAGGAATCTTTAAACCAGGAGTTCACAACCTACGGCTCACGGGCCAGACTTGGCCTGCGGCACCATTTCATGTAGCCTGCCAACCTCGCTCCCACCACCCCAAAACAGCCCAAAATGTGCTGCCCTCGCTCCTGCTGCTGCCACCAGAAGTGGTGAAAACAGCTGAAAACGCACCATAAATGCACCATGCGTTTTACGGCAGTGTTTACAGTGTGGGGCCATATGTCTTGAGGGTCCAACCCACAGCTGGAAAAGATTGAGAACCCCTGCCTTAAACAGTACAAAAGCAAGGGCAGGTAAGCTAATGTTTTTTGCTTATTTATTTTTTCATGGCCTGATAAAGGTATCACTTGCCCTTGCTTTAGCTTAGAAAGTTTCTCCTATATTTAGATTAAAACACAATCCTTGCATTTTTTATTTATTGCTTGTCCATTCATTGCCCTCCAGAGGAGCAGAGGATGATTGTGTGACATTTTCTGAGTGACAGCCCTACAGACATTTCAAAGACAGCTGTTATATCCTCCTTAATCCTCTCTTTTCCAGATTAAACATAACCAGTTCAGCCCTTTTCCTAAGATTTTCAGAACTTCCACACTGACTTGAAACATTTTTGTCCAGTTGGATATGGCAGAGGTCAGCATCCTCTCATGGCCTTTAGTTGTGTAGGTCATGTCTGACTATGAAGAATACAGAGAATATTTTTTATTTCCCTAAGACAAATTCCTACTCAGTTGGGGAACTAGCAATGGGACTAACCACATCAGATTGTAGATGGAGATGACCAAATAATTTTGCTCTACAAAAATCTCACCTTGCATACAGAAAAGCAGTGTATCAGGGAAGGCTGGTTAAGACTCTTCTCCTTGAGTTCTAAATTGAATTTAAATATGGAAGAAAATTATCCTATACTCCATCTCTCAATATACTGCACTAGAGCCTAAAGTGGTACAGTCCAGACACAAGTTTACTACTGTAACTTAGGGAAAACTTAAGTAATTACTCTTGAAAGTGAACATTGAGTAATCCATAAATGATGATTCTTTGGAACCACATGGATCTGTTATTAAGAAAGGGTTTTTTTTTTTAGTGGTGGTCTCTCAACTGTGGAATGGTCACTGCACAGATCCTCACCTGACATTTATTTTATGGTCTTTCCAATAACAGGTGGCAACCTTTCGATTTCCCCCACTTGCCAAGGCTTGTATAATTTTGAACTCTAAAACTTGTTTCTTGTTATTGCTGAAAAATATGTATTCAGGATGATTTTATTTCCTGCCTTATATTGTTCTTTTTAATTTCATTTTTCCTTTCTTTGAATTCAAACAGATGATGCCACATTGGCCCTGATCCGAATGCCTCGCTGTTCACTACCTGATGTTATCACCTCCTCCCCAGAAAAACTCCCTTTGATGAAAAGTGGAAAGAGGAAAAAACGGAATAGAAGGAAGAGTCGGAGGAGGAGGAATGCAGGCTCTGCCTGGACTAAAACAAATATCACCTGGAGGTAGGTAGCAGAATGAGGTGCATTGAGAAGATGTTTCATAACTGGATTTAACTGCCCCTATTTAGAAAGGTTGCCTAGTTTTTATTGCAACTCACACAACTGCAGTGGCCACCATGATCGGGGCCTGGGTTGGTTGGAAAATTTGGAGAGCTATAGCCCATGAAAGTAATATTTCCAGACTTTGCTCAGTTTGTATTGGCAGTAGCCTAGGGGAACATTGCTGTTCACTACATGAGTTGGACTATTGCCTGATTTAGTCTTAAAATAAGTGAATTTCATCAGTGATGCCTAGAAGCCCACTTACACTCATCAAAAAAGAGGCCATCCATCACCAAAAGAGAGAGAGAAGAGGGTGCTAATTTGCTTTTTTTCAAATACAGTAATACCTCATATAACATTAGTATCGAATAACACGAAAATCGCATAACATTAAGGAATCTGGGGGGACAAATTGCATCAGATAACATTAAGATCCTATGGGATGCTTCAGATAACAACCGCTAAAGCCTATGTGGTTACAATGTATCTCTATGGCTCCCATAGGATTTTAACATGCATCGGATAACACTAAAAATCATATAACATCAAGACTTGTGGAACCAGGTTTTAGTGTTATATGAGGTTTGACTGTAGCTGTCCAATGCAGATCTTAGGATACTGGGGTGATATCATGTATCTGTGACTGGTGAACCCTGTTCAGTCTGCTGTTTAGGGACTGTCCATTGACAAAAGATTCCAGGATCTCAGATCTATCTTCTTGCAGTTCTTCATTTCTAAACTGGGCTCAGAGTAGGCAGCCCTTTGATCAGAAGTGCTATAGCAGAACAGGAATGTGAAACTTGTTACTCCATGCATCTCTTATTTTAGGGTGAAGACCTACCCAAGAGAATCCCATCTTAGCCGAGAAACCATGCGCACATTGATGTACTATGCATTAAAGGTCTGGAGTGAAGCCACACCCTTGAACTTCCATGAGGTGGGCAGTCACAATGCGGACATCTCAGTGGAGTTTCTAAGGCTCGACCATCATGATGGCTACCCCTTTGATGGGCCAGGCGGAATGGTGGCCCATGCCTTCTTTCCTGGAGATGCCCAGAGGGCTGGTAATGTTCACTTTGATGGTGATGAGGACTGGACCTTTCGCTCTCCAGGTGATTTGACTTTCACAGGAGCTGGGAATGGGTTCAAACAGCTGTGGATTGAAAAGGGAGGGCTGAGTGAACTCGTGACAGCCAGGATCAGGTCATCATTGCAACCCAAAGCAAAATTAGTTCTCTTAATATATTTTGTGAAATATACCGTATTTTATTTTCCACAGGCAGAAAAAGCCAGGAGACAATGACAGGAAGGGCTTCAGGAGTCTTTTAGACCTCCTGTTGGAAAATAGAGCCTTACCTTGAATACCTTGGAGTTGTTATTCAAGAAAGGAGTCCACGTATTGGTAGTCCATTGGCATGTGTTTTTTACCCATTCAGATATTGCATCACCCACTGGCTAGGTGGACCATGACATCACATGTCCATGGAACCATCTACAGACACAGACAGTGCTTGTCTTTGGCTATAAATAGAGATGAGCACTGAACCCTACCACTGGCTTTCAAGCAAGGGTGACCTTTACGTATTTATGCCCCTTCTAATATGGTGATAGATTTGCCCCAGTTATGTTTCTGTCTGTTCTTTTCTTTCATCTTGACAAAATAAAAGCCATTGACAGACAATTTTCTCATCTTTTGGCAGATGATTTTGGCACTGACCTTTTCGCTGTGGCTGTTCATGAGTTTGGCCACAGTCTTGGTCTAGCGCATTCTTCTTCTAAGTATTCCATCATGCGCCCCTATTACCAGGGACCAGTGGGAGATCCTCTGCAGTACAAGCTGCGTGTGGATGACTGCACTGAGGTCCAGAAGCTTTATGGTATGCACAGCACTGTAATGGCTCAGTTTTGCTTATTAACATCAAAGAAAGTATCATCCTGGTCTTTCGAAGTCAATGGAGGCTAGTGATAACAGCGTAATGGTGTAGTAAATCTGGACTAGGGTTTACTCTGAACTTTATAAGATCTATACACGGTTCAGAAGCTTGGGCAGTATATTTAAAGTTTAGACGAAAACGCAGAACAACTACCACTGGTTCCATGACATTGGACTCATAAGTCTTCACTGCTGTGGGTCAGGGATGGGGTTCAAATACCTTTAGTATTTGGATTTCAATTCCCTGAAGTCTAAGTCAGTTCACCAAAGCACTGATCAGCCAATGTACTGACTTAGGCTTCTAAGTATTGAAGTCTCCCTGTGGAGCACACATTAGAAACCACTGTGCTACACAATAAACAAAATCTGACTAGTCTTCCCCAGCTGTGCAAAGGGAAGTGTGAATGCAATTCATTAACAGGAAGTGAGGTAAGGAATCTTGGCTTGTTGCTGTGTTATGAATGTGTCCATTAAGTGTATCATCACCAAATACTGTGATAGCAGTTTGAGAAACATTTTAACAGCCCTATTTCCACCCTGGGATTTGTAGTTGGGTGAGGATGAATTCTCTGCTACAGTTTTGAGAGCGTCCTTGAATTTTCTAGAAATAAGAAACTCAACAACAAACAAAATCCATGTTACTCTATGGAAGAGTAATAGCAGTAAAAATTGTTATCAAATTGCTATAACTTCAGCATACACATATTCATTCTGTCTGAATTTGAAGCAGCACTAGCTTGGTTTTTAGTGATGGATCTATGGTATCTTCAAGCAGCCATGAAATGTTTTCTTTGGCCTCACACTATTTGCATTGCTAACTTGTTTGCACTTTCCTGAATCCATGTAGGCTTTTCTAAGCATTCATTAACATTCTTTCTCTGTTTCTTTTAAAACCAATCAATTAGGGAGTAGAGTTCTTCATTCCATGGAGAAACAAGAAGTAAGCTCGCTGATCCCGGATCGATCATTGCCGAATGATTTTCCTGCCCTCAGGTTAGAAATAACCTTTTGTTTGGTGAAACTAAAAAGGGTAAATAGAGAGCATTCAGTGCCATATATGTGCTTTGGATTCCTCTTGACTTCTTGCTGTTCCCAACAGCTATGCATCTACATAAGAGAACTAGTGACTGTGGAATGCCTGCAGAAATGCTTGCAGAAACATGTTTCAATGTTGTTGTGTCACACTCCTAGGCCTACATAGTGGTGTTGCTTGGATTACCCATGTGCAAATATTTCTTCATGTTGCCACTCCTTTTTCTGTTCTGGTATATCTCTTTTGTAACATACCAAGTCACAGATACCATATATACTGAACTATAAATCATCCCAAATATAAGTAGAGGTACCTAATTTGGACCACTAAAACTAGGAAAACAGATTGACCGGAGTATAAATCAGGGGTGAAAAATGCAGCAGCTGCTAGTGAGTTTCAATAATTAAAATACAGTAAAATTAATTAATGTAGACATTTGTGTGGGTATGTTTTTGAGTGTTTAATTAAAATACAGTTGTACCTCGCTTAAAGAGCATAATGCTTTCCACAGGACTGCTCTTTCAGCGAGTTTGCTCTTTAAGCGAAACACCATTGTAAGTGACCAATTGTGGGGGGGGGGATTGTGAACCCCAATTTATTTGTTAAGCGAGTTTTGGGTTGGTTTTATTTGTTAAGTGAAGCGAACATTCAGAAAAAAATTCTGCTCTTTAAGCGAGTTATTCTTTAAGCGAGGCGCTCTTTATGCAAGGTTTGACTGTACAGTAAAATTAATTAATTTAGACATTTGTGTGGGTATGTCTTTGAGTGTTTATGTTGACCCAAGTCTAAGTTGAGTCCTATTTTTGGACCTCATTTTGGGGCTAAAAAACCCAACTTATACTCGAGTACAGTCAAACCTCGCATAAGGAGCACCTTGCTTAAAGAGTAACTCGCTTAAAGAGCACAATTTTCTCTGAATGTTCACTTCACTTAACAAATAAAACCAACCAAAAACTCACTTAACAGCTAAATCGGGGTTTGCAATCATCCCGCCCCCGAAGTCACAATTGGTCACTTCCAATGGTGTTTCGCTTAAAGAGCAAACTCGCTTAAAGAGTAATCCTGTGGAACACATTATGCTCTTTAAGCGAGGTACAACTGTATATACAGTAAGTTAGAGTTTTACACAGAGAGAAACTAAAGATAAAAGTAACAAGGTCTCAGAGCTGTCTCCTGTATTTACTTGTACCAGCAAAGGCATATGTTACAGCAGAAATAAATTTTTACCATAGATCATGGGCCTGGTATTGTTACTTTTTGAAGTCTAATTTCCAGAATCTTCCAACTGGCATGGTCCATGATTGTCCTTTCTGGGGGATACTGAGAGATGTAATTAAAATGAAAACATTTCGCTTAAACTCTGGATATATGTAAATTGAGAAAGCCTGAAATATATTGTTTCTTTGATTTTTCCAGCGACTAGGCTTCCTTGAAATTCAACAAAAAATCTTCAGTTTGAAGTAAAATATAGTTTTTGTTAGTCCATGATCTTTAGTAGGAAGGTAAAGCTGTTTGAGCAACAAATGATGATGGACAGTATCATATACGGTTGTAAGGTCAACAAATGTGCCATTTATTTTGTGGGTTTCACACCCATCATCTGTGTGCTAGATTAAATTTAAGATTGAAACTGTACAGCTCTTGACAAGCCTGCAGCCTTATTTCTGCAAGTGTCAGCTTAACCATCAAGATTTCTATATTGTCTCTTTCAGTATAGTCCTCTGAGAAAACTATAATACCTGGTCATACACAAAATGGCACTTACATGTTGTTTTTGAAGTATCTCAGCAACTAGACACATCCCCTTTGTGAGTTTCTGGGACACAAAAAACATCGTATTTGCAGCAAACTGAAGCCAAGAGTTCCTCTTTAGAGGGAGAGATGTTATCTATATTAATAGAAATTATTATAATTTGTGGTCCTGAAAAGGACCATTGTGTCATTTTTCTAATCAGCAAATTTGCTGTGCAATGTTTCTGATTTGGAAGGCTCAGCTATCTGTATGCTATTGCCTGGGGTTTAATATTCTGGCTTGTTCCAAAGCTGTTAATCCAGTTGAGATGAAACTATAAAGAGACTGTACAAGATACTTCAATTAATGGAAGACTTCTTGGTTTGATTACCCCACCCTAGTTGCATAGGAAGGAGTAAAGGGCCCTGGGTTGGCAGCCCAAAGTTTTATTTATCTTAGTTTATTAAGCTGAGATATAATTGTCTGAATTTTCCCGCTCTCCAAGTCTAATCTACCTCACAGGCTTGTTGAGGAAAATACAATGGCGAGGGAAGAATCTGTGCTGCCTGGATATTCTAATAAAAATATAAGATATACATATTATTAATTGTATTAATTATTAATACAAAATGGTGATCACAATTATTATTTTTATGGTGGAATAGAAAGCATGCCTCTGCTGATCATCATCAGCAGGTTAGTAATGTCATTATGGGTGCGAAGTGAGAGACAACTGGAGAACAGGTGGCCTTTCCTCCTTACTAAAAATGAATACAGTACTGACATGTCTCATTGTGTGATCTTGTTGTCATTTTCCCCCATTCCATTTCTTTACTTCAGATCAGGAAAGGAACTTCCAGATCGGTGTTCCTCCAGTGTTGACGCTGTCGCTCAGATCAGAGGGGAAACATTCTTTTTCAAAGGTCTGTGGCTTTGTATGTAAAGCAATTTTTCATTGTCCATAGAAATCCAAAAAGTCTTCTGTCAAAAGTGTTTATTATAAAAAGACAGACTAAAATCAGGAATATAAAACATTATAAAAATAAAGAGGAACATTCTTTCTCCCTCCCCTTCCCATTGATAAAACAAGAAAGGAATGACTACATATCTGGACCTAGCTAGCTAACACAATCGGGATTACATTTATCTACTTTTCTACTCATAAGCAAGCCTCTGTAGTCATCTCTCTTCTGCTTAAAACATCATGTTTCTCTCTCCTATTCTAAGATTAACAAAATCCCATCTTTCATCTTTTGTCGACTGTGCGTCTGAACAACATCAACAAAAACCAAATAAGACTCCTACTTTCAAAAGTTCATCATATTCCCTTCCATTCTCACATTCCTAGATTATTTTGACTATCTTCAGAAAGCCCAAGACCAAATTCCAAGCCTCTGGTTTCTCCAGGAATTCACTCTCTCTTAGGACGGAACGCAAACAACCAAAATCCATTTAAATCAAAGCTCCATCTCAGTTTCATTACAGTGGATGCAAATGATTCTGTTATCTTTAAAAACATATGCCACAAAGCATCTGGAAAGAACCCATTTTCTGCTCCAGAATGTATGGCAACTGTAACTGATGTTGTGTTTTATTGGAGACCAAAATTGTATGTAAGCTATTTCATGTAATATTTGTATGTAATAACTTGAGGGAAAGTTTGGTTTTCCAGTCTCTATCTCTATAGAGGTGCCTGGAGGGCAATGGTCCATAGGGTCGCAAAGGGTCAGAATCGACTGTGCGACTGAACAACAACCTCTGTTGAACTCAATTTACAAATTCTATCACTCTCCAGAGTGGCCAGGAAACTGCACTTGAGATAGAACTTCACAAATAACAGCCAACTTAACAGCAAGCAATAGCTTTAGGCTTCACTTTAGTAATGGTAACATTTCCTCAGCAATTGGAGTTCATGAGTATGCTGTTTCTCAACTTTGAGCCTATTTTACAGTCACCATTCAGCATGAACTTTTCTAATCCCTCTTCTGAAGCCATCACGACATCATGTGGTAACAAATCTTACAGTTTAACTATACCCTGAGTGGAACTCTTCCTTTGTCTATACTGTCCCACTGTTCAGCTTTATTCGATGACCACAAGTACTGTTGTTGTGGCTGAAGGAGAAGAGCTTAGGACTGCCCACTTTCTCTACTTAATATTCCTGTGTCATATTTTTCCTTACTTACTTTTTGTGTGTACTAAAAACCTTTGGAGAAATCTTTTCCTTACTGATTTCATTGCTTTTTGCTTACCTTTTTTTGAGTTTATTTTCTAATGGCTGCAAAATAACCCTATGAGGAAATTCTCCTTGTTTTGCTGAGGTAGTGTAACACTAGACCAGCAGTGACGAACCTTGGCACTCCAGATGTTCTTAAACTTCAATTCCCAGAAGCCCTAACCAGCAGGAGTGCTGACTTGGGCTTCTGGGAACTGAAGTCCAAGAACACCTGGAGTGCTGAGGTTCGTCACTGCTGGTCTAGTAGTGTTACACTACCTCAGCAAAACAAGGAGAATTTCCTCATAGGGTTATTTTGCAGCCACTGCATTAGACTGAATCAAATAGTGTATAGGTGTTACACTAGCAAGGCATCAGCTTTTGGTCACAGCCAGTGTCCAATGTCTTTTTCCTGTGGCAGGTCAATATTTCTGGCGTCTGACTCAGAGTCGGCATCTTACTGCTTTACGCCCAGCCTTGATCACTGGATTTTGGCAAGGCTTCCCTTCCACTCTCCACAAAGTAGATGCTGTTTATGAGAGGCATACAGATCATCGTATCCTATTCTTCAGCGGTAAGAGATCTTGTATGAGCGGATTTGTTGCCATCGCCTACCTAAGAATAAGATACATGAAAAGTGAGGAGTGTTGGAGCGCAATTCCCATGTTCCTCGGAGTTTTAATTCCAGTTGATTCTGGCTTGGAATTGGAATCCAAGCTAGAATCAACTATAAGCACAGCTACATGCGCAGCTTATGATTTAATGGTAGAACCATTCAATCATAAATCATAAGCATTGAGTCACAGTTCAGCAGATGATGGAATAAGCCTGCTATAGTTGAGACTACCAATTGGGCTTTGACTGAAAATTGTAACATTTCAAAGCACCTGTCAGATTAAACTGGGCCGCTTTAGCACCATATTTCCAACCAGAGATGTCTGGCAAGCCCACAAGTGGGCCATCTAGACAACATCCTTTTCTTGCTTTTGTCATCCACTGTATACTGCGCACATCATATTGACCAATCCATGGCGCATCTAAGTTGAACAGTGCTTTTTTCTGGCAAAGAGCCATAACCTGAAAACAGTATTCCATCTATTTTGTGTTCTGATGGCTATCAGAACTCTGTTTTGCATTACCTGCTCCTGTTTCTTTAAACATTTTAAATATATCATCAACATTATTTTTTGCAAATAATGTCAGCATAAAAGCTTCTACAGAATTAGCACAATCTATGTTCTTTTCTCCCCTGCTACATATTTATCTGATCTCACTGTTGACATTTCCCTGCTGTACTGCCCCCTTCAGCTTCCATGTCAATGCACACACACATGCCACTTGTTTGTTGCTTTTAATGAATTAAATCCCATCTTTCAAAACTTGGTGCCATTCAAGTAAGTTAAATTAAAACCCACATTCTCCACATCCAGCATAGTCAATGATGATGAGAATCAATCCAACATACTTGTAGGCACCAGGGCTTTTTTTTTTAAGTCAAAGTTATTTGTAGTCCACAAAAGTTTACAAGATAATAACCTTTAAAGCAGTATTCCCAACCTAAGGCTCATGGGCTAGATCTGTCCCACAGCACCATTTCATTTGAGATACAAAATGACCACCCCTTTAAAGCTATTGGGACAAAATGGCCACCCCCATTGTGCAGGCAGTGCAAAATGGCCGTCTGGCCCTCGAAGCTGACAGAGAGCATGACCTGGCCCCTGGGTTGAAAAGGTTGGGAACCCCTGCTTTAAAGTAACATGGGACTCTATTGTTGTTGCTAGAGTACAGTGGTCTTTTTCTCTCCTTCCCTCTCTCCTCGCTGCTCAAGGGCCTCTGTACTGGGTCTTTAAGGACAATGCTGTGGAAGAGGGCTATCCTCGGCCTGTCACAGACTTTGGGCTGCCTCAGGGGGGCATTGATGGTGCCTTCTCATGGCCTTTGGACAGGAAAACCTATTTCTTCAAAGGAAATCTCCACTGGAGCTATGATGAAGCCACTGGGCATATGGAAGAAGACTTTCCCATCCACAGGACACCCTGGGAGCAATTCCCTGAATCTGTAGACACTGTGCTGAGTGAAAATGATGGTGAGCTTGTGTATGCTGAGTTGACTTTTATTGACTTGCAGTGATGTTGACACAGATCTTAGGAAGATAACTGGTATCCTATAACTGCCGAAACTGCTGGGGTCTGTAGCTCAAATTGTTACTTTTCCAAGTTCTGCGCTGATTTTTCCACTCCATTTGTATTTATCTGGAGTTATCTGCATGCCCTTCTGGTTCATGCCAAATCGCATGACTGCCAGGAAGTGGTGTTTCTCTTGTCATTTGCTTCTACAACGTGGTGGGTCCACATTAATTGTGGAGCCCTCTGAAGCTTGAAACTGTGTGGTTGTTGAACTGACTTGTTTGTGTATGTACAGAAATGTTCTATGACAGGGGTTCTCAACCTGTTTGAGCTGAGGGCCGGGTCATGCTCTCTCAGTCAGCTTTGAGGGCCTGATGGCCATTTTGCCCTGCCTGCATGATGGGGTGGCCATTTCATCCCAACAGCTTCAAAGGGGTGGCCATTTTATTTCTCGAATGCCCTTGGAAGGGTTGGAGAGCCACGTAAATTAGTGCTGGGGGATGGATCTGGCCCATAGGCCTTAGCTGGGAACCCCTGTTCTATGGCAACAAAGCCACTATTGGTATGGTTATTTCCTTGAGGAAGTTTCTAGTTTTATCTTTAATTACAATGACACTGACTTTTTTCAGCCCTGGGCTTTGGAAATACAGGAAACAAAGCACCAAATCCCATCTGATATTGCTACTCTCTTTTTAACCACTTGAAGCCTCCTCATAAACTTCCAAACAGCTCCATACTCTGTCATGCGTATAATCTCCCAACCTTTATTTCCTTCTTCAGAAGGAGTTAAATGCCAATCTTTGGGTTTTGGACTTCAATTCCCAGAAGCCTAAGTCAATTTCCCAAAGCACTGATCAGCCAATGTACTGACTTAGGCTCCTGGGAATTGAATTCCCCTGTGGGGTATGGGCCCCATATCGGTAACCACTGAGTTAGATGAAACCAGCAATGAACTTCTGTCCACTTTTAGTTTCACCTCTAGACATAGTGCATCTCAGGGAAGGATTTGTCTGTGCTGCGGTATATATTCCCACCCTGTGGTGTTCTCTTAAGTTTGTTTCCTCACACACTTTCCCCCTCTGCAGGAACAC
The DNA here is from genome assembly GCA_030440675.1 of Furcifer pardalis. Taxonomy (NCBI): domain Eukaryota; kingdom Metazoa; phylum Chordata; class Lepidosauria; order Squamata; family Chamaeleonidae; genus Furcifer; species Furcifer pardalis. The sequence goes on along the minus strand of CP126898.1, from coordinate 27,010,666 downwards.
TGTATGCTTTTAAGGGCAAAGACTATTGGAAATTTGACCAACACAACCTCAAACTTCAGGCCGGATATCCTCGATCCATAGCTAAAGACTGGCTGGATTGCACAGGTGAAGTGTATCCTCCGAGCACCACACCGACTAGCCCTGCTTCCGGTGTAGAACTTGGTCCTGACTTGCGGGGTCCCCAGCTGGAGACAGAGTGCTGTGTATGCTTTTGTTCTGCCTTTCAAGTACTTTCTTCAATCTTGCTCAACTGCTTGCCTGTAGCTCTCCTGACCCTGCATCAATTTCTTTAGGAAGCGCAAGAAACATTTCCAAAGTTTGATTTTGGAACATAAGTTGTGGCACCAGTTGATGCAGCCACATTATACATCTGTGGCTGGGACAGGAAGGAAAAAAAAGAGAAGCATCACAGTGAAATGAGATACAGTATGTGGTAAGCACCCTGGATGAAGGTTTTAGTTACAGTTTCACACTGGTAATAATGGGACACTGGTAATAATGGGTGATTGTGTGTTCTTCAAAGTGGAGATCTTGGGTGGAAATGAAATTGAACAAGCCAGGAATTAAAAAAAAACATATCTTCACAACGCATAAGGTTTTGTAGGTTCTATGAGTCTATCAAGCTAGGAAACAATGCTAATCCCAAAGGCCAAATTCAGTCTCAGAAAGGGACTATGTTCCAATTGTGAAAGAGACCAAACTAGCTTAAGCCAGGGATTCTCAACCTATGGCCTGTGGGCCGGATGCGGCTTGGGGTGCCATTTCATGTACCCCACCACCACCATCACCACTCCCGGAAGTGCCATGTGGTCGAGGCAGGGCAAAAAGAGTGGATACCATTTTGTCCTTTGCTTCAAGCAGCATCATTTCGGTCAATCCTGGAGGGAAGTGCAAAAACAACTGTAGATAGTGCTGTAGTTGACATTCCCTTTTACTAAAGCAGAGGGTGAGAGATAACAAAGTAGATATCAAACAAAAAAACAGTGCACTCTCCACCATTGGAGCTGCAGAAATTGTGAGCTGCTGGGAGTATGAAGAAACTTCCTTATCTCTTCAGTCCCAGAGCCAGCCTTGTGGATTTGTAACAGCTAAGAATGATGGATGAGAAACATCTGGACCAGGGTGAGCTGGCCAAAAGAAGGACTGTATCTAGGGAGAAATTATCCGAGCACCCCAAATTCCCATTGGCCAGAGCAAGATCAGGTGAGCAGAGGATGGGTATAAGAGTGCAAATATCAAGGTGCTTGTTTAGGCTTTGGTGGGTGGATTGATCGGTCAGTTCAGCTGAATGGTTCAAGCCACTGTACAGCTCCTGGGAATTGAAGTTCCAGAACACCTAGAGTGCCAAGGTTAGCCACCACTGCCCTATGGAGTCCAGGAAGATTTAGGAGTACAGTAGTACCTCGAGTTACGAATTTAATGCGTTCCCCAGGACATTTCATATTATGAAAATTTCATAACACAAAACGCGGTTTCCCATAGGAATTAACTTGAAAACCAATTAATCAATTCTGGAAAAAATTCATAACTCAAGGCATTATTTTCAATGGAATTTTTATTTGTATCATGAAAATTTTGTAACATGAGGCATTCATAACTTGAGGTACCACTGTAGTTAGTAAGAGGAGAGACTGACCTATTCTTCTGAAATTCTGTGGATGGTTTATGCTGTGCTTCCTTATTGGCTTGATTTGTCAGTTTTACTTTCCACCCCAGAGTTCATGGATGGATGAAGGTCCCTTTTTTCTGGGTTTGTGTATATCCTTATTTACCTTGTTCTATCCCTTTTCTTTTTTGTAAATAATTTTTTTTCTTAGCCAGTTTTGGGATCAATGATGTTCACTGATGATCTGGGGTGCTAAGTTCAGTTCCTGGCTTTTTGGATGACTGAGTACAGATGAAGAGCAGCTGTTGCTCAGGTCAGCTACTGAAAGGAAGGGCAGATGCACACAAGACCTCACCTGTGGGTCCTTCTCTTTTGGGGGACATGCTCCAGGCAAGCAGCAAAAGGAGGTACAGAGAACTTTCCCATGGCTGGAGCGCGAGGTCAACCTGAGAGCCAACTTGTATGCCTGGAGCAGTACTGCTAAGAGCCAGAGAGGGGTCTTGCCTGCTACCCTGGGTTTTCCAACTCTTCCCTGAGCTCTTTCCATCATTTTTTACTTCTGTGTGCCTAGTGTTAAGTTAATGATCACACTAATTTCTGTCAAACCAGAATATAAGATATAGATGCTCCATTTTAATAAGACACAGAAGTTAATGGATAGTAAAGCACATGCATAAAATAATACCAGGATGCTAGTTTCATTTCCAGGATACAAAGAATTGTTTGAAGAGAGGGCTTTCACGGCCTTGTGGCAAGATTTCCACCTGCAACCGGAATAAAGCCATGTGAGTCAAGTATACATATGCAGACACAAATCTCTCTTGCCCTCATTAGTTACAAGGCACATTAGTACTGTAATGTCTCAAAAATACAACTATAGCTAGGAAAGGGTGGTTTGTTGTTGTTGTTTGTGGACTATAACTCTCAGAATTCTGACTGAGGGGTTCTGGAGTAACTTTCCTAACCCCTTTTCTTATGATGTTGCTGGACTGCAATTCCCATTATTTCCCATGCTTGGCTGGTGGATGTTACAGTCCAACAGTAGGAGGGGCCACATATTATTCACTATTAGTGTAATCAGTCTGTTTATCTAGCTTTCAATCCCTTTGCTTTTTTCATTGGGAGGGAAATAAAGTATTGTACCTGGAATTTGAACAATGTTGTATCTTCACATACACATTAATGGGGTTTAAATAAGTAAGAGATTTCTTGTTGTTGGGATGGCACCATAAGGAAAACATCAATTGCTCCTTATGAAGAGAACAAATTCCAAATGAAAGATTTATGGCCAAAATCCCCTTGCGTAGTTACACTGGTGTAAGGCAGATGGCATAACTTTCAAGGTGAGTTGCCTGAAAAAATCATCATAGACAACTTTTGTGTACTGAGTCAATAAAACTCAATGAATGAAAGATAATGTCCGCACTGGTTTCTTTAACTTGAGGATTTCTGCCACCAAATGTTACACCATTGGTGTTAATGACAATGAAACTGACAATGAGGATTTTGGCTATTATAATAAACATTGAAAAAAGTGTACATGAACACAGATATCTCTGTATGCCATAGGTTCACCTACACTACCTAAGTCTTCTGTCCACATTAGAATGTACCCATTTCCTTCTTTCTTCCCTTGTTTTGAACCTGTTCTGTGTTGTCTACATTCTTAAAGGAGGTGGTCTATCATGTTCCTTCATCCTTCCTTTCTGCACATTTTGATCACCCATTTGTGCAGCTGTCACGTACTTACTTGGGAATTCAAAGGATACTTCATCTGGGAGATGAAGTCCTCTGCCACCTTCAGAGCAGCCTGCTGTTCCTGCTCATTAGCTTTAAGACCTACTCAAGAGAAAAAGGAAGCAAGATTAAACATTTCCAGAAACAACGTTTTTGATGCTGGTGCTTTCTAGCAGTGAAGATGGAAAACTGGATTCTTTAGTAAGAAAGACAAGATTCTCCTGTATTTGAACTTTTGGGGTGTCCCAAAAGTCACCATACACAGGAAAATTAACAAACTCATATTAGATTTTATAATATTTGTGTGTGTGTGTGTGTAGAAAGTCTTGATAGCCTTGAGAGATACCGGTCCATCTCAAGGAACAGGTAAGTCATACACATAAGAAACATACAGTATTCCAATTTTAGTATATGTCCTGCTGAAGCGAGCATTAAGAAACATATTATTCTTTGAAAAAGAAATCATGATAAATCCTCTACACTAGAAAAAAATCTGTAAAAAGAAGACTTTTCTAGGAAGTAATAATTTGGTAGAGCACAGGTGATAATCACTCCTAAGTAAATCTATCAGAAGAGCCAACGTTTTATAGGTACTGTTACTTGTAAGATAATAGGTATTATACATATTGAACTTGTTCTTACATCAGTAAGAACAAGTTCAATATGTTCTTACAATAGTTCAGTGGTTTACCTTTCCAAACATAGATCTTGCCACACTGTCCATTGTCCAGGATGAAACAATCATCTGTGGCAAGCTGTTCTTGAGAGAATGGACTGGACTCGGAAATCTTTGTCAGTCTCATTTTTCCTGTCATATCAGAGACCTGAGGATTGAGAAGGAAACTGTAACTATTCTTGATGAAGCTGAAGTCTACAAGTCTTGTACTATTTAGGAAGGGGTTTCATTCAAGCTTGTGGGAAAGACATGGAGTCATTATTAAAGTATGTTTTCTAATATATAGTGAGGGATGTTTGCTTGTTCCACCCCACACCCGTCATCATTTTCATCATATACAAGCTACTATGAAGATGGAGAGCTTGTCCTATCCGTGGGGCCTCTCCAGATGAACCTGGTTTTTCCATGTTATGCTTGTATGAAAAGCCTTCACAGATAGAAGAGACTGCCTTCTTCTGACATCTAGCTCCTGCATGATGAAAGCAAAAATACCTTGTATAACACCGCTGAAGCTGCATTCTTCTGATCAGCAACCACATCTTCCTCAGGATTTCCTTCTTTCAGAACTGGCTTAGGGCCTAGAACCTGGGCAAAAGTAATAGTTATTGGTGAATATAAATATCTCCTAATGATAGGTTAACTATCAGCCTTAGAATCCCAGAGCTCCATGCTTCATACGTTTTACTAATTATCTCATTCAAATTTGATGTTTAATAGTGTCAGGGCTGATTAAAGACACATAACTACCTGGGGCAGAATAAAAAATTCACTGGCTAATTTACGGAATGTGCCAGAAGTTTCCATATATAGGGGAAAAGGGAAATTGTAGCTAAATGTACCTTTATATACAAAATATCCCAGATTTTTACAAAATCTCAACATGTTGGCCACCTTTTTCTACACACAAATGAAGTCATCTCTCCCTCTCATGGCAAACCTGTTCCAAGATATCTGTTGCTATGCAGGCAAATTTCCAATTTCCCCAATGTATGGTGGGTTTTGGGATGCCCTGTATATTCTCCTCCATGGAGGATCTTTTCCTAGATGCTATCAAAGACTTAATGATCTACAACTCAAGTTGTATGAAAGAGTCTTTCTCTCATGGAGGTGTTTATGTCCACCACTAGCATCACTATATATCTTCCTTAATATTTTTTTCTACCTCTTAAAGATACAGGCTTTGAATTTTTACAAGGTTTTGTTTATAAATCTGCCCCTCATTAGGAGAGCTAATCAAAGTTTTCACTAGGGAAATACATTGCAGAATCAGAGATGCTACACCAAAAACTAGTTGTGTCCAAGAGGAGAGATGTTAGAAAACTACAATTTTCTCCCAATTATTGTCAATGTATACTCTCTACCTGAGTTTGAAACGGAGAGACTTTAAACTTTTAGAAGGTGTATAAGTCAGAGGTAACATTGCAGAATTAGTGGATAGTATCGTAAAACAAAGTATGCGACCCAAAATAAAGAGAACACCCCACCTTTCCTACCCTTTGTTTTTATAGCAAAAAATATATGAGACTTCTCATCAACCAGAACTGTACAGTGCCTAGAGCCACTATATTATTAAGAGGAAGTCAGTAGTGTTTCAAAAAAAAAAAAAAAACACTTTAAAACTGAGACCAACATCTCTTCTTAAAGCAGATTGAAACAAGTACATTTTCAAGGAGTTCCACATATATAGGCCAACCATTGTATACGCCATGTTTCTGCTGTTCAGCCTCCAACCAAATCTTAGAAAGGTTCCTTTTTAAAAATAAAACCTTAGAATGCACCAGCAAACAGTACTAGGCTGAGATTTCAGAAGCTGTCTCCCAGAAGTGTAACTTTTCCAAGGTCTGCCTTCAACTTAACTATTAAGTCATTCAGCAATGCCCGTACACTTGTATTTTCCTCCCCCATAAAGATCTTACTGCTATCATCTCAGCTGGCTCTTCACCATCTGCAATTATCTCAACTTTGGCTTTCCCTTTCCTCTCGCTGTCTCGGATTACGTTGGCCAGATCACGGGCTTTGTTGCGTTCCAGGATATTGGATTTTGCTCCACACCAGGTAAAGATGCTCTGAAAAGAGGTCAAAGGAAAAAAGAACTTTCTGATGATTTATGTCTAGAACATCATATTTGCACTTTACACATTTATCATTTGCTGTATGGTTTTGCTTAATCTGGAATCCATTTTGCATTGCACCTTAAGAGCTATACTTCACTTCAAATAATGCACATATATTTATGAACCCATTATATACTAACAGTACAGCCTATCGCCAAAATATATAATTCCCAGACCACCCCCACCACCCCCAGCCATATGGACATTGACTTTGCTTCTAAGGGGATCAGGAGCTGTGAGATACAGGGTGTAGCTATGCAATGGGAAATAGCCATCTGGATCCACTAGAATTCACCCTAAGGAAGTCAGATTTCCTGCAAAGTGTCACTAATTACAGTCAAACCTCGAGATAAGAATGGTTCGACTTAAGAAAAACTCGAGATACATCTGGAAATCTCAGAAAAAAATCAGGTTCGAGATACAAATTTTTAATTGGGTTTTTTCAAGATACAAAATTCAATTCATTCCTTTGGGAAATTCAAGATAAGAATTTTTCAAGATACAACCAACCTCGAATTACAAATTAGATTCGTATGTAGAGGTTTGATTGTATATAAAAACAAGAAAGTGTAATGAGAAGGATAGAAGAACAAAAGCAATTTGAAGGAAAATTGTGTTTTATCATGAACAGGACCAAATCTCTCACTTTAAAAACACAAAAAGGGCAATTTTTAAAAATGCTGATATCTATGTGTTAATTTATGAATAGCTTATTGTTCAGTATTTTCTACTGGCCGATGTTTTCTGCATCCGCACAAGTGACTACATTTTCTGCACCGTTGCAAATGCGTTCATTGTCAAAAAGGTAGAATTAGAGGGAAAGTGTACAGATTGTGGGGAGGGAGGAACTCTGGGTTTACATTGACTTGTATGTTGTGTAGTCAGTGGAAAATAACATGAATCTGACTCGTGCCAATTCCAGAGCCTTTCCTGAACTATTTGCCAGCGTAGCTGCCATCTTAGTCTGAAAAGAAAACCTTCCCAAGCTCTGCTTCCATTCTAACAAGCATACCTTTGGTCTTCCTATCAGGCATTTGTATAGCCTTTCCTAGACTCACCTCTCCCAAGTCCAGAATGAAACAATCACCAGTATTAAAGCTACTCCAGCTCAATTCTTTCTCACTGGCTCGGATGTTCTTTTTTCCTTTCACTTGATAGAGCTTACAGATGGGTCTAGGTTGCTGATTGGCTTGTGATCTATTAAAAGCAGATTCCACACCACCTTCCTGTCAAGCACAGAAAGACATAAAGTCTACAAACAGGTAATGCAGATTAGGGAGGTGAAAATTGGCATTTCCTTTTCTTGTCAAGCATTCTTACCCTTTCTCAGACTAGTGAATCCCACCCCACACACACACACACACACACACACACACACACACACACACACACACACACACACACACACACACACACACACACACACACACACACACACACACCTCACAACATGAGCACCTTAGTACTGTACATTGAAATTGGACATTTTGTGTGCATTTTTCTCATGAGTTCCTTTTTATTGATCCCCCCCCCCAATTGAATAAAGAGCATAGAGGGACTGCAGTGGCTCAAGTGGCTAAGACACTGACTGGGAGGTGGAAGGTCAGCAGTTCAATTCCTGGGTACTGCAGGATGGAATGAGCTCCCGTCTTTGTCTCAGCTCCTGCCAACCTAGCAGTTCAAATGCAAGAAATTGTAAGTAGATAAATAGGAACCACTTTGGTGGGAAGGTAACAGTGTTCCATGCGCTCCGGTGTCTAGTCATGGCTGCCACATGACTATGGAAATGTCTGCAGAAGCAGACAGCGCTGGCTCTTCAGCTTTGAAACAGAGATGAGCAGTGAACCCTAGAGTCGGATACGACTGGCTTTCAAGCAAGGGAAACCTTTACCTTTACTAAAGAGCATGTGTGTATTTTCACATACATGTAGTTTCAATCATGTATCTTTTTCAAATGTGTTAGGGGGCGATGGTTGTGTGTGTGTGTGTTTTCTTTCTTTGCTTTTTTTGGAAATGCAAACATACATACAATCTGTACTTAGGCCCCCAGGAAATTTCTAAACCCAACAGATTTCTTATTCATCTGTAGTAAAGATGCTAAAGTTTTTGGTGTAATGTAGTAAAGTGAGATAAGTGGGTCATCCAGAGGAAAGCTTGATCTGCATGGGAAGGGTTAGTAGGTTATTTACTACAGTTATTTCCCATCTAGATGATGTCCATTGGTCCCTCACTGTACATTTATCGCAAGCCCCCAGATTCTGATTGATGGTGTATACCAGCGGTGATGAACCTATGGCATGAATGCCAGATGGGGCACTCCCATCTCTCTCTGTTGGCACGTGTGTTGTCACCCCACCACAGAGCTTGCCCAGCAGCCTAATGGGAGTGCTTCCTCTCTCCCCCAGCACAGTTCACCCCGCCCCTCTGTTTGGGCACTCTCTAAAAGCTTCACCATCACTGGTATATACACATATAATACTGCTTCAACTGAGTGCCAATTATCAATGTTTCTAGTGTTCTGCATTTGCAAAGCTTAGGACTATATATCCCACCTGGTATTTGATGCCTTGAGGGAAGTATTCCATGAAAACATCAGACTCATTGCCTTGTACTTCCCGATACTGGATCGGTTTTTCTTTCAGAAAGGAGTTGAGATGGGTGGACAGCAGTGCACATGCTCCCTGCTCATCTCGGGAGGAGTTCTGGCCTGGGGAAGAGACAGAAATTAGTTAGCTAACAAAAATTTACAATTTTGTCTGCACTAGGGAAGCAAAGTTTCAATTTCTCTTTTGTTGTTCAGTCGAACAGTCGATTCCGACCCTTTGCGACCCCATGGACCACTGTCTGCCAGGCACTTCTGTCCTCCACCATCCTCCTCAACTCGCTCAGCTCTGTGCCCATTGTGTCTACAATACCTTCTAGCCATCTCATTTTTGGTCGCCCCCTTTTTCTTTTGCCCTCAACCTTTCCAAGCATCAAGGCTTTCTCAAGTGAATCTTCTCTTTTCATTTGATGTCCAAAGTACTTTAGCTTCATCTTTACTATTTGACCTTCTAAGGAGCAGTCAGGGTTGATTTCTTCTAAGATTGACCTATTTGTTCTCCTCGCTGTCCAGGGGACTCTCAAAACTCTCCTCTAACACCACATCTCAAAGGCATCTATTATTCTGCATTCAGCTTTCCTAATGGTCCAGCTCTCACAACCATACATTGCCACAGGGAATACCATTGCTTTGACTATACGAATTTTTGTTTGCAATTTGATGTCTCTACTTTTCACTATGCTCCCCAGGTTTCTCATCGCTTGCCTCCCAAGAATCAGTAGCCTTTTTATTTCATGGCTGCAATCACCATCTGCAGTGAGCTTTGGTCCTAAGAAAGTAAAATCTGTCACTGCTTCTACTTCTTCCCCATCTATTTTCCAGGGACTGATAGGGCCTGTTGCCATTATCTTGGTTTTCTTGATATTGAGTCTCAATCCAGCTTTTTCACTTTCTTCTTTCAACCTAATCAGGAGTTTCTTTAGGTCCTCCTCACTTTCTGCCATTAGGGTGGTATCATCTGCATATCTCAAATTGTTGATGTTTCTTCCAGCAATTTTGATCCCAAACTGTGATTCATCCATCCCTGCATTGTGCATTTCCCTCACAAAAATTAAAAGACAGAAATTGACAGAACCATTTCACTAGCACCTTACACACAAGTAAGGTTGCCTTTGTTCACAAGGTTGTTATCTGTTGCTTTTATATCCAATTTTTTACTTTTATCTATGAAGGACAACTCAGGGCGGTTAATATCTCATATAAAACATCATCAACAATTTGAATCAGGAATTCTAAAAGATTTAAAATAGACAAGTTAAAATGTAAAAATTTAAAGCTGACTCTTAAAATGTAAAAGCAGTTAACAGGGCATTGAGGGAGAGAGGGAATGCACACCAACCAGTGGGCTGTGGTCGTGGTGCAACCCGTACCCCATACCTGCCCTGCCAGGTAGATCATTTATCATGACTGTGGTGGCTCTGGAAAAGAAGCTCGCCTTGTTAATTGGCAGTTCAAGACTCAGGTACTGCATGACGGTTTGGGTGCCCGTCTCTGTCCCAGCTCTTGGGGACACGAAAGGAGCCTCATTCAGGTGTCTCCTCAGCGGAGTTTCTCTAGCAAAAGTCCTTTCAACCTAGAATAATTTCTGACACTAAATTATTATTGTGACCTTAGCAGGTAAGCTGTTTATGTACCAATCCAGATGTGAACACTGGAATGCTCATCAGGTCTGTTGTGGAGAATCAGGTATGAATCACCAGTGTAGAACACGCCATGTATTTCTGCTGGAATAGACACAGGCTTCATCTTCTCCACCCGCCAGATGTGTAGGCCGGGTCCTTGTACTGAATGGTCAAAGGGAGAGCCACTGAAAAGCAGAGAGAGAAAAACTGAGCTGTTGGTGACAGGAACGGTAGTAGTATTTGATTATTTGAAAGTAAGAAAAACCATAACAGCTAAAATAAAAGTAAAACAGGTCTAATAATAATTATAGTAAAGAAGTAGTAAAAGGGGGAAAGGGGGAAACAAAATAAATGAAACTAAACCAAATGAGTGCCTATAAATAGGCTTCTATAAAAGGCTTTCAATTTCCAATATATATATATCCATGCTTCCTATATGCCCTATGGTCCTATTTCGATTACTGATGGTGAGTATCTATTGTTCCACTATTGCAAAATAAGTCTTTTTGCAGTTTTTAGGGCACAAAGAGTTCATCTATGGTGGCTGGTAGTTAATCTTCCAAGAAGCAGGTAGATCATTTAAAAGTATATAAACACCAACAAAGAGCAACATTGGACAAAAGGATGCTCAGGAAACAGCTAGCAAATGCAAAGGAAAGATTAAAATTAGTTAGTCTGTGTTCTGATTTGGTTGTTTTGTGAGGTTGCATTTTATGATTTTTACTGTACTGTTGCTGTTTTGACTGTAAGCCACCCTGAGTTGCCTCAGCGAGTGGGCGGCAATATAAATCTGAACAAACAAACAAACAAATAAATTACTGACTTCAATTCCAAAAAGCCCCAGTCAGCATGGGCAGTAAAAAGAGAGTTGGGAGTTGTAGTTTAAAATATGTCCTTTAAAAATAGTTATTAGGATTAGGTTGAACAGAAAATGAAGAGCTGGTTACCTTTTGGGAGCTGCAGTGTACATGGTTCCAGGAATCTGCCAACAAACAAAGATTTTATTTAGGGTTATCAACCACAGAGTAGGGCAGTCTTACTAGAGCTAGGAAATTGTTATCTTTTAAAAATTAATAATAAGAAGAAATATGCCAACAAGCTGGAACATGTTCAGTAGACGGCAACAAAGATGATCAGGGGACTGGAAACCAAGCCCTATGAGGGAAGACTGAAGGAACTGGGCATGTTTAATCTTGAGAAAAGGAGACTGACTACTTTTTAAGCACTTTTCAAATACAGTACTTGAAAGATAGTCATAAAGAGGAGGGGCAGGAGCTGTTCTACATCATCCTCCAAAATGCAGGACGTGTAACAATTACCGGTAGCTCAAGTTACAGGAAGCCAAATATAATCTGCTAGCATCTAAGAATTCACGGTAACATAAAGTAGAGGAAGCATTAGAAAATGACCACATTTAGATCTTGTGAGATTTTTAAATCCAAACTGACAGGCACCTTGAGTGTAATACATGAGATAGAACAGTAATAGAACAAAGAAATATCTGAATGTTCTTCTTTACTTCCTTTTTTTACCGCTTTGGGTGTCGAGGGAGATACAAGGTTCTTGCAATGTCTACTAGAGAACTGAAGATAAGGAAGCTGAAGATATAATCTCATAACCAACTGCAGATTTCTAAAATCACACCTTTAGAGCTGAAGAAGACTGCAATATTGGAAACATCGCTATTTGCCTGATACTTAAGACCACTGTGCAATGATCTACACCTAGGAAGGGAAAAACCAAATGCACTGTTCTATGATGGGGAGACTTGCCTCAGTTAATACTACAAGTGAGAAGGATCTTGGAATTGTTGTAGATCTTAAGTTGAATATGAGTCAACAGTGCAATGTGGCTGAAAAAAAAGGTTACTCTGTCTTAGCAGAAATTTAGTATAGAAGCTTTACTTTATCTTTTCCCCCCAGGAGCAATTGTATTTTGAAAGCAAGAAATTGCAAGTAGATAAATAGGTACCACTTCAGTGGGAAGGTAAACAGTGGCTCTTTGGCTATAGACAGAGATGAGCACTGAACTCTAGAGTTGGATACGACTGACTTTCCAGCAAGGGTGACCTTTACCTTTAACAGACTAACACGGCTACCACTTCAGAAATTTCTGCATATATCTAGTGAGGCTCTGCCCTAGAAGATCTTTACCAGCCCATCCCAGTTCTCAAACACACTCAACCCATCCATCATTTGTTCATTCCTTATCGTATTCTTAACACCTAATTACTACAGTTGTAGAAGATTGTATTTACACTCACCAAAGCAGTAACTCAGATGGGTACCGTAGTTTCTGTTTCAAGGAAAACGTTTCACAAGAAGCAACATAAAATTAGATTTCCTGGGCGGGACCTTTCCTTGTCTGTTCGTTGCTTCATTTGTGGTTGAGAGGGTTGGAAGAAAAATGCAGAAGAAGGAGTGACTCAGTTCACTTCTGATTTGCCATCACTTGGGGTTTTTCCTGTCATGTGTTCTGTGCTTTGCTTGCTGAGCTTCTGCCCTTGGACTCTCTCAGCCCCGGTTTGCCAGAAAGACTGTGGGTGCCACCAGTGCGCCCAAAGCAAAGCCTAGTTATGCAGTGAATTGCTGTTTGTGGGATTTGTCTCCTATTCAGGCTGAAGGAGAAACATTAAAACATCCTGCAGTTTTAATGACGGGAACATGAGACTTCTCTTGCACAAACGGGACGTGGAAATATAACCGGCTCGTATTTCAGTTCTTTCTGTGATCTGCCTACTACATTTCAGGACCGTTGTGTCCACATCTGTATTCCAAATGAAGCCACTGTGATGTGAAAATATTTAGAAAGATTCTGACCAATAATACAATCACCATTCTTTTGTAATGCAAGTATACTTAGGGGCTAACTATCCAAAGAATTGGTTTCCGATTATTTTTCTTTTAAATCAGGTGAAGATCACATGGGGTTTGTCCCAGTTTGAGTGTCTTTTGAAAACTTGACCAGGTAACATTGCCAAGTACCCTCCCAACTGTATCTTGTCAAAAGATGGATGCATTAAAAAAAACTTGATCCTCATCATTTCATATGCTTTTTGTGTGTGATTCTTGACCATCAAATCAAAGTTCCCATATCTTCCCATGGACTACAGCAGAACAATCTGGGATCCTTTGGTGAATGACTCCATGATTTCTGTGATGCAGACTATGCAGACAGCTGAGATCTAAAGCCTGATAGGACCTTAAGGGGAATTCCATCTAAAAATTATATGAAATCATGAGGATCTGGATTTTCATTTGAAGCATAGGCTGGTGGGGGTATTCCAGTTCCTTTTTGAGCCTTTTTGACAATCGCTACCTAATTCTGAATGCCCTACCTGCAGGTGCGGGCAATCGGTCTTTGTCCCGCCCTTCCCTCACCTCTGGTGCCCTGGGGCACCAATAGCAATGTATGGGATTACCCCAACTCCCCCAATAGGCACCCCCACCACTCCCTGTTCAGTGCCTTCCCATGGTGTCCTGCACACCCCTGCCTACCTGATCTGGTTGGTTTGCAAGCAGAAACAACCAGGGATTGTTTTTCCTAGCCTGTAGCAGGACCTTACATACTCTGAATCAGCAAAGGCCTTAGGCTGGATTCCGAGTAGAGGTCTCTGTGAGGTTGAATGAGTCCTGTGATAATGGGTTCAGTTATCCTTACAGTTCTACAGTCATGTTCTCTAGTTCAGAGTTAACCTGGCCATACAAGGAATAAGCCCCTAGGTCTCTGATTGTGTTCTCCATGCTGGGTTAGAACAAAACAGCCAATTTCTACAGCCTCTGACATCTGCTGATAAGAAAAGAGATCTAGCATCTGTTCATGTCTAGGTACTTATCTGCCCGGATGCAAAGATATTTAAGAGGGAAATCTATAGGAGGCATTTCTCTGCAGCTCTTTCATAAGAACCAACAGACTTAACTGCAAGCTTTTCTCTAATCCTATAAAAGGAAGTTTCTCTGAAACTGAAAATTGCCTACAACTTGGAGAGTTGTTGGATCCCCACACAACTTAGAGGATTTGCTTTTCTTGACTACAATTCCCAGAATTCCCCAACCAACATGGCTAATCCAAGAAATCAATTTTCCAAGCTCTATTTCCACAGCTCTACAAGAAAAAAATAATAGCAGAATGAACTGGTTGTGAGACTGGCAGAGACCAGGAGAGTTCTGAGTCTACATGGATCCTGATTGCACAGCTTTAGTGTTGTGTGAACAATTGCATGTCAGAGATACTTCTTTCATGCACAAAATGTTAAATAACAAATAAATCAGGAAAAGGACAGCTAAAGGACATGGCAGTGACATGTTCTAGGGTGAAGGTGGCTGATATCCACATCCCAGTCTTGGAAAAGGCTAGACATTTGAAGCAAGGAGAATGACACTTTCATCATTCCTCCTCTTCTTCGATATCAGCCTCCACCAACCCCAGTTGTTCCTGCAGATTACATTCCATACAAGCCTCATTTGCTACAAGCAGATATCCTACACATGTAAAGAAAATGGTCCACGTTCTCCCACCAACAAGTGAACACAATCTGTCATGGTACCAAGAATCCCTTTGGATTGTCCAAAGGTAGCAATCTGGTGAAGGAAGACTCTGTTGTAGGTGGGAATCAGTTCAGTGATGTGGCAGTTCCGCCTCTATACCCAAGGATCTACCATTTGAGATGACTGCTTCACTGGTTCATGTTGGGGCTGGTGCTGATTAAGATATTTTGGAAGAGAAATGTAAAAATGCATAGCGGTTGTGCTAGCAAAAAAATGTCCATGAGGTGTCACCCTTCTGCAATGAAGAAGAAGCAGGCAAGTGAAAGGCAAATCCTCAGAAAAAACATCCAGTTTATGAATGACTCAAAATGGCAGGAAATAGTCCAATATTGTCCCACAATATTGTGCTCTTGTGGGTAAAAGGATGCTAAGCTTAACACCAGGGATTCTCAACCTGCGGCCCATGGGCTGGATGTGGCCTGCGGCATGATTTTACCTGGGCCTCTACCACCTCCACCACATCAGGAAGTGACATGTGGTGGAGGAAGGGCAAAATGCCCATCCAGCCCCGAAGCTGTCTGAAGGAGCGTGACCCAGCTTTAAAAAGTTGAGGATTCCTCTATACACTAAAGGGCAATTGAACGTTGACAACACCAATGGCAGCAGTCAAGATATGATATTCTCTTGCACTCAATACCATTCACGCTTGTTGGAAAAACAACCATGACGATTACTTTGTGTTTTGGGAGAGGAGTGGTTAAAAAGGAGTCAGCTTTGGAGATTTTCCCTTGTTTGGTGTCTCTATGTGAACAGAAGTAAGCACAATACTGGGAGTTAGTAAAGGCTACCTCTGGAACACGTTTGGCATTCCTTGCTCTATCCATAGATGATACCAACTGAAATACAATACAGTGCAATCTTTTACAATACAAAAACAATATTAAATGAAATGACAAGCTGAGACTGTCTTCTGGTTACTGCAGACAAAGACTAGGATTAAACCAGTGTGCTTTTTAGACAAAATTTAATTTCTTTTACTTTTTTTTTTATTTAAATACATTTTTCAAAATTTACACATTTTTCTAAGAGAAAAGAAGTTACCGAATAGTTAAGGAAGGAAGGAAGGAAGGAAGGAAGGGAGGGAGGGAGGGAGGGAGGGACGGACGGACGGACGGACGGACGGACGGACGGACGGACGGACGGACGGACGGACGGACGGACGGACGGACGGACGGACGGACGAACGAACGAACGAACGAACGAACGAACGAACGAACGAACGAACGAACGAACGAACGAACGAACGAACGAACTGTGGTGGTTGCTGTTGCTACTGTTGCTTTTTAAAAAGGTAGATCTTCTGTGCCCTTTCTTTAACCTGCTTCATTGGCTAAAGCAAAGAAACAGTAACGAATTTGCGCTTCCTGAGATGAAAAACTGACACCTGATTGATAAACAGGCACTAGATCTGAAGGCTTATAGTTATGGCCAACGACAAAGCCAAGCAAGTGGCTTCATTTTGGCAAGCCAAAGTTTGATCTCAACACGAAAGAAGAAGAACCAGATCTGAAGAGGGTAAAGGGAGTTTGGGATGCTCAAACTCCAGGTGCGGACTGGGACATCTGGACAGGAGGGGGAAGTTACTGAGACAAGAAGTGCAGGAAATGAGATGGAAAATCGTCTGGTCTGAATGGAACAACCTGATTTCCCCACCATCTGTAGCCTAACTCTGGAAGCTCCACAAGCAAAACAGCTCCCCCATCAAAGGCCTGGAGAAGAGTAGTGGAAGATCCTGCAGACTCAACTCTTTTAATGTAATTTATTTTGCACTGGTCTATGACTGTAATAAAGATTGATTACTTGATTGATATACACTGCAGCTAAGATAGTTATGTCTGAAAAGCAGTTGACCCTTTACTCACTACAGATTTTGGGAAGTAACAAGCCATTGCCTATCGGAATGTGCAACAGATAACAGTGCCGAGATGTTTCTTTTCTTGTGTCACATGCCCTCTTGCCTTTCATTTCTGATTAGGAGAGAAAGGATCAAGGTTGTTCTTCTCATGGCTCAAACAAAGCTGCTATTCGCTTTGGCACATGTGCGTATAACTTGATGCCATGAGGCCACACTCTTATTTCTCCTGAAGTGGACTTGGTCCATGAAAGCTCACATTGAAATACAGGAGGTTGTCTTCAAGGTGCCACAACATTTTTGTCTTTTGTTCTGTTTTGTTTACTCTCAGATATATTTTTTGGTTGTGACTGTTCTTTGTTTAATTCCCATGGTTGCACACATGAATCAGGAAGGCACAGGGTGTGAGTCACTGACAGACCCTTGTGATTTGAGACCCATTTTGGAATACTAGATCTTTGTCCATGAGTCAGAACTCTTGGGATTATTTAGTCCACCAGATGTTTTAAGATATACCTCTCATCATTTCCACCTAACAGGATCAGTGGAAAGTGATAGTAGATAGTCTAGTCCAAACCGTCCAAAGCAGGGTTTCTCAACCTTGGTGCCCCAGATGTTCTTGGACTGCAATTCCCAGAAGCCCTGATCAACAGGTGTGCTGACTTGGGCTTCTGGTAATTGAAGTCCAAGAACATCTGGGGCACCAAGGTTGAGAAACCCTGCTTTGGACAGTTTGGACTAGAATATCTACTATCACTTTCCACTGATCCTGTTAGGTGGAAATGATGAGAGGTATATCTTAAAACATCTGGTGGACTAAATAATCCCAACAGTTCTGACTCATGGACAAAGATCTAGTATTCCAAAATGGGCCTCAAATCACAAGGGTCTGTCAGAAGAACATCTGGTGCACCAGGGTTGAGAAACAGGGTCTAAATGATCAAAGGTTAAAGGGATATTACTAAAAAGAAGGCAATCGTGGGCTGCTCTACCATGAAGCATATTTTCCTGAATAGAAAGAAATGAACCAACCACTACAAAAGGGTTATGAAGTAAAAATTGACATCCAAGCCTCCCAAGCTAGACCTCTGGATAGTGACACATCCTCTTCCAAGGTCATATCCTGTTTCCTCAGATCCAACTCGGAGTTATCAACAGAGCTTGAAAGAATCTCTTTTTGGACTACAACTGGTTAGTAGACATACCGGTCAGAAGACTGTGGCAGCTGTAATTTAAAGAATTAACTTTTCCCATTAATAGTATTTGCTGTGTCATGGTTGGCCTGAGATGTTTTGCTGCAGAAAAAAAGAACCTAGTTACAAAGAATGAGTCAACTTTCATAGAAAAAAAAAGCCAACTGGAAAGGTAGCCTAATCTTACTTGAGCAAAGTAAGGAGGAGAACCTCCCCAGGCAGCAAGACTAACTTGGGGTGCGGGGGGGGGGGCATGGCATATAGCTCCCTCCTCCAATACCTCAGCCCCACCTCTCAGCTAATGCCATCAGAGCAACTAATAATAATAATTTCGTGTCAGAAATTATTTTGGGTTGAAAGGATTTTGAACAAAAGTAGAGACACATCTATAACACTGCCCACTTGAGGTATGGCCCTACTTGCTACCAGTCTTCAGGTCTTGACAGGTTTTGAGAGAAGTAATTTGTCAACAGGAAACTTTTTATACCTTTACTGCATTGCCATAAGAATGACGATCTTTTATACCACATATTGACTCAAAGGTTGGAAAAGCAGCTCTTTAAAGTCAGAACTTCTAGAATCCTTAGCCAGGGTGGTCAACAGAGACATTATGTTGGCTGAAGATTTCTGGGAGTTGTAGTTTAAGAAATTATTCATTAAAGCTCTGTATTGAATCTCTCTTGTTCTCTTTCCCCATGTTTCTTCTTTACGCCCAGTCTGTGTGTGTTCTTCTCTTCATAAAACAAAAAGTAAAAATCATAACAGATGTGAGATGAAGCAAGCAAAGAGCTTGCAGAAGAATCAACTGCTTATAGACAACAGATTGTTTATTTACTGGTTGGTGGAGGCCCCTGGTGAAATATTTCCAACCTTCCCAAGAAACAAATGAAATATCAGTATTTAAACACACAGCTTCCTGCAGTGAACAAAGAGCATCTCTATATTTTTAGACCCTGCAAAATATCTGACAGCTGATAATTCCAAACAAATTTCCTCAAGAAACATAGGACCATCCTGCCTCATAAAATGTTCTGTAGGTCTGGTTTGGGCACTTGTCCTCTCCTTTGTGATGCTTTCTTTGGGTCCTAATTTAAGTATCAGCTGTCTGTAGACTTTTGTTTTCATTTCATTGAGGACCTCCGTGGCTTATCTGTGTTTTTGCTGGAAGACCACAACTGAGTAGGTCTGCTCATTCTCAGCAAGGCCTGCGTGTCTGAAAGGACTTTGCTTGCGTTCAGAACAGCATTTCCAGGCTTCCAAATAAGGGGATAATGGAGCAGTTCCAAAACTCAACCTTGCAGTGCCATGAAGTCAAAAATTAAACCAGGCACAGAGCCAAAGTCATCAGCTCTTCTGTTCCTTGTGCTTCAGACCAACCCCAATGCTAAAGTCTCTGTTTTGGAGGAAGCAAGAAGGATTGAACGGATTCCCATTCACACCCAGAGAGCCTCCTGGACTCTTGTCTAAATAAGGGTTGCTCCCTGTTTGAACTGTGAGTGCCTTTTGTAGGGGATCGTGCCCCACGTGATGGCGAGTGACCCCTCTGGTTGTTTTACCTCATGCTCCTCTTTGGTGCCAAGTCCCTCTGGGAGTGGGCGGTGCTGGAATCGGCTCAGGGTTTGTTGCTATTGTCCTGCTATCTATCATTGACATTCCAGCTCCCTGGCAGAAGAATTAGGAAGGAATTCTTTGGCATGTACTGCAAAACCAGAAGTCTCTGGAAAATGTGTAGGTCTCTCCCTCCACAATGGCCACCATTTCCCATTATCTCTCTGTAGAAAACAGGACTACACCTCCAAACAAAACCTCTACTATACTTAATCACATGTATTTTGTTAATTTTTCCCCATGATCGAAGTTTTCACTGAAAGAGGTGCCTGGAGCAACTAACAACAATAAAACACAGATTAAATACAGTCCTAGTGGGGAGATGTTGTATGTGTTACAGCAAAAATAGTGTCTGTCTGGTTGGACATCCTGCTACGGTAATGGAGTAGACCATACAGCCAATGACTAATTGCCAAGTGTTGGGTGGTGGTAAATAACCTGACACCCAAAAGGGGCCAACAGCTACGGATCGATGAACCACTTTAGGTGGGATGATGGTCCCCCTCAGTGGAGGAAATAACACTGGAAACCATCATATTGGCCCAATGGCAAAATGAGTAGAGGAGGAACCACTTCACTATTCTAATTCCCAACAGTCATGGAGGTGGAAGAGGCCATGCCAGATGGACTGGCTGTGAAGGCACACCTTGTCAATATTCTGAAGGCTGCAGCAGTCCATTGCAGTCCTGGTGTCAAATCCTGCATGTCTCATTTCATACGTGCTGCGGTAGATCTGTGGTTATAGCGTGTGGGTGACTTCATAGCAAACTGGGATCCACCTTAAACAAATTTCATGCCAATGGCATTTTTCCAGAAATGATTTTTAGGCAAAAATGTATCCGCAGACATGAGTAACAGCTGATGAATCTTATAGCATCTTAAAATACTCTCGTCTTTTTTTTAAATACAATATGTTCTGCATTATGGATTTCTAAGCCCCAGAGTTCCTGCGTTCTAACTGCTCTCTACTACATGTTGAATGAATGGATGTCCTGAAATAAATTTGTTTTTGGGTCACCAAAGCTAGACCTTGATTTATGAGGCAGAAGAGGGTAGCCAGGTGTCCTGTTTCTGGAATGGCAAGCGAGTGGCCTTGCAAATGTTGCGGGACTCAAAATCCCATCAACCCCAAGCCTAGGATTGCTGGGTCTCAGGCTATTGGCTGAAATTTCAGGAAACTGCTGTGCTTATCCAAAAGTCCATGCAAGGAGATAATTCTCAGGGTAAGAAAAACTGGAAGGGGAGAAAGTTAAATTTATGTCTGTGACATAGGATGCAAACTCTAGAACAGGGGTGCCCAAACTACACCCCACAGGCCAGATCTGGCCCCCGATGCCAATTCATGTGAATGTGGCCCACAGTGCCAAAGGTGCCTCCATTGTGGCCTAGATGTGGAAGAAGACTGTAGATTATGTTGGTACATAGGTAACACTGAAATCCTGATCCAGCTCTTTCTCCCATGTGTGTATGCCTATGTAAGGTAAAAGTAAAACTCGCCCTTGCTCCAAAGCCAGTCGTATCCAATTCTAGGGTTCTGTGCTCATCTCAGTTTATAGCCAAAGAGTCTGCATTTGCAGACATTTCCGTGGAATTGTGGCAGGCATGCCTAGACACCTGAGTGCATGGAATGCTGTTTACCTTCCTGCTGAAGTGGTCCCTGTTTATCTACTTGCAATTCCTTGCCTTCGAATTGCCAGGTTGGCAGGAGCTGGGACAGAAACGGGAGCTTATTCCATCATGCAGTACTTGGGTATCAAACTCTGACCTTCCAGTTGTCAAGTCCAGCGTCTTAACCACTTGAGCCACAGCAGTCCCTCTATGCCTGTGTACAGTCCTATAAATGGACAAACACCATCTCCCCCACATGCTTTCCCCAAGGACTGGGAGGTGGGAGGCGATTCAGCCTATCTTGTTTGTTGCCTAAGATCCTGGATGGCAGCCCAGAGTGCCTTAATCTGAAAGGTTGTTTGTGTAGCTGCATGTCTCCTTCCAACTGTTTATTTTAAAGTATTCTTTGAACTTGGCAAAGCAAAACAGAACAGACTCCACTCTGATAATCCGGGGGTGTGTGTGAAATGTGATGTCCCCCCCCCAAGGGCCAAGATTATTTGAGTTTCAGGAACCCACTTCTCTTAAAAGATAATATTTTGGTCTTTGTTCTACTTAAAAATGGTTTCTTAATTTTTTGCAGAAAACAGGAAAATGAACTACAGGATCCTTATTCCAACAGAGAGAAATTATTACTCAGGCATGAAACTGCGACTGCATTTAGTCACATGGTGTGGCTTCGTAAAATGAGGCCAGAAAGAACTGCATTTGCATCACTGGCCTATCCATAATTATACAAGAGTTAAATGCCTTTGTGCACAATAGCATTTCCAGGAGGCATCTAAGGAGGGGGATAACCTCTACTTGGGATTATAAATTATTTTCATTTGCTATTGTAGCACAGGTTGAAAGTCTAGTTTTGGTTTAGCAGATTTTAAAAGCCACATAAAAATACAGTTCACACAAACAGATGTTGCACAGATCTTGTGAGATGTCAGGGTAACATCATGAAAAACACAAAAGCTTGGTTCCCAATCTTTTTATGACCATGCCCCAGCATAGCATCTTTAAAATCCTGATGGCCCCCTGTGACATATAATTCTTATTTATTAATTTTATTTATTAGTTACACTTCTAGGAAAAAATGAATCCCTACACGAGGCAGGCAACAGCATAAAATCCCCCATACAACAAACAAACATATTAAAAATACCCCTCACAAAACTACAATAAAAGCTTACAGTAAAACAAATAATAAAAATGGGCCAAAATATAGCAGATCAGTATCCTAAGCAACCTAATTGGCCACGGAAACGTCTGCAGAAGCAGACAGCGCTGGCTCTTCGTCTTTGAAACAGAGATGAGCACTGAACCCTAGAGTCGTATACGACCAGCTTTTGAGCAAGGGTGACCTTTACTTTTACCTATGCGTGGCAAGTCTTTAGCTGTTTCTTTCTTTGTAGGTGGGATAAAACAGGAGTCCTGGTGTTGAATCCTGCACGTCTCATTTCGTGTGTGCCACAGGGGGTGGCTCTGAGATCATAGTGTGTGGGTCACATCGTGGCAAGCTGGGGTCCACCTTAAACAAATTCACCCAATGACATTTTTCCTGCTTCAGGGGGGGAAACGCATTCTTGGATAGGAGTTGTAGTCAACGACTAAAACAGGAACAGTTGTGTCAACCAGGCATCAGAAGGTGGCGCTATGTCCTACCAAAGTGTATCGGATAGATACAGTTCATGGAAAAGTAGAGTGTTTCTGTGCCAGGCTGTCATTATACATGCTTGGACAGATGTGGAGAGCAGTACAACATGGTTGAGAAGCTGTAACTCTTTCAAATAATTCTTACTTTGGGGCCAAATGGAGCACAGGAAGAATTTCATCGTGCATTCCACCACTGCCTGGCGTGCATTTACACAAACCAGAGATTGCCCCACTGACATCTGTGGAGGCTTCGGTCTGCCCAGGTTAGGGGGAGTGAAAACGGTCCTGTACCAATGCCAGAGAAAATAAGAACTGTTTATATACAACTGTCTTGGTTCTATGGAGATAATCTTTTAAAGTGACTATCGCACACATAAGACTTACCAACCCATTGGCCAGAATCAAATAGTCCATCAGGGATTACATTTACAACTCCTGCAATTCACTGTGTGAAACAAGCTGTCCAACATGAATGAAACTTGCTTTATCCTGTTATGACCAGGACTTTAGTATGTTTTCCCTTCATAATGGCAACACTCAAAGGAAACAGCTATCTTTACAGTACAGTAATTGTAAAGTGCATTGTAACTATTTGTTTGATCTTTGCATGCAAGTCAGAAATCCAAGAAGATTACCTTTGTATAGAATAATGCCCAATGACTTGCTGCCTGCCTGGGAAAGGTCCCTGAATCACAGGATGAATGTATTCATTCCATCATATTTTCCTCTGATGCTGGCCAATTACATGCTTGTACAGTATCTGGATCTCTTCAAGACAGCTTGAGTTATCTCCTTATAACATTAGAAAACATTAATACCATTCAGAACATATTATCAGCTTTTTTTGGTCCAAGGGATGGTGTTTTTTTTTTTTTGCCTGTATGTTTGTTTCTGCAAGTTTAAAATAGAGGTTGACTGATTACTTCCCTGCCATTGTTCAGATCCTAAAGCTGTGATAGTGAACTTTGGCACTCCAGATGTTCTTGGACTTCAATTCCCAGAAGCCCAAGCACCCTGTGAATCCATACCAATGGGTTTACTGCGATTTATCCGGTCCACGCTACCCTCGTCGCTCCCAGAAGCAGAAGTAAAACGCGCCAGTACGTGCATGTTTTACTTCCACTTCCTGGAGCGATGAGGGAAGAACCATGTGACCAGCCCCTCAGGAAAAGGTTGGGAACTCTGCTCTAGACCAACACAAATCCAACACAAATCATCATCCCTTTTTGTCCTTGTTTCTTGGTGAGGGATTTCCGTTCTGTTGTCATTGTGTAAGTGTTGCCTTATTTATCACAGAGCCATAGTACATGGAAATGAATGTTTAATCCCTCAGCATTCCTGTTGTTTTTCTTATGCAGTTTTTCTTTCCCACAACAGCTCCTCATGTCTCCATGATGGTTCTGGTTCTAGAGATGCTTTCTACCACAAACCCCAATGTTGAGCAGTAGTTGAAGGAGATGCTGTAGAAGAAAACTGGAAGGCAAAGAAAAGGATTATACTCCTCGTCTTCCACCAGATGATTATCAGCTTCAAATTAACCCTTCACTCACTGCTTTGTAAGAGAAGACCTTCCCCGTTTTGAATTTAAGGGCTCTAATGTCTATAGTATTAGTCCTCATCTTGATTTCTATTTAATAGGCCATAATTAACCTTACTGGAGTTTCTTATTTATTCCAATTAATTTTCTCTGCAGCTAGCATTCTGTTGAAAGAAGCCACAAATCTTGCCATAAATGTCTTTATGCTCAATAAGTAGCCGTTTTTATAGTGTTTTGCCTAGCCATCTAATTAATTATATAGTGCACAAGTAAATGACAGACTTTGGCTTTAACGTGGCCAAAATGCCCAGCAAAGCAGTCTTTGCAAACAGATGTGGGTTTGAAAATTGCAACCACATGGCTGGTCCCATCTTGGAAGGAGACAGACGTAAGTCATGGAACAGATGCCCAACTCTAAGTACAAAAAGCCTGTTATGAGAAGCATGAGTGCCTTTCTGAGTTTTCCTTATCTAATCAGATGTCTATGGATATGTCCAGGCAATGCTTGAATTGTACCACTCCTAAAGCACAATGACACAGCAATACTTTGCATGTAGAAAATGCCCCCAGGTTTAATTTACAGCAACTCGAGTTAGGGACAGTTGATGGAAAGGACACCTTCCTAGAGCCACTGTAGACCATTGATCCTAATGGATAAATACTCTGACCCAAGATACTTGTTTATTTCTTTCATTGGCAGAGCTGACACCTTTGCTTTCTGTGCTGGGCCCCTTGCTTATTACATTCATCACTATATTTCCTCCGAGCAACTCAACATCTTCATGCTCACTTTTAGCACTGCAAAATCTCTCTGAGATAAGTTAAACCAAGAGACAGTACCCTGTCAATATTTGACCAATGAGCCTCATGGCTGACTGCTGACTTGTGTACAAACCTAATGCAATATATTAACTTCTAGTCTAGACTATGCTAGCAGCGCTATTTAGGAAACTACGTTACCCATTTTTTGGACTGAAGAGCATGAATGTGTGCACGCCTGTGCAGGGATGTGCCGAAGGATTCCATTATGGAACTCCCACCATTTTCCTGCAATGCAAGAATTGGGTTCACCTGCCAGAGGTGACTCTCAGGTTGTTTTACTAGTTTGATTTTTATTTCACTTTTTTCATTCAAAACCTGGCCAACACTGATAACTTGACTTATTAAGATACGATTGTATCCTGCTGTATAATTTTATTTTTGATTTTGGTCCTCTTTTGCAAGCCTCTAAAATGTTGGGATGAAGAGTGGTTTAAAAAGGCTTCTGTTATAAATGGATATATAAAATAAAACAAGCATGCCAAATCATCTCCACCACCTTCTTATTTCGTGTCTAGATCAAAAATAATAATAATAAAAAGTTGACAATGCGGTACCAGAAAAGTCTGAAGACAAAAATAGCCAATCTCTATACCAGGGGTTCCCAACCTATGACTGAACCCAGCCCACAGCATCATTTCATGTGGCCCACGGATGTGGAAGCGGATGTGTTTCCAACAGCCGTAAAATGCGCCCACAGATGCGTAAACGTATTTACCTCAGCCATAAATGCACCCATGGCTGCAGTAAATGCAGAAGTGAGTGCATTTATTTCCACTTCCGGGGGGCGTGGTCTGAGCTGCTCAGCTGTCCAGGGGGCATGGTCAAGCCCACAGTGTAAAAAGGTTAGGAACCCTTGCTCTATACTATTATTAAAGGTTGTAGAACATGAGACCAAAAGGTATCCTCTTTCCCAAATAACTAGCTAGATGTCCATGGGAAGCCTGTAAAAAGAGGCATAAACGCAAAATGTCTTATTCTACTGTTGTTATCTAGTGATTGCTATGGAGTCCTGGCACTTATTCTGGAGATGACAGCACATGACTATCACGGCTAAAAGTCACAGAGAACTGTGTCTTTTTGAGAGCTTATATTTAGATCAAATAAAACTAGAATCAAACAGGACCATAGGTGGGAACACCTTAAATCATTAGTAGTAAGATATCTCCAATATAACACAATATCTTGCTGTTAATTAAATTTCTATGATTTTTTAACACTACTCTTCATGATGGCAGAACCCTTACTGACTATTGCAGAGGTGAGGAAACTTTGGCCCATGGATTTCAACTTTAGGAAGTCACAGCAGCTAATCTAATAGTAGGATGTTAAAGGTTGTGATGTGAAACAACTGTAAGGACAAAAGTTCTGTCCTTTGAAGCAAAATATGGTGTCTGTTGCCTGCCAGGTGACAGTTTCTGTAGTTCCATCCAATATTGTAACATGGATACAGTATAACAAATTGCAAAGTGCAACAAGATTAAGAAATGTTGTGATGTTTGATTCCATTGTTGCGATGTGTGTGAAACTGCTTATGGATTCGTCAGTAAAGTAACAGGAATTTCATTTTGAAACCGACTTCAAAAAAGTACTTCTTACAAGTTACTTATTTCATGTCCAGATATTATGTATGGAAAAGACATTAAAGATACCTGTAATTGA
The DNA here is from genome assembly GCA_030440675.1 of Furcifer pardalis. Taxonomy (NCBI): domain Eukaryota; kingdom Metazoa; phylum Chordata; class Lepidosauria; order Squamata; family Chamaeleonidae; genus Furcifer; species Furcifer pardalis. Next base: position 26,983,839 of record CP126898.1, on the reverse strand, counting down.
AAATGCCTACTCAGACTGACAATAATAATCTTTTGCATCCACCTAAATATACTTTTGCAAATATTAAAGTTAATGATCTACTCCATGTCCAAAATGAGAGAAATCCATCACTGATCTATATCTAAAAACACTTTGAAATTCAGTTTCCAAATAGTCTTCAAGCGAAGTTCTGAGCATAGCTCTTGGCAGTAGTACAGTCTCATGAAAGGTAAATATTATAGTTACCATCAAATTCTAATCAAGCAACAACAAAAGCTGACAGTTTTCTCTTTGGGTAGAATTTATATGAAGAGCTCTTCAATTCCTCCATTCACAGTCTGCAGAGGTCAAACAAACTTCAGCTGTACCATCCTGTACAACTAATCTTGACTGATGTTGGAAGTCAACCAAGCTGGGTCTGATTAGTATTTTAGCTAGAAGGAAATATCAGGGATTTTCCAGAATATCTGGGAAAGACTATGGAGGGTCCCTGCTTCTAGTTAGATAGATCAATGGCTTGGCACTATCTAGAACATCTTCCCATCTTCTTGACCCTATCCTGAGCCTTCTCTCTACTCTCCTTTCTTCATTGAATTTTTTTTTACTGTAATGATATCTATGTTTTGGTATTCTGTAATGTTGATATCAACTATTATGATTTACTGATATGTTGTGTCTAGGAACTTGTAACTGTAATTTTAGATGTGTTGTAAACCGCCCTGAGTTGGCTCTCCCAAGTAGGGCGGTATAGAAATTGAAATAATAATAATAATAATAATAATAATAATAATAATAATAATAATAATAATAATAATAATAATAATAATAATAATAATAATAATAATAATAATAATAATAATAATAATAATAATAATAATCACTCTCCCCTGTCCCAGAGCAAATGCATTGGCATCTCAGCTTTGTGCAGAGGGAAAGCTGAACTCTACTTCTGGTCATCTTCACTTGAAAGGATGTACACAAGAGATGGGGAAGGCCTTCATGGAAACTGACCAGAAGAGGAAACAGTATCGGGCTAGAATGGTCTGGCCCTGTTATCATGGGGCTGTGGTGGCTCAGTGGTTAAGAAGCTCGCTTTGTTAGCTGGAAGGCTGGCAAGTTGGCAGTTCAAGACCTGGGTACTGCATGATGGTTTGTGCGCCAGTCTCTGTCCCAGCTCTTGGGGACATGAAAGGAGCCTCATTTGGGTGATCCCTGAGTGGAGTTTCTCCTGCTTCCGGGAGCGACAAGGACTTTGCGGGCTGGATGAATTGGCATCCAGGGCTGGATCTGACACCTGGATCCATAGTGACCAACCCCCTGAACCACGTGGCCAGCCCATGGTCCAAAAAGTTTGGGCACCCCTGCCGCTACACCAACGACTTGCGAGGTGGACGGTGCGCGCCGCTGTCACAACCCTGACAATGTCCAAGCAACAGCCATGGGTCCCCCGTCCGGGAAATGTGATTTGGGCAGATGGGGGTGGGGGGTGGACGGGAAAAGATCGGGGGTGGAGAGTGAGAATCGGGGAGGAGATTGAGCTTGGCTTTCTGTTTTTTTGCTGGGTCAGGACTTTCCCGTGGCTGCCAAAAACTCTTCCACTCCCACTTTATTTTTATTTTTGAGTGCCCAGAGAAGAGAGGAGTCAAGCCGCGGCGAAGAGTAGCAACTGCGTGGCGGGATCGTCCTTCCAGCCCCCCCACCCCGTCCCACCCCCCTCATTTCTCCCATCCCGGGGTTTCGGAGAGAAGGACCCCCCCAAACCGCTCAGCTCCAAGACTCTCCAAAGGGGCGGGAAGGCGATCTGATTCTTGCCTGGCGCGGACGGAGAACAGGGAGATCCGAGGCCCCCCTGCTTTTTGTCCTTTTGCACAAGGGGGGGCGGCTGGGGGGGGTGCGATCCAGCCCCATTGCCTCCTCGTGGGCCAAGTCCTTTGCCTCTGAGACTTCAAACGGCCGCCGTGGAAAGCGCTGGACTCCCATCAGTCCTCCATCCACCCACCCACCCACCCACTCCGCCTCCGGGGTCTGCAAGCCCTAGATCTGGGCTACAGGGACACCTCTAGCAGCCCCATCGGAAGGACCAGGGCACGCCTTGGATCTATTCCCCAATCCTTTCCAGACCTCTTGCTCTCTGCACTCCCCAGCTAGTTCTCCCAAGATCCCTTCTTTCCAATTCCCCCCAAGTACTACATTCTCTCTTCCTTTCATCTTAGCCACAAAGCATTTCCTGGGGGTTCCTTAAGGAGAGAAATCAACTTCCTCCTGATACTATCCATGAGGCTAACCTTCCTTAGAAAAGCCCTTCCCCCAAAACAGTGTCGATCTTCCAAATCTCTCTCTCCAGCCTTCTAAGACACAAGCCATGAGTTTTTCCCAGGTAAGGAGGCCTCTGGTGATCTAGCAGGTGTGAAAAGTGTTCGGAGAAATATTTGCCTTCCCTGCCTGGAATACCCCTATCTACTGCGATGGGAATCCACTGTTCTCACTTGCTGTTATGCTTGCTGTTGGGGCTTTGGTGCCTGCCTGGGCCTGCCCGGGTAGAGGGACAGTCGGTGTTGACTGACCATGAGATCGAGGAGTTTTTGAAAGGCTTCTTGGGAGAAGTCGAGGAAGAAGATGTAGAAGAGCGGGAGAAGGCGACTTTTGGTGAAGAACGGCCTGGAAGCCAAGGAACGCTAAGCCCTGCAGAAAGAGACAAAGCCCCCGTGGAAGTGGAAGAAGGTGAGCTGCCCTCACACATCTGTCTCGTTGTTTTAATGTAAAGGGGAGAAATGTGTTTAGCAAGGATAATTTCCAGCCTTCTTTCTTCGGTGTCTCTAGCTAAAAGGATTACATTGCAATCAAGAAGGGAGGCTACTTTCTTCAGTCCTGGAGAACTCTACCAGCAGACATTGATGTAGAGTGGGTCAAAGGTGTGGTGTGCAGCAAGATAGTATTCCCAACCTGTGTTGCTCAGAAGGTCTTGCCCTTTGCAGCAGAATCATTGCCAGGAATGGGCCTTGGTTCTCGATTTTTCAGGGACCTGATCTAGTCCTGCATAGGACATCACCTATGTAGAATTCACAAACATAGGTAACTTTTTTATACTATATAGCAGGGGTCAGCAACCTATGGCCCATGGGCTAAATCCGGCCCATGGTGCCAAATAATCCAACCGCTCCCCTTGCTCCAACCACTGCTCACTGCTGCAGAAGTGTTTATGGCAGCATTTATGGTGTGGGGGACCACCATTCTAGCTCCCTCAACTGTCTGAGGAAGCTCAAAACCATCATTCAAGGACTATGGGGCTGCAGTGGTTGGAGCAAGGGTGGGGTCCTCTGTTGTCATCAGAAAGTCACAGGTCTAACCTGTGGAAAAACATTACACAATCTGGTAGCTGCTACAGAGAAGGCCATCTCTCATGTCCCCATCAGATTATCTCAAACACAATCAAATTTGATGCATAAAAATGTAGAGTATTACACAATAAATCTGTTAATATTTGTTACAGGGGAAGAAGAGGCCATGTTAAACAGGCCTCTTCTGTATCAGTGGTTGGGGCATAGGCTTGGATTACTGTAACGTTGAATGATTTTCCTTGAATTTGGACTGGGATCATTCTGTAATTCTTAAGACTGTATCCCATTACTTCTTTCTTCATTCTTTTATTGACTATAAAGGCCGCTCCATTTCTCCTAAGGAATTCTTGCTCACAGTAGTAGATGTAATGGTCCCATGAGTAAAATTTACCCATCCCTGTCCACTTTAGCTAACTGATTCCCAAGATATCAATGCTCAGCCTTTCCATCACATTTTTGACCATGTCCAGTTTGCCTTGATTCCTAGGTCCAGGTTTCTAAGCAATATTATTCTTTATAGCATCAGACTTTCCTTTCACTGCCAGATCCATCCACAGTTGAGCATCCTTTTGGCTTCTGTCCAGCCACTTTATTCTTTCTGGGGCTACTTATACTTGCCCTCCACTCTTCCCCAGTAGCATATTGCACACCTTCTGACCTGAGGGTCTCATCTACCACATCATATCTTTTAGCCTTTTGATACTGAGTGTCCATGGGGCTTTCTTGGCAAGGAAATTGGAGTGGGTTGCCAGTTCATTCCCCAGTGGATCATGTTTAGTCTACATTCTTTGCTATGGCCTGTCATCTTGGGTGTCCCTAAATGGCATAGGCCATAGCTTCATTGTGTGGTTACATAAGCCCCCTCACCACAGCAAGGCAATAGTCTTTGGAGGGCGTCTGCTCTATGATTATGCTTTAAAAAAAGAAAGTGTACACATTAAGACTACTAGTATTAACTGCAGATGTTAAGGCATGATTCCTCCCTCAAAAATGAAGAATAGGAACAACAGAAATTCTTGTCACACCTTAGCTGTCCACTTTATCAGATGGATGGGATATGAAAGTATTTGAACAATACTTATCTAACTGGACAGGGGGTAAACAGTCTTTCATCACTTGACATCTCTTCTCATTTCCATCTTCTCCTGTAAATTTTTTGGCCAGGGTAGATTTGGAAACAGACCATATTTTAAGCATAGTCACATTCCAGTCTCACATGGCAAATGTTGAGCAAGAGCACCAGATCATGTTTGGTTACTGGTTTTGTATCAAGCAAAACAATTTCTCTGCACTAATGCTGATTCCCAGTAAGAAGCAGATGTATCCTTACATGGATTTAGGCCTAAATTAAGAGAAACAAGATTAGTCCATTAGAATAAGTAATAAATCAACCCTTGTTTTAACCAATTATTAAACTAGTTGTGTGGTTGATAGTTTTCTCCTACAAAACTGGAAAAAGAAACTAGAGTAGAGGGCATCCTTGACTTGATTCCAACCAATAGGAATGACTTGGAGGAAGAAGTGGGAGCAAGAGGAACTCAGGAGAGAAAGAGACCACGTTCTACTTGAGTTCTTGATTTAAAGAAACCGAAAGTGGAATGTAGCTGCACATATGCACTGGACCTTAGAAAAGCCAATCTGAATAAACCTAGAACAGTGTTTCCCAAATGCTGGTGTTTGGACTTCAATTCCCAGAAGCTTAAGTCAATTCCCCAAAGCACTGATCAGTCAATATACTGGCTTAGGCTTCTGGGAACTGAAGTCCAAACACCAGCATTTGGGAAACACTGACCTAGAACATCCCATAGGTAACATCCCATAGAAAGAGAACCTGCCAGGAAAAGGAGTCCAAGATGGGGGAAATTTTCTAAACAAGGAAATTCTAAAGGAACAATTGTTGTTCAGTTGCACAGTCGATTCCGACCCTTTGCAACACCATGGACCACTGTCCGCCAGGCACTTCTGTCCTCCACCATTACAAATACAAATGGGTTTACTGTGCATAATAAACCCATTTGTGTGGATTCACAGAGACTCAGGCTTCTGGGAATTGAAGTTCAGGAACACATGGAATGTCAAGGTTTGCCATCACTGGGCTAGTTTGTTCAGATTCCTCAAGTCAGGATGGGTTTCCTTAGACTTAGAGTGTGAGATCTGACATTCTGGTATTCCCCCTGAGAGCCAAACCTTCTGCCCATAATCCCATGGTTTGTACGCTGCCCAGTTATTGCTCATGATTTTTCAATTCCAAAAACTTAAAATACCTCTCTCAAGGTTTATCTAGTGGCAAAGAAGGACTGTAAATTAAAATATACAACCCCTCCGGTTTCCCCTTCCTCCCTATTGGAAGGCAACTCCCCTAAAACATTTCTGAAACTGAATTAAGCCCTTGAATTAAAAGAGCTTTCTCTCTCTTACTATAGTTAAAATAGTGATGGAAATACAATCTCATCCTTCACTTCAGGCAGCTAAATAGCTTGCGCAAGATCTGAAAAAATGGATAAGGAAACACACAAGTCTGGGATTTTTGCATCATACCCACAGTAATAGCTTTAGGTGATGAGGAGAAATGGAATGAGGAGGAATTCATTGCTGCTCCTTTCCATAAGGTTGTTGCTCCCATTTTCCAGGCTCTGATTTGTATTTGTGGAGGAATGTGAGACATAGAGACAGGGCCTCCGTTCGCAGTCTGTGAGAGAAAAAAGGTACTGTACTGTAGAGGAGCTCTGTATGACCCACTAGTTTCTTACTTTTGCAAGTGATGAGGAAAAGAGTTCTGTTCTGGCAAAAGAAATGCTAGGCTGGTTTGTCTTTAGTTGCCTGATGGGCCTGTGTGCCACAAACCGGAGTTGTCCTGTATCCCCTCCCACAGACCCATGGAAATGATGCTGCTCAGAACTTTGGAATGAGACTGCGGCTGTCTAGGGGCTATGAGCTGACATTGTGCTTAATCGCTAGCCAATTCTTTTGGAAACAGGGCCTCTGAGTCACATGGCAAGGCCTCTGAATGTGCCAGCAACTCCTGGATTTTGTCTGAGGAGGAACGATAGTAAAGAAACATTTCCTGAAAAGTCAACCATGGGGACTTCAGAATTTGGGAAATACCTTTTCCCCTGTGATTACAACAACAACAAAAAAGCCAGTTTTGTGTTGTCCAGTGGATTCTTTCCAAGGAAATATTGAATTAGAACAAGCTCAAATACTATCCAAAGGGTACCACACAACCAGCACATGGTAGCATTTGTGTGTGTGTGTGGTGGTGGTGGTGGTGGTGTGTTCTTGGACAACATGCTGTCTCTTCTTCAGATATTGTTTGAAGAAATGCCGCTTCCCGGCAGGGACCCTGTATGGATTCACAACATTCTTTGAATTTAGAATTGTTTGCAGAGCTGTGGTTGTATCTTTTGTGTTTAAACAAAAACATACACTCTGCCATAGTTATTGCAACCATTTTTGCTTCTCACATCATTCCCACAATATATTGAGACCAAAAAATAAAAAAATTCCTGGAATTATCACTAGCTGAGGGAATGGACTCTCTCCCACAACATATCCAGTGGGGTTATTCTTGAGAAAGCAAACAGAAGATTACAGTCAGAGTATGGTAAACTATTGGGAAAGAAAAACACATTGTTACTCTTAAAAATTTTTGGTTTCTTAGCCAAAAAATACTTACATACTATACTGCATACTTCTTAGCCAGAGTATGAGATGGAGTTGGGGGTGTGTACAGTAGGAAGGAGAAATATGGAGAGATTAGCTCCGTCTCATTAACCTCTGCCCCCCCTCACACTGACTAGAACTTTGCATGATAAAATCACTCTAGAATTGTGGTTCCAATGTGGGGCACACACCCCACAGGGGGGCAATTTGATTTTTAAGGAGGGGGAGAATTCGAGAATGAGTTACTAACAGTGAATGGTCTTTTAGACTTCCTCCACTTTTTGACTAATAAGAATTATATGTTGGGGTAGGGGAACACATCAGGATTTTAGAGATGCTTAGGTGGGGAATGCCCAAATAAAAGTTGGTAATCACTGCTCTAGAAGAATGTTTTTTTCTTGAACCAGCTGGGACAACTTGAATCCGGGAAAATCCTGGAAAACCAGGACATATGGCAACCCTACCTCCCACCGATACCTACAGTTAGTGCATGCAAGATTGTTGCAATGTCAACATTTATTTCTCTGCAGATACACAAGTCAACGTGAAGGAAAAACCCAAAAAGGGGAAGAAGAAACCACCTAAAAAAACACCTAAGCAGCCTAAAGAAAGACCTCCCAAAGTCCCCAAGAAGGAGAAAAGCCCAAAACCCACCAAAAAGCCAAAGGAGAAGCGCCCTAAAGCAACTAAGAAGCCTAAGGAGAAACCTCCCAAAGCTACCAAAAAACCATCTGGGAGAAAGAAAACTGAGAAGCCCTCCCCTCCCCTCCAACCTTATGAGGAAGAGGAGCAGTACTACACGCCAGAAAGGCCATTGGTTCCACCCACAGCTGGAGAGGAAGACAGTTACGGTGCACCCGATTCTTCCAGATTCCATTCTCCCTATGGAAGAGAAGATGATCACTCTCAAGTTAATGAAGAAGGCGGGGAATGTAAGTTTATTTTCATCTCTTCAGTCAGGTGTATAAGAAACAACCAGGGGCGTAGCTACCGCCGTATCTGCCGTATCAATTATACAGGCCCCCCGGGCCACGGGGGCCCCCTACAGCAAAAATTAATAAAAACTTCCCAATTTTTTTTATTTCACAAGGGCCCCCCAAACAAATTTTTATACGGGGCCCCGTTAAGGCATGCTACGCTTCTGGAAACAACCTATCATACAATTGTGGTGGTGGTGGTGGTATAGGTATACAAATCTACAATTTGATCCATAGTCAAGGACTGCAATAAAATTAACAGTTCAAGCCCTAACCAAAAACCTAAGAACTGTTAAGGCAGTGCCTGTCTATCTGTACTTTACAAGACTATTTCCATTACTGTTTATGTCCCAAATTGTTGTCTCATTTTCCTTGCAATGATTTTTACCATTCATGTTTTTCTTGAAACAAGTGCTGGGTCAAGATGTTCAGTGCAGAGATATATATATATACCCCTGTAAAATTCATCTACCTGGTGGCAGGGGAGTGAGTCTTCAGACTGTTTAACTTTAAATATAAGGTGCTTAAATGTGTCTCCCACCTCATTTCTCTCTTCCTTTAAAAAAAAACCCCTTCTGATCAAAGTTTTACCCGCTCTCAGCATTCTAGTCATCTTCCTAGGATGAGATGTCTCTTAGAAACTAGAATACTGTACATCCTTCATAATACATAAATACCTCAGATAACGTTTACCTTGGATAACGCTAAAATCGCATAACGTTAATTAATCTGGGGAGGAGAATTGGATCGAATAACGTTAAGGTCCTATAGGATGGATCGGATAACAACCGCTAAAGCCTGTGTGGTTACAATGTATCTCTATGGAGCTTTAACGTTATCCGATCCATCCCATAGGATTTTAACATGGATCGGATAACACTAAAAAGCGGATAACACCAAGACTTGTGGAACCGAAGTATTACTGTATTATTACTAGAGCAAGGTCTATTTTACAATTAAGCAGAGGGAAGTGATAGCACAGACACCAAATTTTGCAAAAGGGCATTGAATTGTTAGGTATTTTCTTTATAATTATATTTTTGTTGTGAGGCATGCAGATAGCTATTTGTAGAACTTTCTGTTTCATTTGTCAAGATATGTTGGCTGGCTTTGCATATTTTGCGTGTGCCATTTGTTCTTTTGATTCAAGGAGCAAAATAGTTTTGGCCATCCCTGCCTTCAGATACTGTATTCTGGAGAGAAATTGTGCTGACCACTTGCTGTTTTCTCATCCCTTTTATGGAAGTCCCTGTTCTGAGAGTTTTGCTTGGAGAAATGATTCATCCTTATATTTACTCCTTCAGGGATGAAAGAAACTATTACACTGCCTTTTTCTTGGGCAGCCATTTCTACAGAATTCTCTCTCCCATTTCATCTTCTCAAACACTGGACTTTGTTGATGTATATTCTCTAATCCCAGTTCTTTAATTGTGTAGCTCTCTTCCCAGAGGAGCCAACAAATCCACGCTGGAATGACAAGGAGGATCCAAACAGGCATCAAAGTAAGAGAGACCAGGATTTAGGCCAGTGATGGCGAAACTTTAAGAGACCGAATGGCCAAACTCACAGACTGCCATCCATGCCACAGAGGGGTGGGGCAAACTCTGTGCTGGGAGGAGGGAGGAAGTGCTCCCATTGGCTGCTGGGCAGAAGGGCGGGATGAACTCTGTGCTGGAGGGAGGGAGGAAGCACTCCCATTGGGCTGCTGTGCAGGCGAACTCTGTGCTGGGGTGATGGTGTGCATACCCACAGAGAGAGCTCTGAATGCCCCCTCTGGCATGCATGGCATAGGTTTGCCACCACTGATCTAGACCTTGATCCTGGTTGGTGGTTATGGGAATGTGTGCGATGGGGCAGAAGAGAATAAAAGCCCAACCAGAAGTCAAGGTGAACTACAGATTCATACAAGGTTGTTTTGATGCAGAGTATGAGTGAGTTAGAAGGCTTTATGTAAGCAGAAGCACCTCTCCATGCTTGGAGATGTTTTCCCTGCCAATTTTACTCTCCCTCTCTCTTTAAAGCCGACTTGTACGAGTCCCCAACGGAGCCATGGGAGCCTGGAAGGGAACATGAAAGCCAAACAGGTGAGAGTCATTGCTATCTCTAGCCATTAGTCTGGGTTCTTTGTCGCTTTTTTTTGTATTGCAGTCCTTTCCAGATCAGCAGGTAGAGCTTAAATAATTTTGCTGAACAAATTTTTCAGGTTGTAAACCACAGGTGGCCAAGCAGATAGGCACATGTTCTTGACACACTTACAGTCTATTACAGGGGTGGTCAATCTCTTTGTGCCGCAGGCCTGCCCACACCCGTGGAACAGCTGCACAGGACACCCACTTCCGCATTTATGTCAGCTGTGGGCATGTTTGTGCATGTGCAGCTGCATTTGACAGCTGACATAAATGCTCCCACTTCTACTTCTGGGTGTTGGGGAGATGATGATGGGCTAGTTGGAATGCCATTGTGGGCTGGGTTCAGCCCGCAGGCCGTAGGTTGGAAACCCCCGGTCTACTACTTCATTGTCTATTAGGCAACCTCACAACCTTCTGTTTTTTAAAAAATGTTCTTTTGTTCCTAATGTTTGCAAAGCAGCCACCATAATTTTTTTTCCTATAGAAGGAAATGTGACCATTTGACATCTTACTTCTGAACAAAAACACAATGTGTTGTAAACCTCAGAGGTCTTAATGGCTTCAGAGTCCAGCAGTGGTTTTTGCTCACTTGTGGAGACTGTGTGCCAGGAATAGAAACTAATCTTGCAATTCTGCAGCTGTTGCCAGTTGGAAATTAGCAGCTGAGGTGTATTAGGACCAAAAGAAAGACACAGCGTGGGCAACTTTGCAATTAGTAGAACTGACTGAAACAGCAAAGGATGTGTATTCATCTTCGAATTTATTTATTTATTGCTTCCTAAGTTGGACATCAGTTTGTTTTTGTTTGGCTTCTTCCATCAGAAGTAATTCTGGGGGGCTGGATGGTATATTGTGAAGCTGCCCAGCTCACTTGTCTTTCCCCTCAGTCAGGAATCAGGTGATTGTTAAACCTGGAAATATTATTAGTGCCAGGTAGCCTGGGTGAACAGAGCCTTTTCAGAGCAGAGACGGACAATGTGTGGCCCATGGGCTCACTGTCCCCACCCTTGAAGTCTTAGGGCTTCAAGGACCGGCACTGGAGTTTAGTGGCACAGAAACAGGTGAGTTAAAAGAATGATAATGTTTACCGAAGCAAACAAGGCTCACAGTGACCCAGTAGCTTGTTTTGGAAGAGAGCTCTCCTGACCCTATTCTAAAACAAGGGGCATCATCATTGTGTGCATTGTTTTATATGAAAAGTCTGGTTTTAGACAAATTAAAAAGCCTACTACCAGTTGCTGCTATACTACCAAATGATGGGTGAAGTCTTAATTTGCCTAGGGAGCACTCCATGCTGCTAGCATTGTCTGCACAAGGAAGAAACATACACGCCTGTGGATTCCTGGTTCTAGCTTCACTGGCTTCTTGCCATAAGTATAGACAGGACTCATTGATAGTACTCAAGGTGCCCATATTTGTTATGAAATGTATGGGTCTGAACCATTGCATGCAACTTAACTTTGGGGGTCGGAAACATTTGGCTCTACAGAAGGTTTGGGTTATAACACCCCTGTTGTCTTAATATTGGGCATGTTGGTAGCCAAAACATCTGAAAAGATGAGATCTATTCAGCATAACACATCCCTTGCTCTTAGAATGCAACATGTGGAATAACTTTCTACCTGAGGAAGTAACTCTGGTTCTTTTATTTATTCAGAATCCCCTGGAGAGGTGGAGCCACCTACACTGGATTACAATGAGCAGATTGAACGCGAGGACTATGAGGATTGTACGGTTGACTTACCCTTCCTTATTTATTTATTTATTTATTATTAGTTCAAATTTATATTGCCGCCCACTTGCCGTGGCGACTCAGGGCGGCTTACAGACAATACATTACATTACATTACAATATGTTGGGGTGGGCACAGGTTACTTGATATAGTAACAGTTCCTTTCTTTTAGGAATGGCCATATCCTGCTCTTGTACATGATAAGGCCACTAAGGTCCTTCCTCAGGGATGACAGATCCTTTGTTGCCCTATTTCCATGACTCTGAAATCTGATGTTTCATTTTCATTCTATCTCATTGTCTCTGAAAAGCACAGAAACAAGTGCTTCAGGATTTTGTGCAAGGGTGAACTTCATAGGGAAAGGATTTCAGATTCTAAGAATCTCATTTTTATTGGAAAAACTACATCCTCATTTACTGGCGATATTTCTCATGCCAGAAGATATAAATGTGGCAGGCCAAAAACCATTCCCAGTGGACCAAATGCTGGAACACTTAGGTGGCATTTTGGACCGTTGTGGCACAGTTTGGTGCAAGCTATTTCCATACAATCACATGATATATGGGTAATAGCATTCCAAATTAGACTTTTCCCCCCACCCAGTGGTGGGACTACTATTTTAGGGACTGGACAGGAATGATTGCTTGATGGGTGGGAGGAACACTTTAAGGAATATCAATACTGACAAGGCACCCTCTCCAGTATGAACATACATGAATCTCTCTGATTTTTCAGCACTTTGTAAAATACAGTTGGTGAACCCTTTGCACTTCTGATGTTGTGGTCTGTTGATTATTGAGATCCTTCACCTTTGGCCATGAGGGCTGGTATTTCTGTGAAATGAAGACAGAAACATTTGAAGGGCCAAAGATACAACTCCTTCAGAGCTGAATAAGAGAATATTAGAGAATATTCACTGAGAATTGAGTCTAACAAGTGACTTAATTCTGATTTATTCATTGTGAACTGAAGTAAGCTGTTTTGCACATTATCATCAATGGGAAGACATTACAACTTAGATCTTTTTGGATTTGGAACTTTGGTAATGTATGATTCTCTAAGAAAGAGTACTAATGAGAAAACCTGTAGCCATGAGTCATGAGTTCATCTGGAATTGATTCTGGGTTTGAGTTGTAGAATAGCCCACGCCCTATGCCTTCCCAGCTTGAGTATTGTTGCTCCATAAATTTCATACTTGTTCTGTCCTTTCAGATGCCTTCTTGTTTCTGATCAAGTTCAATGTAGATTGTGGTTTGCCAGTAGCTCTTATCTATTTTATTTGCAACTTTATCTTCATTCTACTAAGAATTTATTATTCATTACTTAAATTTAGACCCCACTTTTCCTTAGTTAAGAAGGCATTCCTGACTAGTGGCAGCTCAGCTTCCACTTTAGTTCTTTCAGAGAACTGTAATGAATCGATCTTATGACTTAGATGTTTCTTCTGAGGTTTTATTTAAACCTATTTTCCTTTTTTTTTAAATGCTGTGCAGCTAGTGGTACTAATGCATGGCAATCTGCACCGTATGACATCTCTCCTTCTTCACAGTTGTTCCAGTAACATAAGCAGTGATGGGATGTAACAGGTTCTCACCAGTTCTCCAGAACCGGTAGTAACTTTTCCAAGTGTCCTTGAGAACCGGTTGCATCTTTTGGGGGGAACCACCTTTGGGGCTTACCTTTTCACTGGTTCCTCCACTGCACATGTGTGCCAAGTACTTGGTGTGCATGCACGCCTACAGTGCTTCGCGTGTATGCACGGCCTCCTTGCTGTCCTACCAAGCAGGGAGGAGGAAGAGAAGCTGCTAACCTGAAGCTCCCTATAGCCTGCTCCCCTAAATATCCTAGAAAACTGGTTAGACAAAGACTTAGTACCTAACTTCTTTAACTGTTGAAAAGTTGAAAAGTGCCAAAATGAAGCCATCTTGTGGTGAGTTCATTCTGTAGTTCCTTCCATCTGACCTAGGGTGAGAAAGATTAGCCAGGATAAGCTTTAAGCTCTGGTTTTAAAGCTCTGGTTGATTTGTGTTGTGGGTGGGTGGGTGTTTGGGTGGGTGGGTGTATTTTAATGTATTTTTTACTTATTTATTTAATTTATTTACAGGTTTGTATTGTGGATGGGTGGGTAGGTGGGTTGAGGTGTGTGTGTGTGCGGGCGTGCTTATTTTTATTTTATTTTTTATTATTTTTATTTGTTTTCTTTGGCCCCACCCACAACATCATGATGTCATAACATTGGCTCCGCCCATGTTGTTAGCTCCACCCATACTATGATGATGTCATGGTGGGGTAGTAAAATTTTTGACATCCCACCACTGAACGTAAGCCTTACCGCAGTGCTTCTTTTATGTGATCATTCCAGGGTAGAGATGAGGAACTTCAGAGGCTGTGTATGCCATCTCTACATCTCAAAAAGCCTCATATTTCCTTATACCACAAATAATTCCTTCCATTTTACTTGAAAAGCCCCCAGGAGGATGGTGGAATTATGCCAGATATTTAACCCTCTCCCTGAAAATGACCAAAAATCACTTCCAGTTTTGGAAAAATCAGTGCTCCTCTAAAACAGTTAAACAGGTAAATTTGGCCCCATGCTCTTTGGAGAGTGTGAGGAGTATTTTTCATGTGGGGGAAAAAAACCATCGACCGGGGGGGGGGGCACACTGGGTGGTTCATGGATCACACTTTGCCCACTGTTGTTTTAGAAAGGGATGGAGAAAACTGAATAGAAGCAGAAAATAATTTAGACTAAGCAGGTATAGTTTGAAGGCAAGCCTTCCACAGTCTGACAAAAAGTTATTTTTGGGACTACAATTGTAAATTCTTTCTCTAACATAGCTTTAAAAAATGGCTGTAAAAATCAGTAGTGTAGATAAGAATAATTAAGTGGTGAGATTCAATATATTTTTTTACTACCTACTCTGTGGGCGTGGTATTGTGGGCGTGTGGCCAGGGGAAAAGCCCTGCGTTATTTCAAAACTTGGATGGGCAGAGTGGTCAGCCAGAATTTCTGCTACTGGTTCTGGTGAACTGGGGCGAACCTGCTGAATCCCACCACTGGAATAATTATGGTTCAGGATTTCCTGGATCTGCCTTTGATTTGTGCACAAATTCACAGGAAAAAGGCAGCCCACCCCCCTCCACCCACCATCCCCCTTATTTCCCCTGCACGTGCTGCAGCTCTTTTTAAATTTTTTTGACTATGTGAATGGAAAATGCTGAGCACTTTTCTGAGTAATAGTTGACAGATGGAAACAATTTTGCCAAAGCAATCAGAGCTGCCCTACAGTAGGACACCAACCTAAAGTTCTTGGCCATGAGGTCATTTTTGCTTGTTCACTTACTACACTATATAACAATTATGCCAGTTGCCAGACTCAGATAGCCACAAAAATCTAGCGCTTCCAGCCACTTATTGATGCGCCAAGAGTTTAGACAGTCAGATCTTTATATTCTCTTGGTCATGACTGTTGTTTTTGTGGTGGTTATTAGGTTGTATATTCTTTTTGCTCAGTTTTCTCAATTTTCCTTAGCATCTGGGTGAAATCAGAGGCATTTTTCAATGTTACTATAGTAGAAAAATGCTTGAAAACTGATGCATATAAAAACTTCCTTCCAAATCTGGTGTCTTCCAGATCCTTTCGATTATATACCCCATTGTTCTCAGCAACATGATGACCTAGTACAGCCAAGAAAGAGTAAATTTGAATTTATTTATTATTATGGTCAACAACCAGCATCATTAAGAAGTTGCCTATTGCATCAGGACTGCAACTAGAGTTTTGATGAAAATTAGGAAACCCTGTGCTTCATAGTGTTATTTCTTTTAAGTAGTCAGGTAGTAACTACGCAATAAGAATACAGTGGAACCTCAGTTAATATAAAAATCACATAACAAAAGGAAATCTATAGAAAATTAGTGAGTTGGTTTATGGATTTTTTTCAGAACGGATTAATTGGTTTTCAATGCATTCCTATGGGAAACCACATTTTGACTAAAGCATTTTGGTTTTCAGTGCATTCCTATGGGAAATTGCATTCAATGTATTCCTGTGGGAAATTTGGTTAAGTAATTTTCATTGTAAGAAACATCCTGGAGAATGCATTAATTACGTTAACTGAGGTTCCACTGCAATGGAAATTTTCAGCTTTGAAGACCATTGAGATCAATAAATTGATTAGGGCCCAAGAGTTTGTAGATGAGAATCAATTTAATGAAGCTGCCCATGTGCTCTTAATGAGATCTAACTCTCACAAATTTGTCAGAGAATCTTCTAAGGTGAAACAGAGTTTGAAAAAATTATGTATTTTTTTTGTACTACGGTTTCTAAAAATCCTATCTAAGATATTCTGGAAGTTCAAACAGGGGTTTTTCTGAGCTCTGAATACCAGTGGGTGAGACTGAGTGAGATATGTCAAGTTACAAGTAAGAAGAGTTACTTTTTTTAAAATTAAAATGAACATAAAATTGTATTTCAAAAGTAATAGAATAACTCCAAGTGTGAATGACAATTGGGGGGAGGGGCTGTAAGGAGTTATGTTTTCTAACTACCCTTTACCTTACTTTCAGTGGAATTTTAGAAGCATTATGAGCTTTCCAATTTTGGAGTTTGGAAAGAGTAATTTTTTTGTGTAACTCACCAAAATGCACCTCTTTGCCAGTATTTTGTTGATGTTTGTGTTTCACACCTGCAGAATGACAAAATCTCTTTCCCTCCCACTTACAGTTGAATATATCCGACACCATAAACCCAGCAAGCCACCAAAGAAAAGGAAACCCGAAAGACCCAGGATAGAGATGGAGGAGAAGCCAAGTATGCATTTCTTCTCCTTTCTCTTACTTGCATTTTTCCAGGATGTTGGAAAGTGAAAGGAGATCGGGAAGTGGAGAGAGGAAGGGAGGAGAAAAGAGGGAAAGTATCCTAGAAGGAGACAAAATGAATTGAAGCTTCAAGTTGGGGAATCCCTTTTTCTTTGGAATGGTGTCTCTTCTAGAACTTCTCTGGCAGTCAAATGTGATGCGTAGGAAGGCATCCAAGCTGTTTGCCAGACAGAGTCTGTGGTTTTGTAGGAAATGGATTATAACTTTGCACATTCCATCCTGTGTGGTAAATAAAATGCTTTCATGCAGAAGGACTTAATTCTGAGTTGCCAGCAGCTCAAATAGTTGAAAGAAGCTCAGATCTAATCCCTGGAGGCCTATTGGCAAAGTAAATCAATGGTGGACTCCTGTAATACCTCGCCCTTATCTGTTCTGGCCATGACTGTTGGCCAGTACCACATTTGGAGGGCCATAGGTGTCTATCCTTGGTATACTGAAATAGACATACTGATGTTTCAACTCTGTCACATCTGCTTTGATTTGGATTCCTGAATTGAGCAGGGGGTTGGATTCAATAGCCTAAAAGGTCTCTTCCAACCCAGTTATTCTATGAATCTATGACTCTAGAACCGTAAAGGTTTAGAGAGACAGCTGTGAAAGCCAGCAAATTGTCAGTTATTTTAATTTATTATGATTTGTTATGACTGTCAAGAAGAAAGGGGAGCACTTGCTGAAATGTCCTGTCCCAAGTACCAATGTGTGTCTTGATTTTGAAATGTATATTAAAACAGATTATGGTATTATACAATTATGGTAACAAACACAAAGCGTTATGGGGTTGCCTGTTATAAGCTCAACATTTTATTGGCAAATCCTACTGGCTTTTCTATTTTGTTCCACAGAGAAACCAGAGCAGCCACCTACTCCAGCTTTTGAGAGTCATTATGAAGAAGGGTTTGAGTTGCCAGATTATGGAGATGGTAAGCATTATCTCATGTATTTTTCTGGAAAAGACGAACAAGGAAGGATTTGTTTGGAACAACCTCTTTGCTACCTGGATGTGTTCCTTGCTTCTGAGGCCATGTTTTCAATACCTCAGATGTGTCTCACAGTTTCCCCCCATTGTGGTTAGACTTGTTCCTGGAGCATCTTTCACTTCTGAAGATTGTGGGGCTGGGAGGAAACTCACTGCTTACTGTGGCAGTTTTTCTGACCCCCATTACCAATAATCAATTTTCCTCTATAGCAGACTACTCTCTGCCCCACCAGCCATCCAAAATCTATCCCAGCAAAAAAGACGATGACGATGACATGGAAACAGATGAAGAAAAACACAGGCTAAGTAAGGAGCGAGCAAGTGAGTAGGAATGGGACTGGGTGTTTTGTAATGCAGAAGAAGAACTGGTCACCCCACAAGTGTGGCAGAAGTTGGGTTTGGTTCCACCACTTGCATAGACAAGTGAGTGGGGAAACCTCAGTGCATCTGCTGTGTCTCCCATTACCCCATGGAATCAGGCATCTGCCCTGGCCTTGCTCCCATCTCACTATCAATTTACAGGAGTTCACAACCTTTTCACGCTATGGACCAGACCATGCCCCCTAGACCGATGTGCGGGCTGGAGGTGGGGCTCCTCCTTCTGCTTCTGACACTTCTAGCCCATTTTCGCTGCTTGTGCTGTTTCCCATAGTAGCAGAGGGAGTGAGGGCGGCCTGTTTTCACCCTGTTTTTGCCACTTCCTCCATTTCTGGTGGTGGTGCTGGGGTCCTCACCGCAGGCTGGATTAATTGACACCATGGGCCGTATTAGGCCCACAGTTCATAGGTTGCAAATCCCTGGACTATAAGCTACCATCTTTGCATTGCTTTAGGATCATCACTGCTTCTGTTTAGAACACATGTCTGTGCACTTCCATACTCACTGGAAACTGTGTTTGCAATGTTAAAAACACAAATCAGGTAACAACTTTGGTCTTCTTCTTCTTCTTCTTCTTTTTTTTTTGCCCTAAATCAGAGAAGCCCAAGAAAGGCAGCAGCAAGGAAGAGGAAGATAGTGAGACAGATGAGGACAAGGGAACAGAAGAGAAAAGCAAAGAGAAGAAAGGTTAGTTTCCTCCGGATTTGGAGACTGTATACCAAAAGTACCTGTTGAACAAGCCTATTAGTGGTTTGAGTTCTACAGCTATTTGACTGAACGGTTGCAAGATTCTTTTCCACATTGCAGTTTTATTTTGTTAAAAGGATTTGCTACCCATATAATAACATTAAATGACTTGATCTGGGGAGATATTGAATCATGTATTATTGGGGAGTATTTATATATGTTTAAACAGGAAGGTTAAAAAATAACTTATTTAAACTTAGATCCTCTCATGCTCTATATAGCAAGGGTTCCCAACCTTTTCAAGCTAAGGGTCGGTTCATACTCCCTCGAGACAGCTTCAGGGGCCGGATGGCCATTTTGCCCTTCTTGCCACACATGACACTTCCTGGTGTGGTTGAGGCAGTGTGGGGGCCCATATGAAATGGTGTTGTCGGCCACATCGGCCCCCAGGCCATAGGTTGAGAACAGTGATGGGATGTAACAGTTTCTCACCAGTTTGCCAGAACTGGTAGTAACTTTTCCCACTGTCCCAGAGAACCGGTAGCAGCTTTAGGGGGGAACCACCTTCGGGGCTTACATTTTCACTGGCTCCCCCACTGCGCATGTGCGTCAAGCATTTGGTGTGCATGTACGCCTACAGTGCTTGGCATGTATGCACAGCCTCCTTGCTGTCCTCCCAAGCAGGGAGGAGGGAGAGAAGCTGCTAGCCTGAAGCTCCCTATAGCCTGCTCCCCAGGGTAAGTGACTCACCTTTGGATGTGGTGTGTCTGTGTGTATTTTAATGAGTATTTAATACCTTTACCTATATTGATGTACTACCACAGTACCACAAATACAGATTTATGTTTGGGGTGGGTGGGAGGATGTATTTTAATGTAATATTTATTTATTTATTTATTTATTTTATTTACGGGTTTGTGTTGTGGGTTGGTGGGTGGGTTGAGGGGCCTGTGTGTGTGCTTATTTTTATTTTATTTTTTATTATTATTTTAAAAAAATCTTTGGCCCCACCCACATCATGACACCATGATGTTAGCTCCGCCCACACTGTGATGACATCACGGTGGGGTAGTAATTTTTTTGACATCCCACCACTGGTTGAGAACCTCTCCCCATGTAATAACCACTGTGAAAACTGTCTCTATAAATTTGTTACAGATCTATATAAAATTGCTGCGATACTTCTCAGATATCTTTCACACAGTGTACAGTTTTACTAACTTTCAACATCTCCTTTTTAGCTGTATTTTCCTCTCTCTCAGACACTTCCTTCTTGAACGTTGTTGTCTGTCTTTCTGTGCAGGGAAGGCAAAGAAAACTGGGAAAAAATGGGAGACAGATGATGAAGATGAATGGACACCAGAGGAAAAAATAAGTGAGTGATTAAGTGGAATTTGGGGGGGGGGGGGAGAAATGAGGTTTGGTGGAAGAGGTGAAACAGAGTAGTAGTATGTTTACTCAGCCAGGTATGCTTGATTTGAGAACAGAATATAAGCACTATGTAGACAGTCTTATCATTTGCTGCTTCAGAGCAAGGGTGGGCAATATTGGACAGTCCATAGGCCAGTTCTCCATCCCTGAGACCTTCTGCGGGGTATCAAACATCAGCTGTCCCATTTACAAGGGCGCCTCCCTGGTCAAATTCCTGAGACACCCTCATTACTAGAACTTTTAACCCTTGCCTCACCTTTGGGAGAGCTGAGCTGATTTAAGAAAGGAACTCTTACTATGCTCAGGCAATAGTGCAGTTGAGCATAGAGCAAAACAAGGGAGGTTTCTGGTAGCATGTCTTTGTGTGTGTGTGCCAGTAAAAAGAACAACAATCTTCAAAGAGAAACAGCTGCTTTATTCTTCAGGTTCATGTAGGATAGTCCATGGAAAAACGTAGATAATAAAAAGGTCAGTAACAGATATCAGTCCAGGTAACAGTCCAGGTACTTAGGTAATCATAGTGAAAGAAAAAAAATAGTCCCACCATAGCCAGGGTCTTATGCCATTGAGATCCAGCATCGAACTAACTAACTTCTCTGCAAAATGGAGATTCTGCAGTCAGGTGGGTAACCCTTGGCCAATCAGGTAACAGAGAGAAACATTCTCAAAACAATGGATTGTTTACACACGTGTACAGAAAGTGTACAGAAAGTGTTCTGGTATGTAGTCAAAACATGAAGCTAGAGATAGGAACACAGGAACACTGGCTGAAAAACAATCTGTCTCGTGATATGAGTCTATGAGACAGAGAGGAAACAAATGATTTCTGTGAGGCCTAACTAAATAATCTACAGCCTCAAGCCTTGGGAAACATGAGGAAATGTGTCATTTCCTGACACGGGGCACACTTTGGTGGCCCCAAATAAGCAAAAACTGTAAAGAATCAGAAGGGGAGTTGGGCTGGTTTGGGAGCCCTTTAGGATTGCAACAACATCAATCCAAAAGGCTTCCACGAGCAGGAAATGTTTGCCAGAAATATTAATCCATTGCAGGGTGTCAGGATACCCAGTGGCCTGGAGCTACAAAAGATGACACTTGAACATGACCGCTTGGCTTATTTGCCTTGCAGAGTGTCCCCCCATTGGGATGGAGTCCCACCGGATTGAAGATGATCAGATCTTAGCTTCGTCCATGTTGCGACATGGCTTGGGAGCCCAGCGTGGACGTCTCAACATGCAGGTAAAGCTACAACGGGAAGCAGAATTTAATTTTTTTTTAAAAGGTGAAGCTGTACCATTTGCCACCAAGATAAGCATGCCAACCTTGAAATGATGTGAAAAATACAATCCCTTGCAAATGGCCACAGTTTGAAGTACTTTGATAGAATTTAAAGGATCTGAACATTTAGTCCAAAAATTATGCAAGACAGGTCATGTCCCCTCCTTTATTTCTTTTGTGCTTTCTCATCCAGGCTGGGGGTAGTGAAGATGATTACTTTGATGGTGCTTGGTGTGCAGAAGATGACAGCCGCATACAGTGGATCCAGGTGGATACCAGGCGAACCACCAAGTTTACTGGAGTCACCATGCAGGGCCGTGATTCAGTCATCCAGTATGTGTTCGTTGGGCCAAACAAGGGAGCAAGAAGACCGGGGAATATAAACAAATGTGATAAGAAAACAATCTGGTTACTAGGCAGTAAATCTCCCCTCCCAGCCCATAAAAATTCTACAATAAATTAAAATGGAACCTATGATTTGTATATGTTGTAAGCCAGGGGTTTTCAACTTTTTCAAATTGGGGGCTGGGTCACACTCCTGGGCCGGACTGGTGCTCCAGTTGCTGCCACCAGCGGAATCGGCCACAGATTCATTTACGGCTGTCGTAAATGCGTTTACAACAGCTGTAAATAAGTCAACAGCTGTCGTAAACATGTTTGCGAGGGCTGTAAATTAGTCTGTGGCCTATTCTGGTGGCAGCGGGCTGGAGCACGGGTGTGGGCCATATTAATTGGCACCATGGGCTGATTCTGGCCTATGGGCCATAGTTTGAGAATCCCAGTCCTAAGCAATTGTTTTGCATCATTCAATGTTGTGATCAGAAGGATGAGCAAGAAGAAGACTAGAATGAGAAAAGTCTCTTCTTATAATGCCTGAATACTTAAGTCCTGCCCCATATTCTAAAGTGTTTTGTTCATTAGTTACATTTGTTATTTACAATTGGTATACTTTTGCATTGATTATACATTAGCTTTTCTAGCAGTGACTTCATGGTCTTCAGTGGGCACAAATACATGTCTCTCTTCCCTATTTTAGCATCAGAATATCTCCATAGGGAACCTCAGAAAGCTTTGGGGCCAGATGGCCATTTTGCCCTTCCTCCACTAAATGGCACTTCTGGGTGTGGTGGAGGCAGTGAAGGGCCACATGAAATGGTGCCATGGCCCACATCTGGCCCACGGGCCACAGGTTGAGAATCCCTGAGCTTGAGGCTCATGTTGTCTGGATGGTAGGAAAAATAGCAACATCAGCTGCACACAATCAGGCTTCTATAGAAATGCAAATATAGAAGTACATCTGTGTGCGCCCTTAGCTTTCTCTCTTTCTCTTATTTTTTCCTCTCTTTTATCTTTTGCAGTGATGACTTTGTCACTACTTTCTATGTGGGCTTTAGTAACGACAGCCAGAACTGGGTCATGTACAGCAATGGTTACGAGGAAATGGTATGTATTAATTTTGCCCATATAGTTATGAAAGTGCCCTTTTGGAATTCTATCAAGATTAGATAACTAGCTAGCTAGATAGGAATTAATTCATTCATTCTTCTACCAAAATACAATGTTAGTTTATAACAAGGGTCCTTAACCTTTTTAAGCCGGGGCCTGGATCATGCTCCCTCAGACAGTTGAAGGGCCGGACTGCTGCCACCATCTTTGACCACCTCAAGCCCCTCACATACCCCAAAAAGCCCCCCACTCCCCCCACTGCTCCCCTGCTTATCGGCCTGGAGGAGCTGTGTGGCGTGGGTGAAGGAAACACGCGTGCAGCTACTGGAACACCCCCCCACACACACACACACACACACAGCCACTGGAAACACATCCATAGCCACTTATTTATTTATTTATTTATTTATTTATTTATTTATTTATATTTGTTTATCGCCCTCCTCCCCGAAGGGACCCAGGGCGATTTCCAACAATTTTAAAAACGTTTAAAAAATTAAAAACTTTTAAAAGCTTAAAAACTTAATTAAAAACTAGGTATTATAACTTGGTGGAAGTAGAAGCAGCAGCTTGAGCGAGGGCACAGTCCATATATGTTGGTGCCACTGGCCAGATCCGGCCCATGGGCCATAGGTTGAAGATCCCTAATTTACAGTGTGGTTAATGGATAATATGAGTAGACATAGATTTTGTTGCTTGTTTTCCCTTATTCTTTTTAAAAACACACACATTGTTACCCAGAAATCTATCAGTAGTTTCTAAATTGCTTTTGTGCCTCCCTTTAGAACTGTTTTAGATCAGACCTGACTGATTCTGAGGCAGTGGAGACTAATTTCTTATGACAGATGTGAGACAACAAAACACCACCACCCCTTATTAGTAGGAGCAGTAGCAGAAATAAAAAATTTACAAAGACTTCAGAAGTCATGGTCCTTCTTCAACAAAATGATAAGGAGGAATCTGCCAATACAGCAGGACTTGGCTTAGTACATTATGACTAACACAATGCTCCATACCTTACCCTCCTCCATCTCTCTTTTTTTCTGGGAGCATTGCACAATTTAAAATCATGGACATACAGTACATGAAAAATACAGTAGGTAAAATTCAAACAAAATGTGAAATGAAATCAGACTATTTTGTTAATGGCTAAAAACTAATAAATTTATATGGAATTTATATTGGAGGACTGGTATAAAGAATTATGGAGCAGAACTATAAATGACAAACTAACATGTGAGTTAAAATTAAAGAAAGATATAATAAAGAAAAATGACTTTGTAGAGATATGGGATGAGTTTATTAACTATGTTTTTGTCAAAACAAAAGGGATAAAACCAACACATGAATACAGTAATACCTCGGATAACGTTTACCTCGGATAACGCTAATATCGCATAACGTTAAGTAATCTGGGGAGGAGAACTGGATCGAATAACGTTAAGGTCCTATGGGATGGATCGGATAACAACCGCTAAAGCCTGTGCGGTTACAATGTATCTCTATGGAGCTTTAAAGTTATCCGATCCATCCCATAACATGCATCTGATAACACTAAAAATCGGATAACACCAAGACTTGTGGAACCTAGTCTTAGCGTTATCCGAGGTATTACTGTACAGTTCTTAACTTTTCGAAAATAGGAGATAGGAATAAGAAAGCAAAATTTTAGTTTAAATTACATGACAAGATAATAATTTCCCATTTGTGTTGACATAAGGTTATTTCTATTAATTTTAGTATTATATTTTTGATTATATATAAAAAAGAAAAATTAAATTAAAAAAACCCTTTCCTGCTTAAAACAATAATTGTCTTTTTTAAAAAAATCTTCTGTATTCTGGGTTAGATTTCAGATTTGACTGGTACAGTTCCTCCTAGGTCTAAAGCCTGCCTGTTCTAGAATTAGAAAAGGTTTATTTTAGAGACTTCATCATTTAATAACACTCATTTTGCATAAGTGGCATAGTAGGGAAATTGGCCTGTAATTTGGTGGATTTCAGCATAGCGATTGCTTTCATCCTTCAACATATATTTAGAATTTGTTTGCTTATCCAGCAGTTATTAAAGAATTGAAGGAGTCATTCCTTTGTGCTATTTCCTAAAATGTTTAGTTTGCTTTATCCAGATATGATCTAGTCCCACCAATTTCCTATTCCTACATCTTTTTATAGTTTCCTCTAGTTCTGCCAATATGAAGGCAGTAGAAAGTTTATTGGATATGCTCTGAATGTCCCTTTGATGTTTTATTTTTCTTATGCATTGACCTGTATTTCCTGCCAAAACTGTTTGGTATGCAGTTTGGTTTGGGTTTAAATTTGCATTTAGTGTCGTTTGTTTGGCTAGTTCCATCTGTCTGAAACCATTAAATCCAGAATCCCAAACTTGCTTGAATGTACTTCTGCATTAGGAGAATGTCCAAAGAAAGAAAAGTGAGATCTTGAGATAGTGGTGACTGGGGAAGATGCAACACAGACACACGGAGAGAGCAAAGACATGCAAAAGTAGACAGCCTTGACATTTGGCATGGAGGCAAACAAGAATGGACTGAGAGATGTTCGCCTAAACCAGGAATTGAGGGAGAATGCCCTAATTAAAAAGCCTCCACTGACTCTGGATATAATCAGGTCTGATCTAAAACATTTTGCAGCTTAACTCAAAAGCCAGATTCCCCACCATGCATTCCATGTGCAGAAATAAATTGGACTATCAGTTGGGTCTTCTGTAAATTAAAACAATTTACCCCCATCAGCCCTGACACCAACTGGATGGTTTATATAGCACGACTTAGCAGTGTGACCCTGTCCATAAAAGCAAACAAATGCAGAACAGAGGCTATACCTTTTATAGGGTAACTAAAATAAATAAATAAAACATTGCAATTCAAAAACAGGAAGCGAGGGATTGTAAAAAGATACAGCCTGCTGCCCCCCCCCCCCCGCATGTAACTTCTAAGCAAACCAACCTGGCTTGAACACATGCCAGGAGCATCTGCCTGAAGAAGTAACCTGTGAGTTATGAAAGCTTGCAATGTTTTATTTTTTAAGTGACCCTAGAAAAGGTATTGCCTCCGTTCTGCATTTGCTTGTTTTTATGGATGGGTTATAGGTGCAGGAAAAACCATATGGCAGACATATTTGTGGGAGTTGAGCAGGACTTAGCTTGTCAGATCAGCTTTTTCCTCTGTGGCTTGATTGCTACAACTTGCAAGCAGTCTCTCTCTTTCTCATCTAGCTTTTTTATGGAAATGTTGACAAGGACACTCCTATTATGACTGAGTTTCCCGAGCCAAAGGTTGCCCGCTTCATTCGTGTTTACCCACTCACCTGGAATGGAAGTCTTTGCATGAGGATGGAAGTGTTGGGCTGCCCTCTCTCAAGTAAGCATCGGTCACGTTATGCTCCTCCTTTGGAATTCCAAATAAATCCCAAAGGAGGCTGTCGGCTGTAACTTGTATCCAAGTAAAACACCGGATAACGCTAAGACTTGATTCCACAAGTCTTGGTGTTATCCGATTTTTAGTGTTATCCGATCCGCACAGGCTTTAGCGGTTGTTATCCGATCCATCCCATAGGACCTTAACGTTATTTGATCCAATTCTCCTCCCCAGATTACTTAATGTTATGCGATTTTAGCGTTATCCGATCCAGTCGTTTTACTGTAAACATATCTTCCTGAAGCAGGAAAAATGCCACTGATATGAATTTGTTTAAGGTGGATCCCAGCTTGCCATGAAGTGACCCACACACTATGATGTATATTGTGTTGAGGACATGTCTGTAAGCCGCCCAGAGTTGCACTTCACGAGTGGGGCAGGATATAAGTCGAACTTAATAATAATGATGATCTTGGAGCCATCTCCTGTGGCACATGTGAAATGAGACATGCAAGATTTAACACCGGGAGTGCAATGGACTGCTGCAGCCTTGAGGATATGAACAAGGCGCGCTTTCACAGCCAGTCCATCTGGCATGGCCTCTTCCACCTCCATGACTGTTGGGAATCATAATAGTGAAGTGTTTCCTCTGCCACTCATTTGCCATTGGCCCAATAGGATGGCTTCCAGCGACATTTCCTCCACTGAGGGGACCATCACCCCAACTAAAGGGGTTCATCCACCTGTAGCTATTGGCCCCTTTTGGGTGTCAGGTTATTTACTGCCACCCAATACTCGATATTAAGTCACTGGCTGTATTGTCTACTCCATTACCATAACAGGATGTTCAGCCAGACAACAGACACCTACAATAGATCATACAGCAGTTAATGGGAATAACTTCTGCCTTGGGCTTGGAAAAGTTGCTGCTGTCCAAAGTAGGCAGTAGATAGATTCTTACAACCATTTGGATTAGTATACTGCACATGAAATGTGTACATACTTTATGTAAACATACTATATATCCAGTTTAATGTATTACCACAAAGTTTCTGAATAAATGTGCAGATTAGTAGCCTATACACAATGCACACACATTGAACATTGCATGTAAGTAACTGTATTGATGTACAGTTTCATAATGTGCATGCACATGTACATACAGACAACATCTATGCAGATTTTAATATGTGAAGAACTCTAGCATTACAAAATAACCAAAGTTCCACATGTGGAATTTATCTCTGGGGGAAAAAAACAGATGTCATGGATTTAAATCCATGGTTTCTCAAGAACAGCATGTCCAAATTGTCTGTGATCATACAGTGAGTTTCATGACTGGATATGATTTTGATTTCAGATTTTCCACATCCAAACCCAGTGACTCTTAATTCCACCACACTGAATCCTAACATGTTAGATCTAGCCTTTTTCTTCTACTCTGTTTCTCTTCTGCAGGCATCCACAGCTATCATAGCCTGCAAAATGAAGTAATGACATCAGTGGACAACCTGGACTTCCGCCATCACAGCTACAAGGATATGAGACAGGTGAATATGTATATAAGAGGAGAACCATTGCTTTGAAAATCTGTTGCTTTTAAGATGACTTGTTTGGAAGGTAGAAGGGAAATGGAAATTTCTCGATATTGCAGCCACAGCTCTCTAAGTAATTCCATGTGGAATTGAATATTATATCCGAGATCTGTCTTCCAACAAAAATGGAAACTCTACCTGGTTGACTGAGAGACATGGATGTCTTCTTTGCATCCTGTGTAAAAGCATATGAAGTGATGCAATTCTTGCCTCATTTCCTTAATTCCACTGTTTGGTGTTCCTTTTAGTTATAGTCCTTGGAGCCTTCAGCTGTTTCTTACATAGCCAAGAAAGAAATATTGGCAGGCTTGAGAAAACCCTGAAGTTAGCAGAAGCTTTCAAAAATATTAAACCAAAAAACAGTCTCCCATGACAACAAAATGTCTGTGTGTGTCTGCTTGCATGTGTTTGTGTATAAAATGGTAGTTTCCATCCCATTCCTTAGCTTTTTCTTTGAAATACCCATGGATGAATACCTTAAAATACTTTCCTTTCTTCTCCAGCTTATGAAAGTAGTGAATGAGGAGTGTCCTACCATCACTCGCATCTACAACATTGGCAAGAGTTCCCGAGGACTTAAAATCTATGCTATGGAGATTACTGATAACCCGGGAGAGCATGAACTGGGTGAGAGAGTCCTGCCCTCTGCAAGCCATATTCCAACAAATCAACTAAATATGGTCAAGAACATAAGTATTCACTATAAATCTGTGGTGCTGAATTAAGGTTACCACTTCTTTTGTGGGGTGGGTGTGAGCCTCCTCCTCAATGGCAGGCAGAAATGAGCTAGAAGAGGAAATCAGAATTTTTGTTTGATTAGTCATCGTTGACTGCAACTCGTATCCGAGAATGCATTTTTTTTCCTGAAGCAGGAAAAATGCCACTGGTGTGAATTTGTTTAAGGTGGATCCCAGCTTGCCATAAAGTGACCCACACGCTGTGATCATGGAGCCATGTCCTGTGGCACATATGAAATGAGATATGCAAGGTTTAACACCGGGAGTGCAATGGACTGCCGAAGCCTTGAGGATGTTATCAAGGTGTGCCGTCACAGCCAGTCCATCTAGCATGGCTTCTTCCACCTCCATGACCATTGGGAATCATAGTTCCTTGTCTGTTCATTTTGCCATTGGGCCCAATAGGATGGTTTCTAGTGGCATTTCCTCCACTGAGGGGGACCATCACCCCACCCATCTGCCCGTAGCCATTGGCCCCTTTAGGGAGTCAGGTTAGTTAACCGCCACCTGACACTCAGCATTGAGTCGCTGGCTGTACAGTCTACTCCATTACCGTAGCGGCCAGACATGTCCGGCCAGAAATGTTTCTCATAATGACTTGCAAAATCTGTGATTTTCTTCATAAATTCAACAGCAAAAACTTGATATTTAAAAATCTGAATGTGGATCAATGTAACCAAAGATACGGTAAAGATAACAAAATTTTATAATAGTGCCAGATTAAAAGCAGGGAAAAGAACACCTTAGGCAGTGGTGGGATGCCAAAAATTTTACTACCCCACCGTAACATCATCACAGTGTGGGTGGAGCCAACGTCATGATGTCATGACGTTATGGGCGGGGCCAAAGAAAAAATAATAAAAATAATAAAAAATAAAATAAAAATAAGCACACACACACACACACACACACACACACACACACACACCTCAACCCACCCACCCACAACACAAACCCGTAAATAAATTAAATAAATAAATAAAAATTACATTAAAATACAACCATCTACCCACTTTGCTTAAAAACCCAAGCCAGGTCACCAGGCCTTTTTAGGAACTGTGGTAGTACGTCAATATAGGTAAAGGTATTAAATACACATTAAAATACACACAGACACACCACACCCAAAGGTGAGCCACTTACCCTGGGGTGCAGGCTATAGGGAGCTTCAGGCTAGCAGCTTCTCTTCCTCCTCCCCGCTTGGGAGGACAGCAAGGAAGCTGTGCATACGCACCAAGCACTGTAGGCGTGCATGCACACCAGTGAAAAGGTAAGCCCCGAAGGTGGTTTCCCCCAAAAGTTGCTACCGGTTCTCCAGGACACTGGGGAAAGTTACTACCGGTTCTGATGAACTGGTGAGAACCTGTTACATCCCATCACTGAGTCCTTAGGTATAAGGAGTTTGTCTGAAGAGAGAAGTTTTAACTTAACTTACATCTGAAAGGCCTGGACCTCTGAGCTGTTGCACCAAACTTGAACAATTGTTTCTGGCCCTAGTAGCAAGAGGTATGGAAGGTGCTGACTTTTTAATGGAGCAAATTAATGGCCTGCATCTTCTGTGTTTTCCTACAGGAGAGCCGGAGTTCCGCTATACAGCTGGACTCCATGGCAATGAGGTGTTGGGGCGTGAACTGGTGCTAATGTTGATGCAATTTCTATGCAAGGAATACAAGGATGGGAACCCACGTGTGCAGAACATGGTGACGGAGACTCGCATTCATCTTGTACCCTCACTCAACCCAGATGGCTATGAGATTGCCAGCCAAATGGTGAGATTGGGTGCTAAGTGGAGTGGGTTGATAGACTCTGAAGGGAGGAGAATTAACAGCCAAATGAGACGGACCTTTGAAAGGATGGTAGACAGAAACATATAACCCGAGTTTGTTTCCCTCCGAATCATCTTTTGGATCAGGAGAACATGATCTTTGATTGCCCATGCTTGTCACACTCAAAATGTTATAGCTAGATTTAGAAAATGAAAAAGTTACTTTTTTAAAAAAATACAACTCCCATAACCATTTAGTTTCTATATTATCTGAGAGAATCTGGAGTTATAGCCTAAAAAGTAACTTTTCCAAATTCTGATTAGAACCTTGATTTGCTCTGTATTCTAGCATCCCCTGTCTCTCTCTTTTGCTTTTCTTTCTCTTTTGCTCCTCTCTCTCTCTCTTAGGTACACATAAGTCTGTTTCTTAAGAGCTAAAGAGCGTTGAGGTTTCCTGGACTCAGGTCACTACAGTTCTTTTTTTAAAAAAACACACACACACAAAAAGTAAGAAAAAAGAATAAAAAGAATAATGATAATAATATGAAAAACAACATTACGTACCTTATTACAAAATTCACACTGTTCAGTATATAATTATTATAACCCCATTAATTAAACTTAGCCAACATAAAACATTTATTACATTTAACAAGCGCACCTTCCACCCTTGGGAACTTCCTTTCCTTTCCAAGTAAATATATCTTAATTCTCTAATTTAATTGTTAGACCTTAACCTATTTTCAGAAGCTGATACTTTCTTGTCCTGGCTTGAATCCCTTAGAATTTTTTGGAAAACATATTCAGTTAAATCTCTCCATGTATGCAAGAATTCGTTGTTCTACATTTCTAAAGGGCATAGAGTCAGTTTCAGAACTTGACCTACGTCACTTCAAAAAGGAAGGGCAAAACAATCCAAATTCTGGGGACATTAATTTTATGTTTCCAAATAAAAGAAGGGAATAAAGAGAAATGTTTGGAAAGCAAGAAGTGTTAACCAGTTCAGGCTTTGATCTCATTGACAATTATACTAATTGGGAAATGTGGTATGGACTCTTGAACCTGGATAATTCCTAATATCTATGTGGACCACTACAGAAATTACAGTTGCATACTTTGCTAGCCCCAGTCTAGTTTACATTCTTTTTAACACAAACTGTGTGGGGTTTTGCAATATAGTCACACCTTGAGTGTTTGATTTGTCTCATTTTGTATTGTTTGCATCACTTGTACTGTATATTAGAAAATATTTTAATCAGTGTAGGTACTTGTAGTTTTTGAAGGTTGTGTAAAATGTTAACTGTCCTGAATTTTAAGGAAGGGTCGAATAGACTTTGAATTATCTACCCTAATACTCTTATTAATACTAATGATGACTTCTCTTCAATATCAATAGTCACATGAGTGTTACTTTCTCTCTCTAGGGCTCTGAGCTGGGAAACTGGGCACTGGGACACTGGACTGAGGAGGGGTATGATATCTTCGAGAACTTCCCAGACCTAAATAGCATCCTCTGGACTGCAGAAGAGAGGAAAATGGTACCACATAAAGTCCCCAACCACCATATTCCCATCCCAGAACACTATCTTGCAGAGGATGCTACAGTACGTAGTCTGTATTTACTTCTAATTTATAGATTACAACGTTATACAGTACCGTAACTCACTTTTTCTTTCAGGCAATTAGTGCTTCTCTCAGGATTCACAGAAAGAGCTTCCTTGAAGAGTGTCGTATTTCTGGACCACAACTGGGTAACGGCAACCTTGTGTTGCCGGCTAATCTTTCTCACGCTACATCAGGCAAAAGGAACTGCAGAATGAACTCACTAAAAAGGTGCCTTCATTTTGGCAGTTTCATGTCTGGGCTAGAAACAGAAGTGCTTCTCTTTGCAATTTTTATAATCAACAGCAAGCAAATGTTAAGCAGAATAAATTGAATTAAATGAATAAGTAACGTTTAAGGTAAACCTGTACTCGTTAGAAGTGTAGTTTTAATTTGGTTGAATACTCTTACTGTAGAGTATTGGTCTTTATCTCATGTTTTGTTTTAATTTTATAACACGTTCTTTTTTCCTTCTGCTATTATACCTTTCAGGTGCCTTTCAAGGGCTATCTGTCATCTGCTCCATTAGGTCTAGTACTCTCTAAACCCGGGGCTCCCAACGTGGGACCCACATACCATGGGGGGCAAATTGAGAATGAGTTATTAACAGTGAATGGCATTTTAGGCTTCCTCCACGTGAATTTAGAGTTCACTTTTTGAATAATAAGAATTGTATGTCACAGGGGCGCATAAGGATTTGAGAGTTGCTTAGGTGGGGCATGGCCAAAAAGAAAAAAAGGTTGGGGACCACTGATCTAAGCAGAGGGTGCTGGCAGGCAAGGAGAGACGTACTGGAGAACCGCAGTGTATGTCCTTTTCAACATACACAAGTGTTGTGTCACATAAGTTAGCCACCATTGTCAGGGTGAGAGAGCACACACACACCAAGCTCAGCCCCCTACCCATTTCTAGCTTTTAATATTAAGTTTTCAAAGTTTTTTAATCTTTTAAATGGTTTTATAATTGTTGTAAATCGCCCTGGGTCCCTTTGGGGAGGAGAGCAATAAACAAATATTAATTAATCAATCAATCAATCAATCAATCAATCAATCAATCAATCAATCAATCAATCAATCAACTCTTCTGGCCCGTATTGGATGCATGGGGGACAACAATATGTGCTCCAGGCTCTCCACTTTTGCCCACACTGGTGTTAAGGAAAGCTCTTCCCTGTTGTCTGCTGCTTGATTCTTCTAACTGGATATTGATCTTTGCCGTTGAAAAGTATGCTCCATCACTCTCTGAGCGATGCTTTGTCTGGCCTGATTTAAGCCACCCATGGCTCACTGCAGCACACCTGACTCCCTGTCATGTCCCTCTTTTCCCCCTCCAGATGACAGTGGAAGTGAAAGCCATCATGGCTTGGATGGAAAAGATTCCATTTGTTCTTGGTGCCAACTTCCAGGGTGGGGAGAAATTTGTGTCCTATCCATTTGACATGGTGCGCCCTGTCAGGGAGAATGAAGTCGCTCCTCCTTCACCGCTGGATGACTACGAAGAAGAGAATCCAGAAATTAAAGAGACCCCAGATCATTCTGTTTTCCGCTGGCTGGGCATTTCCTATGCCTCAGCCCACCTAACAATGACAGAGACTTTTCGGGGCGGCTGCCATTATCAGGATGTTACCGATGGGATGGGAATTGTCAATGGCGCCAAGTGGCATCCACGAATGGGCAGTAAGTCTTGAGAGTGAGTGAGAGTGGAAGATCTTGGGAGAGTTCAGGGATCCAGAGTCCAGTGTCCATGATGGCTGTGGGTGGGGTGAATGCATCACTCTGGTGTGTTTTGAGGAGTCACTAGAGAAGAGATGCTAAAAATGTGCAAGGCAGGGAGGTATGTGTGTTTTTAGTGCATGTGTATTTTGGCTTGTAATAGGGACTGTGGTGGTTCAAGTGATGAAGATTCTGAACTTGCTGACTGAAAGTTTGGAGTTCAATTCCTGGGTACTGCACGATGGAGTGAGCTCCCATCTCTGTCCCAGCTCCTGCCAACCTAGCATTTCAAAACCAAGAAATTGCAAGTTGATAAATAGAGACCACTTCGGTGGGAAGGTAAACAGCACTCGGTGCATTCCAGTGTTGAGGAATCCCTGCCACATGTCCACGGAAATGTCTGCAGACGCAGACCATGCTGGCTCTTGTGCTAAAAACCGATGAGCACTGAAGCCTAGAGTCGGCTACGACTGGCTTTCGAGCAAGGGCGACCTTTACCTATTTTGGCTTGTAGACAAAAAGATTCTTAAAACAGTCAACAAGATAGGTAGAGTGGTAGTCTCTGCACTCAAGCTTGGAATCTAATATTTAGGACATAAAAGACAATGAACAAGGGATTTATGGAAGATGGAAAACATTAAGCTTCATGCTTATATTCTGAATTTTTCTAAGCCTCCCACCAACATCAGTCCTCAAAACTCTTAAATTATATGGAGTTGCTTTTCCTTTTCCCCCCCTACTTCCCCATTTCCAGCTCTCATTTGGATGGAACCATTTGGCCTCCAGCCCCCCCCCCCCGAGTTGCCCCCACTTTCCTAGAACTTGGAAAGTCAATTTTGAGGGGATGGCAATTCTCTAAATTTCTAATCCACTTTAAAATCTGAGCCAACTGTGAACATTGTCCTTTACCACACTTGACCCAGTGGCATCTACAAATGTAGGGATGTGGTGAGAGAAGATACCAATGTTTTCTTTGTACTCCTCTTTCAGGTATGAATGACTTCAGCTACCTCCACACCAACTGCCTGGAACTTTCTATCTATCCTGGGTGTGACAAGTTTCCCCATGAGAGTGAATTGCCACAGGAGTGGGAAAACAACAAGGAGTCCTTATTATCCTTTATGGAGCAGGTAAGAAGCAGCCCGTGCTTTGTTTGGTGGTGATGAATTGAGGCTACCCAAGACACTATGCTGTCTAAGACCAGAGGACATCCTGTGAACTAGGGGGTGTGCATTTTGGGTTGTTTTTTTTGGATTAAAAATCCCACAATTCTTTTTGGGTTTTCCTACCTACCAGGTCTAGGCCTTACAGATACAGTAATACCTCAGATAACGTTTACGTCGGATAACGCTAAAATTGCATAACGTTAACTAATCGTGGGGGGGGGGGAGAGAATTGCATCGAATAACGTTAAGGTCCTATGGGATGGATCGGATAACAACTGCTAAAGCCTGTGCGGCTACAATGTATCTCTATGGAGCTTTAACGTTATCCGATGCATCCCATAGGATTTTAACATGCATCGGATAACACTAAAAGTCGGATAACACCAAGACTTGTGGAACCAAGTTTTAGCGTTATCCGAGGTTTTACTGTACCTAAATAATGTTCAGCTGCAGAGAAAGCTCAGCTGTCAGTTTTCATGCCTTATACCTTGCAGGTACATAATAGTGTTGACCTCATACTGTTGGTGACAAATGTGCATTTGGTGGAGTTTATTTCTTTCATAATGGATGCAGGATTGTATGGTTTAAGAATGCTAAATGGAGGGGGGGATTAAATAAATATTTGTATACATTATTCTTTTATTTTATAAGAATTTTCATTACTTTGGGCACACAATGTTGTCGTAAAGAAAGAATAAATACAGGTACAATAAAACCCTGGGTTACAACTGCCTCGGTTGAAGTTTGTTTCGGTTTGCAATGGCAAATCCTATTGAAATGCCGTCCTGGTTTGCATATTTTTAATGTATTTGTTTCGATTTACAACAATCAATTTAGGACCATTTTAATAAAAATTTTCAGTGCATCCCTATGGATGTTTCGGGTTACATTTTTTTTGGGTTAAAACGGAGGCTGTTGGGACGGACCTCCATCATAGCCCGGGGTTTTACTGTACAGTAATACCTCATATAACATTAGTATCGAATAACACGAAAATCGCATAACATCAAGGAATCTGGGGGGAAGAATTGCATCAGATAACATTAAGATCCTATGGGATGCTTCAGATAACAACCGCGAAAGCCTGTGTGGTTACAATGTATCTCTATGGATCCCATAGAGGATCAGATAACACTAAAAATCATATAACACGAAGACTTGTGGAACCAGGTTTTAGTGTTATATGAGGTTTTACTGT